>OX276384.1:35025105-36225105 GCA_946251855.1 Alsophila aescularia
ATAACAGCCGGGACCGACAGCTTAACGTGCCCTCCGAAGTACAGAGCGATGGAAAACCGCACATAACTTAGAAAAGTCATTGGTGCGGAGCCTAACTTTTGAACTCGGTATCGTTGGATTCTAAATTGCACGGTTCTACCGTTAGGCCACCATCGCTTAAAGTGGAGTGATGACATAGTCAGAGTTGTTGGAAAACAGTTTCTGAGGACAGCACAAAATCGAAAGGTTGGCGTCAAGGAGAGGAGGCTTATACCCATCAGTGGGATTGTAAAGCCTGAAAAGAAGAAGAAGACCCACAATTTGTTTTTGTGAACTCTTGCTTGTATGACTAACGCAATATACACACCCTCAAAGTTAAAATATTTGATGACAGTAGGAACAAGTCTAAAAGAGCCTCAGAGAGACGAAGCCTTTGAATAAAACCGGTTAAAGCTTGTATATAGACCACACCCTTTCCATGATCATGATCATTGGTGCGGAGCCTATCGAACCCGGTATCGTTCGATTCTAAGTTGCAGTATAGAACCTTTAGGCTCTATTCTATATCATATTCTATATCTATATTCCATATCATCGATTTTGGTATAAAAAAACAAGATAAGTCTATGTTCATTTAAAATTATGAATTCGAAAGTATTTGTTTACTTACGTACCTATGCTTGTTGCCAATAAGCTCCGTAATGGCTGAATGAATTTTGATGAAACTTGGTATTTATGTCGCAGGCATATAACTGAATCCGCAATTTACTTAAAAGGCTAGCCTTTTTACTACACGGCAATGTCTAACATTTAATGAACTGGCTGGCTGATTGATTGCTTAGGCCATTCATACAATGGGGTAGCCATGTGACAAAAAAGACGCAATTCTATCAAACGTAGATAGATAGACAGATAGATAACTCTTTATTGCATACCACTTAAAAGTAAATCGTACAATGTACATCATAAAAAATATATGCGGTAACACAATCGGCGGTTTTATCGCTTACAGCAATCTCTTACAGACAACCTTTGGATGAACTAACATAGATGGAAAAAGAGTAGACGGTAGTGACAATAAAATAAACAACTTAAGAGTAATAGTATCAGGAACACAATAAATAAAAATAATAATAAAAGAATACTTAACAAAAATATGAATATATAAATATTTATAAAAATAATACATAAATAAATAAACAATAATAAACAACATACTAAATATATAAAATATATATATATATATTTATAAAATATAATATAAATATATATATATATATATATATATATATATATATATATATATATAGTACCTACTTAGTTTGCAAACGGACATAATATGTTTATAAGCAGTTTTCATGTTCAACTTAACTAACCTACCTAGTTTTTAAGGCGCAATTCTATCAAACATACTCGTAATAGTTCGCAAACAGACAAATATTTATAAACTATTTTTTTTTTACCAAAAAAAACTTACCTTCATGCTGTTCGTCATATTTCAACGTTTTCGATCGAAATTTTCTTTCAAATTTAAACTGTACGAGTCAGTCTCTGCTAAATTCACATTATTACACACATTTTTCACATCACTACTCTCTTCCATTATACTATTTTTTGAAGTGAAACTTCTTATGCGACTTCCAACAAGATTGCGTTAAACGTTTAACGCTACCATGGAGGCCTTCCTATTTTTATTTCCACATTACGAAGTTTCACTTCTTCCTCGAGGAGGACTCTACGATCGTTTTTTTGCGTAAACGCAATGAAACAGTGAGAAACAAAAAAACATACCATAATAATTATTAAAAAATATGTAGTTATTTTTTACTATGAAAGCGCGTGAGCTCACAGCGGAAAAAAGTTGTATTAAAATTACTTTGGTATAATTTTAATATTTTATGGTAGTGAAATAGTTTATCTATCTAATTACTAAAAAAATATATAGCAAATCAACGTATACCTTAAACAGATTTCCGGTTTGCAAATGTACTAGTTTCTTTGAAAACTCCCACACTTGTTCGAAAAATTTAATTATGAATTTACAATAACAGTCATGCCAACATCAGCAATGATTAGGTAGGTCTATTTGGTTACCGTTTACAAAATATTTGGCTCAAAAGTGACCTTATTGCTTGAAATGCATGTCTCCCTCCCTTCTAACTCTTAAAAAAACTACAGAATTTAACAATTTGAAAAAACTAGGTTACCTACTTGGGGCACTAGCGCAATACGAATTTGTTAACAAAATTATTATCACGTTTAATTAGGGCTTACTAGTTTACGAGATATAGCTAGGGCTGCCATCATCTGTATTGCTGAAACCGAACAAAGATTTCTGAAACTCCGGACATTTGGTCGAAATCGGCATTTTTTCCCCGGACGCCCATGAAATATTTGGAAATATGAATATTAATTTAATAAAATAACAATTGGAAATATCATAATAACATAATTAAATTATATATATCGTAATCTGCTATGAAAATTAGGTAGGAACTTACCTAACAAAAATATTAGTAATTTAGAACTCTCTTCTTTTTGCCATTAAATTCAAAACAAATTATAAAAAACACATCTTGGTAGGTTACTAGTTACTACAATATTTTGAATGACTCACGCATCGGTTGAAATATTATTGGAAAGTGATCGGGCGTCATGTGAGAACATTTTTCCTTTTATCTTGCGTGGATGACATTTTTTTTGTCCCTGCTCTATTTATTCCACCGAAGTTTGTGTTGCTGTTGTCTCCGGAAAATTATATGCACAATTGTGTCAAATGAGAGGCAGATTATTTGACTCAAGTCATATAAGTGACCCGGACACTCCTTGAGAAACCCCACGGACGCCCCCCGGACGCTCTTCATACTAGGACAAATCCGGGGAAACCCGGACGGATGGCAGCCCTAGATATAGCCGACCAAGATAACTCATATTATGCCCGCGTCAACTCTGAACATAGAGAGAGACAACCCAACCTTAAAAAAGAAAACAACTTTGTTGGAGTAAAACGTAAAAATCACAGTTGTCAGTTGTCGTGATCATGGCTAAGGAATGCTAAGTCAGTGCAAGCACTTAGCTGGTTTTAAATTATTATTTTTGTTCTAATCAACCTATTTCAAAGGCACATCTCTAAATTAAAGTTAATTTGAGCTCCATAATTCGAGTAGACGTAGACACGTTATCGATTAAGTTTCACCGAGACGCAATCTGTCACTGTAGGCTTGCGAGCTGAGGGTTAATTAATTTAATCTTTAATTAGCGTTTTCTATGTTGGCAGGCATTGAGATATTTGAATATATGGCTTACAGAATAAATAATAGTACAAGTACAGAAGTTGCACTACTTTGATCTTGAAGAAAGCCGCCGATTTGATAGCCTACAAACGTAGTTGTATTACGTAGGTATTCATACATCAAGCGTGCATGCTAAATTGCCCTTAATAGTCGCGCGTTAGAGTTGATATTACTATGTTCCGATTCTCGTCCATAGCTTGCCTACGCCGCGGCGACCGCTCGAGTTGTCTGCGTAGACTGCGTAGAAAAACGAAAAACCGTACAATATATTTTAACATTTATATCATCTAAACTTTGACTACTGTGTCTATGGGCGATAGATTCGTCGCCACGCGTACGTCCGTCCGTATGTCCATGGGTCACAGAAAAACGTCGCAGCTGAGATGCAGGGGTGTCACTTTGTTAAAGTGCTTTGCCCTATGTAAACAACTTGCTACAAAAACAACCTGTAAAAAAGTAAGTATTTAGTACGGATATTAAAAAAAGATCAGAAAAAACAACTTCATATCATTCGTGGCTTTTTTCTTAACGAACGGAATAAGTACTTCATTTTCTTAGGCCCACTTTAACAAAACGAAAAGTAAAAAAATAAAATGAATGATAAATGATAATTTATTTCTTTGAAAAAACATGAAAAAACATGTAGGTAAAACAAACAAAAATGAAAAAATTAAGAAAAACATTTTGTTAATTTGCTTTTATAATAACTAAAAAAATAATTAAACCCACTTCAAATCGTATAAAACTTAAAAGAAAGAAACAATAATAAAAAATGAGGTTTGTGCTATGCCCAAACCGACTAAAGTAGGCACTTACCTGAATCAACTTGAGAAGCTACTTATTTCGAAATCGGCTAATAATCAATCTAGAGGACAAAAGTCACATAAAAAACTAACGGACTCCGCAAGCAAAGTCGCGGAAAAAACATATCACACTTAAAAATATATCCTATAAAAGACATTTGTTCAGTAGATAGTTCTGTGATAACTTTATAATATTAGTGTGATAATGATAAAAAACAAAAAGACTGAGTCTTTTTGTCTACTAAGGCATCCCTCACACAACAATTGTTAGTATTGTTACCATTACTAGCGAAAGTTCATACAAGTACACGGTAAGCGTCTGAATGCAAGCGCGCGGCAGCCTCGTCTGATTTGTAATTCGCGCGCTGTAGGTTATTAACTTGCGTAAGTAGATAGAGTGACAGATGCCTAGCATAGGCAACACAAAATAAGTGAAAAGGAGGGTTTTAACACTTTAACAGGTAATCACGACAATTGTTGTAAAGAAAATCTTTGGCTAACAAGCCGATAAGGGTACGGGTGTTTTTAGTTTTAATACCGTTAATTTTAAAATCCTTTGACATAAATATAAAAATGTGAAACGTGTAGCTGAGTTTTTGAGCTACACATCGTAAGGTGCGAGGGGGAGGCACGAAGACGTTTCGCGAGCACTGATCTAATAGCCCTGCGTTCGAGATGATGATTGGGCGTTGTGGGCAATTTCGAAACGTACATTTTTAACAAGCCGTTTTCTTTGGACATTTTCAACACTTTTGGCATTTTTGCAACTTTTGACACTTCCAATCCTTTCATCGTAAACGTTCAGAACGCTAATTTCGCCCACAAATGGCCAAAGGGAACGCCAATTGTGATCATATTTAGCGTTTTTAACAGTTATTTTCGCCAATTGTTCCAAAGAAAACGGCCCACAAGAGGGTACGCAATAAGAGGTGTAGCACGAAATGTATCTGATTGCATCAAAAATAATCCATATATTTTGTGCACAGCAGATACATTAATATTTATTTAGTTAAGTACTTTATACCTTGAATATGTATCTTGTTTGTGCACAATAAACGTCTTTTCTTTCTTCTTTTCTTTCATAACTTATCTATAGGTACTTATAATAAAGCAATAAGTACGAAAAAGTCTGTACAAAGAAGATAATTAAAAAGGAAATGGTCTAGGCGTCTAGGGTACATATAATAAACTACTGAACAAGAATATAAAAATTTTTAATCGTGTCTATCTGTCTGTATGTTTGTTTGGTCACGCATCACGTAAAAACTACTGGACCGATTGCGATGCAGTTTTCATTGTTGTAAAGCTTAGGCCGAGAAATCGGCAAAAATATTTATGACGGCTGAAGAAATTTTGACTAAATGTTGGTTGTCCATAAAATAGCAGATATATTACTTTTAACCTAGAGAAATGACCACACGTGCGAAGCCGCGGCACACTAGCTGTGTATTATAAACAAATCATTGAAGCAGGGCGCAGGTTCGAATGTTGTGCTGTCAGATTTTGTAGCACATGCGTTACCGAACAGTACATAATTGTACGAATATAAAGTGTGCTAAAGATTACTTTCACGCTGGAATAGCTAGAATCTTAGCCGAGTTTGAGAAATGTAATACAAACTATGTATTTACTGCATCCTGCGGTTTAACCCGCGTGGATTACGATGGTGAATTATGACGATGATGATGAAAAGTAGCTCTTGTGTTAATTCAGGATATAAGTTATCCTGCTACCGAATTTCATCCAAATCCGTTCAGCCGTTTGAGCATGAAGGAGTAACAAACATACACACACAAATATATTAGATATATGGTGCTAATCGGTTTTTATGCATTGTAAAATGTCGTTTAGTCGACTGTCAGTTCTAATGCATGGAGTTCTGTATCACGCATAAAAAGCTTGATAAGAGAGTATTCATTTTTAAAACTCAATGGCCAGTTTACGACAGTGGCTACATTCTCTGATTTATAATATTATTGTGTTTATTTTAACCTGTCGGCTATCGGTATCCCGTACGGGATATTTGCGGTTATTTTTGCAAATTTTGCATAAAATTAAGAATTAAAAATAAGTTTAATTTTTTTTTCTATTTTTTGGTTCATTTACCTTCCTCAAAAACAAATTTTGTGTATGGCCTTTTAATAATTCTATATTAAAAAATAGCCTGGTAACTCTAAAAACGCATTCGTCCAATTCGTACTTCAAAGCGATTTGGCAATTTATGGCAACACGAAAGTAATGTAAGTTAAACAATCTATATTGCCACCAAACAAAATAGCCACAAAACCGTCAACAGCATCCAATCCCAAGACAATGTAGCCATGTGCCACCGCCGGCCGTAAACTAAGTTTTACGACACAAATGGCCGTTTAAACGGCCGGGGGCCGATTTTGTATCGCCGAAAAATAGAAGCGAAAAACATTTGAAACCGTGCAAAAATGTGAAGACGAATAGACGGACGGCGGGCACAAATGGCTCGGGAAAACTGGGGCGGGCAGCAGTGGTCGTTTACACTGGCCGTTGCTGAACTTTTAGTACCTATTAGAATAAAAAAGTAAATTGTACAAGAAATGCACAAAACAAGCCATTTTATTAGTCATTTAGTGAAAAGCAGTGTGTATAACTCGTTTATAAAATAAGGAATTTTATTCTTGACATTAATCGACCCTTGCCGCGAGGGACACACTGCTTTTCACTTCGATAGCGAGGAAATGATATTTTACAAACCCAAACATTTAAATACTGCTAACAAAGGAAAGTACTTCTTTATTTTCACTTTTTTCTCAACTTTCTTCATGAAATATTAGGCTCGGGTCGGGGACCATAATATTGAGAATAAGGCCCACTTACGTCATACAGTGGGTTTAATGAGTAATTAAAGAGTTTAGTAACTCTGGGTTAAATGTGTAAATCATTAACTCATCCTTTCTCTTGCTTCTACCTAAACTGCCCCTGGGTTAGGTAACCTCGCCAGAGCCGCCAACATCATGGGATGTGCCACAGGCAAAATACATTTTTTCGTTTTATTGGTTCGTTCATGTATTACCCAACAAAAATTTAAAGAAATGCTATTGAATGAACTCAATGTATTTGTGAAAATCAGCCAGCCAGGCCAATAAAATAAATAACTTTTGAGACATACGTCATTTAGTTCCAAGCAAAATTGTGTGTTCTAACAGCGCTCGTGATATTCAACCTTGTTACGCAGGCACTTCAGTGCTTATTGCGGGTAGCGGGTGGTGCAAGGTAGGTGGCAGGGGAGTGGGGAGTGGGAAAATGTAACCTTGGAGCCTGGCCTTAATATGGTTGAGCTTATTCAAAAAGACAATGTCTAAAACGGCTTGATGTGCTATATAAAATAATAAGCTTTTAAAGTAATTATCTACAAAAACTTTATCATTTACTAGATTGCTGTATTCGTGTCAATCGGTTTGTGAGCGTGTGAATGTTAAAATCTGCTCGTGTGAGTCTCTTGTTTTGTCTCTTCTACGTTTCGTGTTTTGTTTTGTATGTTTTGTAGATAGGTAGGTATTAGGTAAGATCAAAAACTCTTTCTTATCTTATGTTGTATTTTTGCATTATTATTACGTTGGTAATTTCGAAAAAGTGATACTGTTCTGGCTTAATTGTAATTATTTCATTCTTTTTAGTGGTTGTTTACAACATATTTTTTGAAGTCGTTTTTTTTTTGGAAAATATTTTATTTTTTGATTTTTAATTGCCTAAGCAAAAATCGAAAAGAATATTATGCCGAAGAAAATAGTAGTAGTAGTAAATAGAACCAAGGATAAATAAAACCTACATATATAACAACTGAATTAGTTTTGACCATATTCGATCATTTTGTTGTTGCGTTCTTGTTACTACCTTTCGGCTCCATCATCAGCCCCTGAAAACCACATAACACCAGAGAACTCATCAAGACGAACCACATGAGCCCAAACTCGAAGGGGTTCCATAATTTTGTTGTTGAGTTCCTGTGACTACCTTCCAGCTCCATCATCCCTGTATACCTCATAAAACCACAGAACTCACCAAGACAAACCAAATGAGCACAAACTTGAAAGGGGTTCCATCATTTTATTGATGAGTACCTGTGACTACCTTCCGGCTCCATCATCAGACCCTGGATAAAACATAAAACTAGAGAACTCATCAAGACAAACGAAATGAGCCCAAACTCGAATGGGTTCCATCATTTTTTTGTCGAGTTCCTGTGACTACCATCCGGTTATATCATCAGACACTGGATACCACATAAAACTAGAGAACTCATCAAGACCAACCAAATGAGCTTAAACTCGAAAGGGATATATCATTTTGGTGTTGAGTTCTTGTGACTACCTCCCAGCTCCATCATCAGACCCTGAATACCACATAAAACTAGAGAACTCATCAAGACAAACGAAATGAGCCCAAACTCGAATGGGTTCCATCATTTTTTTGTCGAGTTCCTGTGACTACCATCCGGTTATATCATCAGACACTGGATACCACATAAAACTAGAGAACTCATCAAGACAAACCAAATGAGCTTAAACTCGAAAGGGATATATCATTTTGGTGTTGAGTTCTTGTGACTACCTTCCAGCTCCATCATCAGACCCTGGATACCACATAAAACTAGAGAACTCATCAAGACAAACGAAATGAGCCCAAACTCGAACGGGTTCCATCATTTTTTTGTTGAGTTCCTGTGACAACCATCCGGCTATATCATCAGACACTGGATACCACATAAAACTAGAGAATTCATCAAGACAAACCAAATGAGCTTAAACTCGAAAGGGATATATCATTTTGGTGTTGAGTTCTTGTGACTACCTTCCAGCTCCATCATCAGACCCTGAATACCACATAACACCAGAGAATTCATCAAGACAAACCAAATGAGCCCAAACACGAAAGGGTTTCTATAATTTTATTGTTGATTTCTTGTGACTTCATCATCAGACCCTGGATACTACATAAAATCAGAGAACTCACCAAGACAAACTAAATGAGCCCAAACTCGAAGGGGTTCCATCATTTTGTTGTTGAGTTCCTGTGACTACCTAGGTAGTCACAGGAACTCAACAACTCTGGTTTTATGTGGTATCAATTTTTATGGTTTTATGTGGATGATCCATCATCAGACCCTTGATACCACATAAAACCAGACATGATCTCATCAAGACAAATCAAATGAGCCCAAACTCGAAGGGATTCCATCATCCGATTGTGTATGACTACTACTACTACTACTACTACTACTACTACTACTACTACTACTACTACTACTACTACTACTACTACTGCAGTTTTTAATTAAATTAAAGCTTGTTTAAAGCTACTAAAGCAATTTTGATGAAATTTATATGGGACTACACGGAAAGTTTACCCTTTTGAATAAAAAAACAACCACCTAAATTGGTTTAGTAATCTTAGAGGACACAAAAGGCAATATAAACACAAAATCGAATGAATTTACTCAACAAAACAATTTATTCTCGAAAAACTGCTGAACCAATTTTGATACAATTTATATGGGACCACCTGTAAAGTATATCCTTTCAAACAAAAAAATATACCAAAATGTTGTTCAATAAGTGCTTGACGTGTTCTAAATCCCGGTGTATTTGAAATACTGTTAGTAAGATTTGAAACAACTCCTTCACCATCAAATATCGAAAGGTACTCAGGATCTAAGGGAGGCTTTGAGTCTCTATGTCGTTGTGCAAGGTTATGAAGAACAAAAGTTGCAATAATAATTCCTGGAATTCTGCTCAAGTGCACTTGTAAACTTCGTTTCCACACTGTTCTTTCAATAACATTTCTGGTTCTTATTTGAGATTAATGGTACAAAGATTGGTTCTGGGTGTTAACTCTTGCAAATGAGGTCACCATTAAAGTGGTTTGTCCATTTCCACTATCTCCAACTAACAAGTAATCCCCATAAACACCTTGTAAAAAGTTCCTTCTTTGATTACTGTTGCCCCAAATATGTGAGTCGTGGGCCATGCCATCTTGAACCTACATCATTAAACAACATTTAGGACGAACATATCGCCTGAACATTGAGTGAAAATAGCCTTTCCTCTTTCGACATATCTCAGCGTGATCACAAATAAAATGTCAAAGTCAGAGTTAACTACTTAACCCACCAAAATCAGCGAGTTAAAAATTTAAAGTTTTAACCTAGAGTTAACACTTAACTCACGGTGGCGCAAGGCAAGTTATTTAATTAACCCTGAAGTACTAATTAACTCAGAGTTAATTACGCTAACCCTGAAGCAAGAGCAGTTTTAGGATTGCAGTACATTAACACTGATGTATTGTATGTAGCACTGTATGTCACTGTGTAGTACTGATGTAGATTCTCCATCAACAAAACAATTGACATCTGTACAAAATGACTTCTGTGACGCGTAACCCTGACCAATAGCAACGCGCACCAGTCAATGCATAATGCATACATAACTAAAAAAATACTTCTCTTGGTTACGAATCATAGTCGTAGACAAGCGCTACTAGTGGCTCTGTGAGCAATATACCTCGCGCGTACAAACTTTTTAACAAACAATCCAGCGGTGCACAGTAGCCCATATAGTTAACGTATGTAACACTAACATTAATAACCAAGGTGCTCCATCAATCTCTACCTAGTAGGTAAAGGGCTGATTCCACTGGAAGAAATCTAAAAGTGTCAAATTTACTGCATTTTGACGAGCTATTCTGCTCATCACGCCAAAGATCCTCATCAGATCTTCACCAAATTTGTATGAGACTAACTTAAAGTTAATACCTTTCAAATAAAAAAAGAACCATTGATTTTGGATTTAATATGGCGGAGATATTCAGTAGCCCTCTTTTTACCCTTTTTGGGGGAAGTACCACCCAATCCAAAATCCCCGACGATTAAAAAGTTCTAAAAATTCGCTTAACCTGTATACCAAGTTTCGTCTAGATCGGTTGAGAAATGCGACCTGTAGAGAAGAACAGCCGGACAGACATCCGGACTTACGAAAGAGTTTTTGCCGAAGCTGAAACAGAGACGCTTCGCTCGCGCTTCGCCCTAGCTCGGTCAATTAGCCATACGTGCAAAATGACTAATTTAGGGTTGTCTACAGTCGTAGCGTTGTGTAGCACCGTGAAACTAAACCAGTCTAAAATGAACCTGTCCAAACTGTCTTCCCGTTTGTAACAGACTGTAAGTATACGGTAAATCTAAAATACCCCCTTTACAACATAATAAGTACCTGTAAATTTCTTTCCATAGCTGTAGCGGCCGTAGCACTTTGTAGCTTGGCGTAGCCTGTCTACAGCTTATGCACATCACAAGCAAGTTGATAGTAGCATCTACTGCTCCCTTTACAAAACAATAGTGACCTGTAAATGGCTCCTGTTCGCGGATTGCGAAACCAGTTTTACTGCCTGTACCACCGCATAGCGTGGCGCAATCCAGCACGTAACTACACCTTTTGCACGTTACAAGCAAGTGGGCAATCAAGTTGATAGTAGCATCTACTGCTCCCTTTACAAAACAATAGTTACCTGTAAATGGCACCTGTTCCGCGGATTGCAGAACCACGGTTTTACTGCCTGTACCACCGCATAGCGTGGCGTAATCCAGCACGTAACTACACCTTTTGCTCGTTACAAGCAAGTGGGTAAGCAAGTTGATAGTAGCATCTACTGCTCCCTTTACAAAACAATAGTTACTTGTAAATGCCCCCTGTTCCGCGGATTGCAGAACCACGGTTTTACTGCCTGTACCACCGCATAGCGTGGCGCAATCCAGCACGTAACTACACATTTTGCACGTTACAAGCAAGTGGGTAAGCAAGTTGATAGTAGCATCTACTGCTCCCTTTACAAAACAATAGTTACCTGTAAATGGCACTGTTCCGCGGATTGCAGAACCACGGTTTTACTGCCTGTACCACCGCATAGCGTGGCGCAATCCAGCACGTAACTACACATTTTGCACGTTACAAGCAATTGCGGCAAGCAAGTTGATAGTAGAATCGACTGTTCCCTTTACAAAATAATAGTTACCTGTAAATGGCTCCTGTTCCGCGGATTGCAGAAACACAGTTTTACTGCCTGTACCACCGCATAGTGTAGGGCAATCCAGCACGTAACTACTCATTTTGCACGTTACAAGCAAGTGCGGCAAGCAAGTTGATAGTAGAATCTACTGTTTCCTTTACAAAACAATAGTTACCTGTAAATGGCTCCTGTTCCGCGGATTGCCGAACCACAGCCGCAGCGCCTGCAGCACCGTATAGCGCGGCGTGCGGATCGCCGGGTAGCTGAAAACGGAAATAGTACGGTGTGAACAGAGCTTTAGGACGGACGAATGAACATGT
This sequence comes from Alsophila aescularia, assembly GCA_946251855.1. NCBI lineage: Eukaryota > Metazoa > Arthropoda > Insecta > Lepidoptera > Geometridae > Alsophila > Alsophila aescularia. The sequence goes on from OX276384.1 coordinate 35,037,532, forward strand.
TGGGCAACGCACGGTTTTTTGGGGCGGCATGTTTAATTGAACTCGTTTTTTGGATATTTTATTTCGACGGTACTTTACTTGTTGTGTATGGATCCCTATAAATAAAATAGGTTATCCTATTTAAGGCTAGTTCTACCTTGAAAGTGATAGTGAGATCGCCTTTTCCGCACCAAATCTCATCAGAATAGGTCCAGTAGTTTTTACGTCATACAGACCAAGTACCCCATAAGCTATCCAACAGTGAAAACCGCATCGCAATCGGTTCAGTAGTTTTTACGTGATGCGTGAACAAACAAACAAACAAACATCTAGACAAACAGACAGACTTGTCAGGCAGACACGACCTAAAAAATTATATATTGTTATTCAGTAGCTTATTTTAAGTACCCTAGACCGTATTTTATTTATTTATCCTTTTTGTACAGACTTTTTCGTACTTATTGCTTTATTATAAGTATAGATAGATGAGAATTTCCTTGACAAACAAGTTAATTTATTATAACATACAAAAACCTGACTGCGAACAAAATTATTGAATACGAGCTGACCGCTCGCAAATTTGTATAATCACACTATTTTTATAAAGGAGACAGTTTGTATGCATATAAGGGTGTGTGAGGGTATGTGTTTTTGTGTGTGTGTTTGTGTGTGTGTGTGTGTGTGTGTGTGTGTGTGTGTGTGTGTGTGTGTGGGTGGGTGTGTGTGGGTATATATGTTTGTGACTTCTTCACGCTTAAACGGCTGAACAGATTTGGATTACATTTGGTATGGAGGTAGCTTATACCCCGAATTAACACATAGGCTACTTTTTATGCCGTAAAAAATGCACGGTTCCTGAGGGACGCGGGTGCAACCGCGGGGCGCAGCTAGTATTGATATAAATTTAATGTTTCTTTTTTACCCACACATTTTAATTTACTTTAATAGTTGCAATTGCATAATTAGACTATAGTTTAATACATTAACTTGTATAATCTAAAATAGACAATTTTGTTAGAAGCTTCGCTAATGTTTAGTAATTAGAATTATATATTTTTGAAATGGTCCTTTATTTTTATATCCGATATGTTTTGGTCATTTTTTTGTTCCGTCGGAAATACAATATGGCAGCTGTAAGTCGCCATTTTAGTTTTCTTGACACTTCATATATCCTATAGGAATCTCGTGATGAAGGCAAATCCAATGGATACCTAATTTATCAAAATCCATTAAGCTGTTTAGGCTGTAGCACGCGCCTTATAAACGTACAAAAAACAAAAAAAACACAAACTAACAAACATACATACAACCTAAACACATAACCCTCCGTGCAGTCGCGTAAAAACGCACTTATTTTCAAAATTAACTCGTCAGAATGAAACAAGACTTTATTTAACTGGGAGATTATAGCATTATTGAATTCCGATTCAATTTATTTATCTTATTGGAATTTCGTTTGAATTGATGTAATAAACGCTTTTGAAATATTTTAATGGTTTCAATACTGTTGAGCGTATTAATTTATCGAGAGAGGGAGAGTCTATCGAACGTATAGATACCCTATTACAGTACAGAACACTGTGAAATATAATCTATACATAGAATAAAGTAGTAAGTAAGAAAAAGTCTGTACAAAAAAAGATCATTAAAAAAAAAATTGTATGGGCTAGCGTACCTAAAATAAGCCAGTGAACAAGAATATAACATATTTTTAAATGGTGCCTGTCTTATGTTCACGCATAATTTAAAAGTACAGGTTCGATTGGGTTAGGTTTTGACTTAAAATCTGGCGTACTTTTAATCTGAATCTGATGAATAGACGCCAAGCAATCGATGACGAATGGTCATCGCATCCGATAAAAACTATTTGACGGCTGAACGAAATTTGGTATTTGTACTTTATCGGTACTTTTGGTCCTGGAATACATGTAATATACTTCTTTCTCAGAAATATGTCCACGCAGGCAAAGCCGCGGGCACAGCTAGAACATAAAATCTTTTTTTATTAAATAACAAAAAAATTGCACTATGAAGATTATGTATGATGAATATTTATGATAAAAAAATGATAGGCTCATCATGTCAGCCTTTAGAAGTCCACTGCTGAAATAGGCCTCCCCCAAAGAGCGCCTTGACGAGCGATTTTGTGCCACCTCCATCCACCGACTTCCTGCGATGGCTACAATGTCGTCGGTCCATCGTGTGAGGGGGGGGGGGGGTCTCCCTACACTTCGCTTGCTTGTTCGTGTCGCCATTCGAGAAGCTTTATTCCCAGCGGTTGTCGGTTCTGGCCTGCCCATTGCCATAGAATAAAGAAGCCATTGCCACTCAACTTGCAAACTCTGAGAACTCTGTCGGTTACCTTGGTTCTTCTACGGATTTCCTCATTTCTGATTCTATCACGTAGTGAAACACCGAGCAATAGCTCTCTCCATTGCACGCTGCGCAACTCTGAGCTTGTGTATGAGACCAATACTTAGGGTACAATAGTCGATAGAGGATAATTAAAAAAAAATGGTGTAGGGTACATAAAATAAGCTACTGAACAAGAATAAAACATTTTAAAAATTCGTGTCTGTCTGTTTGTCTGTCTGTATGTTTGTTCGCGCATCACGTAAAAACTACTGAACCGATTTCGATGTAGTTTTCACTGTTGGATAGCTTATGTTTTGTCTTAAAAACTGGGGTACTTTATATCTCAATCAGATGAGTAGAAGCCGAGCAAGCGATACAAATATTTTTGACGGCTGAAGGAATTTTGATCAAATGTTGGTATATTGGTATTTTAGGTCCTGGAATAGCACAAAGAGTACTTTTAACCTACAGAAATGATCACGCGTGCGAATCCGCGGGCATCAGCTATTTTATAATAAACATATCTGTCGATCTGTATTTCCGCGCATCACGTAAAATTTACTGAACCGATAGAAATTCTGTTTTCACTGTTGGATAGCTTAAGTTTTGACTTAAAATGTGGTGTACTTTGTATCTCACTCCAGTTTGTAGATAATGATAGAGATTATTTATTAGCTTAAAACACAAGTAATATGTACACTTTACAGGAATGCACAGATGTTGGTTTGTTATAAGAATCATGTGTTATGCCGTTACAGGAGAGCCAAGTTTAAAAAATAATAAAATTATGCATCAAATTGGCATGCAGACATAAATGAATACAAAATAATGAGCGGAAAATAAAACTATATAAGTACACAATATTTAACAAAGTTTGACAATACAGTGCCTAACAAATTCTCAAAGGAATATATTAGAGAGGATTGAAATGTACAAGCAGAGCCATCAATAAAAATCTATTTGACGGCTGAAACAATTTTGATCAAATATTGTACTTTATAGGTACTTTTGGTCCTGGAATACCACATTGTGAAACTAAAATTACCAGGCGGGCGTTGCCGCGGGCAAAGCTAGCGTTTGAATAATTTCCAAGATGCTTAGCTCTTAAAGTTGAATAGCGAACTAAAGAGAGTTTAATGAGAGCTATGCATGAAACTTTTAGAACAAAATTGTATTAATGTAGTCCGTCAAAGGCACAAAGTAACCGATTTAGCTCTAAGAATTTGCGGGCTGAAATGTTAGTGAGCTGCTCACTGGCCACATCTCTACAAAATTGACAACTACCCAATTTTCTGCGTATGCCAGGTGTAGGAAAGTCTTTCGGGAGGGTGGCTAGCAGGACCAGGCCCCTAATTCGCTACTAGATGTGCCCGCGGCTTAACCCAAGTGGTCATTTCATTTAAAAGTAGCCAATACGTGTTATTAAAAGTACCTATAAAGTACAAATACTGCATTTCTTCAAAATTCGTTCAGCCGTCAAATAGTTTTTTATTGATTGCTCGGCATCTAATAATCGGAATAAGCTACCAAGTGCCCCCGTTCTTAAGTCAAACCCAAAGCTATCCAACAGTGAAAACAGCATTGCAATCGGTCCAGTAGTTTTTACGTGATGCGCGAACAAACATACAGACAAACCGACAGATACTATTTTTTTAAATGTTCTATTCTTGTTCAGTAGTTTATTTTATGTACCCGAGACCATTTTTAGTGTCATGCTCCGCAGCAGCGTCACCATAATTTAGGGGGATCTATCATAGCGGAAAGTAATGTACGTTGAACGTACATAATGTACGTAAGTCGATAATTGCTGTGCATAGAACAGAAAACGAAATAATAAACATTTTACTGTGGCGCTGCTGGGGAGTATACTCCCCAGCAGCGCCACGTAGAAATCCTACTTCGCAATATTATTAGAAACTAATAATGAAAACTAGTGTTCGTACGCTCCTTATAGTGTACGTGCTGAAAATATTATGATTTAGTAGTATTTAATGCATTTAATTACATTGTGAAAAATTCAGGTAAGCGAAATCTTTTCTGATAGAATTTTAGTAGCCATAGATATAGATCAAACTAGATACCACTTTGAATTGCTTCCAAACAAAAGTGGTAATTATTGTCGACTCCGTTCAGTCGCTACTCGTCGCAATATTGTCGCTACACGCCAATAACGTTTGCCGCGAGTATTGGTGCGTTTTCATTAGAAATAAAATAAGTTCGTTTTTAAGTTGAACGGTTATTGTAATTAAAAAATTAGAGTGATGCAGATAATAAACTAATAGCTAAAAGAAATGAGCCGTGGCGGGACGCCTGGTAGATGTGAAACATCGAATATCGTCGAGCTGAGGGGAAAAATGCCGACGAGCCATGAGCGGCGCATTGGCGCACGCCGTGGCGATCGATCGCCACGCCAAGAGTCGCCCTCACTCCTGTACCGCGTCATAAGACGTTTCACATTTTCAAAATTAATTATGTAAGTACCAGTTACAGTCATCACACCACTCTTTTCATCAATCTAGAGCTGCGACCGACTAACCTTCATACTGCTCTGTCACACTGGTGTGATGGTTATGAACAAAATTTACTAACCGTCACATTAGTGTTAAGGATAAGAATAACGCTTTCCTAACCGTAACACCGTTTTTTTAGTATTTTCTCACATTCACACTCATGACCACGACCGACTAACCTTCACACTTATAGTACTCACATAACTTGAATACTTACTTGAATTATCTAAAATTGAAAATGTTGTAAGAAGCTTGAAAGACAATTGCTACTGTTTAATTTACAGAATTATATATTTTTGGAATGGGTTTTTAAAGCCCTAAATTTTGATACCTCACTCGATAGGTATTATTCATTTTTTGTTCCGTCGTAAATACAATATGGCAGCTGTAAGCCGCCATATTAGTTTTCTTGACACTTCATATATCCTGTAGCACTTTCGTGATTAAGACAAATCCAATGATACCTCATTTATCAAAATCCATGAAGCCGTTTGGGCTGTAGAACGTGCCTAAGAAACATACCAACAAACAAACATACATACATCCCAAATACACCCTCACCCCTCATCAGGTGAATAAAAATAGTCAGTACGCCAAACTTAAAGTCTAGATAAAGTAGACATTACATTACATTTAAAATAGTTAACAAAAGTATGATGATCAAAATCATAGTTTCTAAACAGGAGATAAACATCGTTTTCAAGAAGACACATGATGGATAAAAATATTCAAACAATAATATAAAGTTACCTACACCATGAATAATTGAGAGTTTAAAAAATAAATTAAGTAGAGCAGCTTTCGTTATAAGATCAGACTGAGAGGTACATACTACGAGAGGGTAGAGTGCGAGAGGGTAGCCAAAAATTTGATACGGAACACACGATCAAACGCTTCAACCGCTGAGCCACAAACTACAAAGAAGATATGGCGCTGAGCGGTCACTGAGAATATTTTTTAATATTTTTTTTGGAATGATAGGTGCTGTTGGCCTTTACCGGCCTCTACAGCTTTACCCTCGCTAAAGCGCTCCGCCGCAATGCGTGAAGCAGTACGCGAACGCCCAAAAAAAAAACGACCGGCACAAGGTCACCCAGGGGGTATGAACCTCGGCTTGGACGGTCGTCTTGGTTATGGGAATCGAACTAAATATACTTGGATCGCTAGTGCTAGTAGTGATCGAGGGGGCCCTGAGAAAATAGCTAGGAGCCCTTTAATTGATTTAAATAACTGACCACTGATTCGTAATACACCTTCGAGAAGAATCGGCAAGAAACTTGAAGGCGAATAATAACTGACTATGAGTTACGGGAACTTCGACCTCGCCGACGAGGTCGGTGTCTGTGTCTAAGTGAACTGATTCCCCCTAACAGGTAGGAGGAGGTAGGATTGGGCGAGGCCACCGCTGCCAGTAAAGGCTGCGATGGCGTTGTCCGGGTCGTCCAAGACATCGCGAAGGCGTCTATGGAGGGCTATCGTGTCTGTCGTGTAGTTCACAGCTTCGACTACATGGGAGTTGGGGTGATGGGGCGCCGCATCAAAGTAGCGGGGAGAGGCAGGAGGTACCTATTGCATTTTGAAGGAATTTATCTGTACTAGCTGTGCCCGCGGCTTTGCCCGCGTGGTCATTTCATTTAAAAGTCGCCCACACGTGTTATTCCAGGACCAAAAGTACCTACAAAGTACCTACATTTCTTCAAAATTCGTTCAGCCGTCAATTACTTTTTTATAGATTACTCGGCAACTAGTCATCGGATTAAGATACCAAGTACCCCAGTTTTAAGTCAAATTCTATTCTATCTACCAGTGAAAACCGCATTGCAATCGGTCCAGTAGTTTTACAGACAAAAAGACATGATTAAAAAAAAAGTTATATCCTTGTTCAGTAGCTTATTTTAATTACTCTAGACCATTTTTTTCCATCAAGTTGCATCGATACCGTTTAGTAGTTTCAGCATGATACGTGTTCCTATAAATAACTTTCACTCTTAATTTTTCGGGATGAAAAGTATCCAATGTCCTCGTAGTATGAACTGAAATTATACCAAGTTTCAGTTTAATTCATTCAGTAGTTTCGTCATGGTGCGGTCAAGATACAGCCCCACAGACTGCGACAAACTCGTGGTCACACCGTTTTGTCACGTGTGACCAACAGAAAAAAAGGAATAATAATACAGTTTTGGCTTCAGTATCGATTATAAAGAACCCTCAGAACAGAACTTTTAAAATATCTTGAATGTACAGAATTGGATCTGTTACAGTTTTATTATAAGTATATATATTATTTGGATTGTATTTATCTTATTAGATATTTTTTTATTAGATATTTTTTATATTATTAGATATTTTTTGGATTGAATTGGTATTTATCTAGGTTCCCAATACAGTATTAACATTAATCATTATAAGTAATAGAAATAATTAATTATTATTTTGTTACTCACCGATATTGACGAACATTGACGGTTGACAGAGAGTTTATAATTATGTAAGTGTAATTCTCCTCTTTGGATTATAACAAGTGATTTATAAAGGTGTCATGGTTATGTGAGAGGGGAGAGGGGGGGGGGGGGGTGTAAGAAACAATGTGAAGAGGCTGAGAAATATGTCAAAATCTAAGGTACGTAGTTTATCTATGGTACAAAATAAGGGCATGTTTTTCTAAGATTATGTTTCCAAGTATTAGCAGCATAGAATGTCCAAAATCCAAAGCAAAGTCAAAATATTCAAAATAATAGCGCGCGTACTTTATGTTTTCGATAGGAACGTCAACACAAAACTGAATAATCTTCGTTAGGTATATAATCTGTTGACTCGATATAAATATCGGAGCTAAAGAGAACGTTGCTTTACTATTGAAAATAAAAAAGCGTCCATGAAATATGGTTTTCTTTTGTTTAAGTTATCATAACAATAATTATGGAACTTCATAGGCGTGCTGATGTCAGGAATGGCTTCTTAGTTTGGCATTATAGTTTTATAATACGTAGTGATATTTAGATAAGATATATACTAATAATAATAATTTATTGAAAAGGCATCAACAACAAAAATTAGACGCTTCAGACCCACCGTACCCCTGCGTGAATCACCTAGTTCCTAAACAAGGAACGAGACCCGTGAGATAGGAACCATCTATGTAATATCTATGTAATAATAACGAATAATCATTTTTATTTTAACCAATTTGTAGAAGTTAAAAATTAAATAACAGAATATCCTTATTCAAGTCTAGATTGTAATATCAATAGGGACAGTCTTTATTATATGTATAGGTACAATAGGTAACTTATTAAATTATTGTTTTCCATTTCATAAATAACATCGCGGCAAACATTATCAGCATGTGGCGGGAGGATTGAATGAAATCGATAATAATTTGGAAGCAATTCACGGTGCACCTATTAGGTATCTAGTTTGATCTATATCTATGGCTACTGAAATTCTGTCAGAAAAGATTTTGCTTACCTTAATTTTTCACAATGTAATTAAATGCATTAAATACTACTAAATCATAATATTTTCAGCACGTACACTATAAGGAGCGTACGTACACTAGTTTTCATGATTAAATAGTTTCTAATAATATTGCGAAGTAGGATTTCTACGTGGCGCTCCCCAACAGCGCCACAATAAAATGATTATTATTTCGTTTTCTGTTCTATGCACAGCAATTATCGACTCACGCACATGACGTACGTTCAAATGTACGTTGAAACGTACTTTCCGCTATGATAGATCCCTCTAAATTATGGTGGCGCTGCTGCGGAGCATGACACCATTTTTATCATTGTATCATTGTACAGAATTTTTTGTTTTTATTGCTTTATTATAAGTGCTAGTTATAAGCATAGATGACCATTCGGCCACGTAACGCGCAGCGTGAAGACATCATCATGGAATTATTCGTGTATGTTCGTGAATTGTTTTAATTTGTCGAACGATTTCACAACGCAACGCGTTACGTATGAATGGTCATAGCGATGGACCCTGGTCGAAGAGAGTCGTTGACCAATGTCAGTGGAGTACATTTCACTGATTGGAAGAGTAGATACAATAGAACCATTATCCAACGAAGGGTGATAAACAACCACGCAAAATGTGCATGACGAGCTTTTGGCGAAGAGAAACCCCGTGCATTAACGTGGTGATAACCGTGGTGATAACGTGATATGCTAATTCATTTAAGCAGGAAGCCTGCCATCATGACCTTTTCATGGCCCCAGTGTTCCTTGAGAGCTATTAGTTTCATTCTAGATTTAGCGTGTTCAATCCATATCAATATATAAAAGTGAAACGATGTCTGTTTGTTTGTTTGTTTGTTTGGGGAGCTTTCTCGCTTTAATTGCTGGACGGACTGTGACGAAATTTGAAATGGAATGATAGGTAATACCCTAGAATAAAACTTAGGTTACTTTTCATCCCGGAAAATTGTAAGTTTCCACGGGAAGACTGGAAAATGTTTTGGTATGACTTAAAATCTGGTGTAATTTGTATCTCAATCCAATTTGTAGAAATTGAGCATTGGATAAAGACCTATTTGACGGCTGAAATAATTTTTATGCCAATTTTAACCCAGATAAATTACCACGCGGGCAAAGCCGCGGGCACAGACAGTAGTTGAATATAACAACTGTAATACTTATTCAACTAGAGAATCACCACTAAACACCAAATGAGACAGCGAGATAACACTATAAAAAAGTAATTGACGTATAGTACTCGCAGCGAATCTTTATATTTGTGAAGTTAGGCTCTGTGAGTTAGGCTGTGAGGATAAAACAGCATGAAGTAAGAGCGAGATAGAATATGCGAAAAACGTAATCGAGTGAGCAAGGCAGTTATACAATGCTGTCTTCACCTTCTACATTGAGATTGCGCCTGAAAAATAGCAGTATGCGCAACGTCTTGCAGACAACTTCCGAGACACAAATTTCCGCTGCGACTACTGTCATTGTTTAACATAACCAATCGATCTTTTCATAGCCATTCTGACAAAGTTTTTCTCATTTTTCCTCGAAATGAATACAAAAGAAGCTTCGTATCCTTTTCAAGGCAACTGAACTTTTTAGATCCAAAGTCTATACATAGAAAACTACCGAACGTCATCGGATAACCAGCGCTGGTTACCTATTTTCTCGAGGATAAGCAGTAACTGCGCGCATTCAACTGAGACCGCGGTTCGGGCTCCATCATCGCCACTCCAATTAACTGGATTTATTCCGGACCGAACAGTTCCACATCTATTGCAGTACAATTCGGACAGTAGCATAGTTTTTTTGTTTTTAATTATATTTTATTGTAAAGAAGATAATGGTAGTGATTCGGGCAAAAACTAAACTAAACTTAATTTCATCAAATGTAATTTAAACCTCGTTGACTTCGTAACAAGGTATTTTTGCCCCTGGCATAAAACGTGTCCGAATTTATCCAAACGCTTTTAGACAGCATGTTAAAAACCTGTTTTAATTACGTTATTTAAAGCGGTGCATCTTAAATTGACGTAAGTGTAAAATAGATGCCAGGGAAAAAAGACCGTGTTACGAAGTTCACTAAGTTTAAATTTACTTTTGAAGAAATTAAGTCTAGTTTAGTTTACGGAGTGAACTACCAAATCGCTGCCAATGTACTAAAAGCTACAAAAATAAATAAATATAAAAACCCAAAAAACAAACTGAATCAAACTAAATAGGCCAGTCATTCGGGGATAATATGAACCTTTAACCTACAAGTACAAGTGTAGAAGATGTTTTGATTTGTATTGCTTAGTGGTGAGGACATTAAGAAAAAAAAAGTTTCAGCCTCGAGGTGTAGGAAGCGTTAGCCGCCAGCTTAAATAGAAGGGGCCAAAATTAGTTTTTTTCTTAATAGTTTTATAACAGTTAGCTTTATGGCAAAAGTATCTATGAAAAGGATAAAGCAGACAATATTTGCAACATTTTTTGCATTCAGTTTCTCTGTAAGTCTCTTAGATAAAAAGTTACAAGAAGCAAAAAAACTTTGCAAGGCAAATCTCTCTACATACTGTCCTAAAAATGAGGCAAACAAGCTTTAGACTTTTGATTTTGAAATATAAGATGCAGTCGGAGGCATCACGCATTTAATTTCTTCTTTGACGCGATCAGCTAGAACCTGGGGAGATTGATTCACAGTATGGTTTTTGGTTTTTATTATAATTTACTTTTATTTTATACGTTTTTATTTATATTTATATGAATATAGATCCTGAATCAAATATCAATTCAATGATGTCAAAACTGTGAAGAAAAAACTGAAAGTAGACTTTCAGTTTTTTCTTTTTGACAATATGGCGTCTGGTTGTCGCCATATTGAATTGTGATTACTGTCATGTCTTTAGTAGTACTCGCAAGATTAAGACAAATCTATTGACGTAAGAATCTTCAAAATCGGTTCAAGGGTTTGGTCTATATAGTGCCACAAAGGAACAGACATACATACATACATACATACATACATACATACATACATACATACATACATACATACATACATACATACATACATACATACATACATACATACATACATACGAGTACAAACACAGGCTAATAAACACATTACCTGGCCTTTAAAAAACGTGGAGTTGTATCCGGTACAGGTTACGCTACAACCGACGATTTTATTTTATTTTTTATATTTTTATTTAATTATTTTCTTAACAATAAAACAATTATAACATAAAAAAATAGTTGTTTTATTTTCAAGTTTTTGGTTTTTTATTTAGTAATTTCTAAAGTGTGTTTCTTTACTGTGTTTTACTTGTCTAGCCCTTTCATTTGAAACCCATATTGAGGGGACTGAAAATAAAAAAAAAATATCCATAATTTTGTGGTGGTGGAATGGAAATTGGAATTGGAATTTTCATAGTGTACTATATTTTCCATTAAGCCCTTTTATTTGATACCTATATTGAGGGCGTTGAAAAAATATATGTAATTCACCATTTTGTGGCGGCGGCCATTTAGGATTTACAATAATACTGAATGTACATAATTGTATTGTCATAAAAACTAAACGCGTGTACCAAATTTCAGATCATTAGGTCAACAGGAAGGGAGAAAAAAAATATTTACTAAATTATACCCAAAAATCAAAAAATAATAACAAACAGGGTAAGCTAAATAAAACTGTTTAATAAAGCAGTAAGTACCAAGAAGTCTGTACAAAGAGGATAATAAAAAAATGGTCTAGGGTTCTTAAAATAACCTACGTAACAAGAACATATAATATTTTTAAATCGTGTCTGTTTATTTGTTTGTCTGTCCGTCTGTTTGTTCACGCATCACGTAAAAACTATTGGACCGATTGAGATGAGGTCTTCACTGTTGGATAGCTTAGGTATTGACTCAGAAACTGGTGTACTTGGTACCTCAATCCGATTATTAGAAACGGAGCAATCGATAAAATACTATTTGACGGCTGCATAAAATTTGGTATATTGTAGTCTATAGGTACCTACTTTTGGTCCTGAAATAGGTAACTTTTAACCAAGCGGGCAAAGCCGCGGGCACAGCTGGTTCTTAAATAGTATTGTTAGTCTATTTTTCAAGCACTCTTCTCAAACATAAACAATGGTTGCTGTTGGTTGGAATCGTTAGGTACTATAAACAAAACACATAAATCATACATTTCCTCTGATACAAAGCTTCAAATCAAAATCGGTGAGAAGTTTTTGTGGCATTTCGGTTATATCCTAGTGACAGGAATATCTACAGCACCTGTTTCGCTTTAACATTTTCTACTGTTTGCACTCAGATCTACATCTACAAACAATCCGGTAACCAACAAATCGAGCTTCCTGGGCGGGAACGAGACCGCTAAATAAGTTTTGCCAAATAAGATTAACAATCGAATACAACTCGACGGATTAAATGTCTCAATGTTTCCTGGTCTGAAAGAGTTTTAGTTTGGCAACTGGTTTATGTCTAGGTTATTATTCCTACTTATTTTAGTTTTGATATCAATTATATATACCTTCTAAACAAATTTTAGCACGTTTTAAACTGACTTGGCCATGAACACAGGCATAACCTTAAAAACTGGGCATGTATAGAATAAAATATTACAACTCTTTATTGCACATCAAGAAGTAAGCAATATACAGCATATATCATAAACTTATAAATTTAAAGGTAAAATGGGCGGCCTTAATGCTAATTGAATGTAAAGGATTACATGGACATTAAAGTTATTGGTCGTTGGTGCGTAAGATATATAATAAAATACCAAACATAACAAACTGTCTAGTACCTTTACTGAAAGGAAAAAAAGAGGCCAGAAGGCGGACCCTAGAAGCGGGGCCTAGCATCTGGTGATGACTTGTTTGCGCAAGACTAGTTGAAACTGGTTCCGGCCGGGCGGACCTTTTACTCGGCGAGGCAGCGAGAGCGGCGCGCCAGTTTTCCGTTGATAGTCGAAGCAGTCGGACGTTCCTGAATATCTCTTGAGTTCTTTAAGTTCCCCCATTTGATTTTGTAACAGTGCTTACTTAACTTTGTTGAATTTAATAATACCTTTGTGTGTGTGAGAGTGTATATATTTTTTTAATAAACCCACTCCTGGTTGCTAAAAATACTTATAATAAAGCAATATGAATGAAAAAGTCTGGACATTGAACATAATTAAGAAAAAAATGGTCTAGAGTACTTAAAATAAGCTACTGAACAGGAACAGAACATTTTAAAAATTCGTGTCTGTTTGTTTGTTGGTTTTTTAGTTTGTCTGTATGTTTATGCACATCACGTAAATACTACTGGACCGATTGAGATGCGGTTTTCAACTAGTGTACCTGGTATCTCAATCCGATGAGTAGAAGCCGAGCAATAGATAAAAACTTTTTGACGGCTGATGGAATTTTGATCAAATGTTAGTATATTGGTGTTTTAGGGAAAAGTACTTTTAACCTAGAGAAACGACCACGCGCACGAAGCCGCGGGTGCAGCTAGTACAAAATAATAATACATACCTACAATCAATTAATATACTAATTACATATCTATACCTAGAATAAAGCAATAAGTACGAAAAAGTATGTAAAAAGAAGATTAAAAAAAATATGGTCTAGTGTGCTTAAAATAAGCTACTGAACAATTTTTTTATTAAATCGTGTATATCCGTTGTCTGTATGTTTGTTCGCGCATCATGTAAAAATACTGGACCGACTACAATGTGATTTTCCCTGTTGGATAGCTTAGGGTTTGACTTAAAATCTGGGGTACTTGGTATCTCCATCTGCGGGTTCAGGTTGCTAGGCCTTCCTCGCTTTTGCGCTAGTGGAAATACCCCGTTGAGAGGAGACGGTTCACCAGTCCAAGAAAGCAGATTTAGAGCGAACCAGCCTAATATTGCACTCACATAATTCGAGTAAGTGTTAGTTGATGAAAGAACGAAAGCTTAGGAAAAGGCAACGTTATGTTACACTTGAAATAATCACAAATAACATAATATTCACTTGTTACAAAATAAAGAAAATTCGTAGTTTCACTCTGGCGTACAGATTTTCACTCTGTCATTCGATAGACTACTGTGCAGTAGGCTCCGATGCGAGAAGTCTTTCAATCAGACTTGGCAAACAGACTTGTACAAATTCAAGGTCAAGGTCGATTATTTATTAGGCTAGGTAGGTAGTAGTACTATTCTACTAGGTAGTACTATTATTTATTATATGCTTCTAGGGTTCAGTCCTAGAGGAACTCTTAAAAAGTAAATATATGAATGAAAAATTATAAAATCTTAAAAGTCGTAACTCTAAAGTTGTTCGCCATGACGTGTGGAATACCTCACCCAGTTTTTATAGATATGTTTGTTACATTATTTATGTCTATAATAACAGCTACATTACACACACATAGTAAGTTTAATTCAACTAGACACGACTTCAGCTAAGTAAAAGTTTTTAACCAACAAATTGTTTTCTATTTGCTTCTTTTTTTAACCCCCGAACAAAGAGATGGGTGTAATAAGCTTAGGGTGTGTATCACTGTGTGTGTATGTGTGTGTGTGTGTGTGTGTGTGTGTGTGTGTGTGGGTGTGTGTGTCTGTCTGTGGCATCGTAGCTCCCCAAACGAATGGACCAATTGAGCTGCGGTTCTTCATGTTTCAAAGCTGAGGTAAACGAGATGGTTCTTAGCTATAATAGGGGCGGGGGAGGGGGAATGGAGATGACGACCGTAGCTTTCTGCTTCCTAGCTATAATGGGGGATGGGAAGTCGGGAGTTATATAAATTTTTAAATTGTGCTTGTTCTCCGACTTTTCGGCAGAGACTGTACTCTTCTTATTGAAAGAGGAAGGGCGTTTAAATAACGTACAGCTATTACTCTAAACCGCATCGCAATCAGTCCAGTAGTTTTTACGTGATGCGCGAACAAACATACAGACAGACAAACAGGTAGATACGAATTTTTTAATTGTTATATTCTTGTTCAGTAGCTTATTTTATGTACCGTAAACAATTTCTTTTTTGCCTATCTTCTTTGTAAGATGGCTTCTCGAGATTCATACAAAGAACAAGCCTTGTTTGATGTAGCATCTAGTCCTGAATCGAGTCAGGCCCCGTTTTTGGATGATGGGATTTAAGGATCTGTCCAAGAATACCTACCGTCCGGCGCTCACGTATGCATCCCAGCACGTTCTGTCATCCATACCAATATATAAAAGTGAAACGTTGTCTGTTTGTTTGTTTGTTTGGGGAGCTTTCACGCGATAACAGCTGGACGCATTTTGTTGAAACTTGGAATGCAGATAGCTTATACCCTGGAATAAAACATAGGATACTTTTTATTCCGGAACATTGTGAGTTTCCAGGGGAAAACTGGAAAAACAGGAAAAAATTGATTACTCGCTGTAAAAAACGGTTGTCATCACAGAATGGTCTGTAGTTGCTATGGAAACGAAATAACAAGTATGTCAAAAAACATCAAGATTGTTGCTATACCTACTTTTGCATTGGTTTTTAATATCCTAGAAGAACATAGGATGCTTTTTTCGCGATAAACAGTAGTCCGCGCGGAAGAAGTCGCGGGCGGGAAAACTAGTATTCTATAATGTCAACATGGCAAACCATGTCACACTACGTGCATAAGCAAAGTATGAAAATTATTTGTGTCATAGCAGGGTCAACTGAAGAGATAGTACTGTCCGTCATCATGTATTAATTTATTATGCCATTGCTCGAAACCGGCGAAGGAAAACATTGTTTTTTGGAGGAAACCACGAAACTCAAAATTCAAGGACATGTACCATTCATCATTCTTCACTGGGCTTGAGTGGTGGATATGTCGTGGCAATATCGTGAGATTGATAATTTCATGAAGTGGTTGGCCAAATCATGAATATTTTTTAATTCATGAAATTATCAGAGACATCATGAAATGGTTTGGCCAGATGAATGAATGATTAGCATTTGACGATATGAACAGCTAAAGCTACTTCATGATATCGTCAAACCGTAGAGGTCAAACATTAGTGATCATATCGTAAAATTGTTACATTATCCACCGCTAGAGCCGCTAGGCGGAAGCGCGACTTGGCCATGATCGGTTAAATGGCGGGAGCTCACTACGTTTCGCTACGCTTCGCTCCCGCCTTCGTCTCCGTGTTTTTTAAGCCTTGTAAACCATTGAGATATGTGTACAATTGAAAACCTATCTGTTTGAACACTTTTGGTGTCATGAAAACCCTAAATTAAAGATATTTAATGATATGACCAAACAATAAACGTTGATGTTTCAACGACATGATTAGTTTTAGCTGGGCATTTCATGAAATAGAACCATTTCATGAGATATATGTGTACTGTGCTTATCTTCGAGGGGATAAGCACAGTACATATATCCATAAATATGTACTGTGTTATAATCCTGTATCTCAGGATTGAAAATTGGGCCGCTGATGAATGTGATGTGCTTTAGTTCAAAATGTAGGTATACTTACGTAAACAAAATTGGGGTACCTAAGCGCCTCTAATTTGATCTAAAGCCACGAAATCTCCCGTTACTACAATACAATGAAGGAAAGTTACCTGAATCCACACAACTCGCAGTGGTTTCTTCCGACTTGGTTCAGCCATCGCTCGAGGCAGCTGAGGTGGACGTTGGCGAGAGATCCTTTGCAGTTGCACGGTGATATTAATCTGAAATATCACAAGAACAGATTTTAGTTGACAATCTATACTATCCCTACTTCTACATCTGCACTAATATTACTAGTGGCACTGTGAGCTGTAGACCTCGTGCGTACAAACTTTTATACAAACAATCTAGCGGTGCACAGTAGCGCCATCTAGTTACCTTATTGTAAAACTAACATTAATAACCAAGGTGCTCCATCAATCCCTACCTAATAGGTAAAGGGCTGATTCCACTGGTAGAAACCTAAAAGTGAGAAATTTACTGCATTTTGAGGAGCTATTCTGGCTCATTATGCCGAAGATCCTCATCAGATCTTCACCAAATTTTTATGAGACTAATTTAAAGTTAACTAGATGACTTACCATAGCCAGGACCCTAAGCCAACAAAGCCTTACCTTATACTCCAACAAAGTTGGTTTTATGGTTGAATTATGTTTCCCACTATTTTTTTTAGGTATACCTACATTTAAAACTAAAACAGATCATCATCATCGGACTTATGCATTCTCATTCTCAAATGGGACACAGGATTATACCACAGTAGGTACATTATAATATATTAAAAGATATGTGTATTCAAGAAGGTTTAAAAAAAGACGGAGTTTACACTGCGAAATTGAAAGTGAAGCACACAAGACATGATGACCCGCTCGTACACACTCGTCACGCACACAATAACACCATGTTGTGCCGATCGGCCGCCACATCGCAGCAAGATCGCGACCTCATTAGTCGTGTTAATTCTGTCAAGTTTATATAACCCCCGTTTAAAACCCCCCATTATAGCTAAGAAGTATCTCGATCACATATGTTTTCAAACATAAAAACCGCATACAAAATCGGTATATTCGTTTGGGAGCTATGATCCTCACTCCCATTCCGCTCCCCCATTATAGCTAAGAGCCATCTAGATTACCTCAGCTTTAAACATAAAAAACCACAGCTTAATCGGTCCATTCGTTTGGAAGCTACGATTCTCACCTTCCCACTCCTCCTCCAACATAGCAAATTATCCATTCACGCATACATACGCACCCGCCATTTGCTATGCTTCACTCGTTTGTCTGGCGGTGTAGACACCGTCTTTTTGAAAACTTCTTGTACCTACCCTGCTGTGCTTATGCTCTCGAAGCGTGTTATGCGGGTATATCTACCACTCAAGCCCAGTGAAGTATGGTGACAAGTCCTTGAATTTTAAGTTTCATGGATATGCCGGGTTTAAAAATTCACATGTTTTTTCGACATTGTTGAGCGATGGCATCGTAACTAATTTAAACTTACTTGCCCTACCATCGTTTTTAATGCGTACGCCTAGTAGATACCATTAATATTTGATAAAAGTTTTGGGCAAAATAGCATTTTTATATTTTAAAGCGCTCAGTTAAGTACTAACTAGAACATTTCAACAGAAATAATCGTAAAATCCACTGACAGACAGACAATGCGTGTCAGTCTACACTATCAACCTAATGGACATTAATGTAGCTAAGTTTTCCAACAAAAATTTCTCTCAGACGAAAACGTTTACGATAAGATCTGGAGCCAATATTTACAGCCGAATAAACTTTGAAACTTTCCTACCTTTCTCGACCACGAGTCATACAAATTCTGCAGACATTTGAACCAATACTCGAGAGGGAATCTAGCTGAGTTAGAGTCAAGTTTGACTTTTCAGATGCGTTCGCAGAAGTTTTCTTCTTATCAATTTTGGATATTTTAGGCTCTACTGTGTTAGTCACTATAACTTCGTTCGCTAAATTTGGTATAGGGGTGCATTCAGTTTCGGCGTTGCAACTTGCATTTGATATCTCAGGCACTTCATTAGGCATAATGGCAGTGTGAACCGCTTGCAAAGGAAGCTCGGTCAGTATTACAGGGTTTTCTTTCAGCCTAAAACATGATGCCATGAAATTCTTCAAATCTAGTAGTGTAGTTGAATCATTCGTAATTTTGTTAGTAAGTTGTTGTTCTAAAATTGGAATTTTGAGCTCGAGGTTGATATTTTTGGCACCTTGATTTGGCGTTCCAACGCTTAAGGATTTCAGTGCGTCAGTGACATCTTTGTTCGTTATGATTTGTCTCATACTGTGCTCGGATTTGGAAAGTCTAGCTTTCGAACTATGGATCTTTGCTCTTGGACTATGAATTGCTCCCGGTAAGTAAGTAGACCCTGAAGGTCCTGCATCTTCTAATTTTCTTTCTTCTCTAATGTTGCATAACACTTCTTCCGTTATAGATTTTTCTTCTTCTGCCTTTTCTTTGTATTGTTGACCGTCCATCAATCGTGTTGCATTTGTGAAAACAAAAATGAATCTTATTTTATAAAATTGTATGAATGTTGCTGAGTTTGACAATGTTTTGACCAAAGAGAACTAATACATTTTTGACTTTATGTCTATTTGAGTTGTAGCATAGAGTAAGGAACATTTTTCCCTTTAGCATTTCTTGTACAATGAGTTGTAGTCACAAACTAAGTAGGAGGTTGCAGTTATACTCTTTGCATGATCGTATTTTATACAAAGGTTTCAATTTTTGTTTTCAATATAACCTCTTAAGCCCGGACAGTCTGTAAGCAAAGAGAATTTATTCACTACGTTTTATCTATAAGTAAACGGTACGTACGGACGGTACGTACTACGTACACCTTACGTGTACCTTAAGGCTGATTTACAAGTAATACTCAAGTAGTTAACTAATTTTTAACTTAATTTTAAGCAACCGTTTACATTTTTCAACGCTTATAATACATAGTTAAGCTCTTTAGTTCATCACAAAAAGTAGTAAATTAGATTACTATTAAGCTAGATTTTAAATAGTCAAGGAAGTTAGAATACTTAAAATAATGTGGGTGAGTAACTGGATAAGTAGGAGAAATGAGTAATTGCAACTTTGTTTCATGAACTAGCCGTGGAGAGAAGACCACTTCACATTCTACTTGTCTACCTACGCTATAACTTGCAGCTTAAATGACTACATTCATTGTTTACATGCATTAGGTAAGTCACTAAAATTCAGTTGTTTTAATCTTCTTGAAAACTTAATACGTGTAAATCAGCCATTACGACCAACAACGTAGGAACCTACGCCTCGGTGTGTATGTACATACGTATACCATAGTCTTGCACTATGTATACGTACGTACGTCTTTCATAGTATTGTATTCTCTTTGTACCTACGTACGGATGGACGGAGGGTTCGCGGTCCGTGCGCTACTAAACTAAATATTTGATTCCAATTTATTATATAAATTACGATAGCGGACCGTCCGTTTAGCACTAAATACAGCCTAAGTAGGTTTAAGATGGAAAAAGGTTTTTATCGACTAGCCGGTAGCAAATGATCTTGAAGATGAAGATTTGATGATAAAGTAGAAGCAGTACTTATACTTCCATATTTAACTAAATAGTATAAAGGCAAGTCCGAGCTATAAATGATCTTTAAAAGCAGAGGTACGACAGCTCTGTTAAAATAAAGCACCAATTCAACTGTAAAATCCTTCTAAAATCCAAGCAAGTAAAACCAGCGACCACTTTCTGTTCGGGATTAGGCTGGCCACAGACTGCGGCCTGTAGAAACCACAGATGTAAAGGCAATAGATACCGCAAATTATCCTCTTACAGGCTATTGGCCGCCACTCTCAAGTGAAAGTGAGTAACCAAGCCCCTGTCAAGGTAACCATGTCTGTTCCTTTGTTGCACTTCATAGGCCAAACGCGTGGACCGATTTGGATGATTTTTACGTCAATCGATTTGTCTTAATTTTGCGAGTGTCTCTAAATACATGGGATTAATCGAAACTGGACTGAACTGAACTGGAACGGATATGCTATTAACATCAATGGTGAATGCATCACTCACTTTCGATTTGCTGATGATATAGTTATCATGGTAGAAACCCTGGAAGACCTAAGCACAATGCTCAGTGACCTCAATATTTTTTCCCAACAAGCGGGTCTTAAAATGAACATGGGTATCGTTTCCAACATAAACCGGCATGGGTGCAACAGGGGCATTTGACATGCGAACATCATGTCAAATGCCCCTGTTGCACCCATGCCGGTTTATGTTGGAAACGATATTATTGAAGCTGTTGATCACTATGTCTACTTGGGTCAGACGATCCAACTGGGAAGATCCAACTTCGACAAAGAGGTCAACCGACGAATCCAACTCGGATGGGCAGCGTTCGGAAAATTGCACCATATCTTCTCGTCGCAGATACTGCAGAGGCTCAAGACGAATCTATAATCAGTGTGTGTTGCACGTGATGACCTACGGTACTGAGACGTGGTCGCTAACTATATACAACAAGTCTCATACACAAGCTCAAAGTTGCGCAGCGTCCAATGGAGAGAGCTATGCTCGGTGTTTCACTACGTAATAGAATCCGAAACGAAGAAATCCGTTGAAAAACCAAGGTTACCGACATAACTCTCAGAGTTTGCAAGTTGAAGTGGCAATGGGCAGGCCAAATAGTTCGCAGAACCGATAACCACTGGGGAATAAAGGTTCTTGAATGGCAACCACGAACAAGCAAGCAAAGTGTAGGGAGACCCCCACACTATGGACCGACGACATTGTAGTCATCGCAGGAAGTCGATGGATGGAGGTGGCACAAGATCGCTCGTTATGGCGCTCTTTGGGGGAGGCCTATGTTTAGCAGAGGACTTCTAAAGGCTTGTAACGTTTTAAAAGATTCAACGTTATCCAAACCTTAGTTAGGTTTAAATAACGCTGAATAACTTTTGGTGACCTGCCTAGCCAGTAGGGTCGGACGGAGAGAAATGAGACAAGTAGGTAGCAGTTCTAATTACACATTTATTTACAGAAGAAGAACAGTATACAAAAGAATAGCACAGGTAATTTTTTTGAATAAAACAGTATGTATATAAAGTTGGGCGCCTTCAAATGTCAAAATGTTGCATACCGAGGTTAAGCTTCGACCACAAGGATATAGATCTCAGGGTGAGATATGTGTTTGGCCTAGACTCTCCTGCCTTGCAACCAAGTTATAATATTATCCCTAACATAGGACGGCACACAATAATAAAAGGTAGTCCTAGGTTTCCCAGACTACAGTACCGCTTGTGTTTGTATTGTGTAGCTAGTAGACCCCGGAGTGCGGCAAGTAGGAAGCCGTACTAGGGAGAACCCTGGCACGGTGATGGCCACCGGGATGACGGAGGCTGATACTCATCAGGTCTGCCGTCCACTGACGTGAGCTATAGTGCCAGGTGGCAGGAACGCGGCCCTTGAGCACTGACCCCTTGAATAACATTAGTTCTTACGTAACCAAAGGAACCCTGCCGAGGACAGAATGTTTTTTTTAAATCAAATAGTTACAAAAGGCCTAGCTTTCTATCAACGATGGTAACGTGCGTTGCGATTTACCCGTATTGGTGTTCCTTTCGGCACGTGTGAAGGTGGGAAACGCCGCGACTAGATCGCCTTGGCGATCTTTGTCTTTCGAGGGGAACCCGGGATCGTGAAGGACGCTGACCACACTGCCATCAAAATCCATTGGTAAGTCAATGGTTTCAAACAAGACGTGGCGTAGAGTGACCACGTACGTATATGAAAAAGGTGGCTTTTAGAGCCTAACTCTTACCTCGAGATTATCACAAGGCGATCTTGGATGGTGGTCACAAGTGAGCGCTCATGTTTGGCGGTTTTCCTGCGAACAGGCTGGATAATCACACAAACTTCTTCGGGTTCACAGTTTACAAGTGCTTTCTCTCAATGCCCTCTCCTACGTCGAAGCCAGAGCCGTTAGAAGGCCTCATGAGCTGCTTGAGTTGGCCTTCTTTAGCCGTTGGACGTTTTTAAATTTCGATTTCAGCCAATTGCAAGGACTAAAGTCTTTGAAAAATTGAATCATCATACAAGAGGCTGCCAACATTCCCGACCCAAAACAAGTTAGATGCTTTGTCTGTAATGTCTTGAACAAAGCTTCGGGACAAAGGGCAAATAACTGGCTATTGCAATTCGCAGATAATTTCAGTCATGGGTCATTATTTTGTTTCCAAAATAATATAAATATTTTACCCAATGTCCCCAAGGTTTTGCTAGTTCCCGACTCGTTTCGGTCACAGACAAAGCTGGCAGCATTAACGAAAAACGTCATGTCAGAGCATAGTCAGAATGACCGCTGACAATGACATTCAGATGCCTTATTGTTTATGGGGAGACCAGTGCCACAGAACACCTAAAGTGTTTACGCTACATTTTTATGGAGTTGGAGCTAACGTCTTACCAAAACAATAAAATAAAAATATCTTAGCTAGTAAAAAGCATAGATTCTAGAATTTAGGTAGTACCTGTAAAAAGCATGAACTTTAAAACTGTCCATCACAAACTACAAAGAGGATACGGGGATCAGACGAGAGTCTCCGAACAACCAATACCGAGTACTTCCAACAGTATTATTATATAATCTATGGCGGAAAGTTTAGAGGCTGACATTTTTTTTTAATCTTCTTAACAGTCTAGTTTTATCTATGCTTGGTTTAGTTTTTAACCATGGAGGTTTTATTACGCATAAAGTAAGCGTAATAAAACCTCTTTGTTTTTATCCCATCTTACATGCCGGCTAATGAATTGCCCAAGCACTGTACTGCGTAGACTCTTAGTCTGCGCAGTACAGTGCTGAGTATACCCCAATTGTCAAACAAGCTCATTATTGTAAAAAACATCAGATGTGCATGCTAACATGACGCGCGGCACGGTAAAGTTAATGTTACTAATTGTCGCGAGTCATGTTATCGTGGAATATCTAATTTTTTTTATTGTGTTGATTGTTTTTTGTTTGTTTGTTTGCAATAAATACATTTTATTATTATTATTACTCCAAAAACATTTGTAATTGAAGCAAATTTTCACCATATTATGTACTATTCTAATTCGGATAGTAATTTTCTAGTTTCCCCGACTGCTTTTTTCTTCAAAATTTGTATGTACCTACTCAAAACGAAATGTAAGGGAAATTATTATTACGACAAACACAATTCGCTTACACTTCGTTTTTGCCATGCATTCTGAAAAACACAAAATTTGGAAACCAAGCTATATAAAATTCCGAATCCGAATAATACCATAATATTAAGGTGGAAATAGGTACGAGTAAAGTTCAATTACTTAAAAATGATTTTGGAATTACATTTGTATGGACAATTCAGCCGGCCCCTAATGCTTCTGTTTAGTCCTGCTGAAGACCTGAAGGTGGAAACCATAAAATAAATTCCTATATACTTCCTACAGCTGGGTTTTCAAACAACACGATATTGCTTTCGTAAGCTACAAATTATATAAGTTAACTAGCCCTTTTATTTAGATTTATAAAAATTAAAACAAACATTTAAATGTAAGCAAATATAATTAATTTATAATAAAAGACGTAAACTCATGTTCTATGGAATTGCACGCACAAGAAAATTGTACCTACCTAGGTAGGTTCGTTAGGTTAACATGAATGATAATATGATTCAAATGGCCAATATGATAGATAAGAATAAGAACTTCAATTTAGTACAAGTTACAGGTATTTTCCACCCATTTGATTCCTTTCCCAGTCTTTGGAAAACGGTGTAACTTAACACTGTTCCGTTTGCTTTTGCAATGCGGAACACTGCACTTTAGTAGGTAATTCAAATAATTAATGAGTTTTTTATTAATAGTCACCGACATTGAAGAACATTGACAACTATTGACAGAAAGTTTATAGTAGGTAACCATATTTCTCCTCTTTGGTGTCAAGTGATTATTTTTGCGCTAGTATTTAAGCTTAATTCAATCTCCTTGGGCGCTATGGTCAAGGGGGGGTAAGAAACAAGGTGAAGAGGCTGAGGAATATGTCAAATTCAAATTACCCTTCAAATTCAAATTATCTATCAAATTCAAAATTAGTAAGTTATCTGTGATAAAATAAGAGCAATTTTTTTTCTTCTAAGGATCTGGCAAAGAGTATATAAATATGGGATCTGGGAGCGGTCTGCTCCCCCGCGTCGGGTCGGCTTGCGGGCAGGTCGCGCTGCTCCCTGGCCTTCCGGCTTCCCGCCAGCTCCGGCTCCCTTTCGCGGCAGTCTCTTCTCGTCAAAATGGCCGCCCACACGGCTGTTCTACTACTCGTGTTTTAGGAACGAGCGATGCACTCGCTTTCCATACGTGACTAGTTAGTTCTCTCTCTCTCCACGGGCGCGAAATCCTTATATAGCAGCCTCTCCGGGGGTGAGGCGCGGGGTGAGGCGTGAGCTCTTGTCCGTCTTTCTCCCTCGGCCCTTTTTCCGCTTATATTACTAGACTA
The DNA here is from genome assembly GCA_946251855.1 of Alsophila aescularia. Taxonomy (NCBI): domain Eukaryota; kingdom Metazoa; phylum Arthropoda; class Insecta; order Lepidoptera; family Geometridae; genus Alsophila; species Alsophila aescularia. Next base: position 35,062,824 of record OX276384.1, read on the forward strand.
CAAATAAATACTAATGCATCAACATAAAATCCCCACATATAAACAGGGCTTATATAGTTAACAAAACAGCGTTTATGAACAGCTGGACGATCCGATACGAAGATTAGAGGTCTAAATTTTTTTGAAACAATTTGGGAGGCAGAAGTCCTGCTCGCTTCCCCTGTTGAATTTCACCGTTTTTTTATTGATTTAACTAACGATAATCCCTAACTTTGTTTTTTATGGAACACGTGGGGAGCGCTCCTAACGTGATATCAAACGAATTGACGTTTTGCCTTGCTTTGCGAAAGATGTCAGGCGTTATGTTTTCATATTATGTGTTCATCCAAAAATACCAGTTTTGCCCACATAGTGGGGTCTCTTTGGCCACTGCTTGGGTTGGTTTCCGATCTGTCTTGGATGAAACCACAAGATATTGACATTTATCACGAAGAAAATGTAAGCGAAGGGTCATAAAAATGGAGTTTTACGACACCATCGCGTTTGACATTTGCAAAAAGTGGAAAAAATTACGGTCCGACATAGTCACACTCGTCGTCGCCTGAGTGCTTTTATGTTCTATCTACCAAATTTTCCGAAAATTAACTTTAAATGCAGTATTGTTAAGACTCAAATTTCACTCCTGTTGGTTAAGAAAGATTTAAAACTTTTGTCGTTTAAAACAACAAAAAAACATTTAAATTTTATTAGTGACACGTCATCGTAATGAATATTTTGTGCTTATTTGTACAATGTCCAGTTTTTGTTTTATATCCTACATCGTAAGAGATGTTGAGTGCTTGAGTGATCTATGTCTACAAAATCGACCAATCACAGCCCGCGACATCATATCATCTGGAACATAGAACAAATAAGCACGCAAAAATGAAACAGTCACTGTGTCTTATGTCTAATGAGGTAATGTTCTAAGTCCGCATTAGTAATTTCAATTATGCATCTTTTTTCTATGGTCACATTAAAAGCTGTGAAATATGGTATAATTAATTACCATCTCATATGAAAATAATAACTGTCAATTCATAGGTAACTCGTGTATTAAGAAATACCTCATCATCGCTTTCCATCAGGTGAGATCATGGTCAAACGATTGCCTGTCAGTAATAAAAAAAATAAAAAAAAAACCTTCAATAGAGCAAAAATAATCTCTTCTTCTGTAAAATTTAACCAATGGTCGATAGGACAAATAACCTATGGGGTGACGTCGCGTTGAGGCTGTTTTTCTAGATAATGATGTTTGGCTCAGGTCCTCCATTTCGCTATTCTTCCTCCCTCTCTAACCTGGGTTTGTCCGATAAGTACCTACTGTAAAACAATCGTCAAAAGTGGTTAAGTAATCAACGATTGCTCTGCTGACATAATCGATTGTAAAAATAAGTGTCTATATTGGGGTCATACTTACGAATTTGCCGTATCTAGAGTCCTTACATGCTGTGGTATTACTGTACTCTCCGGGCCGCAGCTTTATTTTAACTGAGCTAGTTTAGCTGCAGCTGTTGTTAAACAGGTTGTAATTGAGCATTGCTCTGTACTTTGAAAGTAAGTACCTATTTTTTGTTAGTGGAATCAATTCGGCATTGCATAGACAGTAGACAATCATGACAGTTGTTTTGTACTTACGCAAGAGTCCACCTGATACCACAAGTACCACACCTTTGTCAGATATTCAACCGTCAAGCAGTAGTGCGTAAACATTTCTGTTTCGATTTGAAGGGCAATGTTTCCAGCGAAATTACTTGGCATTGTCTCAGGGTGACGAGCGCAGTGCACTGGGTCGCAAAATTTTGCTACCAAAGTTCTGGGTGGCACTGCTACGGCTATGGGCAGATGTGACGCTTAGCATCAGGCGAGTGACTGCCCTTCTCGTCATATAAAGTAATTTTTTTATTTGTGCATGTTCATTTTCATAAAAATCACGGATCTTTTTTTTTGGGGTTACATATGAGACTGTCAAAAAAGTGTATCTTGATTTTTTAGGTGCCTATTCCGTTTGGTGCCCGTTGTCCAACCGCGTGGTTCTACTAGTAGGACCACGGGTATTTTTTTTCTTTGGTGGTCCTATTGGTAGGACTACGGTCAATTTGTATTTTCTATAGTCCAACTAGTTGAACCATGAGCAATTTGTTTTGCCAGCGGTCCTACTCATTAAAATATACATATATAAACTTCATACAGGATAATTCAATATTTTTATGATAAATTGAGGTGTTATGAAATAGAGAAATGTTATTAATATGTAAATTTAATTGATGAAACATTCCAATGCTTTAATTATTATATTTTATATGTTAATTTTACCAATTGGTTAGTATAATTGGTTAGTTATGAAGCACAAAGAACATTACAAACGTGACACTATTAATGTTCGCTTTGTTGCCATATAAAAAACAAAATAACAATATGCTTCTATCGTTGGTCACGAGTGATTTGGCGCAAAGCGAAATCCATTGATATGATAAAAACCAAACGGATTGTATGACTAAAACCGTGGTATTGGCATTGTTACCAACTGAATATGTATCTGATGGTAGGAACTATATAAAAATGAAAGCTAAAGCATTGAAATTGCGAGTTTTATGAAATATGCGGATAAGTTTAGGATTTCATAAAAAAACGAATTTTATACTTTCTCGGACAACGTCACCGCACAATAATGTGTTGGAAGGATTTTACTCCAAATTAAGTAGACGTGTGATTAAAAATACCGTTATATTGCTCCGTCTTTTAGACTTGAAAATGTCTGAATCTCGAGCAATAACAAAACAAATTAATGAAACAGTGTAAATAAGAAATTGTTTAGTATACAAAACAAAACTAACATAGTTTTTATTTTTACTGACTTTAAATGGTATAGGTAAAATTTGGATGACATAGGATGACCAACTGCCTGGTAGAACCACGGGCAACAGGAATTGCCCGTGGTCCTATTAGTAGAACTACGCGGTTGGACATCGGGCACCAAATGGCCTATTCAACTAAAGTAAGATTATAAAATTAGATTCACAAATCTAAATAGGCCAGCTCTAACGTGTTTTTTTTAGATAACATTTTCCTCTATTTTATTCCGATCGTCACCAAAATCTCAATGAGACATACTTAAAACTATTTCAAGAAATATATATAAAAAGGCAATGCATAAAAGATTGTACGATTACTTCCTTAAACACAGAATAATAACCCAAGAACAAAATGGCTTTCAAAAAAATAAATCTACGACATTAGCAGCTTTTAATCTAGTAAATGACATAGTAAAAAATTTAGATAGCAAATATTTGACAACAGCATTATTCTTTGATATGACAAAGGCTTTTGACTGTGTGTCACATAGACTACTTTTACATAAATTTCATCATTATGGTATTAGAGGGAAAGCATATGAATGGATTAAATCTTATCTTCACAACAGACAGCAATGTGTTGAAGTTATGTCGATAAACAGTACAAAAATGGTTAATAATTCAAGATCAAGTTTCAAAGTAAATGGATATGGCGTACCCCAAGGTAGTGTCTTGGGTCCGCTATTATTTTTATTATATATTAATGACATTGTAAGCATATCTGTGTATAAATCTGTATTATTCGCTGATGACATTTCGATAATAGTGACTTCAAAAAAAAAAGACAATTATATTAATAATCACGTTCTTGACATTCATAATACAATTAATTCTGTAGTAAATTGGCTGGACATAAATAATTTAAAAATCAACTTATCTAAAACTCATTATGTGAATTTCAATAAACTTAATATTAACGTAAACCATAACGGTCAAGTTATTGAAGGGGCAAGTATGGTGTCGTTTTTAGGATTAGTATTAGACAACGAATTAAACTGGAAGCAGAAAATAGATAAAATTTGTAAAAAAATAAATAGTTATGTCTATGTATTAAATCGTTTACGAAAAACCTGTAACAAAGAGACATCTTTAGTAGCATACCATGGATACATAGGTTCACTTTTAAAGTATGGACTAATAATTTGGGGACGTAGTACTGATTTTTCAAGAGCTTTTGTCGCTCAAAAAAAAATCATAAGAGCTGTTTGTGGAGCAGCTCCTTTAGACTCGTGCAGACCGCTTTTCAAGCAATTAAATGTATTGCCGCTGCCAAGTCAGTATATTTATGACATTTCTTGTTTTGTTAAACAGTATAGTGATATGTACACCAAAGCACACGAGCTGTATCCTCGAAATACAAGGAATAGAGAGAGATTAGTGAATAGTTATGCTCACAAAACTGCACTTTACGCAAAATCTAGTTATGCAATGTCAATACAAATATTCAACAAATTACCACAACATTTTAAAACAATGACATTATCTAAATTAAAAAAAGAGCTAAAGGTCTGGTTGCTGGATCACTGTTTTTATTCTATTAATGATTATTTAACATACAAATAACTTAATTTATGGAATTAATTTATTGATTCCTATTATTTGTTGCATGATGCATGGAAAAATTAAAAAGTTAAATTTAAATAAATGTCAAATTGTTATTACCTAATATAAGTTTTTGCATGCTATTTTATTGGCAAAATGTGTAAGATCGAATTTAATAATTACCTAACATCTGATATGTACTCCATTTTATGCAAATAAATTATTCTTATTCTTCTTATTCTAAACATGAATAAAAACCGCCTCAAAATCAGATGTGCCAAAGCACATCTCGTTTTTTTTTCGCCGGTTTATAAACTAGATTAGTTTGTGCCGACAGATTGTTAATTAACAAATTACGCACACAAGCATACAATATCACAAAGCAAGTTTCATGTAATTCCCAAGCTGATTACTCTGGTGTCTGATATCAGTAAGCAATAATTAAGTCTATGAATATTAATTCCCATATTAAGTTTATAAACTTGCGAGGTATTTGATATGGGGGGATGAATTTGACCCAGTTAAGAACGATCGTGTTAAGCCACGTTTTCATTATCTGAGGAGAATAGAAATCACACATTATTATAAAGACGAAAGTTTGTATGTGTGTATGTTTGTTACTTCTTCACGCTCAAACAGCTGAACGGATTTTGATTAATAACCTGGATTAACACATAGGCTACTGTTCATCATCCTTATCAATGTTCATCATTGTTTACGCGGGTAAAACCACAGGGAGCAGCTACTGTAATAATTATAATCATCAGTCCATTACATTAACGTGAGAATGAGATGTCCCGCAATCAACAAACGTAGATAAAAATAATAATAAGAATATAATGACTGCTATTATTATAAGACACTAGTCTGGACCAGCCTCCATAAGCAGCACCTGTGCACGCGTGTGATTGTGCGACACTCAACAATTTTAAAGAGGAGTGAGTGATCTGGTACACACACTCGCTGCAAGCAAAGACATAATTCAGTGAGCACGACCATAAAATCTATTTATTTTCTATCAATCCATACCAATATATAAAAGTGAAACTTTGTCTGTTTGTTTGTTTGTTTGTTTGTTTGGGGAGCTTTCACGCGATAACGGCTGGACATGGAAATTTGGAATGGAGATAGCTTATACCCTGGAATAAAACATCGGATACTTTTATCCCGGAAAATTGTAAGTTTCCACGGGAAAACTGGAAAATGTTCAACGTTCGCCTTGCTGAATGGTTGCCATGGAAACGAAATAACAAGTCTGTCAAAAATATCAAGAGCGTTGGCGCTATACCTACTTTTGCATTGGTTTTTAATATCCTAGAAGAACAAAGGATGCTTATAAAGCAAATAAGTAATGGGACATTTAACACTTTTTTGTCTATTTGCGTAAATATATATGTATATGCTATTTGCATTAAAAACAAAAAATATGTATAATACTAACATATAAATAAGCTAGTAGTGCCCGCGGCTTTGCCCGCATGGTAATTTTTCTAGGATATAAGGATCCTGTGATGTTCCAGAACCAAAAGTAACAAAATCATCAAACTTTGTTCAGAAGTCAAATAGTTGTCTCTCGATAGCTTGAATTCTACTCATTAGATTGAGATACCAAGTACATCAGTTTTTAAGTCAAACTCTAAGCTATCCAACAGTGAAAACTGCATCGCAATCGGTCCAGTAGTTCTTACGTGTTGCGCAAACAAACATACAGACAGACACAAATTTAAAAAATGATTTATTCTTGATCAGTAGCTTATTTTTAGTACCTTAGACAGTTTTTTTAAATATCTTCATTACACGGATTTTGGGTACTTACTGTTTTATTATAAGTATACAATACTGGGTAAGGAGCCTCCACGCCACGGCATAGCCCGAACTCAGTTCCTCGCAAATCGACAAGGCACGAAATCACCGTTTTGTCATCGTCGTTCACGTTTTCATAAATTCACACCTACGAATGCATTCTGTGGTAAAACTAAAAATCCAAAGTCCTGCGTTATAGAGCTGATAACTTGTCTAGTCTTATAATATACAGCCGAGGAAGAGAATGTGGTCATTAAAAATGAATTAATGCCAGTTCGGTCCGACATTGCGGAAATGAGAACGTGCCTTTAGAACTTCCGTCGTTCGGGCTTACGCTGGCTTTTCCCTGTGACACTTCAACCGCTGCTATTCCTCTCATTTGTCACAACGCAATGGTTTATGATTTAAGGCACTTTTAAGACACTTTCTGACACTTGATTAACACTAACATAGGTACATGGATTTAATCTTCCATGTTATCTACCCAGTAGATCATCGGGTAGATATATCTAGCATTGCGCGCTACAGCGCGCATATTGCGCGTGCGCGTCATGGTAAGCGACTGATTGTTTGTTATTTACAAACTCAAAAAATACTGGACCTATCTTAAAATTTGTTTCACCTATAGGAAGCTTCATTATCATCGAATAACATGGGCTGAATATTATTAATAAAAAAATAGAGATCCCTACAAAAATTACAATGACGTAACCCAAGGTATCAAAAAGTTCCCTTTAAAAACGGGACGGAATGACATGTTGCCGTGGAAACGAAACATAAAATGTCTGTCATAAAGCACCAGGAGCGTTCCTCATAGCTTAGATAAATACCTGTTGGCTATCAGTATCCCGTACGGGACAAATGAGTTATTTTTTTGCAAAAATTTTTTTTTTTCTATTTTTTGATTCATTTACCTTCATCAAATACAGATTTTGTGTATGTCAAACCTTTTAATCATTCTATATTTAAAAAAGGTTCTCTTCCACAGGCTCATAGTATGCGTAGCGTTTATGAAGTTCCGACGGATATATAAACTAAAAGTAGACTAAAAGTAATAAAAGCTTAGGGCCAAAATGTGAGTGCGAATGAGGTAGTGCGCCGTACAAACTACGTCACACTTATTGATGTCGTCCCTTGTGCCCTAGTACCTGCAGCCTTAGATGAAAAGTAATCGCGAGAACAAGAAGAAGTTTTAAATTCAAGGATATACATGTGACCCCTCCCCCCCCCCCCCCCACTGGACGAACGTTTTGAAGTTTTGGATTAAGATTCACTACACAGTATGTGCGCGCAATCAGGTCTATAATTTCCATCAAAAGACATCAGGCTTCTTAAAATGTGAAGACTTATGAAGTCACAATAAATGAAAAGGTTTTCTTGCCATTTTCTATAAAAAATTAGAAAGCTTTCAGCAGGTGTACGTCAGCAACTCTGTCACTCTAAACCATCTTTAAACTCTTTATGGCTTTACTTCCAAAGTTTTTATTAAAAGTTTGCCCATAAAATTATATGCACATCAATAAAAAACGTTTAGGGCCCACGCTGTACTATGCAGGCAACTTTGTGTCACTTAAAAGTTGACTTTTACGAGTGTTGTTTTAACGAACCTTAAAACAACGCACATTATAATGAATAAACAGTAGGGATTGTTGTCTTATTGAATGCCAATTCTTCACGTCCTGTAACTTTACGTAACGTCTGTATTTTTACGGCATCTATCGATAGGTTCAATCTTAGAGATCAAATCTCTCTAATAAGCAATTGCATCTTAAATTAAGGGAAGATCGTAAAATATAGCAATAACTTATTTGCATTTTTCGGGGGAAAAGAAGCCTATGACTATACAATAATTTAGATTTAAAACCGTGAATAATATTAAGAAATGGACCTGCAGTTCCAGAGATTCTACAAACATATGAACAACTTTACTTATTTTTAGTATTAGTGTTAATATTAGTTGTAAGTGATACGTAATAGTAAGATACAACATTGAAAGAGCGTACTTGTCTAGAAGTAGGTCACGCAGGACAATATGCTTCAATTGTGAATTTAAACTAATTGTAAGAAGTGCCATTATTGTCATTACAACAGGTGACAGGACTTCAGTAAAAGCCTTGCTGGGTGGGAATCATTGTTGGGCACAGCTGGCACTAAAGAGTAGTATTATTTATTCTGTGGCTAAACAGAAGTGTACAAGAGTTGGCGAACAAGTTGCGTCCTACACAGCTTGTGATAATATTGTGTACTGTGGCTACTTGTAGGTTGTAGGTCAAATATTTGCACTAAGTACACATGTTACTAAGCAGACTGCGAATGCCGGGTGTGACGCGGAGTATCGATACAGACTACATATGACTGGTCGTCTAGATCTCTCATCCTTACTTTGCAACACTTGACACCTACACCTATTATTTATTCTGTGCCCACACTGTGTGAAATCAACTTTAATTGAGCATAATTATGTGTTATATCGTAGGATACTGTTCAAACCCAGCGAAAGCAATTTGTATGAAGTGTCCATACTGAAATAATTTTGAACTTTGACAAAATGTTTATAACAGCTTGCACAATTAATGAAAATAACTTCGAATTAATCCATTCAACCGTTAATTTAGATTGCAACAAAGTATGAGAAGCAGTTATGATTTCTCGTTACAATGAATGGGAAATTACAGCGATTAATTAATTACATTGTGAGCGATAAAAGCTCGCTACTTATAAATACACTAGCTGTACCCGCGGCTTCGCACGCGTGGCCATTTCTCTAGGTTAAAATAACTTTATTACTATTCCAAGACCTAAAATACCAATATACTAATTCCTTTAGCCGACAAAAAGTTTTTATCGACTGCTCAGCTTCTAATTTTTGGATTGAGATAATAAGTACACCAGTTGTTAAGTCAAACCCTAAGCTATCCAATAGTGAAAACTGCATCGCAATCGGTCCAGTAGTTTTTACGTGATGCGTGAACAGACTAACAGACAAACAGACAGACACGAATTTTAAAAATGTTTAATTCTTACTCAGTAGCTTATTTTAAGTACCCAAGTTTTTTAATAACTTACTTTTACAGTTTTTTTAGTGCTTACTGCTATATTATAAGTATAGATGCCCTTCACTTTTGGGCAGAATAATATAAATATGTGTTTATCACATTATTTTAATCATGCCTATAAAACATTACCGTGACATAACATACCGTAAACATACCTACTGACTGATTAACTGACAGACAACGCTCAGCCTAAACCGGTGGACCTAGGTATTTGAAATTTGGAGGAATATTCCTTGAGTATCCTAGAGGTGAACTACAGAAGTAACTATAAACCGTAAAACCTGAATACCAACTCCAAATAAAATACCCCTATCCACGCGGGACCCATTAATTTACCGGTATGAAAGTATCTTCAATTTTCACCCATCATATAAACGACTATGACTGTGCCAAGTTGCATCAAAATCCGTCCCGTAGTTTCAGAGTGGTAAGTGTTTTTTAAATAACTTTCAACCCCTATCCTGCGGGAACCATTTAATTTTTTGGGATGAAAAGTTTCATTTGTTTGTCATATGAGGTAGTGCTGGCCTCTGATGTCAGAGTTTGTCAAGACGCCCGAGGGCCCCTGACATAGCTTAACGACTGCTATTAATCAATAACAGCCGGGAGCGTCAGCTTAACGTGCCCTCCGAAGCACGGAGCAATGGAGCACCGCACATAACTTAGAAAAGTCATTGGTGCGGAAAGCCTAGGTTTTGAACCCGGTATCGTTGGATTCTAAATTGCACTATAGAACCGTTAGGCCACCAAGTTTCATTTAAATTGATTCAGTAGTTTCGGCGTGATATCTAGCCAAGGTACAGACAGACAGACAGACAGAGAGACAAAAATGAAAAAATAATACAGGTTTGGCTTCAGTATAGAATACAAAACAGAATCCATTTTTTTTTACAAAATATCTTCACTGTACAGAATTGGACCTGTTACAGTTTTATTATAAGTATAGATGTACAATAGACGCTCAGTAATCCGACATCCAAATTTTTTCCACCAGGCCGGATTGCTGGAAGTGCCAGAGTATTGGATGTGTATGGGAAATAATAGTTAAACTTAATGTTTCTTGTTTACGTTTTTTGTCTGCCATTTTGTCAAGCGACATGTCGATGCACAAAAAAACAAAACAGACACATGGCACTACTTTAAAAGTTACGGACCCTCTTCACGATCGGCGATGATCGTTACTCGCGTGATCGTCTGTCATTGGCAAGGTAATCGTACGATCATCGTGCAAGCATGCACACGATCGTCCGTGATCATTTGATGATCGGCAACCCTTCAAGATGACGTGTTTATAGCTGCTGCTACCATTTATGTAATTTCAGTATATAATCATTCAGATAATTTAGTTATTATTAAATAGAATGAAAAAATATGAAAAAATTATGTATGAAGAGAAAATGGTGGTTTTGGACATTCATTTTAACTTTTTTTCAGTCATCTTCGTCCCACTGCTGGGCAAAGGCCTTCCTTCCCTCATCGTAATATAACAAAGTAAATATGCACCTATACAATTTACTAGGTAAACCCTTTACACACCGATAATGGACTCGCCCCGGCTTAGCACAGATAGCTAAGAGTTTTTCTTTATTTGTACACGATTTTATCCGTGTTTTGACTGACTAATTTGAAAAATAAACGGTTATTGTGTCTTAACTATTATAGTTAGACATAAGCCTCGCGTTTTTTTGTGGGTAATGATGAGTACTATAAAATAAGTGGTAAGTATATTAATTTATGTGTCATCAAATAATCATCAGCGCATGCCTAAAAATGACTTTTATGTAGTACTATTATTTATACTGAGCTTTGACACGCAAACTTTTGATACCTTGGGTTATTTATTGCAATTTCCTTAGGGACCTATAATGTAATTACAAAAACAGCCTATGTTACTTGCTGATAATGTAGCTTTCTATAAATGAAATAATTTTTAAAATCATTTAAGTATTTTTTGAGTTTATCCATTAAACACAATCAAACATACAAAAATTAAATCTTTTCTCCTTATAATATAATATTAGTAAAGATATTTCTGGGTGTTTCTGATAATGTTTGTATTGTACGTAATTAGTACAATAGTACTAATTACGTAGACCGCAGCCGAAGGAAAGGAAGGACTCGGGTGTCCGGCAAACCGTGTGACCATGTCGTAATGTTTTGTAGGTGTAACTGCGACTTCCTATACAGTGATTTTCTATGGGTAGAATGGCGTAACATACTGCACTCGCAATTAATAAATAATTAAAATCAAAACAACGCCATGACGCACGACGCGAGACATACGCACGGCTTCGGCATCCTCCAGTGAATGAGTGATCGGAGATCGTGTGGGCAGTGGGTAAGCAGACGCAACTGCACGCGAATTCCCTTTGATGCTTGGCCGAAAAACCGATCGCCGCAATCACTATGGTGATTATAGATGGTGATCAGCGGTTACAAGCGAGCAAGCCCTCCACACGATCGTGTAATCGTCATAATCGCCGATCATGCAGAAGACCCTTTAGGCCCAGACTGCCGACAGTGCATATACGCTCTCCCGCTCGGTAATACGGCATTCGGCTATGTAAGCAGTAGTCCGGCACTTAGCGAGTCAGGTGACCCGCTCCATCCGGAAGTTTATACCGTAGTGATTATATTCTCTTTGGGTTACAGTGTTAACCTGACTCGCTAAGTGCCGGACTACTGGGCGTGCCGCATTAGCGAGTGCCGGATTACCGAGCGCCTACTGTACTTATAAATGTAGGTATTTGTATTATAGTTCACACTACCCTTCTTGGTCTGTCCCAAAAAACATTTGATATAGCTAATGCCATTTCCCCCATATATTGGGGATGATTTTGTGTTTATGCACGATAACGCTCGGCCCACAGACAGCGCGCGTGGTGCGCGAATACTTTAATGAAGTTGGTATTACGCAAATGGATTGGCCAGCGCGATCTCCAGAAATGAATCCAATCGAACACGTTTGGGACGCACTCGGAAGAAGAGTACATAAGAGAAACCCAGCTCCCAGGAACGTCGAAGAGTGAAAATTGGCCTTAGTCGAAGAATGGGAGAATTTGCCTCAAGAAATTGCTGATGGCATTATTGGAAGCATGGGAAATCGTATTCAAGCTCTCATAAGAGCCCGTGAAAGCCATACGCGCTATTAATTTTATTTTAATTTGGTTAACTTTATAAAAAACTTTACTAACCTCGTTAAGCCTACTATTGGAAATCTGTATTTTTTAATGTTTTGTTTATATTTCCATATATTAAAGTGATTTTAAACTCATGTCGTAATGATTATTTACCGCTTATTAGTATATTAATATAATAAAAAAACAAAATTGAATTTAAAATAAAAAACTCAAAAAAAAAACAACTTTTTAGTTTTGTTCCCCTAATTTTGCCGGCGTGTGTAGTTATCGCCTGTCGCCATCCATTCATTTTTATTTTATTTAAATACCTAAATAATTCTGCCTCTGAAAAAAATACCATAAATCTCTCACTCCTGGCCCTTAATTATTTTCTTCCGCTACGGTTTCTGCTCCGTAAATAATTTCGGCAAAATAATTCTGCTAAAAATAATTCAAGCAAAAATTATTTTTGGTAATTTTTGCGGTAATAATCAAAAGGCCACTTCGTTTCTTGTACGGCGAGCGAAATATTTTAATTAGGTTGTCCGAGCCGAATAGCGCAACGTGTGAGGTTAGATCGAATTATGCAATAGGGAACCAATCAGATTAAATATTTCTCATTGCTCTAGGACAGTGGTTCCCAATCTTATATTAAACAGGGACCACTTTGATTTCTTTATTGTTATCAGGGACCACGGTGTACAAGAAAAAAACTGAACCAATCCGAAAATAAACTTTAAATAAAAAACTCAGTAGTACCATGCATTTAATAATATTATTTTATAAGAAAATACAACATTTTTAGTAGAAAAACAAGTAGGTAAATTGCACAACTTCAGTAATCCTATAAGGCTAATATTTCTGCTCAAAGCAACGCTCAAATCATCACTTAATTTCAATCGATTCCTGACCTTATTTTTAATTACCTAAAAAGCTGAAAATCCTTGTTCACATAATAAGTTGTTGTGAAAACAATAAGACAGCACAAGGCGATTTCTTGAATTTTGGTGTAAGAAATTGCTTTTTTGCACCAAAACTTCTCAAGTGAATTAGAATCAAATGCTTGCTTACAGTTTCTACCATTTTGAAATTCAATCAAATTGAACGGCGATGCATTGCCCGCGAAATTTGAAATCGTTCGCGGACCACATTTTTGATTCCTGCGGACCACTGGTTAAGAACCACTGCTCTAGGAAGATGATGGGTCTTCTTCATGATATTTTATATTCAGGTTTTGAGAGTTTTTGGTTATAGAGTTAAAGAATTCTAGGTAAATCAAGTTGACAATCTATCAGAGAAATAGCATCCGCAATTGATCATGCTTACCTGGGCCTGCGACAACGATTGCTTTACATCCGAAATCGGTCGCAAAGTCCGATTAGAACGATATTAGGTGTCTCTGCCAAATATCGATGTCAATCATGATCGATGTCAGTACAGATACCGATGACAATCGAAGCTTTTGACTATAACTGTCAAAGCTAGCGATTGTCATCGGCATGTACCGATTTCAGTTGCAAAGCAATCACTATCGATATGTTGAGACTGCAGGCCCTGGTGCACGTTGATAAAACTCAAACGCACCTGAATATATTTTGAACAGTATGTATTTTTTACCTACAATATTTCGTCTTATACAAATTAATATAAAAAAAACCGGTAACTGGCTCATTCTAACATTACACCATCCATCGTCACAGTCAGCTGCACTTTTGACAGCAGCAGGTAAGCACTCTATGCACTAATTTATAATTACGGCACCCGCACCCACATGTTTTAATACCCGTGTTACCCACATAAAGGTGTTGTATAGCCAAGGCTTACCCACGTCTGTTTCTGCTATGCCCACGCTATAGTGAGGTAGGCAGTTTTAAGTTGCGACCATACTTAATAAATTGTTTACTGTTGGTTGCGATGTAGGTGAGAAATTTATTCTGCAGTGAGAAGTAGACCTAGTAAAAATTACAAACGGGATATTGATTTTGATTTAAGTTTTCGATGATAGTTGTTTTGTTTAATCATTATCAGAAATTCAATGTTATCAGCCTATATCTGTCCAAGGCTGGACGTAGGCCTCTCCTAATGCACGCCACTGAGCTCGGTCTTCTGCTCTCCTAATCCATTTTCTTCCAGCCACTTTCGCAGTTCGTCACTTCACTTGCCCACAAGGCGTCCTACACTACGTTTGCCTGAACGTTGTACACTCCCGAGAACTCGTCTACCCCAAAGGTTATCAGTTCTTCGGGAAATGTGACCAGCCACTGCCACTTCAGCTTGCATATCTATGAGCAAGAGCTCGCATGTCGGTTACTTTGGTTATCTGTCGGATATCTTCAATACGAATATTGTCCTTCAGAGAAACTCCAACCATAGCTCGCTGAGCAACCTTAAATTTGCGGACTAGTTTAACCGTGAGTATCTGGTACTGGCAGGTCGAACTGTTTGAAGACTTTTGTCTTCAGGCACTGTGGTATGGACAACGAATAGATTTGACGAAGCTTGCCGAATGCTGCCCAACCTAACTGAATTCTACTGTTTGCTTCATCTCAAAGTGGTTCTTACCTAATTACAATATTTGCCCAAAGTAAACATATTTTCGGACAACTTCAAGTGGTACACCATTTACTGCAATCGGTTCTGGGTCAATAAGATCGTTAAACATGATCTTGGTCTTAAATAAGTTCATTCCGAGACCGATGCGTCGAGAAGCATTTTCTAGGTTGGACAGGATACTTTGCAAGTCTTGCAGCGACTCATTCATTAGGACTATGTTATCGGCAAATTATAAGTGTGAGATGTTCTCGTCATTTATATTAATGCCCATTCCTTTTCAATACAGCATTTTGAACATATTTTCCAAGGCATTGATGAATATTTTCGGTGATATAATATCCCCCTGTGTCACTCCCCTGCGCAATTGGATATGTTTAGACTGCTGGTTTTGTACTTGGACACTTACGGCATCATACAGCACTTCGATGTATCGCCAGTCCACTTGACAACGCTGCCAAAACTCCAGAACCACCCAAGTATAATGGAGTCAAACCTGGCTTCAACGCTTCTCATAGTCCACAAAAGTAATCTGTTTATACTCTTCAGAATTCTGTATAACCTGCCTCACTATATCTATATGGTCTATGATGGTGCTAAATCCTCCGCGAAACCCGGCCTGTTCAGGAGGCAGGAATTCGTCCAATCTTCTTGCTAGCTGATTGGAGATGACCCTCGAAAACAATTTATAGACATTGCTCAAGAGTGAAATAGGATGGTAGTTCTTTAAAAAGGTTTTTAACCCTTTCTTAAAAGACGGGTACTACCAAACTCCTGCTCCATGCCTCTGGAGTTCTCCCACTGTTAACATCGGTGCTAAATTACCACTGAAACTCCCGAAGTACGGGTTTCTACCCTGTTTTCTGTTCTTAAGTTGTTTGAGTGCCATCTCAATCTCTTCTAGGCTGATGTCGGGCAGTTCGTCAGTGAAGTGGCAGGTCAGTATAGCGAGGGAATCCTCTTTGCTCGGTTCGGGTCTAGAAGCATGCGAGTCGGCAATCGGCCATAGAAGTCTTCGATCTCTCCATCGAATCGGCCATAGAAGTCTTCGGCTTAGAGGCGACGGTGCCATTAGTGGTCTTGAGCTTCGCCAGATGGGACCTACGTGAACAAAATCGGGGGTCAAAAGTCTTCGCCTTTCGCAAATGCTAGGTGAAGACTTTCGATCTCCGATTTCGCTCAATTGCCTATTCTATATTGCGCGTATATGAGCATCGAAGGTCACGTTGCAGGGCGTAGACCTCGTTGCCTCGCATAGGTGATGCTGATGCTGCTGCCCACTACTGGCTGTGTCGGATAGCTAAGCTTGTTTTTAGGATGGTTATACCGCAATCTGTCAGTTGGTGGCAGGTGAGGTTGGCTTGGAGCAGTGAGATCGTTTTCACTACCATATATCTGATGTGTTTAATAATTATATCAAATATTATAGTGACTGAGACTTACTAAGAATTGTCATATTGAGTGAATTTGTGTGGTATCGGGACGCTCAATCGCTCACTCACCTCGCACCTGCACATTCGTAATAAACTACTTTCATATATTGTGGACACAGCTTTAGAGGATTGCGTCAGTCAGGTACGTCGTGAATAATAAATAATACATAATTAAAACAAAATGGCGGAATTTATGCCAACAAATGCTTGTTTATTGGAATTGGGAGAGAGCGCGAAGCGCGAGCGGAGCTTCTCCGTTTCAGCTTGGGCAAAAATGCTTCCGTATGTCTGGATGTCAGTCCGGATCTCTGTTCTCCTATACAAGTCGCATTTCTCAACCGAGTAAGTCGAAACTTAGTATACAGGTTAAACGGTTTTTAGTATTTATTTCCGTCGAGGATTTTTGAATCGGGGGCTTGGTATTTCCTCCAAAAAGCTGCAAAAAGGGGGCTACTGAATATCTCTGCCTTATTAGATCCAATTAATACATAATACGGCCGGTTGGTTTAGTGGCTAGAGACCCTAGGAACGAAACCAAACGGTCGCGGGTTCGAATCCTGCAAGGTGCAATCATTTGTGTGATGAGCAGAAATGTTTGTTTCCGAGTCATGGATGTGATATTCGTATTTATGTATGTTTATCTGTTATCTAGTGCCCATATTACAGGGTATCCTAGTTTGGGGCTAGGTAATTGGTGTGGAATTGTCCCAAATATATTTATTATATATTAATTACGATGGTTCTTTTTTTTATTTCAAAGGTAGTATTTTTAAATTAGTCTCATAAAAACTTGGTGAAGATCTGATGAGGATCTTCGGCGTGATGAGCAGAATAGCTTCTCAAAATGCAGTAAATTGCTCACATTTAGGATTCCACCCGTGGAATCAGCCCTTTACCTACTAGGTAGGGATTGATGGAGCACCTTGGTTATTAATGTTAGATTTACAATAAGATGGCGCTACTGTGCAACGCTAGATTCTTTGCAAAAAAGTTTGTACTCGCGAGGTCTACAGCTCACAGAGAGCTCATCAAATATATAAAAACAAATAAGTACGTGAACGTATACTGAGGACACGTCCAAATTTCACGAACATACTGAGCACAAACGTACATTTCCACGTTTCAGCAAGCTAAGCGTTCCCCTAAGGGCTATTGGAGCTTACGTTTGCACCTTCGGGGAAATTGTTTTTGTTCTAATTCAAGGACAAGGTATGAAGTGCGGGGAAGACTGTAACATATGAATAAGAAATAAAAGGTTTAATCGAATAGATATGAAACTTGCATGCGCCCAATGTTATTTCCGTGATGGACTCCTCCAGTCAAGGTTAGCTCATGATTGTGCCTGTGTTTGTATACGTTGTACATAACTAACAAAAATGACAACCCTACAAATTCTGTGTCAATGAAGTTGTATGTACTTACTTGCTCTATTATGTACTGACTCACCACAGAACACCAGAAACATTTCATAGAGCAAATGATTACTCAAATCAGCCGCACAGTTTTCGAATAATTACTTTAGAAACCAAGTAGAAACTTTAAAAAAATAACGCATCAAATTGAGGATCATATCATTTTAACTTCTTTGAAAAACAAGCACAAATTAAAATTGTATTTAACCCCCGATCCCTCATCCCTCCATTATAGATAAGAAGCATCTCAATCACATCCGTTTTCAAACATAAAAAACAGCATCTCAAGCGGTCCATTCGTTTGGGAGCTTATGATCTTCACCCACATCCCTCCCCCCCTCCCCATTACAGCTAAGAACCATCTCTTTTACCTCAGCTTTCAAACATAAAAAACCGCATCTAAATTGGTCCTACTAGCTACGCTAAGCTACGATCCCCCCCCCCCCCTTCCCCAACTTTCCGCCTTCACCCTATTATAGCTAAAAACCATCTCCATCTCTGTCACATCAGCATTCAAACAGAAAATACCGCATCAAATCGGTCCATTCGTTTGGGAGCTACGAGCTCCTATGCCACAGACAGACACACACACACACACAGTGACATAGATGATACACACCCTTAACTTATAACACCCGTCAATTTCATCGGAGGTTATAAAGAGTTATAGAAGAGTCGTCTTTGCAAATACATACAATGCAGAACATTTAAATATTTTATAGCAAAAGAAACGCAATCCGATTTCAAAACATTCGAATAAAATATAGCGTTTAATTAACGCCACAGATGTGTCCCAAAAACAAATTTCTAATATCCAAAGTGTTATGACAGTTCGCAGTAGGAGTTATGTTCTAAACCCTCGGCGAGTTGAAAAAATCGGGCAACAGTTTAGTTAGAAAGTTTCGAAATTGGTCCCTATGCTTTAATTCAGAATTTAGGTCATATAGCTTCAGGATCAGACAATTTATTTTTTGTTATTTTGTAGTGTCTGGAAACATAGAAGTTAAGTAGGCTATGTTAGGTTAAGTTAGGTAAACGGCAATGGCCCAGTTAAAATAAGCGTAGGTAGAGGATCATCTAAGGGTCCTATTAGACAGGAAGCGGTCACACGTTCGAGCGTTGTGTCGTCGGTGTGTAACTTGTTGAAACAATTTACTTGGTATGCGTGCAACGATTTTATTGTAAGGTTGGAGACTTATCCGGGTACTTAGAGGTAAACAAGTCCAGTACTGACACTGTATGGCGGAGAGCGCGCGCTTTGCCTGGAAGGACACGTCCGCGCTGTTGTGCGTTCGCGTTATTGTGTACTAGCGTGGATCAAACCGTATGCAGCGCAACGCAGCGCAGCTTACGACGTTGTAATGTAGGAAATATTACGAGAAATAACAAATCTAATGCACGATGCTGTACGGGGCTGCGCAATTACGCGCGTCACAGAATGTTACGCCACGCAGAGCCAAACCGAGTGGGTGAACACAGCAGGCGGTCTGGCACAGTCTAGCAACGTCGCGCGCGCTTGGTGCCCTGATGGCGTTGTATTATATGACTGTCTCTAGTTAATATCACGCCCTGGGCTGCAACGCTCTGCGCTGCAACGTTCACGCATTTGGTTTGACCCGGCCTTTTAAGCAAGGCCGCGATAGACAGATAAATTGGTACAATGACCCCTCAGTACTTGTCTCTGTCGCTCACGCATAAATGTGTATTGCCGGCACACTCGCGCATATGTGCAAATCGCTCGCAGATAAGTAATGAGGGGTCATTGTACGAATATATCTGAATATCGCGGCCGTGCTTTAGTCGACCAAGAGATCCGGCTGTTCGGGAGCGGTGGCATTGTTAGTTGTTCTGTGACTGAATGACCAATCATGACGACCAGTTTGTGTGTATTGCGTCTACACACCTATATTTTTAATTTGATGTAAACATATTGAAGGGGGGGGGGGGGCATTCAGTTTTAGACTAGACAATCTCTACCTACATTTTGTTACACAATCCATGCGTTGTATTATTGTTTTAAGCGAATTATTTATTATTAAAACCAAACCTTGTAAACCTAAGAAAAAACCAAACCTTGTACACCTAAGAAAAACCAAACCTTGTAGACCTAAGAAAAAACAAACCTTGTACACCTAAGAAAAACCAAACCTAGTACACCTAAGAAAAACTTAAATCTAACTCGGGAGGAAACCTAAAGTTGATTATCTCAAAAAACAAACACCAGTGGGATTTTTATCGTAATCATCATCCGTTAGGGTGAAACCGCGAAGTAAATCCTTTAATAACTATAAATGATTGTTTCAAGCTTCTATGTTTATATTGTGGGGACCTACCTAAACCGTGAGACTTGAGGATAGTCATAGTCATAGTACTTTATTGGTATTTACAAATACAAGTCATTATAATCAGACATTGTTTACTTTATAATGATTCCTTATTTAACATACTAAAATATGGCATAGTTACAAAAAATATTAGATGAATACAATAATAAGTTGATTATGTCAAATAAATAAAATCTAAAAACTTATATTATTTGGATCGGGCTGATCTAGCTAATAGGACATCATTTCATTGATAAATGAAAGCGTTTAATTTTAAACTAGTTCATAATCTCATCATCAGCTCTGTATCTGTCTACTGCTGGACGTAGGCCTCTCGTAATGCACGCCACTGAGCTCGGTCTTCAACTCTCCGCATTCACTTTCTTCCAGCCGCTTTTCACAGATCGTCACTCTACCTGGACACAGGATGTCCTACACTACGTTTGCATAAACGTAGTCTCTATTCAAAAAACCCCAATGGTTATAGGTTCTTCGGTAAATGTGAACAGCCTACTGCTACTTTAGCTTGCTTGACCTTTGAGCTATGTCGGTTACCTTGGTTCTCCATCGGATATCTTCATTCCAAATCTTGTCCTTCAGAGCAATTCCAAGCATAGCTCTCTCTATTATCCATAGCTCGCTGAGCGACCTTAAATTTGATTTATTTAAGTTAACTTTATCATATTGTGTGTTAAAGTGTTTCAACGTTTGCGCACAACTCTGCTGGGTAGCTTTACCTGATTTATTTAAGTTAACTTTATCATATTGTGTGTTAAAGTCTTTCAACGTTTGCGCACAACTCTGCTGGGTAGCTTTACCCTGATTTATTTAAGTTAACTTTATCATATTGTGTGTGAAAGTGTTTCAACGTTTGCGTACAACTCTGCTGGGTAGCTTTACCTGATTTATTTAAGTTAACTTTAATATATTGTGTGTTAAAGTCTTTCAACGTTTGCGCACAACTCTGCTGGGTAGCTTTACCTGATTTATTTAAGTTAACTTTATCATATTGTGTGTGAAAGTGTTTCAACGTTTGCGTACAACTCTGCTGGGTAGCTTTACCTGATTTATTTAAGTTAACTTTATTATATTGTGTGTTAAAGTGTTTCAACGTTTGCGCACAACTCTGCTGGGTAGCTTTACCTGATTTATTTAAGTTAACTTTATCATATTGTGTGTGAAAGTGTTTCAACGTTTGCGTACAACTCTGCTGGGTAGCTTTACCTGATTTATTTAAGTTAACTTTATCATATTGTGTGTGAAAGTGTTTCAACGTTTGCGTACAACTCTGCTGGGTAGCTTTACCTGATTTATTTAAGTTAACTTTAATATATTGTGTGTTAAAGTCTTTCAACGTTTGCGCACAACTCTGCTGGGTAGCTTTACCTGATTTATTTAAGTTAACTTTATCATATTGTGTGTGAAAGTGTTTCAACGTTTGCGTACAACTCTGCTGGGTAGCTTTACCTGATTTATTTAAATTAACTTTATTATATTGTGTGTTAAAGTCTTTCAACGTTTGCGCACAACTCTGCTGGGTAGCTTTACCTGATTTATTTAAGTTAACTTTATCATATTGTGTGTGAAAGTGTTTCAACGTTTGCGCACAACTCTGCTGGGTAGCTTTACCTGATTTATTTAAGTTAACTTTATCATATTGTGTGTGAAAGTGTTTCAACGTTTGCGCACAACTCTGCTGGGTAGCTTTACCTGATTAATTTAAGTTAACTTTATTATATTGTGTGTTAAAGTCTTTCAACGTTTGCGCACAATTCTGCTGGGTAGCTTTACCTGATTTATTTAAGTTAACTTTATCATATTGTGTGTGAAAGTGTTTCAACGTTTGCGCACAACTCTGCTAGGTAGCTTTACCTGATTTATTTAAGTTAACTTTATCATATTGTGTGTGAAAGTGTTTCAACGTTTGCGCACAACTCTGCTGGGTAGCTTTACCTGATTTATTTAAGTTAACTTTATTATATTGTGTGTTAAAGTCTTTCAACGTTTGCGCACAACTCTGCTGGGTAGCTTTACCCTGATTTATTTAAGTTAACTTTATCATATTGTGTGTTAAAGTGTTTCAACGTTTGCGCACAACTCTGCTGGGTAGCTTTACCTGATTTATTTAAGTTAATTTTATCATATTGTGTGTTAAAGTGTTTCAACGTTTGCGCACAACTCTGCTGGGTAGCTTTACCTGATTTATTTAAGTTAATTTTATCATATTGTGTGTTAAAGTGTTTCAACGTTTGCGCACAACTCTGCGGGGTATCTTTACCTGATTTATTTAAGTTAATTTTATCATATTGTGTGTTAAAGTCTTTCAACGTTTGCGCACAACTCTGCTGGGTAGCTTTGTTGGCTGCAACAATTCTAGCTATCTGTATATATATTATTATTCCTGTGGAGTGAAGCAGCTTTGCCCGCGTGTAAAGTTTGCTACTCCCATTCACCCCCTTAGAGATGAAATTTCAAAAACCCCACGTTTGTGCACCCCTGACTCCAAATTTCAAATTCTAGGCCCACTAGCTTAGGCTATGCGTTGTCAGGCAGTTTCTTTTTTGTTTATCTATGGTGTAAGAGTTTGTCAGGCCACCCGAGTACTGACAGCTTAACGTGTCCTCCGAAGCACAAAGCGATAAAAACAGCATATAACTTAGAAAAGTTACTGGTGCGGATCCCAGGCCTAAACCCGGAATTGTTGGATTCTAAGGCGCAAGTAAACCGCTAGGCTACGACCGCTCATTCTTGTTAGTCAGTCAGTCGGTATGTCAAGGTACTGCTTCACTATAAAGCAATAAGTACAAACAATATGTACAAATAAAATAATAAAAAAATAGTTTAAGGTACTTAAAATAAGCTACTGAACAAGAATATAACATATTTTTAAATCGTGTCTGTCTGTTTGTCTGTCTTTTTGTCTGTATGTTTGTTCGCGCATCACGTAGAAACTACTGGAGCGATTGCCATGCGGTTTTCACTGTTGGAAAGCTTAGGGTTTGACAAACTGGTGTGTTACCTCAATCCGATGAGTAGAAGCCGAGAAATAAATAAAAATATTTTTGACGGCTGAAGAAATTTTGATCAAATGTTGGTATTTTAGGTCCTGGAATAGCACATATAGTACTTTTAACCTAGCGGAATGCACACTCGTGCGAAACCGCGGCACAGCTGGTATCTTCTAGATTTGCGTATGTGTTTCCACGTCACAACTTACCACCAGGCGAGACGATGGTCACACGTAAAACTAATATAAAGGCTGTTTTTTGAGAGGTATACAACTTTGAAATGGAATAAAACAAAGATGATTTTTTAAATTGACATGAAATTTACTGTATTCGAAAGATAATCTTCTGGTATTATAATTTAAATATGACTTCTGGCATATGACCGCCACGGCTGGCTCGGACGTAGTCCAATCTGGTCAAATTTTCGATGACCTTTTCCAACATTTGTGACCGTATATCGGCAATAACGCGGCGAATGTTGTCCTCCAAGTGGTCAATCGTTTCTGGCTTATCGGCGTAGACTAGCAACTTCACATATCTCCACAGAAAATAGTCAAGCGGCGTTAAATCGCAGGATCTTGGAGGTCAATTCACGGGTCCGAAACGTGAAACTATGCGGTTACCAAACGTTTCCTTCAATAAATCAATTGTGGCACGAGCTGTATGACATGTTGCCTCGTCTCGTTGAAACCACAGCTCCTGCACATCATGATTGTTCAATTGATGAACGAAAAAAGTCAGTAATCATGGCTCTATAGCGATCACAATTGACTGTGACGTTCTGGCCAGCATCGTTTTTAAAGAAGTATGGACCAATTATTCCACCAGCCCATAAAGCACACCAAACAGTCAGTTTTTCAGGATGTAACGGTGTTTCAACATAAGCTTGAGAATTATCATCACTCCAAATAAGGCAGTTTTGTTTATTGACGTATCCATTTAACCAAAAGTGAGCTTCATCGCTAAACAAAATTCGCTTATGAAAATCGGAATCAACGGCAATTTGGTTTTGCGCCCATTCACCGAATCTACGCCTTGCTAGGTGATCGTGTGGCTTCAATTCTTGCACGTGTTGAGTTTTGTAAGCACACAAACCAAGATCTTTCCACAAAAGTGGATGGACACATGTTTAACTCCTGTGCACGATGGCGGATAGACTGATTCGGGTCTTCCTCTACGCTACGCTCTACAGCAGCAATGACTTTTTCTGTACGCACTGTACGACGTCTTTGTGGATGCGTATTATCATTTAGAGTAAACGTGGTCCGAAAACATTCCATAGTTAATCGAATTAATTGATCTGATGGACGATTATGTTGACCGTAAAATGGACGTAGTGCGCGATACGTATTTCGAACAGAACCATGTCTTTCAAAATAAATTTGCACAATTTGGAAGCGTTGTTCAGGCGTCAGTCTATTCATGTTGAAATGCCAAACCAAACCACAGAGTACTTTGTATATACCGGAAAAACATAAATCACTTGACAACTGACAAAATGGCCGCCAGTTAAAAAAGTGTTGCCGACTTTAAAAAAAAACACCCGTTATAAAACAATATAAATTCACCTTCATCCAATACAATTTTATTTATTGCCCAAATAAAGGCTTTCAGCAAACCTCATAAATCCTCATCCTCAGGAATGTTTTTTATTCAATCTTTCTTTGAAATTCAAATCAGTGAGCAATAGAATAAGGGTGCACATTCTTAAGAATCGTGCGAAGCGTATTGCTTGTTTAAACAATCAGCTTAAAACCTAAAAAAAAACGATTGCCCTGCCAAAAACGAACTTATGACAATAAATTATATACTGCTGGAATGTCCTTCAATTTGATACCCATATTGTATAAAATGGGTAGAATTATTTTTTTCGCCTTTTTGAATGGAGCCATAATACCACATTGGATTTAAAAAAATATAGCTCATGTTACTCGGGGGATGTACGGATTCTAACGATACCCCATACGTCTAAATCTATTCAGGTATTTAAAAAAAAAGGTAGGTATTTAAAGGTAGGTAGGTCAGGTATTTAAAAGTTATGGTGGAATAAAGAAACTCACATACATACAAAGATATATGAAATTAAAACTAGGGGGTCTAAAAAATAAATGCGTTTTTAATATTCTACGAGTAGAAGAATATAGGATGCTTTTTTTCGCGATAAACTGTAGTCCGCGCGGACGAAGTCGCGGGCGAAAGCTAGTAGGTAATTAAAAAATATGGTCCAGGCTACAAGACCTAAAATAAGCTGCTGAACAAGAACATGTATATCATTTTTTAAATGGTGTCTGTCTGTCTGTTTGTTCGCACATCACTTAAAAACTACTGAATTGGTTGTGATGGCAATGCGTTTTTCAGTGTTGGATAGCTTAGGGTTTGACTTAAAAAATGGGTTATTTGGTATCCTAATCCAAGCCATCGATAAAAAACTTTCTGACGGCTGAACGAATTAAGTTTTTTTTACTTTGCCTACACTCATATCGTAAAATCCGGATTAGTTACTCAAAAATTGTGGCACAATGACATACATTACGCACGGCACGTCTCTAATAATAAAAACACTCGAGTGATGATACTATTAAAAATCTCGCCTACACTCTCCTTTTTTAATACCCCTGATTATGCATCCGTTTCATAAACTACTATTATAAAGTAATTTTGGTTTTGGAATAACACATAGTAGTAAAGCCACGGGCACAGCTAGTAGCCTAATAATATACTTAGGGAAAATAGCTCGTCCCGTCCGTGATCCAAACTTTGTCTTTAGAAAATGATTAGATAATGTTATACTATTTTTGTTTGCCTTAATACATAACTAGTTCTGCCCGCTGCTTTGTGTTGTTCCAGTAGCAAAAGTACCTATAAAGTACGGTGTACATTTCATCAAAAAATGACACCCGTTAAATAGTTTTTTACCGATTGCTCGGCATCTACACAGTGTGTGTGTGTGTGTGTGTGTGTGTGTGTGTGTGTGTGTGTGTGAGAGAGAGGGTGTGTGTGTGTGTGTGTGTATGTAGTGTATAGACCTCCTCTTTATCTAAATGTGTTATCTGTGATAGAAGTAAGAATATATAATATATGTAATATGTAAGAAACAAGCCAATTTAGATTAAAAAAATAAGCTAAAGCCCCTTCTTACACGACTGCCCAAAAAAGGAGTGTAATGTTATTAGCATTCAGCCATTTATGTATGTTTGTATGTATGTGAGTTTCTTTATTCCACCATAACTTTTAAATTCCTGAAAAGATTTAGACGTATGGGCTATTGTGTCGTGGTAATTAATTTAAGTGGTTCAATCTATGTGTTATGTGTCCGTCGGGTGGCAGCCGGGCGAACCGGGGGCGGCAGAATCACGACGAGGGTCGCCGCCCGCAGCGTCGCAGCAGGTGGTAGAAGTTCGGTTTGCCACCGACGGACGACACGATTTGCTGTAGGGAAAGGTAGCCTGGATAGTGTACCAGTTGGAGAGCAATTTGGGCCTTATGAGCAGGCCGTACTGCTCGATGGGCCTCAGAGGCTCACCCCGTTGGAACGGGGCCTACCTGCGCCTACAGCCAAGGAGAGTGAGGGGATATTGTAAAAAGAAAACGGTATTATAAAGAGTACTTACAGATAATTTAATCAGTGTTTCTATAACAGTGTTTTTATATACAAGGCTTAAAAACTAACACGTGGTTACGATGGTTAAGTCAAATAGTCTATGAAGAAGAGGGGGCACGAAAGTCTATGAAGAAGAGGGGGCTTAAGATTACGCACGCGATTTGTGAATCATCTAGTTTACGCGCACTGGGAATAATTGTTTATAGGTACCTCAACGCCGGCCGGCTTACGTCACTAGACGGGAAGATTTTGGCAGCGCGAACGCTTGCCCACGTGCTCGGTGATCCTCGGGTCCGGGAGCGCCCTGTTCCCTCGCATCGGGTCGGCTCGCAGGCTGGTTGCGCTGCCCCCCTGGCCTTCTGGCTTCCCGCCAGCTCCGGCTCCTTTTCACGGCAGTCTCCCCTCGTCAAAATGGCCGCCCACGCGGCTGCTGTGCCACTCGTCCCTTTGGGACGGGCCACATGCCCGCCCCAAAGACGTGGTTTGTCGGGTCTGTCCCTCTCCACGGGCGCGGAATCCTTATATATCGGCCTCCGTGGGGGTGAGCTGCGTGCCCTTGTCCATCTTCCCCTCCCCCCGCCCGTCCTTCAGCTCCAAGTATATTCAAGTTCGTATTACTATAAGTTTTACAACTAAATAGGGTTTCACGTATATTGCTAGACTACTAATAAATATTAATACATTTAAGTAAAATCCTGACATATAGAAAGATGACAAAAAAGCTTTTATGAACAGCCGAACGATCCGATACGAAAATTAGAGGTCTAAATATATTTGAAACGATTGGGGAGGCAGAATGACCTGCTCGCCCCTCCTGTTAAATTTCACTGTTTTGTTATTGATTTAAATAACAATAATCCATAAGTTTGTTGTCATGGGACACGTAGACAGCACGCCTAACGTGGTATCAAACTACTCGATGCATTGCCTTGCTATGCGAAAGATGTCAGGCGTTATGTTTTCATTACTGGTTTATCCAAAAATACCAGTTTTGTCCATATAGTGGGCTCTCTATGACCACTGCTGGGGTTGGCTTTCGGTCTGTCTTAGATATTGACATCTATCACGAAGCAAGGGTAAGCGAAGGGTCATAGAAATGGAGTTTCACGACAATTGTTAGAATCCTTACATCCCCCCGAGTAAAATAGGCATTTTTTTTAAACTCTCAATATTGCGGCTATATTGAAAGTTAAAATACAATAATTCAATAATTTTACAATATTGTAAAAAATAAAAAATAATATGGATATCAAATTGAGGGCCTTGATAAGCACATACCAACAATATACAATTTATTGGCAAAAACTCTTTTTTGGCAGGGCAGGCGTGGTTTTTTAGCTTTTAAGCTAGTTATTTTAATGCTTCTTTTCGTATTCCATTGTCATCGAGTTATAAGCCACCCTGGAAGTTTCAGACGGTTAGCTCATCGGGAAGTGCTCGAAATTTGAGTTGCAAGAATCCACCCGGAACGACAGATAGACAAACAAGAAAGGGACTTCATAAAAACGTGGTAAAAAAATTTGTCTAGGGACTCTGAAAGAAACAACTGAACAAGAATAATAATAACGTTTTTAATTATCTTGTCGGTTTGTCTCTCTGGATGTTTGTTCACGCACCATGGAACATGCACTGGACCGATTGAAATGCCGTTTTCATTTTTGGATAGCTTAGCTTTTTACTTTAAATCAGGTGTACTTTGCGTCTAACCTGATAGGTAGAAGCCGAGCTTTCGATAAAAACTATTTGACCGCTGAACGAACTTTGATGGTCATATGTAGGTTACTGGTGAAATCCGCGGGCACAACTAGGTAACTAATAAATATTGTAGAACCCACACATCGTAAGCACGACTCGGGCTTCACCGGTTCCTTTATTTATTTCTTTAAGTGAATTATGGCATATGTGAAGTCGTAAAACGCGAATGGGCGGAGCACTGAGAACATTTTACACGAGATTTACGTCAATGGAACCATAAAAGTTAACATTTTTATAGAATATAGTCCATTATTCACTAACTAAAACGATAATATTTCACTTAAATTTTGACGCTGAAAAGTCTGGAACGTAAAGAAGAAAAAGGGGGTTGTAAATTAACAAAATAAATAAGCAAGCACTAATTAAAAGTATATATAAAGTAAATAAAAAAGATAAATAAGTTATTGTATTTGTTCCTTATATGGTGTAATAAAGTGTTTATTATTATTATTATTATTATTATTATAATAACTCCTGACTACCCACCTCCATTATAGCTAACGCGCATCTCGATCACATCTGCTATCAAACAGAAGAAAAAAAACGCTTCATAATCGGTCCATTCGTTTGGGAGCTACGATGCCACAGACACAATGATACAAAATACAAAAATACAACATGTTTATTTAACTAAATGAAAATTACAAATAATTAAAATTGCCAGTGGTCCCCGCACTAGGTCAAGCCTGTATCGCGGGAGGCCGATAAAAATAACCAAATCAGTTTTTTTAACAAAGGAGAAACAACAGTTGATACAGAAGGTAACGTATGTAACTAATTTAAAATATTACAAAACATTATTATAATATAATATATATATACAAATTAAATGAAAATGTGTGTATTAGTGCATGAGTTGTGATTATGTTAGTGAATGTTGTATGAAATTATGTGATAATGTGAGACTGTGAAAGTAATAAAGGGAAGTTGGTAAAACCGTTAGGAACGCATTCTAAAATGGTTACCTACTTCAAAATGTGAACTTCATCAATACATACATACATACGCATCCAAAACTAATAAGACCCCTCTCTTTTTGAGTTCGAAAAGAAAAAATTAAAAAATATATAGGTAATTCTTCGCGGTGTCCTCATAAGAAGTGGATGTTTTGCGAACTGTTGACATATTGCTAAGTTCACATATTGTGAAGATGTAGTTAAACCAAATAATTATACATTCCTTGTTCTCATAAATTAAATCAAGCTTTTTATAAGCCAACCTTATTGAAGTTGCTTGCTTGTCGTATGAGGCAGTGCTGGCTTCTGGTGTCAGAGTTTGCCAGGCCGCCCGAGGGCCTCTGAAATGGCTTAACGACTGCTATTAATAAAAAACAGCCAGGACCGACAGCCTCCGAAGCACGGAGCGATGGAAAACCGCACATAACTTAGAAAAGTAATTAGTGAGGAGACATTGAAGTCACTTTGCTTTTCAAAATTACCCCAAACACGGTTAAGGTACCTACTAGTACTAATGACAAGGAGTTCCCATGAGGAAGTAATGTTGAACCCACGGAATAGAAAAAATATACAAGATTAAAATATATAGAAAAGCTTGTTTTTCTATTCCGTGGTTGCACCCAAAGATTTTGAATTACGCTTATTGGTTTGGTATTGGATGCACCATTTGAGAAATGATTTTGCTTTATTTTGTTCCTCTAAGGTTGCACCTACAGTGCAACCAACTTATCTGTGAAGTCAAAAAAGGAACTACAGCCGCTACGAATGAGGTTCACATTTTCTGTTATTTGATTGGTCTACTTATCGATTGACTGGAACACTCACACCACCATCCTGTTCACAGATAAGTTGGTAAAACAATAAATACGTAATCTCGTCAAGTGTCAATGTATTGCATTGTCATAGGGTCTGTACAAAGAGGTTGAATTACGTTAACTGGAAGGGTCTGCACTTCGAGCACGCATAGATGATTGCGTGGTCAAAAGGTCTACATAAAATTGTGTACCAATAGTATATTAACTTTAAAGGTCTTCAATTATTAGCTTGCAAGATGTGACCTAAATATGCATCCAGTATTCTTGGAGTTTGCTGCCATTGCATATATTACCGGATAATTTTAAAAACCGTTAGTTTATAATTTGACGGATAGAAAGATAGATATATAGATAACTCTTTATTGCACTAAAAACTTAAATTATAGCACATCGAAATTGTCCTTACATTTACTGAAATGAATAAATTGATATTTATAGAATATAAATACGATAAAATATTACTTATGCACAATATATCAAATAATAATCCGATTATATATGTTTATATATAATATATTATTATTATTATTATTATTATTATATATATATTTATTTTAAACTAATAATAATGCATACATACTAAAATTAATAGTTAGTTACCTACACACAAAATACATTACACTACATAAGCATAATAAAAATTAAAATAAATACAGCAACACGTCATAGCGTTGAATGATAAAAGTTTCTGACCCGATCTTTGAAACATTGAAGCGATGTCGCTTGCCTTATGGTTATTGGCAAAGAGTTCCATAGTCTTACCGCATGCACAGCAAAAGACTTGTCATAATAAGAGCTCTTGTGTAGAGAAGTCTTCAGGAGAAGATTATCTGATGACCTAAGATTTAAGATGTGGGAGCAATGAAAGAATTGAAAACATTCCTTAAGAAAGCACGGGGAGGAAGGATTAAACAGTAGACCCTATTCCACTAGTCCCATCGTTATGGTGTAGAGAAGAGAAAGGATGTGAGTATTCCGACGAAGGCGAATTGGGAGCCACTTGAGCTTAACTAGAAATAATAATAATATAAAATAATAATAAAATAATTCGATAAAATTGGCAAAAAAATATTGAACGAACATGCACGATGCGATCAAATACTATCGACCACCAGTGCAAAGTTTTACAATATATCTGATTTCGCTAATTCTATAGCTACCGTCTACCTGCCCCTAGTGCAATTTGATTTGCAATCTATACAACCATAATATGATTTGCCTAGTATGTCTCACTAACGATATTTCGTGGCAAGAACACAGAATAAATAATTAGGCAAGAACAAACTAAACTACCCTAACCTTATCAGTCAGTATGCAATGTTCAAACAAAACTACTGATAGTAGGCGCAGCGAAAGTATATGTCTCGGAAGTTGTCTGCTAGTCGCTGCCCAAACTAATATTTTTCAGACGCAATCCTAATGTTGAAGGTGAAGACAGCATTGTATAACTGCCTCGCTCACTCGCTTACGTTTTTCGCATATTCTATCTCCCTTTTACTTTATTCTATTTTATCCCCACAGCAGTACCTGCGCAATCGTCACAGAGCCTAACTTCACAAACATATACATACACAGAAAATAGCAGAGTCAGGAATTCAGTTACTGTGTAGTTTTTTGTTCCGAGCAGGGCTTGGTTTTGATCATCTAGCACAGAAAAGGGTGTTTATATAATGGAATGAATGGTATTCAGACCCAGAATAAGATTATGTTGGCAATACTTATTAATTAAAAGCTGTGCCCCGCGGTTTCACCTGCGTGAGGGATGATGATGATGATGATGATGAAAAGTATTGTCTGTGTTTATCCAGGGTATAAGCTATCTCGATTCCAAATTTCATCAAAATCCGTTCAGCCGTTTGAGCGTGAAGGATGACGATGATGGCGATGTAAAGTATCCTATGTGATATTCCAGGATATAAGCTATTCTCTGTTCCGAGCAGGGCTTGGTTTTGATCATCTAGCACAGAAAAGGGTGTTTATATAATGGAATGAATGGTATTCAGACCCAGAATAAGATTATGTTGGCAATACTTATTAATTAAAAGCTGTGCCCCGCGGTTTCACCTGCGTGAGGGATGATGATGATGATGATGATGAAAAGTATTGTCTGTGTTTATCCAGGGTATAAGCTATCTCGATTCCAAATTTCATCAAAATCCGTTCAGCCGTTTGAGCGTGAAGGATGACGATGATGGCGATGTAAAGTATCCTATGTGATATTCCAGGATATAAGCTATCTCTGTTCCAAATTTCATCAAAATCCGTCCAACCGATATCGCGTGAAAGCTCTCCAAACAAACAAACAGACAACGTTTCCTTTTTATATATTAGTGCCATAGTGGGGGATGGGGATGCTTGGAAGCCCTATTATTAAACAAATTTCAATTGGTAAGTACTCTGCATTGCACTGCGCTGCACTTGAATTGGCTAGCTTTTCCAACAGTTTAGCAACTGTCAGATAAGTATACAGTACAGACGGGCTATAATCGAGTCACCATAGGAAACCTAATGAATATGCCACGGCGGCAAGCAAGCAGTTAATGCAATTAAACTGCAGTTAACTATGTACGTTGTACCGCACCTGACATGTTTTGCAAGCGGTAACTCGCGTTTAAATTTCATATTTGTATTAAGGCCAGGTGGCAGTGAATTTTATGTCCCTTTCATCCGTGATCAAGTAGAGCGGGAAAGATGATACATCTCGGGAGTAAAATTTAAGGTTTTATTTATTTGTAGGAAAACTAAAGCTTTGAATTAAAAAGTGTCTAGCTATTTTCTCAATCATAATAAGTTCTTTCTCTTGGTATATCTTTGATATCAGTTAGTGACGCGGTGTAGTGTGTAGCGTTGAGGTATCTGTCAGTGTGTGTTGGTTTCCTATAAACAGAATGAGATAACGCTCACCGCTCAGCTGTCACCTGTCAATTTTACAGCTGTCATATGAAATGAAGATCTCGATGGAATCTATCCCTTAAATAAAGAAACTACTAATCTAGGATTGTTAGTTTCAGAGTAATGGCCCTTTTAAGTTTGACAGCTGTCATCCAAAACGAAGATATAAAAGAGTACTATCACTACTGTTAAGAAACTTCTAGTCTAGGATACCTAGTTTCAGAGTCATAACACTTTAAAATTTAACAGCTGTCATCCAAAACGAAGATGTCAATAAGATCTATCACTTTCCAATCAATGTTCTAAGCGTAAAGTAGTGTTACTTTGATTTTATTTTCTATCGAGTGAATTAATACTAATCATGTTTCTGTGTTTATAAAGTACGAGATAATATGTAAAATTTTGATGTGATACCAATTTCATAGTTCTGGGTTAATTATAAAACAAGATACAGACGTTCAAAAATGATCGAAAATTGCTTAAAGTGCTAGAACCGGGCCTTAAAAGTAATGACATGACCCCTTTTTATGAAGTTACTTAGTTGGAGAATTAAACAACACTGCGAAGTTAGCAATTAATAGTAGTTCTTTCTCAATATTTCAGAATAGTTCCAGATGCAACTAAATAAAAACAGTGGAATACTCGTAGATCAGGTTTTGATAAATAAAAACCGGCCTAGATCGGACAGAGCTCTGCATGTCCAGTTCGATTCTCTGTCGACCATGTTGTTTTGCCAATTCGGCGTAGATAGCCGCTGGCAGACAAACTAGGGCAGGTTTTTGTAGAAATTTATGGTAGGGTTTGATACACTTTCTATCAAATTGGTTGTGTTAACAAACTGGTCGACTGGAGTTAATCGCTCTAAATTTTTTATTAGTGTCGTACCTATTGTGTGTGTATGTGTGTGTAGTCCTGTATTTTTATAAGACCAAATGCGGGTAGTATGATTTTTTATTATGGACTAGGCAATAGTTTGACCACGATTGTTAAGCGATGATGTGGTCGAAGGTGTAGCACGCTTGCCTAGTAGATACCTATTCACTCTTGATTCAAGTCAAGTCACACCAGGTATAGATAACATTACCGTGTCCAGGGTTATATTTTACCGGAAACACTGACGAGGGCAGGGCATTTCACTCCTTTGCAGTTCTTATAATAAAATAGCTGTGCCCGCGTGGTCAAAATTTATGGGTTTTATTTTTTGCGCAGAAACCAAATAATGTTTCGAAAATAAAAGTATCTTATGTTACTCCTTGTAACATCAGCTATCTTCCAGTGAAAGTCCCGGCAAAATCGGTCCAGCCGCTTCGGAGATTAACGGGAACAAACAGACAGACAGACAGACAAAAAGACAGGAAGAAAGACAAAAAAAGGCTTTTTGTTATGAGTACCGTGTATACTTTCATATCCATTTAGTAAAAAGCTGTTATTTTGACATTACAAACAGACACTACAATTTTATTTATTTGTATTATAGTATAGAATAGTATAGTACAGTACAGTACAGTACAGTACAGTACAGTACAGTACAGTACAGTACAGTATAGTATAGTACGTAGTATAGTATGTAATATAGTATAGTATAGTATGGTATGGTATGGTATGGTTCAACCATAAAAGGGTGGCGCTTTGCCGATCGTTTAGTCGTACGGTGATGAAAAGGAGACAATGCTCGCCCTTCTCGACACTGACACCCAACTGACTGTCTTCAGTCTACTCTTGACCACGATCAATGCAACTTGATCAAAACGTCTCAATGTAAATAAAACAACGTTAAATAAATAAATAATTGCAAAAGGTTAAAAGTTACAGTTACTTACATGGTACCTTACAAATTAGGTAGTTCTTAGGTAGATAGGTAGGTTTAGGTGCCCACTTTCGAGGGCAACTTTTTTTTATTTATAAGCTCCGTCGACGAGCTTCTCACGGCTGTAAGAAACAGGCTAGAGTACATAACAGTTGAAATCTCGAGACACGCGATATAAGCGGCGTGAGACGTAGAGAGAATTCGATGTTTCCGAAACTCTGTACGGAGTACTATTATTTATTCTGTGAATCTGCTATGCCGGTATCAGAATACAAGCACATATTAAAGAATTATATAACCCCTTTCTCCCCACCCCCCAATATAGGTAAGAACCATCTCGATCACACCAGTTTTCAAACATAGAAATCGTTCCATCCCTTTGGGAGCTACGATCGTCACCTCCATTCCTCCTCCCCCCATTATAGCTAAGAACCCTCTCGATTACCTCAGCTTTGAAATTGGAAAATACTATTCTAACCCCTTTTTTCTCAACACCTCCCCCCCCATATAGCTAAGAACCAACTTGATCACATCAGTTTTCAAACATAAAAAACCGCATCAATATCGGTCCATTCGTTTGGAAGCTTCGATCTTCACCCCCAGTCCCCCCACCCCCTCCAGTTATAGCTAAGAACAATGTTGTTTATCTTAGCTTTGAAACATTAAAAAAAACGCAGCTAAATTGGTCCATTCGTTTGAAAGATTCTTACTCCCCTTTTCTCAACTCTCCCCCCCCACCCCTATATAGCTAAGAAACATCTCGATCACACCACTTTTCAAACATAAAAACCTCATCAAAATCGGTCCATTCATTTGGGAGCTACGATGCCACAGGCAGACACACAAACATTCGCACACACGCATAGACACACAAACATTCACACACACGCGCACACACACACACACACACACACACACACACACACACACGCACACGCACGCACGCACGCACACACACACACACACACACACACATACACAGTGATACACACCCTAAACTTATAACACCCGTCTCTTTGTTCGGGGATTAAAAAATGAAGCTAACAAGAACCTACATAGAGAAGGCGGTGCCTTTTTCCCACTAAATCCAGTATTGAAGTGTTCCACTATTCCACCTAACAACCAACAGTGCCCAACGTTGTCGTATTTTAGCGATAGTCTTTGGCCGACGTCCAAGCTAGGGTTGCGGTTGCTTTGATTGGTTTATTGGTGTATACCTTAGTTTTTGCCCTATTAACTATTCATTTAAGTGTACCTAAGTTAGTTAAATATTTAAACGGGACTTAATCGCGCTGAAAACTTAATATATATTTACCTCGACGTTTCGATCAAGTTGCATTGAGTTGAGTTGTACCTAAGTTGTTATGCCAACGTCCTTCCTATTACGCTACTAGCTTTCGCCCGCGACTTCATTCGCGCGGACTACAGTTTATCGCGAAAAAAACGTCCTATGTTCATCTTGGATATTAAAAACCAATGCAAAAGTATAGCACCAACGCTCTTGATGCTTTTTGACAAACTTGTTATTATTTTGTTTCCATGGCAACCGTTCCTTACAGCGAGTAATCAACATTGTTTTTTTATGTGGCGTTTGACCACTAGATTTATTTTTAACCGACTTCAATAAAAAGTAGGTTCTCAAGTTGATGTGTATGATGTATGTAATATTGACTGTACACACTAATCAATTACCACTGAATACTCGCTTCGAATCACCATGATCGTTTCGTTCCGAATGCCAAGTCAAAACTGTCCCAGGCAGTCGATGCGCGCCCTATTTATACCGTAACGGAAGTTTCCAGGAGGTACTCGAACGTATCGTATGTATGTACTATCTCGTGATCGTATGAACTATCAGTAGTCGGTAGGTATTTGAACTATCAAGGTCGGCGGCACCTTTGAAGTTGCCACGCCGCGCCTTTAAGTACCTAAGGCCGGCGGCGCCTTTGATGTTGCCACGCCCATAGGTATATACCTATATCTACCGCGCGCTCTGGAAAGTTCTTTATGTACCTACACTCTACTGGTGTGTTCCAGAATGTTCCTTTAAAGGTAGGTATTTCGTCATCCGATCGCGGCTCATCGAACCTTTTAGCATCTACTGTTTTTCTAAGAATCAACCGGCGTAACACTATTATTCAAAATGCGATCACGCGACTATTTGTGGTGTGCGTGTCACGTGGTCACGTGATATGTAGTCGATTAGTTATGTATGCTGCCCCGGCTCAAAACTATGGATAGCGGCTTTTTACTTTTTATGATGATCTAGTTTAGTTAACCTGTTTGCTAATTAAAGAAGCCGTCTCCACTATAAGCGAGCATTGCGCGGAGTTTTTGATTTGCGCGGAGTTTTGGTAGAACACGAATCGGGCGAACTTAATGAATCCTTATTTGTTTCTATAATCGATGCTCCTAATGCACGCCATTGAGCTCGGTCTTCAGCTCTCCTCATCAATGTTCACAGGTCGTCACTCCACCTTTCCACAGGGCGTCCTACGCTACGTTTGCCTTAACGTGGTCTCCATTCGAGAACTCATCTACCCCGTCTAGGTTACAAAACTTCTTTGTGGCTTTTCAGAAAAGAGGGCAGCGCGAGCTTGAATATATGATGCTTCCTGCTGCTGATGTTTTATGCTGCAATACAGCCAGTAGATAATGATTATTAAGTACTAGCTGGCTTTGCCTGCGTTGTACTTTCTCTGGATCAAAGTTATCTATGTGAAATACCAAATTTCGTTCAGCCGACACTTAATTGTTCATCGATCGCTCGGGTTATACTCTTCGAATTAATATAAAAAGTAAGCCAGTTTTTTAAGTCAAAACCTATTCTATCCAACAGTGAAAACCACATTATTCCAGTAGTTTTTACATGATGCGCGTACAGACAGACAGACAAACAGAAAAGTAGACGGAAAGAAAGGATTTAATACAATACAAAAAAACTTGTTCAGAAGCTTATTTTAAGTAACCTAGACCATCTTTTAGTATCTTCCATGAATATACTTCTTATTAATTATCTAAAGAAAGAAAGAAAGAAAGAAAAGACATTTATTCACAACAAAAACAAAACAAATTAAAATACAATAAATAAATGCAAAGAAAATTGTCATGAATCGGTCCCAACTCAGCGTTATGCTGGTTGTAATCGACAGATCAACAACCAGCGCTGGTCTTCCGTTGGGGCCGGTGACGTCACGGGTCTCTCCACGACCAGTGTTACGTGTCGTCTTAAACAACCCTAAATACAATAAACCATGTGGCAACATAGTATATATCTGATCTATTGATTTATTATAAGTATAGAGATATATAATATAGATAGATAGGTAATATCGCGATTGACTGTAGTTATGGAAATAAATACCATCTTGCTCAAAACGGGTATTCTTGGAAATTATAAGTTACTAGTTTTCCCGCCCGCGACTTTGTACGCGCAGACTACTATTTATCGCGAAAACTGCATCCTTTTTTTTCTTCTAGGATATTAAAAACCAATGCGAAAATAGGTATAGACCCAATGCTCTTGATGTTTTTTAAAAGACTTGTTATTTCGTTTCTATGGCAACCATAGACCATTCTGTGATGGCAACCGTTCTTTACAGCGAGAAATCAACATTTTCCAGTTTTCTCGTGGAAACTTACAATTTTCCGGGATAAAACTATCCTATGTTTTATTCCAGGGTATAAGCTATCTCCATTACAAATTTCGTCAAAATCCGTCCAGCCGTTATCGCGTGAAAGCTCCCCAAACACATAAACAAACAAACAGACAACGTTTCACTTTTATATATTGGTATGGATAATAGCCGCTATAAAAGTTCTTGATGTTTTTTGACAGACTTGTTATTTCGTTTCCATGGCAATTGTTTTTTATTATCTTCATTGTACAGACTTTTTCGTTCGTATTGCTTTATTATAAGTACTAGCTTTTCCGCTCGTGACTTCACCCGCGCGGACTACTGTTTATAGCGAAAAAAAGTATCCTATGTTCTTCTAGGATATTAAAAACCAATGCATAAGTAAGTATAGCAATAATGCTCTTGATGTTTTTTGACAGACTTGTTATTTCATTTCCATGGCAACCGTTCTTTATAGCGAGTAATCAACATTTTCCACTTTTTCCATGGAAACTTATAATTTTACCCTGTTTCATTCCAGGGTATAAGCTATCTCCATCCCAAATTTCATCAAAATCCGTCTAGACGTTATCGCGTGAAAGCTCCCCAAACAAACAAACAACCAAACAGACAACGTTTCACGTTTATATATTGGTATAGATCATTTGGAGCGCAATGAGCGCATTCTTAGTGTAAACATAGAATTAAAGGATTATAATATAAAAAAGCAATCCCTGATAAATAGGTACACTTCAAACTGCACCCGAAAAGGGCACGGAGCACTAAAAAAGATAACATTGAAAGGAATACTGGCACTTATGCAAACGCCGTGCTTTATCATATATATGCAGATATTAGAAGCATCGGCATAACATCGAGAATGTTCTTACATAAATATTTATTAGGGTCCTTCTACACGAGTGGACGGCACTGCCGTCGGTGATAGGGCGACCAGCCGACCGTTTATACGGAATGTACCCGAAAAAAGTGTATAAAAATAATGAGCAAAGCGTTCCGCAAAATGATTTTGTGCCTAAGTGCTGATGCTTTTTGGTTTATAAAGGACACGTAATTGAATTTTTTCGCCATTTTTGTTGGTTTTTATATGTTCATCGTCAGCGAACTGTGAGTTCTATACTCGATTCAACGTAAAATTGAGTTTGTAGGTCGAAGACATTTGGGAGCGTTCTTTGTAAAATCCGTGAAATTGTTCTGAAAGATCCTGTTATGCCATCGAAAGATGTTACGCGATGGCATAATCACCATTTCCTTTGAGACAGAAACACAAACACATCTATTACCAATTCTGCGATGGCACAAAGAAATTAAGCATAACTGCATTATCAAGCCATAGTATAAAGAGAGTGGAACACCATCTTCATTTTGTTCATTTCTTATCCCTCAGATCACGCATTGAGAAATCTATTTCCAAAATATTTGATTTACATTTAACTTTGCCGACTTCTAATATCAGAGATTGTCATACCTCCCAAGGTCTTCTGACTTGGCTTATGACAGTAATCACCAACCAACGATCTCGAGCCAACCTGGTACCAATGATATCGAGCCAACCTGGGACCAACGATCTCAAAGCAATCTGGGACCAACGATCTCGAGCCAACCTGGTACCAATGATATCGAGCCAACCTGGGACCATCTATCTCGAGCCAACCTGGGACCAACGGCCTCGAGCCAACCTGGGACCATCAATCTCGAGCAAATCTGGGAGCAACTATCTCGAGCCAACCTGGGACCAACGACGATTCGAAGCATGGAGCGATGACCAACCCGTAAATAACTTACTCCTAGATAGACTCAGGAGTCAATTTGCGGAAATCCATATTAGTTTCAATAAAGTTACTAGAAAAGTGTACTTTCAAGGCCAATAAACATGTCTTGAAAGTTCGTTTTAACCAAAGATTTTGAATTACGCTTACTGGCTGTTTAACTTTTACCGCTCTTGTGTGTTTAATAGGTACACATTAGTGTATTATTAGGTGTTCTGTTCTGGTATCGTAAGTGTAAAGAGAAAACTATGTATCAATTTCTTTACAGTTTTTTTTAAATTTGAACTTTTTCACAAAAGTTTACTAGCAAGGAGTTTTATAAATTGAGAACTGAGACTTTAGACGAAGAAAATCGATATAATTAAACAATAAAATTTAAAAAAATATGTTGCTAACTAGTTTAAAAGCAAAAAAAAACACGCCTGCTCTGCCAAAAAAGAGCTTTTGCCAATACATTATATACTGTTGGAATGAGCTTATCAAGGCCTTCAATTTGATACCCAAATTGTAAAATTCGAAGAAAAATGATTTCTCTCGAATTTGTAAATGGAGGCATACTGCCACCATACTGAATGTTTTCAATAAAATATATAGCCTATGTTACTCGGAGGAATGTACGGATTCTAACGATACCCCATACATCTAAATCTCTTCAGCCATTTAAAAGTTATGGTGGAATAAAGAAACTCACATACATACAAACATAAATGAATGCTAAAAACAATACACTCCTTTTTTTGGTCAGTCGTGTAATTATTTTAAACTGTATTGAAATACCGTAGAATTCAAAATATTAACATATTAAGTATTAAGTTGAAAAAAATCTTTAATGCTGTATGCTTGAAATTCGTTATGCTAATTTTCTGTTAAAATTGCTTATATACATTGTAGGTACGTAGGAAATGTCGTACTTATATTGGTACCCACGATATTTGTTTTGCATCTGTGGTAGTTACAAGAGCGAACTGTGTATTTGCCGCGGCACATATAAGCCCATCCTCAATGTGGTCAGTAAATTCCAAGATGAAAAGCACTCGGACTGATTTCCAAAAATAATGTAAAAATTACATAACATTAACTGTTTTTGTACTCATAATTATATTTTAATAAAAAATATGTTTATTATTTGTTTATTTACTAGTTTATAGATTTGTTTATTTACTTCTTCATCTTTTTTTTTGTGAGTGGCTTTTTATCGTTGGTTGACGACATTCTGCCAATGTCAAAGTGTTACCAGTGCACAGACTAGGTAGAGATACTACGACCAGTGTACGATATATTTCGAGTTTGATCAACTCGTATACATACTCGCGTCTACGGTATATGTTTTCTCACAACTGTATTGAAAAACGGCATAATGATACTCGGGCGTCAAATTTGTTGCAAACTCTTTGACGTTCGAAAATGCACTCGTCCTCGGATCGTGTTTACGAAACGTAAACTCGTTTGTGATAACCTATTTACGACCTAGATAAGTTTGCGGGAGCACAAAAACAGTTTTTAAAAACTAAATTATGTAATATAAAATTTTAAATGTTAATATAATTTTTAATTAGAGCGACCGCAAAGAATTCGATTCACGAATCGACTGTCTTAATACTAACTAGAACAAAGGAACTTAAAATGCTAAGTTGCAATTAGAGCGGATGGACGATGGTACGGCCACCCACGCCATATTCTCGGTAATCTACCGCTAGGTGCTGACTGTTGTTATGAGGCGACTGGGTAGCTGCATCATAACTTCTCCCTCCCCAAGTGCGAAATTATCGGGTTCCGCAGAAGTTGATGTCGGGTTCCGATAACTTCGCAAACGTTTATAAAGATTAAAAACTATAAAACTAATTATAATTAACACAATAAAGGCATAGAATACAATTGTGCATACACTAAAACTAACACTTTCGACACTGATTAATTTTGGCACTTCACTTTCACTGCTGGCGTGAGCCCGCAGAATTTTGATGAGCTGACGTGTTTCCTCCAAGTTGATTCCTTTTATGTTGATGGGTTTCAGATTTGTGATATTTTCTATTTTAAATTCCGGGATTGCAGTTATAGCTGTTATTTTGAACTGGATATTGTCGGCTAAGGTTTTTCTGTAGCTAAGTCTGTACTTAGAAATGTATATATTGCCTTCTTGTTTGATAGTGGCAATGTACGTTCCCTGTAGTGACTGTCGAGTATCCTCGTTTCCGCATTTTTCCGTCAGTACTGTTGGGTTTCGGCAAAATATAGTCCAGCTGTCAAGGCTTATGCGTTGTACCTTAATGTCCTCAATTTCAATTGAGTAAGGCGTACATTGGTCTATTTTTGTCTGGAATGTCATCAGCTGTTCTTCACAAGAAGGCCCGGAAAGTGGAACTACGTTTTCCTCGGTACACAGGAAATTTTCATCAGCGGCTACTCGTTGACATGGTTTAGTGACCGGTAGGAATTTCCAATCTTTCACCATAAGGTAAGGGGTTTCAGGGAATACAACAAGAGTCTTATTCATGGAATCAATAAAAATTGGAATAGGGTATAATTTAAAGTAATTGTAAACTTCCTTTTCTGTTAGTGGGATTTCTAATATAAATGTTATTTGGCTTTTCTTTATGTATGCTTTCACATTAATTATTCTTTCTAACTTCAACAAGTTTTCATCGGAAGCTTCATACATCAGATTATCGACCATTTCTATGGATTTAAGTAAAGACAACAATTCTGTAGAATTAATAATTGATTGGTGTAGTACTGATACCTTACTAAAGGCCAAGGCGGTTTCTATTTCGTTTAATGTATTAGAAATGGTTCTAAAAACATTTATAAACATGTCAAACATGCTCAAAACATATGATGTATATAAGCAGTAATTTTCCTTATTGCTAATGGCTGTGGCAAAATCTTCGATTCTCTTAAGTCTTTTACTAAAAATAAGCATATTATCCTATAAGGTGTCCGTACTATTCATAAAACTATCGAATACTTTTGTAACCAAGGTAATTTTACCATCGGTCGATAACTGCTTAGCTTGGATTTGTGAAATGAGGGAATCATAGCGAACAGCATCTTCGTGGTCTAGATTTCCGGATATTAATTTTATTAGTGAACCAAGTGGATTTACTAAGCCTCTTTTTATTTTGTGTGAGGGAAACAATTGCCTGAATTTATAAATCGTGTTGCCTAGTAAGTTTTCAAACTGTGTTCTTATACCAAGAATTCCCATGTGCCCATCGTTTATAAAATCCTTTTTCGTATCTATTATTTTGGTAAATACATCATATTGTTTAATATTAAAATCTAAGTCATTGGCTATGCCGCTTAAGTCTAATACCTTAATAACTATCCATTGATCCTCTTGATTATAGGCATTTCCTTGTCTAACAGGTAAGATGCCAGGGTTATCCTTAATCTTTTGCAGATGAAGGGCCTGGTTTGGGATGATTAGGGTCATCACGACCAAGCACCACCTGTGGAGGACGTTTAATATTTTTAACGGCAATTTTAGTGTCTCTGTTACCTATCTGTACTTTTGCTACGTTTCTTTCGACTGAGCCCTTAACTACTGCTTTATGGTATCGGGGCTTGTCTTTACTTTTTCTTTTATTCACATCTTTTGCGAATATAATTTTTCCCTCTTCTAACTCGATTTCATCGTTTCCCTTTTGTTTTTCTCTAAGTTTCTGCTTTTTCTCTAACATTTTACTGGCTATAAATTGATACAAGACTTTTGTACGTTTGGCGTGATCATTTAAAAGTTGTTGAGTGTATGCCTTTTCAAATTCCCCATCAAATGCTTTATTAGCGTCTGTGTGTCCAAATACAATTTCAAAAGGAGTTAATCCCGTAGCTGAGTGGATTGTGTTGTTATAGGCCATTATAGAGTACGTCATCACTGATGCGGCGTCAGTACATTTTTGGTCATATTTAGCTAGTCTGTAAATCTCAATTAAAGTGGAATGGAATCTTTCTACAATACCTGTCGAGTTTGGGTTATTTGAGGTGCAAATGTGTAATTGGATTTTGTACATGGACGTTAATTCTCTAACAAGCTCATTATTAAATTCGGTTCCTGGATCACTACTAATTTTTTTGGGTACACCATACATTGAAAAGTATTTTATCAGCGCACGCACTACTTCGCCTGTGGATTTGTTTGATATTTCAATTGCTTGCGCTAGTTTGCTGAAAGCGCATACTATAGTTAAATAGTATCGGCTGTCTATTGTAAAAAGATCAATGAATAATTCCTGGAATGGTGCATCTTGCGTTTGAGTTAATTGAATTGCGGGTTTAAGAGGTTTTCTGTCATATTTCATCTTTTGACAACTTTCGCAACTATTAATAACAGCTGATATTATTTCCTGCATATTGTTCCAATAATAGTTTCTTTTGATTCTAAGCATTGTTTCTTTAACCCCCCTGTGAACTGTTTTCCCATCGTGGTGTTTTAAAACTATCGCTTTCTGTTCTTTTTCATCTTCTACGTAAACTACTCTTTCAGTGCATTCGAGGAACTTCACTGAGCCTTCCTTAAATAACTGAATAACTATCCTATTAAAATCCTTTCTGTGTTGCTCGGTTTCAAAAAATACGAAATATTTCAGTTTTGGTTTAATGTATTCCTTCAAAAACGCTTTTATTATTTCATCATTGTTAGTC
The DNA here is from genome assembly GCA_946251855.1 of Alsophila aescularia. Lineage (NCBI taxonomy): Eukaryota > Metazoa > Arthropoda > Insecta > Lepidoptera > Geometridae > Alsophila > Alsophila aescularia. Next base: position 35,107,776 of record OX276384.1, read on the forward strand.
GGCATAAATACTTCTAAAACCTTTTGTTTGTCCCGGGATAAGTCACGTACCTGAATATCATTTTTAAACCATTCAAAAATTAATATCTGATTTGGCTTGGTGTCAATGGCCTCGTTCAGGATAGGAATGCCTTTAGATTCTAGGTCATTAGCAGAGTGAGCAGTTTCTGTACCACTTGACGACGGGGGCAAGGACATATGTCCTGTTGTGAAATCAGGGTCAATGCTCATGTCGGATATTGTTCTAGATATGTCGCTAATAGTCAAGGTATCTGAGCTGTCTCTAACCAATTTATCTTTGTTAGTCAATTTCACCAATTCGTCTATTACGTCTTGACAGTGTTTTTGCAGATTCGTCTCGTCCTTGTCAATATTCACTTTCATGGATTCGTCATCACTGTCACCGATCGCGTTTAATTTAATCCTAGATAATGCGTCAGCGTTGGTATTTTGTTTGCCATTTTTGTAAATGATTTTAAAGTCGTATTCTTGTAGGCGTAACCGCCATCGGGTCAACTTACTATTAGGTTCTTTTAGCGAGTAAAGCCAGGCTAAGGGTCGGTGGTCGGTAAAAATCGTGAAAGTATTGCCATAAAGGTACGGGCGGAAGTATTTCACTGCCCATATAATGGCAAGAAGTTCGCGTTCAATGGTACTATAGCGCATTTCAGTTTCACTGAGAGTACGGCTTGCGTAGGCAATGGGTTTATCATTACCTATAGTTCCTTGAGACAGAACGGCGCCTAAGGCTACATTGGATGCGTCTGTTGTAAGTATGTAGGGCTTACCTTGATCCGGGAATTGCAAAAGCGGCGCGTTTGTAAGAATTTCTTTGCATCTTTGAAAGGCATCTATGTATTTTTGGTCAATTATTATCTTATTTCGCTTCTTTAGACAGGACGTTAAAGGTTGAGTAATTTTTGCGAAATCTTTAATGAAACGTCTGTAGTAGCCGATAAGTCCGAGAAAGCTCTTGATTTCGGTTGTTGTTTTTGGGAGTGGGTATTCTAATATGGCTTTTATCTTGTCGTCGTTAGGCTTTAATCCATTTTCAGTAATCGTGTGTCCTAAATATAAGACTTCCTTTCTTAGAAATTCCGACTTATCTAATTGTACCTTGAGGTTGGTTTCCCTCAGTCTGTCAAAAACTGTCCGTAAGTCATTTAAATGTTCCTGTAAGCTGGTGCTATATACAATTATATCATCCATGTAAACCAAGCAGTGTAATCCTTGTAGGCCTCTCAGAACATTGTCCATAGTACGTTGGAAAGTTGCTGGGGCAGTCTTTAACCCAAAGGGCATTCTCAAAAATTCATAGTGTCCTGCTTCGGTGCTGAACGCTGTCTTCTGTGTGTCATTTTTGTCTACCTCTATCTGATGGAACCCATTGGCAAGGTCAAGCGTTGTGAAATATTTGCTTTTACCTAATTTGTCAAATAAGTCAGTGATATTCGGTAGTGGGTATTTGTCATCTATTGTTATGTCATTAAGGCGGCGGTAGTCAATTACCATTCGATATTTGACTTCGCCGGAGGCGTCCATTTTCTTGGGTACTAAGTGCACGGGTGCGTTCCAAGGAGAATACGACTCATGAACAACATTGTTTTTCAGTAATTTCTCGACTTGGGATTTTATTTCCGCAGCCTGTGCAGGTGCCTGGCGGTATGGCCTAACATAAATTGGATCTTCATTTTTCGTTCTAATGGAGTGCTTCACCTGGTTCGTAAATGTCAATGGTATTTGTTCACAAAAGAAAATATCTTTATATTCCTTACAAAGTTGAGAAATAAGTGTCTTTTCCTCGTCATTCATGTGGTCTAGTCGCAGTCGCTTTAGATTGTCACGTAACATCGAGTCTGTGTCCAAATCAGTCATTTCCATGTCCGTGCTGTTGACCTTGGTGGTATTTTCAGTAAATTTTAAAACTCTAGCGGGGGTGGTAAGTGTTAAGGTCATTGGAGTCTCTAGTGTATTTTGAATCACAGTTGTTGCGTATCCATTTTGGCAGGTAACGATAGCACTTGGCATTCGCACGCCTTCACAAAATCGTGTGAAATTCATAATAGCTTCACCTGAATACAAATCCGTGGGAATTTTAACACGTTGTTCTGTACGGGGTGCTAGCTCAATAACATGGTCTGTAGTATACACGATAGGCAATCTCGCGTTGTTGGTGACGAGCTTTAAATTCTTTAAGTCAATTATTGCTTGTAATTGTACAAGCAGGTCATTTCCTATAAGTCCGTCATATCGTTTATCCACGTCATATAGGTAAAACTTATGGTGACCGTGATCATTGAACGAGGGTAGCAAAGGAATTTGGATAGCTTCATCATGATTACTGGACGCATGTGTACTAATCACAGTAAATGGTTCGTGATAAATTTCCGATCCAAAGTATCTATATGCCTTTTCGGGATTAATAAACGACCGTGTGCTACCTGTATCGATCATAAATTTCCCATCTATTTCCGGTATATATACATATGGCAGTTTTAATTTTAAGTCACAATTTATGTTAATTACTTCACGTTCCCTACTGTGGAGGCCAATATGTGAAAATTTTCGATACACTGAGCTTCGTCACTTTCATTCTTATTTCCCTGATTTTCGTCTACTACTTCACATACTTCCGCCTGGTAATAGCCTTCAGGATCATTGAAGTTGTAGTAGTAATTATCCTGATATTCCTGTGGATATTGATCATAGGGATCATAGAGCTGATTTTCATCTAGCTCTATTTCATTGAGGCGAAAACCCTGTTGCTGTGGTTTCGCAGGGGCTGCAGTTCGCATGGATACATCCGTACTTTCATTAGGCAAGGGCTTAGTAATAGCTTGGGTTGGTTTGTAACCGAACTGGGGTTGGTTGAACTGTGGGCGGTAACCTATGGGTTGAGGTCGCATGCCAAACTGTTGGGGTTGATAGGATGACCTAAAGGGTTGCATCCCGAATTGTTGGGGGCGCATGCCACCCTGAGGTCCTAGGTGGGGCCTATAACCAAACTGCTGTGGTTGAGGGCTATTGAATCTGAAGCCTTGACTTTTAAATTGGGGCAAGCTCTGTTGGTTGTTATTTGGTATGCCGAAATTTAGGCGTGGAGGTTGGAACTGTAACGGCCTAAAACCTAGTGCGGAGGTTGGTGATGGTTGTGTTAAACCAAACTTGAATGGTGCGCTGGGCGTGGGTTGCATAACTTGCGGTTGTGGCTTATTAGAGTTAACTCCCATTTTATTTCGCAAGGTATATTGTTCATAGAAATTTACTTCTTCTAGAACAATCTCCAGAGCTTTTTCAAGGGTATCAGGAGTTTTCAGTCTTACAATGCGTACTAAATTTTCGGGTAGATTGTATAAGAAAACGTTTAGGGAAGTGTTATTGTATATTATTACTTTACTGCGTTTAATTTCGTCGTCAGACAATTGGTTCACTTTAGAGATCAAAACAGAACGTACGGCTTGAATTCGGTTACAAAAATCCAAATAGTTTTCGTTACTTTTGATTTTTAATGTTTCTAATTCTATAGCGATACACTCCTCGCTTCGAGGATCCCCAAAATGCTGTACTAATAATCCCTTCAATTCACTCCAGGTTTTGACATCCTCTCGCTCGCTAACGAGAGCTGCAGCTTCATCTATTAGCCTACTCGTGATAGAGTGCATAACGTACACATCCTGTTCTGTTTCACCGGTACCTCTATATTTATTTATTATATATTCACTTTTTCTTAAAAATAAGTTTAACTGTCTCTTGTCCCCACCGAACAAGGGGATTAGTTTAAGCATCTCAGCCGGTATTGTGCGGATAGTCGCCATTTTGCACTCTTTAAGTAACACTTCTATCTATAATACACAGTATACTTATAACTATTTTCGCTATAAAGATTCGAATTTATGCGATATATTTAAACAAACACAACAAAACGTTAACACAAAAACCATACAGAAAAGCCAAATACGTTATGGTGGAATAAGTTCGATTCCAAAAATAACTAAGGTGAGGGAATGGATGGTGAAAAATTGTACTCACCAGCCAGTCACCATTGTCGTCCCGGAACTTGTCATATTTATTTGGTTCGAGGATTGCTGTGTAGTACGATTCACTGATTTATGTAAAACACAGGGATAACGCACCAACAGATGCCACTCGCGAACTCCAAGTTTTCACACTTGATGGTTTGGACGTTTTTACACAAACGCGTACTTTCGCGATGGCAACAACCAGCAATCCTACCGGCTGCGCCAGATAAGTTTGCGGGAGCACAAAAACAGTTTTTAAAAACTAAATTATGTAATATAAAATTTTAAATGTTAATATAATTTTTAATTAGAGCGACCGCAAAGAATTCGATTCACGAATCGACTGTCTTAATACTAACTAGAACAAAGGAACTTAAAATGCTAAGTTGCAATTAGAGCGGATGGACGATGGTACGGCCACCCACGCCATATTCTCGGTAATCTACCGCTAGGTGCTGACTGTTGTTATGAGGCGACTGGGTAGCTGCATCATAACTACCTACTTATTATTTATCACAATGTACTAATGTGGTGGATGAAAACTTGGACTTGGTGTTTATTTTACATTTCAATTTAGATAAAGGTTGGTTAGCGTAAGAGGGTTTTCTATTTTTTATCTATAATTGGTCTGACTTTCAGTTTGGCGGTAGTAAGCTAGTTTTTTTTTAATTTACTTTTGTTAACAGAAGTACACAATAAGAAAGAAAACAACGTGGAAATATGAATTGAGAGTGACCATATAATAATTTATCAATGAAGAACGTTAAGCGAAGAGCATAAAATAGTAGTAAGCATACTGGTATCGCTCCACTACACGCAAACCATGTCCACCCTACTTCTATACACTAGAGGCGCATAAAACTGAATGGACCGAATTGGCAGAGCCTATACCGCTTGTACTTTTCAGATCACATACTGTAGACCAATATCCTTTGTATACGGTCTGCGTATTGACTTGTGCGGAGTACATGATGTTAAATATTCCATGATTGAAGGACGCTAACAGTTAAAATTCTGAGCATACGAGACCTAAAATGCATTCTTTGCATTTGCAATGTGCAATATTCAGCCAATGCTGGATTTTGTCCGATCCGGAGCCTTACCAGAACCTTTTCACAAGGGTTGTATTAGCTCTCTGTAAATCGATGTAGGAGTGATTAGATGCCAACTCGAGCCATGTCGTTTAAAGCAGGGCTTTATATTTGGCTGGTTCTAAACAGAAACTACAGGCGAAATTCAAATTAGAGACCAAAACTGCAGTAAGTAAATCAAATATAAATAAAACGGCTGAAAACTCACGAAAAAGAAGATCGGATATACTCCGACCAGTTTCGGACTATTTTGAAGTCCTTCATCTGGGAGTGTTATGCCGATAAGCCGCGACGAGCGCTACGCGCGCGGGCGGCCCAGTGGGCGGCTTGCGCCACGCACGCGTGTTTACGGCGGTGTTTTTAGCCGTTTTATTTATATTCACTCGCGTTAGTTTTCAAAATTAAGTAAATCAAATCAAATTAAATCTGCAATTATGAATTTGAACTTAATATATCACTTTTACAATCACAAGTGGCTGACGGAGGATGAGTTGTCCATACAAACGAAATTCCATAACAATTTTAAAGTCGAGGTCAAAGTATTTTATTGTAAGTAGACAAAAATAATAGGACTTTTACAAGGCAAAATTAACAAAGAGAACAAGGAGAAATACTTAAAATATTATAAAAAGATCAAATCAATCAAAATTTAGATAAACTAAGTATTCTTTGAGTTTGAAAAGCAAATTTTCCTTTCATGTGCCAACAGAGTTAAATCTCACACTGGAAAAGGAAATACCCTTCTGAATTATATATAATTCCTTTCGTTTTAAGTAAGCATTTTTAAAGTAAAATACAGTTGATAACCTAGTTAAATACTATCCAAATCATATCATAATACGGTGGAAAACTGAAAATATGCTTAAATTAGAAATGATTTTGGGAATACGTTTGTATGGGCAGTTCATGTGGCCAGGTGGAGTGACGACCTGCGAAAAGCGGCTGGCAGAAAAAGGACGAGGAGAGCTGAAGGCCGAGCTCAGTGGCGTGCAATAGGAGAGACATACGTACTTCAGTGAACTATGCGTACTTCAGTGGCTGATTATGTTGATGATGATGGACAATTCATCCCTTATCTCATGAACAAAGAGAATATATAAAATTAAATACTTTAAACAAAATGTATGAATTTGGTAAACGAGCGTAAATTAGGCATGGCCGCAATCGAGTGGGAATTTTTGCTGTAATAATTCGCTGATGATCACCAGTGCGGTCCGCTTGTAGTGAAATGCGCTTTCATTGTAATGAATAGCAGGCGGCTTCATTCAACATAGTACAACACATAAAACACACTATATCTGCATAATTCTTGCAAACAGTTCAAACTAGTGCTAGCTGCTGCACACGCGAGCAAAACTTCACCGGCAAAGCCCCATCTGTTCAAATTGTAACGCTAACAGAAACAGCATAAAATAATGTTAACACACTTCCACAAACTACCCGGAACATATCCCGAACAATGCCAACAAACCCATAAGAACCAGCAAAAACCCCACATCAAAAACCTCAGCAAGACGTATGAAAGTACAAATGTTGGCGACGGCGTAGGACATTTTTTATAGACCACAAAACGTGGTAAGAGCCCGGGAAATAATTTATGTACCCGGCTCTGTAGCATGAAAGGTTAGGCCTGGTGTTCACGATCGAACGGCAAGCAATGCACATAGTCATACCCGGAAATCCTTGTCAGACTGTATGATTTTATGGATATTTCATACAACCGACTTTTTCGTGGCAGTGCACTAGTCGTCACCCTGAGATATTGGGTTTTAGGTCTGCGCAAAGTAGTTTTGTTAAGTACTCCTTGATACCTAATTTAGTTTCTGTAGGGGCCTGCAGTCTCGACATCGATAGAGATTGCTTTACAACCGAAATCGGTCGCAAAGTCCGATTATAACGATATTTGGTAGCTATACCAAATATCGATGTCAATCATGATCAATGTCTGTACAGATACCGATGAGAGTCGATAGCTTTTGACAATAACTGACAGAGCCAACGATTGTTATCGGTGTATGTACCGATATCGGTAGTAAAGCAATCACTATCCGAATCTGGTAAAAAGGTTTAATATTATTGGTATGACCATGAGAAACATTTTAGGACTCAAAGACAAAACACGTTTAGTAGATTGCGTAGAGTTGTCGTTTTTGTAAACATAATTTAGCATAACATGTAGGGCAAGTGCCTTTATGAACTAAAACAAAATTTAACTAGCTAACTTCTATATGAAACGGTTGGACCGACAACCGGATTATACGCAGAATGTCAAATACGCATAAAGTCAAACACGCAAAATGTCAAAGGACTGTAAGTTCCCGCAAAATGTCAAATACGCACAATGTCACACGAGCAAATGAAACGGTTGGACAACCCACATGCCTTTACAGCCTTATGCTGTCCAAATGTTCTAGCCCACTGCCAGCGTACCCAACATGCTGGCGGCATTGACTCATTGAAATGTGTAAGGAGAGGGGGAGAATGGGGCGGGGGAGAAGATGAGAAGCGTGCGGGGAGAAGGTGGGGAGAGGGCTATTATGTCGGGCGTTTTTTTTCTTTTATCTACGCGAGAATTAGGTATATATTATTCTTAGGTATAATCAAGTAATGTAACGGAATGAACTCAATCCATCGGTGAGTACCAGGCCTAACTCGAAAGGTTGAAGTATTAGGGACCTTACTATTAGGGCTTTACGGAATAACAGAGCCGATAGTTATAAGGGTGTGTTTGGTTGGCAGATTGTGTAGGTACAAAGTGTTAGTGTACAAGATTTTAGGCCGTTATACAATGCAATAAATGGATTGACCTTTTCACACCTATTTTTATTTTAAAGGATGGAGTAGTCCCATGTAAATTTAATGAAAATAGTTAAGTACTTAATTCAGAAGTGAAGTTGAGGTACATGCCGGCAACTATATAGCAACATGGTACTTTTCCAGACAGACTCTTCGGCGAGTGATTTGTAAGTAGTATTATTTAAGACTAGCTGTACCCGCGGCTTCGCACGCGTGGTCATTTCTCTAGGTTAAAAGTACTCTATGTACTATTCATTTTTTATTTTTTTTTGTTCTATACCAATATAGGTACCAACGTTCAATAAAAATTCCTTCAGCCGTCAAAGTTTTAGTCGATTGCTCGGCTTCTACTCATTGGATTCAGATACCAAGTACACCAGTTTTTAAGTCACATCCTAAGCTATCTAACAATGAACCGCATCGCAATCGGTCCAATAGTTTTAACGTGATGCGTTAACTAACATACAAACAAACAGACAAACACACAGACAGACACGAATTTTAAAAATGTTTTATTCTTGATCAGTAGCTTATTTAAGTACACTAGGCCATTTTTTAAAAATTATTTTCTCTGTGCAGGCCTTTTCATTCTAATTGCTTTATTATAAGTATAGATATGTATTGCACAATGTACAAACATCCGTAGTTAGGTTAATGACTAAGACAGATACTATTTGTAAATACAAAGACCCTGCTAGGGAGTCGCAAATAGACACAGGAGAGGGAACAATTCTTATTACTTAGATACTTAGTAAATACTTACACTATAAATTAATTATTAATTATAATAAAGGTAGATACTAATTATTTATGTAGGTACGTAGTTATTACTAGGTACTAGGTAATTATTCTTAAAATTATTTCGTATTATATGTATGGTAACTAGGTAATTATTCTTAAAATTATTTCGTATTATATGTATGGTAACTAGGTAATTATCCTTAAAATTATTTCGTATTATATGTATGGTAACTAGGTAATTATTCTTAAAATTATTTCGTATTATATGTATGGTAACTAGGTAATTATTCTTAAAATTATTTCGTATTATATGTATGGTAACTAGGTAATTATTCTTAAAATTATTTCGTATTATATGTATGGTAACTAGGTAATTATTCTTAAAATGATTTCGTATTATATGTATGGTAACTAGGTAATTATTCTTAAAATTATTTCGTATTATATGTATGGTAACTAGGTAATTATTCTTAAAATTATTTCGTATTATATGTATGGTAACTAGGTAATTATTCTTAAAATTATTTCGTATTATATGTATGGTAACTAGGTAATTATTTTCTCGTACTCTGAGTAGGTTGTATTAAACTAGATAGGTTGTATTAATTACCTATTGTATTAAACTGGACATGATTGTATTACCTGAAAATAACATAACTTTGCCGTTATAAATATCCGTAATGAAAAATGACAAAAACACTGAAATCGTTTAAGCGTCCCAGTAGTCAAATACCGTAGGCTCCATCCATCACGACATAAATATTAATGTTGCCTTTGAAATGACTCGTCATTATCATATTATATTCGCGTCATGTCGGCCGGCGATCCCGGCTCATGTGCCTTATGGGTTTTCAGATGGGAATAGTAGCTGCCAGCTACTATTGTAGGTATTGTAAATTAGGTTTCCAGTTACTATCTGGAACCTAATCTCACTGGCCCGCAAAGAAAGCTGGTCGGTAACAAAACCTCAATAACTTCCAAAATATTGGAACTAGCTTTATGAAATAAAACTGTATTATAGACAATTTTGTAGTGCTTAAATAACAGACATAAAAGTTCAAGAATATGAATTTATTTTGAAATAGCTGATGCCCGCGACTTCACATGCTTCGTCATTTCTCTAGGTTAACAGTACTCTGTGCTATTCCAGGACTTAAAATACCAATATACCAACATTTGATTATAATTCCTTCAGCCGTCAAAAATATTTTTATCGATTGCTCGGCTTCTACTCATCGGATTGAGATACTAAGTACCCCAGTTTTTAAGTCAAACCTTAAGCTATCCATCAGTGAAAACTGCATCGCAATGGTTTAGTAGTTTTTATGTGATGTGCGAACAAACATACAGGCAAACTAACTAACAAACTAACAAACAAACAAACAGACAAACACGATTTAAAAACTGTTCTATTCTTATTCAGTAGCTTATTTTAAATACCCTAGACCACGTTTTTATATGAATGTCTTCTTTGTACAGACTTTTTCGTTCTTATTCCTTTATTATAAGTATAAATGTAAGTAGTTTAAGTAGATATTCCAATTTTTATGAAAAAATGTGCTACAGTATCAAATATGGAATTTTAACACATTTTAGTATTTTTATTGCCACCACGAGCTGTTAATAAAGCTGTGATTCGGTTTGGCATGCTTTCCATCAGATTTTTGAGCCGATGATATATCATAAAAATTGACTTTATATTTTATTTATGGTTTTTAATACAATCACCAAAAATAAATAAAAATGTTTTACTTCTTCCTATATTTGTAATGAAATAAACTTTAATGTAGTTTTTATTTTAAAAGGATTGCTCAACTATTTAACCGACCTGCTTTCTTTGAAACTTATAACGACTGTCACTCACGAGTTAATTTGTCAAAAACTCGATCGGTTAAGCCCTGTTGTCTACCTTTAGCCCTGTTGTCCTGTCCATCTCTAATTAAACCTAGCTATAGATTTATACCTATTATAATGCGCACAGAAACGTTACTAATAACCCGTCAAGTTCATATTACGACGTCGAGTACAATGTAGATAGTGAGCTGTGCAAGTGGCTGGATAGTGCGCCTGTCAAAATAAACATTACTTGGGATAGTAAAACAATTTAATTATATTCTCGGTCTGATTATTACTAGCTGCTGGCTTTGCCCGTTTGGACGTTTTTTGGAGTAAATTAAAAATAAGTGAAATAAAAAAAAATATGTTTAAACGTTTTTTTTTAATGAATTTCACTTGTTTTTTGTAGATTTGTAACTTTTTACGTTAAAAGGTTCGTTTTTTTTCCTCTCTCTTTTTGCCTTTTCACTTTTAACATATTTTTTTAATTGTTGTTTTATTGCTCTGTCATCGGTTTGTGAGCTACCATGAAATATTGAGCCGGATACATAATCAGGAAGTGCTCGAAATTTGAATTGCAAAATTCTAGTACAGATAAAATACATAGATACATCGTACATCGATACATACATAGATAAATATAAAATATAAATAAATAAATATATTCGGGACATTTCCACACCAATTATCTAGCCCCAAACTAGGATACCCTGTGCTATGGGCACTAGATAACGGATAAACATACATAGATAAGAATATTACATCCATGATTCGGAAACAAACATTTCTGCTCATCACACAAATGATTGTACCTTGCAGGATTCGAACCCGCGACCGTTCGATTTCGTACCTAGGATCTCTAGCCACGAGACCAACCGGTCGTCAACATACATAGAAGTGAAATTAAATAAAAGCTTTTAAAATAAATTAGTCTATGTTCGTTTTCACGATGGACACCTATTTCCTTATCATATTACATCAAGATCGGGTCAGCTGTGAGAAAAGGTAACAAACAAACTACTTTCGCTTTTATAATATTAGTATGGAAATATGGATTAATGTGAGAAAGAAAACAATGTGGTTAAATTAAATCAAAAATATTAGTTATTCTATGGTTTAAATACTATTCGTATAATTTACCTATCTGTTGAACAAAACTTCATAACGCACGTCATAAGAGACTACCAGCCTACTCGTACAAAAGAGTCGCTCGGTGTGAACAAGTTGTTAAATCCTGAAATCTCTCACGTGGCGACGCTGTTATGTCGCTATAGCATACGTGTGGGGTCCGTCTGGCTCAACAGATATATTTTCATCATATTTTTACGACAATATTTACTCAAATGCCTTTATAAAGTTTGTTTTGCGATCCTGAAAAATGTACCAATATTTTACAGTTCAACCTGTCGTCGTCCTTATTATGAGCGCATTATCGCAGAACAATTCAGTTTTCATCATTGACAAAATTAACCCTTTGATAAAAGGCAAGTGAGAAAATGAGAAAATAATTAAATAAAATACTCGCGCTTTGCATGCATGCCTCGCAGGTTTACCTGCACACAATATGGGCCGTGATGATTGATATCATATGCCCTCGATTTTTGTAAATTAGCAATGTATGTGTCTCAATTATAGATTTAGACTAGTGGCTCTGTGAGCTGTAGACCTCGTGCGTACAAACTTTTTACAAACAATCTAGCAGTTCACAGTAGCGCCATTTAGTTACCTTATTGTGAAACTCACATCAATAACCAAGGTGCTCCATCAATCCCTTCCTAGTAGGTTAAGGGCTGATTCCACTGGTAGAAACCTAAAAGTTCTGCATTTTGAGGAGCTATTCTGCTCATCATGCCGAAGATCCTCATCAGATCTTCACCAAATTTTTATGAAACTATCTTAAAAAAGATAATATTAAAAAAAAGAACCATCGAAATCGGATTTAATAAGGCGGAGATATTCAGTAGCCCCCTTTTTACCCTGTTTTTGGGGGAAGTACCCCCCAATCAAAAATCCCCGATGACTTCAAAATTCTAAAAGTTCGTTTAACCTGTATAGTGTATACCAAGTTTCGTCTAGATCGGTTGAGAAATGCGACATGTAGATGAGATGTAGATGAACAGAGATCCGGACAAACATCGGGACATACGAAAGCATTTTTGCCCAAGCTGAAACTCGCGCTACGCGCTCGCTCTGTCAATGAACAACAAGTCGTGGTTCCACTGCTCTTAACAGATCAATAACAGTAATCATATGAGTACATGGTCTCAATTGATCACTGTTATGAAATAAACTACAAAGGAAGTATCCGTCAAATAGCCAACTCCTCCGTTGATATTTACACGCAAGCAATCTACTGCAAATAGTTTCCGGATGAGCTATATTGAGGCACAGTGGAAATGAGACAGTAGCTCTTCATCATAATCAGCACCTGCTGTGCGACGGTAACTTAGCGATAGGCATTCTATTGCCCAACTATACCGGGTTCGGTCCTATATAGGCTCCGTGCCAATGAAGTTATGTGCGGTTTTCCATCGCGTCATGTTTCGGAGGGCAACTGTCGGTCCCTGCTGTTATTGATTAATAGCAGTCGTTAAGCCATATCAGAGGTCCTCGGGCGGTTTGACTAATTCTGACAAAAGAGTAGCACTACCTTAGCTAGCACTACCTTATACGACAAGCAAGCATCTATTGATTCAATATTGAATATTTGTGCCTACTCGAACTCATTCCATGGAGTTGAGTTGAGTTGCGTGTACGTACTGGTTTCTTTCTACCACACTGCTTACAACCCACTAGTTGGAAGACCTTTGGTTTTCGGTCCCCTTGTTCGTGGTGTACACTCTATTACTTACTCTCTTGATCTCTCGGCAACTTTGTCTATATATAAAAATTGTATTATTAACAAAATAAATTATTACTAAACAAAACGAATGCTAAGAAAGAGCTAAAGAGGCTTACACGCTTTAGATTCTTGGTTTTAAAATATAGCTATCTAAGATGCAGGAGGCTTCATGCATTTTATTTCTCATTTTACGGGATCTACCCCTAATCTAAAGCTTGTTTACTTCTTTTTAGTTTTATTTATAGTCGCTTTTTTATAATAATTTATTTTTATTATAAATATTTCAGTTTCCAGGCGATCGAAATAATACGGCCTAAGAGTTTTCGTCGTGAGGTCAGTCAAATTCTTGTTAGGGTCAAGGCAGCTCATGGAGTTAGATATTTTTGGAATGCTCTTTTAAAATCCTTCATCAATAAGTTTTGGTAATTTTATGTTCCGTCAGAAATACAAATATAGCTGTTGTAAGCGTATTTTTTTTAGTTTTTTTGACACTTCATAATCCTGTGACGCTCGTTATTTATTACGAATCCAATGATATCTCATTCATCAAAATCCATCAAGCAGTTTTTTTTTTATTTTATTTTTATTACGGACTAGGCAATCGTTTAACCACGATCTCACCTGATGGAAAGCGATGATGTGGTCGAAGGTGTAGCACGCTTGCCTAGTAGATACCTATTCACTCTTGACTTGAACACACCGGGGTTATAATTTAGGCTGTAGGATGCGCCAGAGGAACAAACAAATTCACATACCAATATACATACAGCCCTAAAACATAACCCTCCGCAGTCGGGTAAAAATAGTAAGTGACGAAAAGGCTGATCATTAAAGATCTTAAAATGAGCTACTGAACCAGAATATAATAATGTCATACTAGCTGTGCGCGCGGCTTTACCCGCATATTCATTTCTATGGGTTTTAATTACCATATAACATATATGGTAATTATAATTATTATTACAGGACCTAAAATATCAATGTAACAAATTAGATCATAGTTCCTTCAGCCATCAAAAAGATTTTTAATGATTGCTCGGATTCTACTCATCGGATTGAGATATGATATCCATAGTCTTCGAGTATTTTCCATATGCTTTTTACACGACTACCTAAAAAATGAGGTGTATTGTTTTTAGGATTCATGTATGTATGTGAGTTTCTTTATTCCACCATAATTTTTAAACGCCTGAACAGATTTAGACGTGTGGGATATCGTTAGAATCCTTACATCCCCCCGAGAAACATAGGCTATATTTTTCTTTAAAAAAATTCAATATGGCGTCAGTATGGCTCCATTATCAAAGGCGAAAAAAAAACTTATTTTTTTTACATAATGGCTACGAATATGTAATAAGCATAATGGGTATCAAATTGAAGGCCTTGATAAGCACATTCCAACAGTACATAATTTATTGGCATAAGCTCTTTTTTGGCAGGGCAGGCGTGGTTTTTTTTTTAGCTTTTTACCTAGTTATAGAGAAAACCATATTTGGGCAACAAACAGCTACTTAAATATTAAAGCGATAGTGAAATGATGTTCCACCTGAATAGTGGGATCTTTCCGTTCAATAGTGAGATTAAAAAATCCTCTCTATTTAGTTTAGGTCTAATCCTAACGGTTCAATAGTGCAACTTAGAATCCAGCGATACCGGGTTCGGTACTAGGCTCCGCACCAATGACTTTTCTAAGTTATGTGCAGTTTTCCATCGCTTCGTGCTTCAGTGGGCATGCTAAGCTGTCGTTCCCGGCTGTTATTGATTAATAGCAATCGTTGAGCCATGTCAGAGGTCCTCGGGCGGCCTGACAAACTGACACCAGAGGCCAGCACTACCTCATACGACAAAGAAACAAACCTAAGCAAAGAACCGGCTATGTTTTTTGCCAGGGGATATAGCAGAAGTGTATTAATGCAGCGGGGATTGCTTACCATCTAGTGAAATACTAGTTAAGCCTCACCTACTGTACAATATTACAAGAAATAACTCGTAAAAACACACAGAGGCACATTCGTGAATATTTTTAATTTTAACCTTTACATTAGTATAAACGTTCCAGTAGTTACGTTTTACATAATACAAATATATGGTAGCAGACCAAACAAGTCACCAGCATACAACATACTCGCATTGAAGAATGCGTGTTTAGGTTCCATAATTAGGTAGATCCAACCAAACGCTACACCAAAATCCCTGAAATAAAATCGTTAATTCCGCCCGCGTCCTCTAGAATTATATTTAATCTGAAATGTAATTTATTTGACTCACACGTGAAATACATTACATTTATCTCGTAATTTAAAAGGATGGAATAATTTTCAGAGTTAAAACATGATATCATAAAAATATTTTCGGAATGGCGGATTATTGTCGGGTTTGTGTCACTGAAATCTCCATAAAAACAAAAAAAAGTGCAGGCGCGGTAGGCTTCGGGGGACATCTGGCAGATGTGTAAACATCGCTTATGTCCGAACTGAGGAGCCGACGAGACACGAGCTTCGCGACGCGTTGCGTTGCCTCGCCAAGAGTCGGCGTTACCCCCGTACCGCGGCATTAGATGTTTACACATCAAACATTCAAGCCTAATCTATAGAAATCTCAAATGCTTGCTTGCTTTCCGTATGAGGTAGTGGTAGCCTCGGATCTCAGATTTGGTAGTGGCAGGCTGCCCGGAGGCCTCTGACATGGCTTAACGATTGTTAAAAACACTAGCTGGGACCGATAGCTTAACTTTCTCTCGGAAGTACGGAGCAATGAAAATCCGCAGATAACTCAAAAAAACATTGGAATGAAGCAGAGGACCGAGCCCAATATCTGGGCAGAAATACTGCGTCTTACAGCCTACATTAGTAATCATATCACTACAACGAATACTAAGGCTAGCCTCTTGTATAAGGGCACAAAGAATAACCAATCCTTAAACTAGATCTGACGATTCAGCGCGTACGTCGCTCTTCTTCTTCTTTACCGCCTTGTTGTTTGTCGTATGAGGTAGTGCTGTCCTCTGGCGGTAGAGCTAGGCCACCCGAGGGCCTCTGACATAGCTTAACGACTGCTATTAATCAATAATATCCGGGACCGACAGCTTAACGTGCCCTCTGAAGCACGGAGCAATGAAAAACCACACATAGTTTAGAAAAATCATAGGTGCGGTGCCTAGGAACGAACGCCATTGCTCGCTACATTTTTTTCACTTTACCACCTTACACCACAGAATAAACAATAGTACCCCAGACCACATCGTACGTTAATACCAGTTGAAAAAGTGGTGAAACGATAGGCAGTACAGAAGCACAAATAAAAAAAAAAACACCGACCCCATCCATACCAATATATAAAAGTGAAACGTTGTCCATTTGATTGTTTGTTTGTTTGTTTGGGGCTTTCACGCAATAACAGCTGGACGGATTTTGATGAAATTTGGAATGGAGATAGGTTATACCCTAGAACAAAGCATAGGATACTTTTATCCCGGAAAATTGTAAGTTTCCACGCGAAAACTGGAAAATGTTGATTAATCACTGTAAGGAACTATAGACATCACAGAAAGGTCTATGGTTGCCATGGAAACGAAGTAACAAGTCTTTCAAAAAACATTAAGAGCATTGGTGCTATACCTACTTGTGCATTGGTTTTTAATATTCTAGAAGAAAATAGGATGCTTTTTTTCGCGATAAAGAGGGAAAACTAGTTACATATATGAACCATCTCGATCACAAATCAGCTTTCAAACAGAAAAAACCGTATCAAAATCGGTCCATTCGTTTAGGAGCTACGATGCCACAGACAGACACACGGATACAATACACACCCTAAACTACACCCTTCCCTTTTCGAGACTGGTGGTTAAAAAAAAACAGTTATTCACACAAACTTACCTACGAGTAGGTACTCCTAATACGCTTTGCCATCGCTTTGGTTAGGATTGGTATTTAGCTGACTTTGCGACCTTTTTACTGTAGGTCAGTCTTCTAGTTCTAATCTCGATTGATTGAATATGAAGGGAAAGTGAAATATTTAATGTTAATGTGGAAGCCGCGTAATGATTTAAACGTTATTTAGTACA
The DNA here is from genome assembly GCA_946251855.1 of Alsophila aescularia. Taxonomy (NCBI): domain Eukaryota; kingdom Metazoa; phylum Arthropoda; class Insecta; order Lepidoptera; family Geometridae; genus Alsophila; species Alsophila aescularia. The sequence goes on from OX276384.1 coordinate 35,125,166, forward strand.
TACTCGCGACCTGTGAAGCACGGAAAAGGCTCTCAGGATCCTCGCATCGATCTGATCTCGAAGGTAGATCGGTATGGGGCTTCGTCGGTAGTGGTCCGCTATGTCCAGAACAATCTGTGAGTGGTCTTGCGACTGTAGGTATTACTTCCCCACTGAGCTATATAATCTAATTGACTGAGCGAGCGCGAAGCGCGAGCGAAGCGTCTCCGTTTCAGCTTGGGCAAAAATGCTTTCGTATGTCCGGTTATCCGGATCTCTGTTCTCCTCTACAGGTCGCATTTCTCAACCGATCTAGACGAAACTTGGTATACAGGTTAAACGAATTTTTAGAATTTTTGACAAAACGGTGTGACCACGAGTCCGTCGCCGTGAAAAAGCTCTTGAATAAAATTAACAAATAAAATGAGATTTGAATTAGGTACTTTTTTAATTAAATATGCCCTAAAATACAAGTTCTTTGAGCCAAATAATAATGATTTTGAATTTGCTTTATTCACGCTATTGTATTCGTCAACGCCATTTGTGACTAAATTCGGATATGAATTTTATATTTCCTCAAGGTTTGATAAAATAGATAGTAGGTAGAATCAATACATCCTATCCTACAGATAAATACAATTGAAGTGTGCATTTGCAATGTCAAAATAATAGTTTTTACTAAATGCATATGAAAGTATACACGGTACTATTTTTTTTTGTTTTTCTGTCTGTCTGTTTGTTCCCGCTAATCTCCAAATCTCCGGTCCGGCTGGACCTATTGTATGGGAATGTAAGATAGCTAATGTTACAAGGTGTAACATAGGCTACTTTAATTTTCATAAATCAATTAGGTTTTCGCGCAAAAACAAAAATACTATTAATTTGGACCACGCGGGCAAAGCCGCGGGCACATGTACATGTACACGCGGGTATTAAATTAAACTATATATATAATATCGAAAAAAAATGCAATAAAAGCTAGCATTAAGTTGGTAAAAAGTGAAGGGAAGGTAGAGTAAATTTGGAATAAGTAAAGGGAGGATAGGGGAAGTTGGGAAGTGGATGGGATAGGTTGAGAAAATGTGAGAAGAGGATGAGGTAAGTCGGAGATGGGTTAGGGAAAGTGAGGAGAGGCTGGGTAAAGTCAGGGGTGGGTGGACGGATATGAGGGGAAGGTGGGGAAATAGGAAAAATGTGAGGGGAAGGTGGGGAGAGTCAACATTTTCCCATCCTTCCCCACGTTACTCCAACTTTTCCCACCCTCCCCTCAATTCCTCCCACCCTGGTCTCAAATTTTCCAAACATACCCCACCCTTCCCTGACTTTTTTCCATTTTGTCCCACCCTGCCCGCCGGTTTTCCAAACTTAACCCACTTTCCATAAACTTTTTTCCATTTTCCCCCATCCTCCCCTCACATCCCCCAACCCTTGCCCGACTTACCCCATCCTCCCTTCACTTTTTTTAGTTTACCTCACCCTCCCCTAATCTCCCTTATCCCCCTCGCTCTTCTCCGCCCTCGACCATGCATAACACTACACATCCTCCCCCTGCAAGTCCTTTAGTTTACTTGAAATGATCGAATAGGTGAGAATCTCGTAAGTGAATAACAGAGTTGACACCGTGTTGTCACGAAAACCAACCGTGTGTGCCAAATTTCAGCCCGATAGCTTATGTGGAATTAGTGAAATATTGATTGCAAAAGTACGGGATTACATTGTTGTATTGTATGATACATATATACAATACAATACAATACAATACAATACAATACAATACAATACAATACAATACAATACAATACAATAACACTTTATTGAAACACAGTTAAAAACAAATTACGAGTAGGTACACTTAAGTTAAAAAATCACAACTTACAGATACAATAAAGAAGAAATCATTTTTTGGTTTATATGCCAAAAAATTCTACAAAAAATTACGAGAATAACTGTGTGTTTTTTTATCTTTAAAACGGATTATTACCGAAATCCCCACCAGACCGTCCCCACGAGTGGGGAAAAACTGACCGACATCTAAAAGGGCGAAGTTAACATTTTCGGTGTAAGCCGCGGACAGAGCGCGATATCGTCGATGACGTCACGGGCTCAATCTCTGCGCGAGCGACTCGGAGATTTCAAAAACGTAAACTTTCCACACTTATCACTTCGGTAATATTGCATCGAACGATGTGAAATAAAAACTAGAATAATGTGTACGGTCTAGACTTTTATTCTACGTACTTAAAAGTGTAATATTGTAACCCTGTTATCTTCTCCATTGCTCCAAGTATTAAAATTTATCATAGAACAGAACGATCAAACACAAAGGAAATTAATATGTTCTACGAGTACAAAGAGGTGCCGGCAAACTTGTGCCGCCAAATATTAGATCAAAGCGGCCGCATATAAATGCACGTCTCTGTTAAGAGCTGCAAACGGACGAATCAAACTCGTCGGTGCTTAAATTTTGGTTGTTGAGTTATTTGAGTGATGATCTTTACCCACTGGCCACAATTCCCGCTACTTCCCCTAAAATATATTCAGACATTATACATAAATTGTATAATAGTAATATATAATAGATATAATTTATTCTTTTGTTAGAAGCAAACTGGAAAGTAACGCAATCATTTGGAATCCTTACGAGGCTAAGTAAATACAGATGGTGGAAAAAATACAGAGAAAGTTTATTCGGTGGCTATACCAGAAAGAATATGGTTACTATGTAGGATATCCATACTTGTATCCGAGTGAGTTCTTACTTGGAATGGTCGGCTACAATACTTTGGAAGTGAGGCGTGCGGTCTCACTGATGGAATATGTGGCACGCATAATTGTTGGACGCTTGACCAATCCATCCGTTCTTGAACGGATAGCAATTGCCGTCCCTGACAATTATGTAAGAGCTCGTCGACATAAGCTGCTTGGGGAGCCGGCAGCCGGGAGTTTATGCAGGACTGGACTAGGGAGACAGGCGCCATTACCGTGGGCGATACGTCTACTCAATACTATGCTTAGTCAGTTTCGAGATCTGGATTTGTTCGAGTGTACAACCAGTGAGCTTCACAGGGTGTAGCCGCCCTGTGAAGCTGGTTGTAGCTTTAACCTATCAAAAGACATAGGATTTTGTATATATTGTTATTTTACTTTTAATATGTGATTTGTGTAGATGATATATTTAAATTAACTTAGTTTTAGTATTTTGGACCTTGGGTGGACAAATTGGGCCACTGTAATGCCCACCCAAAGGTATAAACTCTCATAAATAAATAAATAAATAATCTTTAAACCAAAATCTTCATGGATTTACTTAAATTGACTTCGAAACGTGAAGAGACCACTTCGACAACACCTACCTACTTCATTTAAAAAGGAAATCACACACCTCTTTTTTACTCGACTACGGCGGTACAAGGGAAAGGTAATATGTTAAACAGTTTATGTTAGTACAGATATTCCACCAAAGCGTCGCCCCTATGTCTGATTATGACAAACGAGAAACCTATCATATCGATCAATTCGTCTTCATCGCAAAAGTGTCGTTGACTATTTTGTTACCCGACTACGGCGAAGCAAAGTAAGGGCTATATGTTCAAATTTAAAAATATAAAAAAAAAAAAAAAAACTAAAGCCCGACTATGGTCTTATTGGATTAAAAAGTCACAAACAAGTATTATCAAATGTTTCAAAAGACCGTAGTCGGGTTTTAGTTATTTTTTATTCGATCTGATAACACTATCATTATTGTCAATGAAGATTCCTAGTACTATAGTACTAGGAATCTTCAACTTTTACGGTTCCGTATCTATACTTATAATATAGCAATATGAACGAAATAGTCTGTACAAGAGAAGAAAATTTAAAAAATGGTCTAGTTTACTTCAAAAATAAGCTACTGAACAAAAATATAACATTTTTAAACATCGTCTTCGTCTATTTGTATGTTCATATATTTTTGTGTGTATGTATGTTCGCGCTTCACGTAAAAACTACTGGACCGATTGCGATGCCGTTCACGCTTAGTTTTTGACTTTAAATCTGGGGTACTTAGTATCTCAATCCGATGAGTAGAAGCAGAGCAATCGATAAAAATATTTTTATGTAATACATATAAATATTGGTGTTTCAGGTCCTGGAATAGCACTTACTTTTAACGTAGAGAAATGAACACGCGTGCGAAGCCGCGGCATCAGCTAGCTCTAATAATAAATCAAATACATATCATCGCCTGTTTCACAACTTCTAAAACTTCCTGGACAACTTGTAAAGCCGCGTACAGATTGTTCAAAAGAACGCCCCAAAAAGTCCCCTAAACACCATGCTGACATTTTCATTGAGGAAAATATACAAAAAAAAGTCATTGAGACCTCGACATTTGTTTTGGGGCGAACAATACGGGCTGTACAAAAATCTAACTTTGAATGTCGTCATCTCGTCATAATCTTTTGTTGGGGTGATTGGTTCAAACATGCTGCTTTGTTGGTTATTCTACCATCCATACCTACCAATGTATAAAAGTGAAACGGTATCTGTTTGTTTAGGGGATTTCACGCGATAACGGTTGGTCGAATTTTGATAAAATTTAGAATGGAGATAGCTTATACCCTGGAATAAAACATAGGATACTTTTTATCCCGGAAAATTGTAAGTTTCCACGGGAAAACTGGAAAATGTTGATTACTCACTGTAAGGAACGGTTGCCATCACAGAATGGTCTGTGGTTTCCATGGAAACGAAAATACAAGTCTGTCAAAAAACATCAAGAGCATTGCATTATACCAATTATACCTACTTTTGCAATGGTTTTTAATATCCTAGAAGAAAATAGGATGCTATTTTTTGCGATAAACTGTAGTCCACGCATACGAAGTCGCGGGCGGGTAAGCTAGTAACATTATAATTACTGATTAAATGAACTTACCTGTAAGTAAAGTTCTATCATAATTGTAGGAGCACCTAGTCCTCTAGATTGATATACATGTGTTTAACATGTAGTATCGCCAACCGGTCCCACCATTTTATGCACAAGTTGAGAGTAAAAAGTTGAAGAAAACCTCCTTGCTCCATTAAAACCTTCCCGTATTTTCCTATGTCTAGTTATGTCATTCGCATAATCTGTGCTCACATTTAAACACGTAATAAAAATATTTTATTAAGTTTTATTGTTTTTAGGGTGTTTCTACGAAGTTAAATAGGCAAATATGTATGAATGTGTAAAATAAACGTTCTAAAATATATATGTTGGGATATCAAGAAAGCAGGCGGTGTTCTCCAGTAGATATGATGACTATTTCCTTCTGCAATACATTATAAGGTATTTTTCATTCGATGAAGTTCCAGTTTTTTTTATGTTTTCACATCTTGAAAAAGCGTATTTACGCTACGATGAGAATGCAATCTGACCTGTCCGGACTGATCAGTCTGGGACTTGTTCGCTGCATCGATGAAAGATTGGCGTTACTTCCGCTCCGGGAAGAAGACCTAATCTGATACTATTATCTTGGCTTGCGTTCTTTTCATTGGGAAATTAATCTTGCCATAGAAATATCACAAGCGGTTCTTGCTCTGTAGTAGCGTGTGTGTGTGTGTGCTCTGTAGTTGTGTGTAGCGGTTGTTGCTGTGTAGTTTGTTGTGTGTACAATCGTTTACTTTTACCTATTTAGGTAAATTACATTTTTGACTTAAGTCATAGAACATAACATATGAAGTACTTACGTGACACTGGTAAACGACTTACCGAAATATGTTGTATTACATTGTATATTTCTGTATTGTGGTGTTTCAATAAAGAGTTCATCTATCTATCTATCTATCTATCTATCTACATTGATTTGTCATCATGATAATATTTGTAAATAATGACGATTTTATTCCATGTTTGACTATTTAGTCATAGAATAACACATGAAGTATTTACGTGGCACTGAGTTCAAACGAGATTACCGGGATAACCGAGGATAAAGTCAAGGAGCCTCACCAAGGACCTTGTGTTTTTTAGCAGATCTAGATCCAGCAGTTCTCTCATTTTAAGATGTATATCCGATAAGCTGCAAAGTTGTTCTTTCCAGCATCCAGGCCACGCAAAGTTCTTGTAGACCGCTTGTAAAGTACATAGCCTTAGAAAATGCCTAGAAGGGAATACGTTCAAAGATTATACTTGAAGACCTGCCTGGAGCCAAGGACCAGTATACAAGAATATATTCAGAACTAAGAAAGAATCTTGAAACTAAAGTACAATGGACAGACTTATCGCTAAAAGCTATGTTTTCCAGTTAATCTTTTGGATGTAAAGAAATATTACTAATATTATAATGATACGTGATTTATAATAAGTCCAGCCAATGAGAATATATAACATCATTGACTCCAGTGCAATAGCTTGGAGATCTCATTAACATGCTGTTAAATTGAAAGATAAATTGTCTTAAGAAAATTATAATTATGGCAAACTTTCCGGCGCGGAGTCAAAGACACAGCTAAGTACCTACTCTGGTCGTTATTCTGTTTTTATTTTGCATTTATGGGTTTGATGTCATCGTAGTTTGATGTAAAAACTTTCTAACTCAGCTGATGAACTATGATTTATTATGACAATTCTAAGAAGTCCTTAATAACCTATACAAGTGGGTGATATATCGGAGTATACGAGTAATGCATTGTGAACATGATAAGCAACTTATTTCACTTATTTTTCTTGGGCTGAAAAGTATCTGCAGTAAACATCGACTCCTTTTAATTAAATATTATAATAACAATCATTATAATGTACAGGTTTAACTGTATTTATGATACAAATAAGTAGGTAGGAAGGTATAAGATAAAGATTTATGTATGTAAGATTCAGTAGGAAGGAATTGCTATCAGGTGTATGAGAGTAGAAAAATTAGGAAGCTCGTGAACAGCTCGTCGTCTAGCAAATCAGTGGGGACTAATTTGCTCGCGCGGAACTTTTTTGGGAAAAAGTATTACTTCATAAATAAAGTACCTACTAGTGGCTCTATGAGCTGTAGACCTCGCCCATACAATCTTTTTTGCAAACAATCTAGCAGTGCACAGTAGCGCTATCTAGTTATCATATTGTACTACTAACATTAATAACCAAGGTGCTCCAACAATCCCTACCTAGTAGGTAAAGGACTGAATCCACTGGTAGAAACCTGAATGTGAGAAATTTACTGCATTTTGAGGAGTTATCTCATCACGCCGAAGATTCTCATCAGACCTTCACCAAATTTTTATGAGACCAATTATAGTTACTCGCTTTCAAACAAACAAACAGACAACGTTTCACTTTTATATATTGGTACGGATCATAAAACTTTTGTATTATGGCCTCAAACCACAGATATTAGAATGGAATTTATGAAAATCTGCCTCAAACTCAAAACACCTCTCGAGTTTAAAAATACAAATTGGAATCGCCAAAGCTTCGATTACAATCGAATTAATCTTCCGCAATATTGATTAGACTGATGGACAATCGAGTTGTGATAAATCGATGCCCGACGATTGTGATTAATTGTGTCTAGATAATTGATTTGGGCTGCGATGTCTCGTTTAGGATTTAATCGATATTACTGTGGTGGAGAACGGAGTAAAAAGCTGTTAACTAGACATAAGTTCAAAAACTAAAACCAGGCCACGGTCGGGTAAGAAATAGCCTATGATATTCTTGCGATGAAGACAAATCAGCTGATACCTCGCTTGTCAAAATTAGACCAAGTTTTTAGTTTCATCACATATCCCTACCTTTGCTTCGCAGAGTCGGGTAGAAAAACCTATGACACGCTATACCTGAAGTCGAATCGATTGATACCTCGCTTGTCCAAACCGGACCTATAGCGTCACCCCTATTGGTAAGATATTGGTAGAAATGCTTAAAACTAAGTATTTACCAGACTAATATTAATGTACTATCTGATGCCCGCGGCTTCGCACGCGTGGTCATTTATCTAGGTTAAAAGTACTCTCCATGTGCTGTTTACATTAGATCAAAATTACTTCAGCCGTCAAAATTATTTTTATCGATTGCTCGGCTTCTACTATCAGATTGAGATACCAAGTACCTCAATTTTCAATTCAAACCCTAAGCTATCCAACAGTGAAAACCGCATCGCAATGCCCTACACTACGTTTTCCCCAACAGTAACTATATTCAATATAAAAAATATATTGCGACTTTCATAACTATATACGTGCAAACGGACATACGGATGGACAGACAGACGTGATGAAACTATTAGGGTTCCTTGTTTGACTACGGACCCCTAAAAGCATGTTATAAAGAGAACACCAAATCTATGATGTTTTTGCGTGCTGTTCAGGGCATGGTGGCACTATGAATATTGACTCAATATCGTTCATAGATGATTTCTGTCATAAACCGGATATCTATGTATATCTTATGTGTATCTTATTTATGTATATTTATCCGTTATCTAGTGCCCATAGCACAGGGTATCCTAGTTTGGGGCTAGATAATTGGTGTGGAAATGTCCCCAATATATTTATTTATTTTATTTTAATCTCTAAATGCTGAGTAGTGAAGCTAAATGAAATATTGAAGTCAGAAGTTTTTGTCGCAATAAACTTTGAACTTGTTTCAGATTCCATTCAAAGGAAAAAGGTAAAAGGATAAAATAACCAAAGTTCTATCTCGGACGGCGTTTGCAGAAATGATTTCTATCCAATCCAGGTTCCACGGCTCTCGGTAATAGCTGCCGTCCGTTTCGTTACGTGACTAGCGTGAGGCTTCCACATATTCACAGGTTTCATAGATAAAGCTAGACTGAAATAAGCTATAAAAAGTATAATTAAACAGAAAAAGCATTTATGCAGAAGCCATGTAATGTCGCTCATCAAGCCCTTTCATTTGATACCCAATATCATAGGGGTTACTATGGAAATTATAAATCAGCATTTTGTGACGTCCTCCGTATTGGATTTAGAATGACTTCACTTTACTTATTGAATTTCGCTCATCAAGCCCTTTCATTTGATAACTATATCATAGGGGTTACTATGGAAGTTATAAATCGCCATTTTGTTACATCCGCCATATTGGATTTAGAATGACGTCACTACATACATACAAGTGAAGTTAAATGAAAGCTTTTTAAATTGAAGTCAGAAGTTTATGTCGCAATAAACTTTTAACTTGTTTCAGATTTCATTGAAACTGAAAATGATTTATTTGCTAGAAACATAGTACAAATAGATATGGCATAAAAGTAAAATAGTCCAGCACGTCCCATCAAAACTTGGTAGACAACAATTTAAAAGATATCACATATTTCTATTTCACTCATTAACAAAATGCAGTATGTTGGTCCTAAAATACTGCCTTGCGGTAATCCACAGAAGCTTGGTTAGTTAGTGGATCTTTAAGCTGTCGAGACAAGTTTGTCGTTAAGAGTTTTTTTTCTATACATTGCCTACGATCAATGAGGTAACTTAGGAGCCAATGAAGAACTGGTCCTCTAATTCCACTCAACATCCAGGAACATCTCCAGATAAAGAAACTCTTCAACGGTCAACAGCACTGTCACTAAATTTTGTATACACATTCTATTATGATAGCCGGTTTGAAGTTTTACTATGAAATGGCTGCAGCACTCCGGGTTGGCTCCTGACTTGGGAACTCCTCAACGTTTAACACCACAGACACGAAATTTTGTGTACGCATTATATTATGATAACTGATTTGAAGTTTTATCATGACATGGCTACTGCATTCAAGCTATTTTTTTAATGTTTTTATATTAACTTATGTATAACTAGCTGTACCCGCGGCTTCGCACGCGTGGTCTTTTCTTTAGGTTCAAAGTACCATAATGTGCTAAGCAACCCTAAGCTATCTAACAATGAAAACAGCATTGCAATCGGTCCAATAGTTTTTACGTGATGCGTGAACAAACAAACCTGAGTACCTCGAAGTACAAGCTCAAATCATACCAAATTTCATTTGAATTTAGTGAGTATTTTCAGCGTGATGTGCTGCCAAGGTACAGACAGACAGACAGATGGACAGACAGACAGACAGACGGACAGACAGACAGACAGACAGACAACAATTACAAAGATACAGTTTTGGCTTTAGTATTAAATATAGAACGGCCTTAAAAAAAAAACAAAATATCTTCAATTTACAAAATTTGGGACATTATCCCGCAGGAACTCTTTATTTTTTCGGGATAGAAAGGGGAATTTTCGGGGGAAATCCTAAATTTTTACCAATTATATAAACTATGACTGTGCCAAGTTGCAACAAAATCCGTCCAGTAGTTTTAGCGTGATACGTGTTCTTTTAAATAACTTTCAACGCCTATCCTGCGGGAACCTTTTAATTTTTCGGGATTAAATGTATCCTATAACCTACCTCGTAGTGTGAACTCAAATCATACCAAGTTTCATTTAAATTCATTAAGTAGTTTCAGCGTGATGCCTAGCCAAGACACAGACAGACAGACAGACAGACAGACAGACAGACAGACAAAAATGAAAAAATACAGTTTTGGCTTCAGTGTCGAATATAGAGTATCCTCCAAAAGAAAATTTGAAAATATCTTCAATGTACAGAATTGGACCCGTTACAGTTTTATTATAAGTATAGATTATTTTTTAAATCCATTGAAACTTTTCAATGTCAATGTTATTTTTAAATGTCATCGATTTGTGAACTCCTCTGAAATTTTCAGGCAGATAGCTACTCGGGAAGTCCTTGAAATTTGAATTGCAAGATTCCAAGATAGACAGAAATAAATAGATGACATGCTGAGATACATACATAAAAGAGAAGTTAAAAAAAAACTTTAAAAAAAACATGTTGTCGCTGGAGAAGTTGAAAGCTTTTAGAGCTGTAACACGTGTGATTTACAATCCAACGATGCCCAGTTCAAACATCGGCCCTGCAAGACCCGGTAATAAAAAAAAAAAAACTAAACCAAAATCTGCACACCTGCTATCCCACCATGTAGAGATGTGTATCGTTGTATTCGATTCCCTCCCAATATAATTCTAACAATCCTTGCTTCTGTCGACCCAATTCAATCGTCTATAAATTCAATGGAACGCAAGCGTTACGTCACTGGTTGATTTGTGACTGTGACGTCACGAGCTGCTGATTTATACATGACTAGGTTCGTGGAATACAATATATGTGGAACTTTTGGTGTTTCTTTATTCCCTGCCGTATTTTCCGTGATCTGACACCTAGGGATCATGGAAACATGAACGATGACGTTCACCTGAGTAACGTGATGAAGATTGACGATAGGAAAGAGTAACGTAACCCCCCGTCACAGAATGTATAGTACTGAACCTTGTTCACACGTTCTGTTTTTTTTGTAGTGGTAGGCCTCTTCTGCAAGAGTCTGCCTGGGGAAATACCACACCTTTGCTAGATATTAAACCGCCATGCAGTAGTGTGCAAGCATAACTGGCAATATTTGCAAGCGAAATTACTGGTCATGAAACTTAAAAACCAATGTCGACCGGTGTGTCTAGTGACTAGTGACCCTAACTACGTAGTCCAACGGTCGCGGGTTCGAATCCCGCTAGGGGCAATCATAATAATATGTGTGATGAGCAGAAATGTTTGAAACCGAGTCATGGATGTAATATTTGTATCTATGTATGTTTATCCGTTATCTATTACCCATAGTACAGGGTATCCTAGTTTGGGGCAAGGTAATTGATGTGAATTGTCCCTAATATATTTATTTATCCATCTATACTGATAATAAAGCAATAAGAACGAAAAAGTATATACAAAGAAGATAAATAGAAAAAAAATGGTCTGGGGTACCTTAAATATGCTACTACTAGTTAAGAACGAAGCGTTACGCTTCTTTATTTATTATAAGAACTTCTAAGAAGTGGAATGCCCTGCCCTCGTACACCAGGTTTCCGGTAGTGTTTCCGGTATAATATAACCCTGGTCTGTTCAAGTCAAAAGTAAATAGGTATCTACTAGGCAAGCGTGCCACACCTTCGACCACATCATCGCTTTCCATCAGGTGAGATCGTGGTCAAACGATTGCCTTGACAGTAATAATAACAAGAAAACTGAACAAGAATATAACATTATGTTAATTTCGTGTCTGTCTGTTTGTTTGTCTGTTTATCTATTTGTCTGTATGTTTGTTCGCGCATCACGTAAAAACTACTGGTCGCATTGCGATGCGATTTCCACTGTATGGATAGCTCAGGGTTTGACTTAAAAACTGGTGTACTTGGAATCTGAATCCAATCAGTAGAAACCGAGCAATCGATTAAACTTTTTGACGGCTGAAGGAGTTTTGATCAAATGTTGGTATAATGGTATTTTAGGTCTCGGAATAGTACATAGACTACTTTCAATCAGAGAAATGACTAAGCGTGCGAAGCCGTGGGCATGAGCATATATTTATAAACAAAAAGTCACAGTGCCGTGACGCGCATGGTTTTATAATACGAAGTTCTGTATGGCACTGCAACTGTTATGGACAGGCGTGACGCTTACCATCAGGCGAGTGACCTGTTCGATTCGTCACTCAAAGGGATAAAAAACACCTAAATTGTATAAAGCGAACTCTTCTAATGTTTTTTTGTGTACACATAAGTATACTAGAATAGGAAGCATTTTGACAATACACATCATAATAGTTAGCAGTTTGAAAATATATCTAACGTCTATACAAAAAATATTAATATTGTCAACATTTTTACTGTCTAGCTGTGCCCGCGGCTTTGCCCACGTGGTCATTTAACTGGGCAAAAAGTAACCTATGTGTTATCCTTCAAATATTTTTTATCAATTGATCGGCTTCTATTCATCGTATTGAGATAGGTACCTATCTATCTTTAAAGTACACTAGAGCATTTTTTTAAATTATTAAATACGAGTATTTTGTACTGACTTTTTGTTACTTACTACCTGTATCTATCCGCGCTTCACGCCGAAACTACTGAATGAATTCAAATGAAACATGGCAAGATTTGAGTTCATACTACGGGGTAGGAAATTGGATATTTTTCATCCCGATAAATTATAGGTCAATTATAGGGTTCCTGCAGTAGGGGTTGAAAGATACACGTATCACGCTGAAACTACTGAACGGATTTTGATGCAACTTGGCACAGTCATCTATCTATACTTATAATAAATCTGTAACAGGACCAATACTGTACATTAAAGATGTTTTTTTTGGAAGTTACTCTATATTGGATACTGAAGCAAAAAAAATAAAAAAATAGATAGGTCTTTTGTCAAATTGATACCACAAACGATATTTATACATAATTATCGTTTGTGGTATCAATTTGACAAAAGACCTGTCTATTATTTATTTTTTTTGAACATCCGAAATTTATTTCTTTAAATTTTCTTTTCTTATTTTAAAGCAATAAGTACGAAAAAGTCTGTAAAAAAAAGATCATTCAAAAAATTGGTCTAAGGTACATAAAATAAGGTACTGAAAAAGAATATAACATCTTAAAAAATCGTGTCTGTCTGTCTGTATGTTTGTTTGTTCACGTAAAAACTGGACCAATTGTGATGTGGATTTTACTGTTGGATAGCTAAGGATTTTACATAAAAACTGGAGTACTTGGAATCTCAATGCGATGAATAGAAGTCAAGCAATCGATAAAAAACTTTTTGACGAAATGTAGTATATTGTACTTTATATGTACTTTTGGTCCTGGAATAACACGTATGGGCTACTTTTAAATGAAATGACCACGCGTTTTAAAGCCACGGGCACAGTGCTAGTATGTAATATTATTTATAGAACCAACTAGTTTCAATCCAAATCAGCGAAATAAACGAATTTCTCCAATTGCTATCAGAAAAAATCAAAAGAAATCGTCTGATCCATTTTCTAGTTTGGCGCTATTTTCTTGGCCATCGGCAAAGACTCTCGGCTAATATCGATTTAACCTTTCAATGCGATTAGGGATCCTTGGTAGGGTGAGAAATCTTTATTAGATTGCCTTCTTATTGTATGAGGTAGTGCTGACTTCTGCTGTCAGAGTTTGTCAGGCCGCCCATGTGCCTCTGACATGGTGTAACGACTTTTATCAATGAATAGCAGCCGGGACCGATAGCTTCGTGCCCTCCGAAGCACGGAGCGATTGAAATATGCACATAACTAAGAAAACTCATTGATGCGGAGCTGAGGATCGAACCCGGTATTGTTGGATTATATTAGATTATGTCATGCTATTGGAATGGGGTCTAACCAAGATGAAAATGGTCTAACGGTCGATCTTACTCTTGGAAAGGGAAATAAAATGATATGAATCTTATTAATATAATAATATATTCGGGACAATTCACACTTATAGCCTAAACCCAAACTAGGATACCCTATACTGCATTCTATATAGTGTATTAGACAAACATACATAGATAAGAATATAACATCCATAACTCGGAAACAAACATTTCAGCTCATCACACAAATTATTGCACCTTGCAGGATTCGAACTCGCGACCGTGAACCCGAATGTGAAATCAACCGACGGTCGCAACCAACTCGTCCAACTAGTCGTCTATAATATTTCCATTGCATTCTTTTTTAGGAGTAAATTAACTTTTTTATAAAAACAATTTTTATAAACAAAATAATTCTAGGTCGACATTTAATTTCATGATTGTAGGTCTTGGCCTATTAATTCAAATCACCCGCCAAAACCGCCATCTGGCACAACGCGCGCCCGTTAACACGCGCGGTAAGAACTAACGACAACTAGTTTCGAGCGGACGTTAGCGGCTGTGTTTTCTCCACTGTAATTCAAAAAGTAATGCAATAACCGATAAAATACGAACTATTTCAAAATAACCACTGCGCTAGAAATAGTGTGATAATAGTGCGCGCATATGAAACTCAAAATTCCGGGTCTGCAATTCTGCATCCTATGCTAAAGAAAGAAAGAAAGAAAGAAAATACATTTATTCACAACAAAAATAAAACAAACAGATCTACAGCAGAAGGCGGGTGAGGGTTTCTCGTTTTCTGTAAACATTTTGCCGTCTTAATGTTAGCTACAGAGCTATCGGACGCTCAATGATTACCTTCAACATAACCATACATAACTAAGTTTATCCCGACACCTGCCAAGTGCAGTGTTTATAACCCCCCTTCCCCCACGCAACAACGCAACTAACTGAGGAATTATCGCTTTTTACCCGACCGAGTGGACCAAACACGTGGATCAATTTTGATGATTCTTACGTCATTTGATTTGTCAAGTGCTACTAAAGACATGACAGTAATCAAAATTCAATGTGGTGACAAGCTGTCCCCATATAGCAAAAAAAAAACAAAAATACGACGAAGTAGTTAAGTGGGAAATTTGAAAATCTTCCTTAAGTTTCTCATATCATTTTTCATTTCGAATGATCATTTAGGATCTATAACGATTTAAAGTTGGCTAGCAACCATGCTCGCTTTAATTTTTGCCTCCATTTAGTTTTCTTCGAAGTTGTATTTTATTCCTTTTATGTGTCGTTGCATTAGATTTTGACAATTCATCTTCATCAAAATCAGCCTTCCTGTAATTGGGGGGATTTTTCCATTATCAGTTGGCAGGCATCTCAGTTTCTCAGTTATACAGTAAATTTTTGCTGACCAGCAACGCTTACTATCATCATCATCATCATAATCATGATCAGCTTATACTTGACCATCCTATCCTAATGCATGCCACAGGGCTTGCTGAAGAGCAACTGGCCACAGGGCGTCAGTACGTTTACGTGGTCTCCATTCGAGAACTCGTCTACCCTAACGGTTATCGGTTCTTCTTGAAATGTGACCACTGCCAAAATTTCGTTTACATCTTACTATCATATTACTATTTATAGGTTCATTCTCGATTATTATTAGTTATTTTGTTTAAGTCGATATTTTTCTAAAATTAAATTTCTGTATCTACACTTACGAGTATAATAAAGAAATAAGTACGAAATAGTCTGTACAAAGAAGATAATTTAAAAAAAAAGTTCTAGTGTACTTAAAATAAGTTACTACTGTACATGAATATAACGTTATTAAAAATCGTGTCTGTCTGTTTGTTTGTTTCTTTGTTTGTCTGTATCTTCGCGCATCACGTAAAATCTACAGGACCGATTGCGATACGGTTTTCAAAATTGGATAGATTAGGGTTTGACTTAAGACCGAAGGGCACCCACGCAGGTTCTGCAGGTTTTACCTTAAATTTCCGTGAAATTTGTGTTTTGGGAGAAAACGTTTCTACCGTACTAAACCATAACCAAATCCAATAATTCAGGTCTCTTTTTATTAATCATAGATTAAACGACGTTTGTAAATTTTATTTTTTCTTAATTTATTATTATTTTTCATTTAAACAGTACACAAACTTGAGAGAAAATATCGGTATTAAATCACTCATTAATTCAAATTGTTTACAAATTATGATAAAAAGATCTGTGTTTAATAAAAATAGACCAGAATTATTGGATTTGGTTATGGTTTAGTATGGTAGAAACGTTTTCTACCAAAACGCAAATGTATGGCAAAACCTGTAGAAGCCGCGTGTGTGCCCTATCCTCTTAAGAACTGGTGTACTAGGTATCTCATTCCGATGAGTAGAAGCCCAGCAATCGATAAAAACTTTTTATGACTGAAAGGATTTTGAGCAAATGTTGGTCAAACTAGATACTTTTAACCTAGAGAAATGAACACGCATGCGAAGCCGCGGGCACAGCTAGTAAGCAAATAAAAATATACTCAATCTTACCAACTGCGTGTCTATAATGAACATTGGAACCCAAGACCCAAAACTTTGTTCATAATTCGGCATTCCCTAAAGTAAATTCATGTGAATTATTTCCACGGAACCCGCGCATTTTTACCTAAATATCTGTTGGCATTTATTTTTCCTTTCAAGTCATTTTACTTGGTATCGTGCAAAGTTTTATGACTTTGCCGTAACGACTCTCTATTGATTTATTCTGCTTTTTTTGACCCAGTATCGGGGTGAATCGGCAGTCTTTCAGTTTGGCTTCAGTCTGGTGGTTCATTTTTTGTCGGGGGTGATTTTTATGCGGTTGGGGAAGTCAGGTTAGTGTTTTTGGTTTTATTGTTTTTATAGCTTAATATATACAAAGTTTTCATATATTTTATTTGCTACTCATTGTTTATCTCATCTATCTATATACTTATAATAAAGCAATAGAATCGAAATAGTCTGCCAAAGAAGATAATTAAAAAAAATATGGTCTAGGACACTTAAAATAAGCTACTGAACAAGAAAAGACCGTTTTCAAAAATCGTGTCTATATGTTTGTCTGTTTGTTTGTTAGTTTGTCTGTATAGTTCGCGCATCACATTAAAACTACTGGACCGATTGCGATGCGGTTTTCATTGTTGGATAGCTTAGGGTTGACTTTAAAACTGGGGTACTTGGTATCTCAATCCGATGAGTAGAAGGCGATCAATCGATAAAAATATTTTTGACAGCTGAAGAAATTTTGATCAAATGTTCAAATGTATGTACATCGGTATTTTAGGTCCACCACATGGTGTACTATTAACTTAGAGAAATGACCAGGCGTGCGAAGCCATGGGCATCAGCTAGTACTTATAATAAAGCAATAGGCACGAAAAAGACTGTACAAATAAATAATTTAAAAAAAAATGTTCTAGGGTACATAAAAATCGTGTCTCTCTGTTTGTTTGTCTGTTTATCTGTTTGTCTGTATATTTGTTCACTCATCACGTAAAATTTACCAGACCGGTCGCAAAGCGGTTTTCACTGTTGGACAGTTTAGAGTTTGACTTAAAAACTGGGGTACTTGGTTGGTATCTTAATCTGACGATTAGATGCCAATCAATCGATAAAAAACTAGTTGACGGCTGAAGGAATTTGGACAAAATATTATTATTTTAAGTTTTGGAATAGCACACAGAGGTACTTTTAATCTAGAAAACTGACCACGCGTGCGATGCATGTATACCTATATAACAGAACATGACATACTGCGCTCACGCACACGCACACGCTCAACGAACTGCCTACAGGCGGATCTAGAGATTTGAAACATTGAATACCCAAGGAATTGAATACCCCTAATCTGTATTTAAGGAAGGTAAATGAAACAAAAAATATTTTTCATTTCTTATTTTCCCAAATTTGCAATAACAGTCGTATTTAGCCCGTATGGACTACCAATGGCCGAGAAGTTAAAGTATATTGGGTCAGCTAGAGCATATCATTTTTTATATTGCAACCTCGACGATTGAATAAATTTTGATTTTCGATAAGAGTGGCATTTGCTTCATTATCTCTCGCTTGGAAAAGGCACTACGAAATTCCATCCTCATCTCTTTAAAAAATCGGTATGTACCTTATAAAAAATATTTAAACAATTATATTATAAAAACTTTTAAAGAATGATTTATAAAGTTACCAACCAACCAACCAACTACCAACTACCTATATTTACGACTAAATAATCTCCTCCTTTCATAGATAAAAACAATATTCGAAATTCTAAAAAGATTGGCAAAACTGATTACGCGGCAAATTTAAATCCACTGGAAGGTCAAATACATTTATTCGCAAAAAAAGGATATTGGGTGATTAGCTCAATGTGGTAGATTTAAACTTGGGCCTGAACACTATGTTGAATTAATCCATACCAATACATAACAGTGAAACGTTGTCTGTTTGTTTGTTTGTTTGTTTGTTTGGGGAGCTTTCACGCGATAACCGCTGGACGGATTTTGGAATGGAGATAGCTTATATCCTAGAATAAAACATACCGGAAAATTCCACGAATTCCGTGGAAGTTTCCACGGGAAAACTGGAACATGTTGAATACTCGCTGTAAGGAACGGTTGCCAAGGAAACGAAATAACAAGTCTGTCAAAAATCATCAAGAGCGTTGGTGCCATAGAGTAAGTAGTTGATGCTATACCAACAACAAGCCACAGAGGCCATAACCAAGAAGTCTAAGTCTACTTATACTAGAAGAACGTAGGATGCTTTTTTCGCGAGTAGTCCGCGTGGATGAAGTCGCGGGCGGGTAAGCTAGTACTAAATAAAGGATCCTAGTCCTTACGAGGAGTAAAGAAACTTAAGAATAGTGCAGATAATGTACTAAAAATTAAAATATTAAATTAAATCGTGGAGCGAGTCGAATTTCTATTACTCAGGTTACGCCATGATTTTATTTTATTTTTTGCTTTTAGTAAATTATCTGCATTATTCTTAAGTTTCTTTACACGAAAAAACCGTACTAATAAAAATTCCTTTTTACTTGAAATAAAATTGTCGGCCGATCGATAGATATTACCAGTGCAGTGTCACGGCAGAGTCATAAGTTCTCAAGTTACGGGCCTGCATTATCATTCAATTCTCCTGCTTGTTATCAATAAAATCAGTGTATAATAACCAAACAAAAAATATGGAAGGGAGTTTTATTTTTATTATTAACTAGCTTTCCCGCCCGCGACTTCGTCCGCGCGGACTACTGTTGATCGCGAAAAAAGCATCCTATGTTCTTCTAGCAACCGTTCCTTACAATGACTAATCAACATTTTCCAGTTTTCCCGTGGAAACTTACAATTTTCCTGGATAAAATGTATTCTATAGCTAACCCCATTTCAAATTTCATCAAAATGCGTCCAGCCGTTATTGCGTGAAGGCTCCCCAAACAAACAACGTTTCACTTTTATATATTGACATGGATTTTAAAAGCTTCTATTTAACTTCACTTGTATGTATCTATCTATGTATTTCTTCAATCACTATTTTTTCTGATCGAAGATGTATTTCTGTCTGTCATGGAATCTTGCAACTAAAATTTCGAGCACTTCCCAAATAGCTATCCGGCTGAAAAAAAAGAAGATAAAAACAGCGTTTAAAAAATAATAACTATTATGTACTAAAAAAAGGTTTTA
Source organism: Alsophila aescularia (assembly GCA_946251855.1). Lineage (NCBI taxonomy): Eukaryota > Metazoa > Arthropoda > Insecta > Lepidoptera > Geometridae > Alsophila > Alsophila aescularia. Next base: position 35,145,052 of record OX276384.1, read on the forward strand.
TCCTGCACTTTTTTAATATCATATTATTGTAGGTATGTAAATTGGTTACAGATATTCCATGCAGGATGGCATGACACGCAGCTCTATTGAAGCAAGGGGTCCTAATATATCTAAACGGAACTTATATATAAGTCCGCTATTTTGAAAGGAATCGTGAAATCTAGGCATTAATACAAAATACGTTGGAAAACTCCATTTTGTTTGCAAAAGCAGACCTACCTGAAACGAAATTTGAGCAAATATTAAAGCACGAAATACACAATTTGCTTAAATTTCGTTATAATTAAGTATTTTGTAAACAAAATACAGCTGGGAACCACTAATACTACCCGAATCTGAATAATATCATAATTATAGTGGAAATATGCTACAACAAGAAGGTTTAAAAAAGACGGAGTACACACCACCAAATCGAAAGTGAAGCACCCTAGATATGCCGATCCGTTCCTACGCACAAGCCTCACGCACACACATACACCATGTTATGCCGATCTGCCGCCATATCGCAGCAAGATCTCGACCTTGTTAGTCGTGTTAATTCGGTGAAGTTCTCACTTAAAATAAAAAAAGATGCATCTTTCGTGATGATAATTTGTCATCATCATCATCATCTACATCAGCCTATATCTGTCCACTGCTGGACGTAGGCCTCTCCTAATGCACGCCACTGAGCTCGGTCTTCAGCTCTCCTCATCCATTCACATCCGGCCGGAAATTGTGTATCAATCATGAAACACCACAAAGTATCCACTGACGCACACAACGCAGCTATGCTTCACTCGTTTGTTTGGCAGACTTTTTTCTCGCCTTTTTTAAACCTTCTTGTGCTCCAATTACAAATGATTTTGGTATTAAGTTTTTATAGGAAATTCTTTGATGGCCGTATCCTTAGTTATATTTATCTACACAAATGTTAGGAAAGTAATTGTATGGAAAGTCAAAAATTATGTGACTATTCAGCCGCGTCAACCACATCAATTATACAGGGCTGCTGGTATCTCGCCGTATTCGTGGCAGGACGTGGTAGGGGTGGATAATGGACCAAACAGTGACGTCAAAAAAAATGCCTCACCCCATGGGTACCTGAAAATACCCCATGTATGTTCCCCGATTTTTCGTAGTTCTCAAGTTATGTTTTTTTTTTACGTTTTGTGTGTTAAAACTGTTTTTTGTTGTAGGTTTTTTGGGATTATATGAATCGTACTTTCTCGAATAAAATGATCAGTTTTCTGACACTAACTAATAAAGTTACAAAATGTTTAATCGAAAACGAAGAATTTACGTTTGAGCGAGATAAAGTGGAATTTTCAAACCCAAATAAAGAAAAATAACATCTATTCTGTGTGACTGTAAAAACTTTGCGAGACCCTTTCAAAATCAGACAGCTTTCAAAATCACAAAAACAAAATGACTGTGCAGTAATATTATTATCTAATGGATATTGTCAAAATTTGCAATTTAGTTTTAATAAGGAATCATTTCACTAGAAGGTTACTTTGACTAAATTTATGATCAAATAAAAATAAAACTCAAATAATGAATCAATTTAATAAAGAAAATTTTCAATATGGCCACCTCCAGCTTCGATACACATTCGACAATGTCTTAAAATAGAAACTTTTAGTCTTTTGAATGCGCTTCTGTTCTCTTTGATTTTCGTCTCGGCTTCTCTTATATTTTATCATCTCCCTGCACTATTGCATTCACGCAGTATCCTCAGATAACATTTGCGTGTACCTTTTTCGAGATAAGTAAAAAGTTTTCTAGTATTCCAGGACCTAAATGTATGTAATTCGTTTCACCAAAATCAGTTCAGCCGCAAATAGTTTTGAAAGACATTTTGTTACTTACTAATATATTATACGTTTTGGATAGGCTTGCGTATTTATGTTTATTCTCCCCTAATGGTAACCGCACGGACCATTACATATTTTACTAACCTGAAAAACCGTGTGGTGGGGTGTCGAGGTTGGCCATGGCCAAATGGCCATTTGTTTGTTGTGATAATTTGAACTGGTCCTGGAACCCTCTCCTTCGCTTTGTGCTGGAGTTTAGGGTACCGTTGTGAGCTCCAGAATTTCTCATTTCCAACAATGGCTAATCTTTTTTGTACTATAATTTATTCTGTAATTCAAGTACGGACTTTCCGGACGCTGTATAGCCACTTTTGTGTTTTTTTTACTTGTTTTCCATCCCGTTTTTGTAATTTACATAATCTTACGTAGACTTTTGTAATATTTTTCATGTTGAATCGAACTTTCTCAATGAGATCTTCACAAAAACACCTGAATCCATACGCTACCCTACCTTAATCAAGAGTTATACCAAATTAAAGATCACAAAAACATCCATATTGCTGATTTTGCTCTGTGCGTTCTGCCCCCTACTCCTCTGTCTTTTGATAAAAGTGTACCATTACATCATTGAGCTGACTATAGGTATAAGCTAAAAAATTAAACCAACAATCACAAATTAAAAATATATATATGCTCCCTCCCCCACCCCCATTATAGCTAGGAAGTAGTATCTCGATCACGTCAATTTTCAAACATAAAAACCGCATACAAAATCGGTCCATTCGTTTGGGAGCTTCGACGCCACAGACAGACACACACACAGTGACACAGTGACACATATACACTCTAAACTTATAACACCCGTCTCTTTGTTCGGGGGTTAAAAATAGATTTCTGAAGCTTATAGTTACAGAGTTATAAAAACGAGACGGTAAGACATTTTCGTTACGGTCCACTCTTCTACCCTGCAAAGAGAATAAATACAATGCCCTGGTGCCGTATGTATCAGTGATTCAGTGATTTTACAGACTTTTCACGTCAAAAACTGTTTTTAGGTAACAATCGTGGCCCGATGCGCGTTAGAACTAATCTAGAAACAGAATAAATAGTAGTACAAGGCTAAGATGAAGAGCACTGTACTTCAAACATCCTAAACAACGTCGCTGCTCCACTTAATCAAACAAATAAATACGTGGCGCTGTCGAGCTCTTATTAGCAGAGGGAGAGTATCAGCAAACATCCTAGTTTGGGGCGAACGTATGAGGCCCTTATTTAATCAGAAACACACCTGCTTGCTTTGGTTCCACTTTGGCTAAGGTGTCCATCAGGGACCGCGGAAGTGGGGTGCAGAGGAGGCGAAATGCCTCTCCTAAAATCAAAAGGGGGGTGCTGCGCCCCCTCCAATTTTACTACTACCTGGTAAAGAAGGTTTATCTGTGCTATCCTTCACAGGCTTTGTTTTTTCTTAAATGAAAAAGTGATTGTACGTAAAAAAACCGGGGAGAGCAGAGCATAAGTATATTTTTTATCACGCTTTTATTAGTTCCATCTGTATAAATATGTTTGTTTGTAACGGATTTTTTTAAAGGAATTTTTTTTCGGTGTCTTTGTCTAAGTGTGTTGACAGATGGTGAGGAAAGTTGGACGAATCTATCGATTTCATCATCCAGAACGAGTATACTTAGATAGAAAGAGAATGTCGACTTTAGTGTTAGTGACTATGTAAGTGAATGTGACTTTAGTGTAGAAGTTTTTGAATATGCCAGTTGAAAAACTTCTACAGATAACTAATTACGAGTTTTTCTTTTTGACACACTGATATCTAAAAATTGCACGATAGACAAGTTATTTTTACTTACCAGTTAATTTGAGTCTTTTTTGGTTTGGTCAATAGTTTTTTAATATTAATTAGTTAAAATGTATGAAAAGGTCTCACGCTCTTTGCTCATCAGAGTAGGTATGTCGGAGTGACAACAGCAGTGCAGTTTTATGCAACATTTTGCACAAAACACTGCAATGGGAGATTTTCCGAAAGCCGATTAAATAAAGAAGTCTATAAAATTACCCAATAGATGGCGTTAGCAAACAATGAAGTGATAAAAAGCGAGTAGCCAACTGCCATCAAATCAAGTCAGTCACTGTCACCATCCTCTTTGACTGTCACAGAGTACTATCGGCACGAATGCGCATATAGTTACCATCACAGACCTAGTCTAGTGTTCTGTAATTACGTACGTATTACCATATTTTCTAATCGTTAATCCAGGCTTCGCATGTTCAATTGCTTGAATCCACTGTACTCGACGAGTTTCAGCTTTAGGGAAAGAAGGCGTTCCTACAGTTTATATTTCCAAACAGTTTATTTATTTAATTTACTTTCAAGAGGGGCAATAAACAAATCGAAAAATGATAATGAATGACATTTGACTATTATTTGCTAGTTTAGATCTTTATTTTGACTGTGACATTAGACCATGATGTCTAATATAGCAAAAAGTTATTGTAAACATCACTCACGTCAAGATATAGGTACCAATTAGATTAAATTAAATGCTCGAAGGGTCACACTGACTTCATTACTTTTCAACGCCATCTATTACAATCTTTTAGTAATGATATTTTGATCTGTCAGATAATCCCCCATTGTTATAGCACATGTGGTGTCACAAAGAACCAAGTTGTCCAGCTTTGTATGTTATTGTAATGTTGATGGTCACAGTAATACAGCTCGGATGAAATGTGCTGATTGCTTGGCAAACAGTGGTGAGAGATCACGTTATGCTTGATTAACTAGCGCTATGTTTGTTCATAGAAATTGCAGGGCTTTATTTTTAGTATCAGCTACAATATAAAGGCATTAACAGATTACAGAAGGCCACTTCTCTGTAGCCATTTTGTCACAAAGAAATCTAACTGTAGTTTTGAGCGTTCTTTTTTGACGTCAAAAAAACGTCTTTAAAAGCTACCGATACATATGGGGTACCAGGACTAAAAAGTGAACAGCTAAGGTCTATATCGTCTCGGTTCTAAAACTCTGTAAATAAGCTCCGGAGATCTAATTTTGGTGTAATTGATAAGGTTATGTAGTCAGCTCCATGATTTGTTTTTTTTTTTGATCAAAATTTTGGCTTGGTGTTCTCTGTGGTTATCGCAATGTCGCCGTTTCATGGATCGTGCGTTAAACACCTCAATTAACAGTTTTCTTTAATAATTATGTGAGCTTACAATCAAATACCTTCTCTAGGTCAAATACGTGAGAATTAACTTAAGTTCAAGGCTCTTCTCAAGTACGCCTTGTCGTTACGAACCTAAGCCGCAGAACGTGAATTGCCGCGAAATGCGATTTAAGAACGAAAGAAATGATTGAAACATTTATTTTTAATCGACTTCACAAAAGGAGACGGCTTATATGTTCGGCTGTATGTTTTTTTTTTATGTATGTCGGTCGATATATCCGTCAATTGTGGACCGATTTGAACAATATTTTTTTTGTTTGAAAGCGTATACTTTCCAGGTGGTCCCATATAAATTTTATCAAAATTGGTTCTGCAGTTTTTCGAGAATAAACATATTTTATCTCTAAGATTTTTAAACCAATTTAGATGGTTGTTTGTTTATTCAAAAGGGTAAACTTTTTGTGTGGTTCCATATAAATTTCATCAAAATTGGTTCAGTAGTTTTATAATAAAATCAATTTGTTTTATAGCTTATGTTCTCTACTAGCTTGGGATTTCTGAACTGAATTAGATGATTGTATTTACTTGAGTAAGTAGACCTCTAGTGTGGAACTGTATAATTTTCATCAAAATAGGTTTAGTAGCTTTAAAAAAAGCTTGAATTTAATTCACTGTGTTTAGGACTGGATTCCAAGTCAATTTTGAACAATTTCAGGACGTCTAAAGTTGCTGAACTTTTGCACATGGGTGTAGTTCTGATGACAATTAAAAACTACAGTAGTAGTAGTAGTAGTAGTACAGTAGTAGTCACAGGAACTACACAATCGGATGATGGAATCCCTTCGAGTTTGGGCTCATTTGGTTTGTCTTGATGAGATCATGTCTGGTTTTACATGGTATCAAGGGTCTGATGATGGAGCTGGAAGGTAGTCACAGGAACTCAACAACAAAATGATGGAAACCCTTCAAGTTTGGGTTCATTTGGTTTGTTTTAGTGAGTTCTCAGGTGTTATGTGGTATTCAGGGTCTGATGATGGAGCCGGAAGGTAGTCACAGGAACTCAACACCAAAATGATGGAACCCTTTTGAGTTTAGGCTCATTTGGTTTGTCTTGATGAATTCTCTAGTTTTATGTGGTATCCAGTGTCTGATGATGGAGTCGGAAGGTAGTAACAGGTACTCAACAAAAAAATAATGGAACCCTTTCAAGTTTGTGCTCATTTGGTTTGTCTTGGTGAGTTCTGTGGTTTTATGTGGTAGCCAGGGATGATGGAGCTGGAAGATAGTCACAGGAACTCAACAACAAAATGATGGAACCTCTTCGAGTTTGGGCTCATTTGGTTTATCTTGATGAGTTCTCTGATGCTATGTGGTTTTCAGGGTCTGATGATGGAACCAGAAGGTAGTCACAGGAACGCTACAACAAAATTATGGAAAATGGTCAAAACTAATTCAGTTGTTATATATGTAGGTTTTATTCACTGAAGTGAGTAATTGTCTACTATTTTCTATGGCATATATTCATTCCGATTTTTGCCTATGCCACTAAAAATCAAAAATAAAATAATTTTCCAAAAAAATTAAATCGACTTCTTAATAAAAATATTATTTTGTTAACAGCCACTAATAAAAATAAAATAATTACAATTAAGCCAGAACAGTATCACTTTTTCGAAATCACCAACGTCATAATAATGCATAAAGACAACATAAGATGACAAAGAGGTTTTTGAAGGAGTGCCAAGCCCAGGCATTATTTAAATCTAATATTTTTACAAAATTAATGCATACCTATCTACGTACGAAGTAATACGCAGTTGTCTATGACGCACCCTCATACAAAACACGAAACGCAGAAGAGACAAAACAAGAGACTCACACGAGCAGATTTTGACTTTCACACGTTCACAAACCGATTGACACGAATACAGCAATCTAGTAAATGATAAAGTTTTTGTAGATAATTACTTTAAAAACTTAACTTTAAAAGCTGCTAAAGCTCAATGTTTGTCCTACTCATACAGGTGCAGTGTGAGCGGGAGAGGTGATGCAGCTCGGGAGTCGATTTAGATACATTTATGTGGTTTTCAATCGATATCTCAATATATAAAACTCAATTTAAAAAAAGTGTTCGTTTATTTGTTTAGTTTACTAGGGTAGCTATATAAGCTGTTGTTGTCGCTGAAAATAACGAGAACAGCGATGGACGTTTTTTTTATTTGGTTTGTATTGAAGTTATCTTCATGCGGTAGTTCGTGTTTTTTTTCCAAGGATGCTAAGCCATTTCTGGAAATTCTGTTTGGTTATTTGTTTAGGTAGTATACTTTTCTATCTACAGTTTTTTTTGGTTAGCATAATGTTGTTTCATCACGTCGTTCTCGACGTTTTTCTGATTTCGGGACTGACTCCGCCTTAAAGTTCATTATCATCATCATGTCAGTCTTTAGAAGTATCCGACGGAGAACCAAGGTAACCAACATAGCTCTAAGGCTCATCATCATCATCATGTCAGCCTCTAGAAGTCCACTGCTGAACATAGGCCACGCCCAAAGAGCGCCATGACGAGCGATCTTGTGCCACTTCCATTCACCGACTTCCTGCGATGGCTACATGTCGTCGGTCCATCGTGTGGACAATATCGTCAGTCAATCGTCTCCCCACACTTCGCTTGCTTGTTCGTGGTCGCCATTCGAGAACCTATACCCCAGCGGTTGTCGGTTCTGTGAACTATATGACCTGCCCATTACCACTAATAATTTCAATATCTTCTACAGTGCATTACCAAGTACTAAGCCTAATCAAGGAGTTGGTGATAAAAATGTTCAAATCGTTGAAACGTAAATAGGTAAGTGTCTGTAGGTAGAAATAAACATTTAAAAAAAAATGTGTTCGCAATATTCGCATTAGATACTTACTAACTGCATATACAATTTAAGGTACCTAGATACGTGCTAAATTAAAATCACACATGTATGAGTGTGTGTTTTAATTTAAATGTTCAAATACACTAAGTCTATCATTTTTTTAGATCTGACCTTATATTGCTTGACAATATCGTGCCATGTACAAGTATTGTAGAAGAAGACTGTGACACTTTGCTGTGTCACACTCCAACTTTCGAAGGTTCATTAGTACAAATATCTATCAAACGCCTAAAAACAGTATTTTTTTTATTAGCCGTTTTTTTGAGATTTGTAATATGATTTTAACTCGCGTTAGTTTTTAAAATCAAATAAGTTAGTTAGTGTTTGGTGTTATTGTTATAAATTGGGTGTGAATTGAATGTGTATCTAGATGTTTTGTCAAGTTTTGTCTGTCTGTTTGTAACTTGGCCGCGCATCACGCGGATACTACTGAATCAATACACATGAAACTTGGTGTGATTTGAGTTCATACTACGAGGTAGGACATAGAATACTTTTCATCCCCAGATATTAAAGGGTTCCCACAGGATAGGTGTTGAAAGTTATTTAAAAGAACACAAACCACGCTGAAACTACTGGACGGATTTTGATGTAACTTGGCACAGTCATAGTTTATATGATGGATTAAAATTGAGGATACTCTTTATCCCGAAATACTAAAGGGTTCCTGCAGGATAGGGGTCCAAAATTATGTTATTGTCTGTCCATCTGTCTGTCTGTATCTTGACTGCAAATCACGCCAACACTGTTGAATGAATTCAAAGAAAACTTTGTATGATTTGAGTTCATAATACGAGGTAGAACATTGGATATTTTCATCCTGAAAAATTAAAGGGTTCCCACTGGATAGGGTTTGAAAGTTATTTAAAAGGACACGTATCACGTTAAAAATACTGTTCACCTCTGCACTGGAAGATATATTCAAGCTTCTGAACTGGAACATCAATAGCGAATGCATCACTCACCTTCGATTTACCGATGATATAGTTATCATGGCAGAAACCTTGCTTCTAGCGGGGAGCAAGTGAAAACGCTTTGCGTTGATGGTTTTTATTTTATTTTCCATTTATTTATTAGAAAATGTACAAATTAAACAATACAAGTTGTTGAAAATGTCATAACATACTTTGTGTAAAAAAAATACATGTCTCTGACGAGCGGATCTATGGGAAAGTTTTAATGTATTTTACAAATAGCACACGCTTTAGGATTTTTTCAACAATGTTCGTAAATATTTATACCAATTTTAAACAATACAAATTGTTTATGGTGAACTTAAGTTTACAATACATTTTTCATATAGGAAATGAACAAAAGGATTCATCTAAAGGTTCCTCTGAATATCGCGTATTTTTCGTGATTCACCATTGTTGCGGCCTTAAAGTTATCACTAGAAAAATAGCTGCTGTTTTGTTTTCTCTTGTAGTCTTTGACTAAAATGTGTACAAAATCATTCAGAAATTCAGAATACATTACGTTACACAAGAAGTAACTTGCAACCTCCTTTTTAGTATACCTGCCCAACTACGAAGGATGTATCTAATGATTTTTAACAAGGAGTTCCAAGTCAAATTCCAGTGACAGTGATAGGTGATTTATTCAAGGTTTGGTGTCATTTTTACGTGATTTCTATCACAAATCAAAGTAATAAAGTATTATGTACAAGTATTTCTATTTTGTATACATTTTAGCGGTGAACGCATATTTTACTGTATATATTTGTATTTTTTAGTTTTTTTAAAGCTTTAATTCAGTTTATACTAAACGTAACATAAAACTTAACTAAAGTGGATGAAAATTTGCGGCAACTCAAGAATTTGATACGTTTTAAATTCTGGGGTAAATACAAAAGTAAGTTGATGATGTTCATATCAAACATATCAAACAAACAATTCCTATTTCAAGTTTAACAGTCTATGTCTAAATGTATGTATGTATGTATGTATGTATGTATGTATGTATGTATGTATGTATGTATGTATGTATGTATGTATGTATGTATGTTTATATTTATGTGGGTATGAGGATATTCCACCATATAGCCAGAGTACATATATATATATATATATATAGTTGGATGACTATAGTCTGCGCCAGAAAGATTGGAAATAAAGTGCATTGACCTTTCGGTGGTTCAAGCAGCGGTGACAAACCTTTTATGACAGAAACCTATTACGTTAGTTTTTTTACATTTACAAAAGGTTGCGTAAGTAGGTTCCACTAGAATATCAATTTTTCCGCCAAGCATTAATACCTATGTTAATTGTGTAGTATCTAAACATTACTATGTTCCTATGGAAGGGTACTGTAATGCACCTGTGAAGTGATGCACAGGACTTTGTTACTCAAAGTTTTGGGTACCACTGCAATGGGCATGCACAGGCGATATTTCAAACGCGAGCGCCTTACTCGTCTTGTTGTTTAAAGATAGTTAGGCACATAAACAACGAAAATGTTTATAATAATTTTCTAATGGAAATTTTTGGATCTCATCCGTGATCCAAATTTTTCCATTACAAAATTATTATACTTACTTGTATATGTTTACGCTAAGCAGGTGTTAAATGCTATAAAAAAACTTAAAAACAAAAAAAGGTTATCCAATATAATTTATTTAAAAAAAATATGTGTTGTCATTAATTGTGTCCACTTAATTATTTGCTGTCTGTGGAGCTTTCTGAATCAGACGAGCTGCCTGTGACATTAATTATGAATCTGTCAATTCTATCTATAGTAACATCAATTCCACGCAATTTTCTTAATCTTTGGTCATCTCCTAAGTATTCGGTCGTAAGCACAACTATCTCTGGGCGATCTAATAAGACACTTTTTCTGCTTCGCTTAATATATTTGAATTTTTAGTAGCGCAACAAGCGCCTCAGTGTAGTCTTACTCAGATAAGGTAATTGGTGCTCATTATTTATACTTTGTAAAATTTTATTCAGAGTCCTAATGGCCGATTTTTCAAAACTGTTCAACTTGCCAATTTACGCTCTTAAGATGGGATAAATAGTTCTCTTGCTGATTCCTCAGATCTCAGAATTTTTTTGAGCATTTTTTCGTTCGATGAAACTTATCTGGCTAAGTATTTTTACCAATTTGTATGTATTCATGAAAATCTCTTGTTTCCCAGCCGATAGAGAAAAAGGTTTTCTTTTATACCAGTGACAAGAGAGGATCTCCAGAAGTGGTACCTGTAAATGATAATTAAACAATATTTTGTCTACTATTTTTTTGGATAGAAAGGCGAGATAGACAATTAAAAATAAAATATTTAATTAATGCATGCAGCTGCATTTCTTAGAACTTTCGACTGTTTAATATTCATTTATATTATTATGCACTTATAATTCGTGACTGCTTGCTGGATGGACCGGCTTGTTCCGAATCGATATCGTCACCGTTGTTTACTTTTTTCAGCAATAACAATAACAACAAAAATTTATCAGACCAAAGGTGACGCATCTCTGCTGTCTGACGTAACTAAGTGTTTGGGGTGAAGTGGCACAACTCGCGTTTTATATGCTTTTTAGGAAGTAGTTTCGTAACATAACTTGTTATAATGCTTTAAATTTATATTTGAAGTAGAACAATTAGGTATAAGTAAATGAGATGATTCTTTAAAACACTCTTAGCGTGATAAACACAATTTTTATAAAAATCATAGTCTACTGTATAAAGATTTTCAAATGAGACAAATAAACAAATCAAGTGTGTTCTAGTATGTACTACGTAGAATTGTTCTAGTATGTACTATGTAGAATTGAAATAAAAATCAAAGATGAAATGTATTTTTTTGTGTTACTGTGATATAGCGTCGCCCCTGTTGCAAAGAGAATACAATACTACGTAAGATCCTGTTGGTCCGATTTTGACAAGAGAGGTGTCAATCGATTTTACTTCAAGTATAGTGTTGCTATTTTTTTACCCGACTATGGCGAAGGAAATGAAGGGTTATGTTTTTAAACTAAAAGCTTGGTCCAATTTTGACAAGTGAATTGTCAATAGATTCGTCGTCGTTAATAGTGTCATAGGCAATTTTTTTACCGAACTACGGGACGTAGCAAAAGAAGGGATATGTGTTCAAGCTAAAATTAGAAATCCTATTTTGACAAACGACGTATCAATCGATTCGTCTCGATCGCAAGAGTGTCATAGTCTATTTTTTATCTGAATGTAGTCAGATTATAGTTTTTGAACTTACCAAAATCATGCAAGCATAATCTTTGAAAACCAATCCCACTCTTAACCTGTTTAGCATCTTAAACCACATAGTCACTTGTTTAACCACCACCACCAGATATGAGATAATGATTACGTAGCTAACATTAAGCCACTAACTTAAAGATACATAAAAAGAAGCAACATAAAATATTAAAGCAGAAATTCCAGTCAACATTTTCAGTCGGAACCCAAAGAAATGTAAGAGATATTTAATGAAAGAAGATCCATAGACTGGTGTTGTGATTATATAATTTCGGTTACGGATTCTGATATGGAACAAAAACAGAGCGGTTACGGATATCATGGAAGCTTACCGATACTTATTTAATTACCCAACTACAGCAAAGCAAGAGAAGGGTAATGAGTTTAACAGTTTAGATATGTATGTATCTTTGAATATGGATATGTGGATGTTCCACCATAGCATTGCCTATCGGTCAGATTTTGAAAAGCGCGGTGTCAATCGATTTTTCTTCAGGTACAGAGTGTCATAGGCTATTTTATTTATCTGACTACGGCGAAGCAAAGGAAGGTTATGTGTTCAGACTAAAAACTTGGTCCAATTTTGACAAGCGAGGTATTAATCGATTCGTCTTCATTGCAAGAGTGTCATAGTTATTTTTTTATTCTACCGTAGTCGGGTTTTAGTTTTTGAATGTATATGTCTTGTTTTAAACATCAGCAAATGAACCATCGAGTAGATCGCTTGTCATCCGCAACTTATTGAGGTACTGTTTCTTTCAAACGCGTGTCGTATTGCTATCATAAGGATGCCAATAATTTAGATAAGGATCATAGTTATATTTTTCTCTTTCATGATTTAATACTGACTAGCTTTCCCGCCCGCGACTTCGTCCGCGATGACTACTGTTTATCGCGAAAAAAAGCATCCTATGATCTTCTAGGACATTAAAAACCTATGCAAAATTAGAAAGCACCAATGCTTTTGATGTTTTTTGACATTCATGTTATTTCGTTTCTATGGAAACCGTTTCTTATAGCATGTAAACAACATTCTGCAAGTTTTCCCGTGGAAACTTACAATTTTCTGGGATAAACAGTATCATATGTTTTATTCCAGGGTAAAAGCCATCTCCATTCCAAATTTCATCAAAATCCATCCAGCCGTTATCGCGTGAAAGCTCCCCATACATACAAACAAATTTACAAACAAACAAAAAAAGACGTTTCACATCAACTATCGTTGACGGCCGGTTGGTCTAGCGGCGAGTGACCCTAGGAACGAAATCAAACGAGCGCGGGTACGAATCCTGCAAGGTGCAATCATTTGTGTGATGAGCAGAAATGTTTGTTTTCGAGTCATGGATGTGATATTTGTATTTATGTATGTTTATCCGTTATCTAGTGCCCGTAAAGGTATCCCAGTTTGGGGCTAGGTAATTGGTGTGGAATTTCCCGAATATATTGAACTATTATTATTATTATCGTTGTTTGGTTTCAATAATCCGATAGTATCGGATAAGAATATTGATATCTTCAACATCCTTAGTATCTATTCAAGATACCAGATTACACGTGTATCTTTATACACGTGTCGAGACAAGGCTAAATAAATAGCACCCCAAAAGAATATAATCTTTGTTCCTTTAAACTATATCTACTTAGGTAAACTATGAAAATAATAGTCTAGAAAAGATTAAGTTTAATCTTATTGCCCTACAAGCATAAACCTGTAGGATTACAGATTGTACTACATCTTAAGTTTTCAATAAAGTGTTATCTATCTATATATCTACAGGTTTTGACTTGCAGAGGTCAATGACCGATTAGTCAATAAAACTTTTAAACTTGACTGATGTTGAACAATTTGTTTTAAACTGGATATAAAACAATTTTACTAAGCACTGGCTGAGCCCGCGACTTCACACAAGTGGTCATTTCTTTAGGTTAAAAGTACTCTATGTGCTACCCCAGGACCCCAGGACCTAAAATACCAATATATCAAAATTTAATTTAAATTCCTTCATCCGTCAAGAAGATTTTTATAGTTTGCTCAGCTTCTACACATCGGATTGAGATACCAAGTACACCAGTTTTTAAGTCAGACCTTAAGCTATCCACCAGTGAAAACCGCATTACAGTCGGTGCAGCAGTTTTTAGTAGTAACTTTTGGTCCTACAAAGTTTCGCTTTTGCTTCTATTGAAGTCAAATAATTGTTCTACAACAATTTTTTCTACTAAAATTGTTTTACTACAATTTTTGATGATTTTCTTCGTAGAATGAGTATTTATAGTTGATATTCTGCTTGTAAGATGGCTAAAACTACAATTTCGTTGTTTTTTTTTTTAGGAATAATGGCCTATGTTTGAAGTACTGCATCTCAGGCTTATCAAAAAATAACAGGGCTGCGGTTGGGCTCAAATGATAACAAATGTTGACTTCTTTAGAAGTGTGATAAATATATTTTTAAGAAGGAAGCACCTTTTAGAAGTTATAAGCTAAAACCTGAAGTAAAAAAACTAAAATTTCGTTTTTTTTCGAGCACCACGAAGTTAGCTCTGGTCATTCGAAGCTGCAAATTTAGTTTAACACTACTGGTATCTATCCTAACAACATCCCAAAAACCAGGACTGTACAGATTTTTGCGAACTAACACCACCCGAAGGCCTCTGATATGGCTTAACGATTGCTATAAATCAATAATGGCTGACAGCATAACGTGCCCTCGGAGCGATGAAAACCGCACAAAACTTTGTCATAGTCATTGATACGGCGCCTAGGACTGAATTAGAATCCAGTATCGCTGGATTCTAAATCGCACTAGTAAACCACTAGGCTATCACTGCTCATTAAACCACTATCTCATCAGACATTTAACGTAGAGGTAGTTTTCTTCCAGAATCTCTAACATGGCGAGCGGCGCAGAAGCAGAGGTGGAAAAGATAAAGATCCTCGAGGACCGGATCAAAGCCCCCTCCATATGGGGGAAAGTGCCTTGTGGCATCAGGTTCGAGGATCTTCAGGACAGGAGGTACGAAGACGCTGTGAGGCTTCTCAAGAAGCACTTCTTGTCTGAAGAGGTGAGACAGTAATCCTCAGGCTGGTCCCATAGTCAAGCTTGTCGCCAGCGCTGGTGAAAGCCTGTAGATAGCCCGCGTAACTCTGAAACAGAAAATAAATACTTGTACTTATTTATTTCTAATCTCTGGATTAGAAATAAATAAGTACAATTAGAAAAAATAAGCTTTTACCTTGTTTTTGTATATTTTTTTCAATTTGTTAACAAAAAATATTTTTTTGTTGCATTTTTACTTTTTGTGTTCTTAAGTTTTTTCTTATTTTTTTATTCTTATTTTTATTATTCTATTTTCTTTTTTTTTGTCATCGATTTGTGAGCTAACCTGAGTTTCAGACGGATAGCTTATCGGGAAGTGCTCGTTTGAATTGCAAGATTCCAGGACAGACAAAATACATAGATACATACATACATACAAGTGAAGTTAAATAAAAGCTTTTAATACAAAATAAGATCAAAACGTAGGTGTTTTAGTAACTTATTATTTTCTAATACTTAATTCTTACAACGCTGCATTGTTTGTTAAACGGAGGCGCAGATTATTGCACGAATATATAGATAATGACAACTGCACAATTTTCTACCTGCAATGCAATGAGATCTTTATCGTATAGATCTAACTAGCTTGTCCTTAAATACTTTATCTAAAAGTGTGACAACGACCATGTAATGATACGAGTATAGAAAGTAGTAGTCTCTTTCTTTTTTTGTATTAACATTTTATTGGCATTAAATAAGTCATGTTCATATTGGAATCAAATAAACGAAACCTAAATAATAAACAATATATAAATAAACTTGAAACATTTATGTTGCTGACATTACTTAGTACAGATGATTTTGAAAAAAAATGGAGGTTATAATCAATGGGATGAGTGACTGAACCGAAAAATAATATGTTTGAAGTTTAGTAACTTGTCCCATTGGGACGAGTGTGAACATTCAGCAGCTTACAATTATGTTGAACGAATTCACATATAATATAAAACTATCGTCCATTAAGCGCGCGATGCAACGTGGCTGTTACGTCAATCGCTCCGTCCAAATAGTACGAAAAATATATTTAATTCGTTATAAAACACATCAATTATTAGTGTAACATGGGCTAATAAATTACCGGGCAAGATTATTCAAACGATTCGCGCGCCACGATTCCGTGCGCCTCCGCCACAGCCTCCGCCACAGCCTCCGCCGTAAAACAAGCCACAAGAGCCACAGATGCACATAGCCGCGCAAATCCCCCCAATCGCGCCTGCTTACCCTTTTCTTCGATTGTTTTAGCGTTTATAACTTTGTATAGTATATCCAAGTATCATGTTAATTTAATTACTATAGCACAAAATAAATAATAATATTTGAACAGTGAGTAGTATTTGAGCAGGATTGGAATTAGTATGTGAATTTCGCGGATATCTGCCTCTTGTGTGATGTGACCTAACTCGTGCGCCCTTATTATTACTACCCGCGCTAAGTCAAATTCTGTGTATGTCTGTATGTTCGAGAGCCGCTTACTTGAGATTAAATTTAATAAGAGTTATGGTTCTGCAAGAGTCCGCCTTGGTAAGTAGGTACTTACCAACTTTGCGAGATATTCAATCACCAAACAACAGTGTGCAAATATAATTGTATTCCAGATTGAAGGGCAATGCATCCAGCGAAATTACTACGCAACTAAATGAGAATTAAAAACCACAGTCTCAGGGTGACGAGGGTGTGCAAGGCCGCGCAAGCTTGTCCAATTCAGTCTAACAATCAGTCTAACGAAATGATCTACTTAAGGAACTGTATCATAAAAATCTGTACTTAGACCGAATATAATACATACACTTACAAGAAGATTGAAAGCTCATGAAAATATTGCAGCTCCATCGATATTTCAAAACAAATTTCATAAGTGCAGAATTTTATAGAAAAATTTGCTTGCGTATTCGAAGTTCGAACTTAAAGAGAACACAAATCTCATAGATATTTTTATGCTGACTGTATATTTTGCGTTACTGCAGTTTCTGGCGACGACCTCTGGAAACATATAAAATGTTATGGCGAGTTATGTTGAAGTTGTTATCGATAAATGTTATTGTCCGAAATACGGAAGTCAGACGAAGAACCAAAGTCTGTGAGACCGCTATTACACTCAAGTGGCATTAGACATGACACTTTGCGAGGCTTCGTGACTGCAATGGTTGCCGAGACCGAATAAAAGAAGAGTTGATAGACCAACTGCCATATGAAAGATCAGAGGAAAGACATGGGCCCCAAGTTTGTTAACTATTGAACCGCAATAACTCAAGTCAATTGTATGAAAATCGCCGCCAGTTTTCGTAGGCTGCTCGCTATTTAGGCTCGATCGCAGGCCAATAGCTGCTATTGATAGAATTTAACTAGAAAACCATAATAACGATGTTTTGACACTGATGCTCGAATGATAGCTATTATCAATAGGTACCAATATTTAAAAGTGTAACGTCTGTTTGTTTGTTTGTTTGGGGAGTTTTATTTGATGAAATTTAGAATAGAGATAGCTTATACCCTGAAATGAAACATATGATACTTTTCATCACCATCATCGTCGTCGTCATCATCATCATCATACTTCACTCTCAAACGGCTGAACGGATTTTATGGAAATTTGGAATGGAGATAGCTAATACCCTGGAATAACACATATTTTTTTTCATCGTCCTCATTATCATTATACTTCACTCTCGAACGGCTGAGCGGATGTTGATGAAATTTCGAATGGAGATAGCTTAAACTCTGGAATAAAACAAAGAATACTTTTTATCCCGGAAAATGGAAAGTTCCCAAGGGAAAACTTGAAAATGTTGATTAATCGCTATAAGGAATGGTTGCCGTGGAAACAAAATAATAATAAGTCTGTAAAAATCATCAAGACCGTTAGTGCTAAACTTTGCATTGATTTTTAATATCCTAGAAGAACATAGGATTTACTTTTTCACGATAAACTGTAGTCCGCACGGAGGAAGTCACGGGCGAAAGCTAGTAATTTCTAAATTCACGCCTCAGATGTGAGCCTAACATATTTTCTCTCCAAACCTACCCAAAATACATTCATACCAATATATATAAGTGAAACGTTGTCTGTTTGTTTATTTGTTTGTTTGTTTGTTTGTTTGGGGAGCTTTCACGCGATAACGGCTGTACGGATTTGGATGAAATTTGGAATGGACATATTATACCCTGGAATAAAACATAGGATACTTTTTATCCCGGAAAATTGTAAGTTTTCACGGGAAAATTGGAAAATGTTGATTACTCACGGTTGGAAATAGTTGACTCGCTGTAAGGAAAGGTTGCCATGGAAACGAAATAACAAGTCTGTCAAAAAAATGATGAGCGTTGGTGCTATACCTACTTTTGCATTGGTTTTTAATATCCGAGATCCTAGAAGAACATAGGATGCTTTTTCCCCGATAAACTGTAGTCCGCGCGGACGAAGTCGCGGGCGGGAAAGCTACAATTTAATAATCACAATTGACTATGGTAAACATGTCAGTAAAGCCTAGAGTGGAACAGGCTCTCAAAGTCTGCAGCTGAATCACCCTGAATTTTCACAAGCGAGGTGTCAATCGATTCGTCTTCAGGTACGTGTCATAGGCTATTTGCAAACCTTCTGTCTACTAATCCCTAGAGCATATTTTTACCCAAATACGGCGAAGCAAAAAGGAGGGTTATTTTTTTGACCGGTATGTATGTAAGTATGTATGTTTTTATGTTACCTCATAACTTCTAAACTACTTATCATAATTTGGCAAATGAAATGTCGTTGGAAGCGTCTTGAACGTCAACTGGTTATAGGCAATGTGACGTCACATTAAATTAAACATGTCTATAGACACCTATAGACTCTATATAGGCCCTACAGACACATAAAGGAAATAACAACTTTTATGTTAGCTCTGCGAAATAGTATTTTTAATATATTTTAAAATGGAAGAAAAAATTGATAAAATGTTTAAAATGATTGAGAACCTTCAGGAAACAGTAGTGAGTGCAAAATTAGGACAAAATTCCACCATAACAAAAAATCTACTTACCGAAAATTTGAATCTTAAGGAAGAACTAAATAAATTAAGGAATAAATTGGATGGTGAAATAAATAGTAAGAAGTTTTAGCTGTATGGATTTACGGAATATCGAGGAGAACATCCCTATGAAACTATGCAGCGTGTGAGTAGCATATTTTGTGATCTATTGGACACAGACATAAACGGCTACATTGATGAGGTCACACGTCTAGGTAGATTTAACCAAAACTACCAAAGACCACTCGCAATAGAATTAATAAGCAAGCGAATGACTAGATATGTATTGAGCAATGGTCAATTCCTATATAGCCAGGGGGTGCGAATTACAGCGTACATGAATGAGGCCCAACAACAACAACTGCGTGTTCTAAAAGATAAGCAGCGTGAGGAGCGTGGTTTGGGCCGTTATGCAATAATCCGCAATATGACTCTGATTGTAGACGGATCAGAGCAAGAACATGATTTCCCTGCGGTGCTAAGTACCATAAAAGATCTAAAATAACACTGTCGAAGAACACTCGCAATATTTAAAGCTGACACCGAGTTCGAGCTGTAATTCAACGCCAAACTCGGAAAAGACTATACAAGTTACAGAATTGCAAAAAATTGAATTAGACCTCCACTTACCTCATAAATCCAGCTCTAAAGTAATGAACAATGATCCACAAAAACAGAAACGAAGTGCACGAATCACAAAGCCAACAAAAACATTTCGTCAATAACTTCACTGTGCTAGACATAAACATTTGCAGCTTAAACCATTAATGACACTTAGTCGAAGATTTAGTCGAAGAAAAGACCGATTTGCAAGCACTTTGTGTCTCAGAAACGTGGCTATCAAAAGGAAAAATAGAATTACTGCAATTAACGGGATATAACCTCGCGTCATCATACTGCCGGCAGAACTACGAGGGAGGCGGCGTGTGCATCTGTTAAAGGATGGCTTGGAATATACTGAGCGTAAAGATATAGTGGACATGTCTGTTGAATATATTGTGGAAATGTGTGCTGTTGATATACCTGCTTTAAATACACTTTTAATATTATTGTACTGGCCAAACAGTGACAGAGAAACTACATTATTTTATACTACTTTGGAGAGAGTAATGCAAAGAATAATTTTAAAAGATAAACAAAAGAATGTTATTTTCGGTGGTGATTTTAATGTAGACTTTTTAGTATATTCCAAAAAATTAAAGATTCTTTCAAATTTTATGTTAGGTTTTAACTTTAGACAATTAGTTAAACAACCAACAAGAATAACAAAAACAAGTTCTACTTGTTTGGAAGTAATTTTTACAAATTTTTCCCTCCCTAAACAAATTAAAGTCCGTGATTACGGATTCTCGAACCACCATAGTGTTCACTGTGCCAGGATTTATATTACAAGAGAGATCAGTATGGTACGTTGAAAAGAGAATATTCAATGAACAGAATATTAAAAACTTCAAGTTAAGAATCCAGACTGGTCTGCTATCATAAAACTAGAAAATAATATAAACCAAAATATGAATTCTTTTAATTCTACATTAATTAAAGTACTTAATAAATGCATACCAAAAAAGCGAATGATAGTTAAGAACGTTTATCGAAAGTTATGGTATAAAAAAGTCATGTAAAAATAAACGTCTGATAAAAAAAATTACATCGCAAATAGATAACAACATATTAAAAAAATACTATAAATCTTATGAAAAAAATCTTAAAAAAACAATCAATACATTAAAAAAATTACAATATATACATAAAATTAAAAAATCAAATAACTTCGTTAAAACCATGTGGCAAATAATAAAAGAACGTACTAATAAAATCATTGAAAAACCTAAACAAAACGTAAAGCTTAAAATCCATGATAATATTACGGAAGACCCAACTCAAGTGGCTAATTCATTCAATGAGTTTTTTGCTTTAGTTGGGGGGACCAGTACGGACGGAGACGGTAATAAGGTGCAGCCGCGCGGCCGGCCTGTGCTAAACCCAACAGATAACACTTTTTACCTACGCCCCGTTGACCAGCGCGAAGTATATCACATCATTAAAAATCTTAAGAATAAGCGAAGCTTCGGATTTGATGAGCTACCGCCGTCGCTAATTAAAAACTGTGCGGAGGAGTTAAATTTACCTTACACATTATTAATTAATCAATCGTTTGATGAGGGAGTGTTTCCCGATGTACTTAAAAAAACTATAATAAACCCGATTTTCAAAAAAGGCGATAAGACTGACCCAGGTCAGTATAGACCAATTGCGCTACTTCCAACATCTTCCAAAATATTTGAAACTGCGATGTGTAAACTTTATATATATGGGTATATTCTTTTTGTGAAAAATATTCAATTTTTGATGAGAGCCAAAACGGGTTTCTTAAGAAGCGATCTACAACACTTGCAGTGTATAAGTACATGCAAGAAGTTCTTAATATTCTCAATACAAAAAACTACACGATCGGTGTATTACTCGATATGAGCAAAGCCTATGACAAAGTTTCATATCAGATATTGTTGAACAAATTGTACGGTATAGGTGTGAGGGGCCATACTCATAAATGGTTTTCTTCATACCTAAAAGATCGTGAACAATATGTTGAAATTGAAAATTACGATTATCAAAGCGGCATTATCAAAAAATATCGATCTGATAAAAAAAATATGAATAGCTCAATTCCTCAAGGAAGTGTCCTGGGATGTTTATTATTTATTATATATATAAATGACTTACCAAAAACGTTAAATGAATTATGTGTCTTATTCGCTGATGACATCTCAATTTTGCTACCATGTCCTGACAATTTAACTGAATTAAATAATGAGTTAAATAGTATTTTGATTAAAGTTTTGAACTGGCTTGACGACCATAACTTAAAAATAAATTTTTCAAAAACAAAAATTATGCAATTTCGACCATACCAAAGAAAACAATTAGATATAAATTTCGACTTCCAAAACAATAACTTAGAATGCGTAAGTTCTTTTACATTACTTGGACTGGACATTGATACAAACGTTAATTGGAAAGCACATATACAAAGAGTTAAATCAAAGCTTAGTAGCTTTACATATGCTTTAAAAGAATTGAAAAAAACTACAGACCTTGCGACAGCTCTTTCTGCATACTATGCCTATGCTCATGCCTGGCTACAGTATGGTATTATACTGTGGGGAAATAGCACACACATAGACGATCTTTTTATGCTGCAAAAAAAATGCGTTAGGATTTTGGTGAATATTGTTACGACTGATAGCTGCAGACCATACTTTATTGAGCACAAAATTTTGACATTTACTTCGATATACATCTTAGAACTTTGTAAATTTGTAAAAAAGTACCCACACTGTTTTACAAAACTTAAAGACATATCTACTTGCCCATTTAATCTGAGGCACAAGGAAAGATTAGCGCTTCCAAACTCCAAACTAAAAATGCATAGCTCAAGCACATATGTTATGTCGACTAAAATTTATAACCAAATCCCTAAAAGCATACAAGAAATTGAAAAAGAAAATGTATTTGTCGCTAAATTAAAACTTTGTCTAATTAAAAAATGTTATTATTCTTTGCACGATTTCTTCAAAGATAACAAACAATATTAAACATATTTTTAATTAAAGTAGGAATCTAAATTTATTTTAATTTTAATTGAACTGTTATAGGTAAAGAAACTAATGTAGGTTTGTAACTCCTGCTCTCTTCTGGTTGCTGTGCCCAACAGGGTCCATAATGATCTGTTACTTTATTAGTTATGTTTACCACCTTATTTGTACGTTATGGAATGCAATAAACAATTTGAACAAAATAAATGCTGTGTTGGGTTTCAAATGAAAGGGCTGAATTAGCACATTGCAAAAATATATATAGTGTTAGCTGTTGCTTGCGACTTTGCATGTGCATGCATGCACTTGATAATTTGGAATCACCTCTAAAATCAAGCCTCAGATGTGAGCCAAACATATTTTCTCTCCAAACCTACACAAAATGCATACATCTATACCTATAATAAAACTGTAACGGGTCCCATTCTGTACATTGAAGATATTTTGTAATTTTTTTTTGGACCTTACTTTATATTCGATACTGAGGCCAAAACTGTATTTTTTTTTCATTTTTGTCTGTCTGCCTGTCTGTATCTTGACTAGGCATCACGCCGAAACTACTGAATGCATTTAAATGAAACTTGGTATGATTTGAGTTCATACTACGAGGTAGGACATAGGCTACTTTCATCCCGAAAAATTAAAGGGTTCCCGCAGGATTGGGGTTGAAAGTTATTTCAAAAAACACTTCCCACTCTGAAACTACTAGACGGATTTTGATGCAACTTGGCACAGTCATAGTTTATATGATGGGTAAAAATGAAGGATACTTTTTATCCCAAAAAATAAATTGTTCCTGCGGGATAATGTCTCAAATTCTGTAAATTAAAGATATTTTGTAATATTTTTGGGGGCCGTTCTATGTTCAATACTAAAGCCAACACTGTTTTTTTTTTATTTTTGTCTGTCCGTCTGTCTGTCTGTACCTTGGCAGCACACCACGCCGAAAATACGTAATGAATTCAAATGAAATTTGGTATGATTTGAGTTCACACGACATTGGATACTATTCATCCCAAAAAAAAAAAAGTGTTCCTGCAGGATAGGGGTGGAAAACTATTTAAAAGAACACTTATCACGCTGAAACTATTGGACGGATGTTGATGCAACTTAGCAAAGACATAGTTTATAAGATAGGTGAAAATTATGGATACATTTTGTCCCGAAAAAATAAAGGGTTCCTGTGGGATATGGGTCCAAATTCTGTACAGTAAAGATATAGTGTTTTTTTTATTTTTTTGGATTTTACTCTATATTCTATTATAACGCCTAAACTGTATGTTTTTTCATTTTTGTCTGTATGTCTGTCAGTCTGTATTAAGATACAGACACACGCCACGCATCACGCCGCTGGAACTACTGGATCAATTCAAAAGAAACTTGGTATGATTTGAGTTCGTACTACGAGGTAGGACATAGGATACTTTACATGTCGAATAATTTATGGGTTATTATTTAGGGATTGAAACTTATTTAAAAGAACACGTACCACGCTGAAAGTAATGGACGGGTTTTGATGCAATTTGGCATCTTAAGTTATATGAGGACCATAGTTATGTTAATATTTAAGTAAGAAAACATATTTTTTGGATAGTTCTCTTTCGTTACTGAAGCCAAACCGTTTTACTTTTTAATTTTGTGTGTCTGTTTGTCCGTATTTTGACCGCGCATCGCACCCAAACTACTAAATGAATTCAAATTAAAAAAATGCTCTTGGGTGCTTAAAAAAGGTATTGAACAATATTATTTTTGTTAATCGTGTCTTTCTTTCTGTTTGTCTGTATGTTTGTTTGTTCACGCATCACGTAAAAATAACGCGACCGATTGCAATGTGGTTTTCATTGTTAGATAGCTTAGGGTTTGATTTAAATTTGGTGTAATTGGTGATAAAGTATCTGGAGTGATAAAGTATTTTTGACGGCTGAAGAAATTTTGTTCAAATGTTATTATGTTGGTCCTGGAATTATGGTTATTATGGTACTTTGAACCTAAAGAAAAGAACACGCGTGCGAAGCCGCGGGGACAGCTAGTAAGAAATAAAATATGGCATTATCTATACTTATAATAAAACTGTAACGGGTCCAATTCTGTACATAGAAGATATTGTGACATTTATTTTTAGAGTTTGCTTTATATTCGATACTGATGCCAAAACTGTTTTTTTTTTGCTATCTTTCTGTCTGTCTGTCTATCTGTCTGTATCTTGGCTAGGCATTACGCCGAAACTATTGAATGAATTTAAATGAAACTTGGTATGATTTGAGTTCACACTACGAGGTAGCACATAGGATACTTTTCATCCCGAAAAATTAAAGGGTACCCGCAGGATAGGGGTTGAAAGTTATTTAAAAAAACACTTACCACTCTGAAACTACTGGACGGATTTTGATGCAAACTGGCACAGTCATAGTTTATATGATGGGTTAAAATTGAGATAAGGGATAAGGGTCCTAAGTTATGTTAAGTATGAAGTTTTTTTTTCCGGAAGATACTCTTTATTCGATTCTAAAGCCAAAACATGTATATTTTTTCATTTTTGTCTGTCTGTCTGAGACGACTTGTGAAACTGGCAGCAACTGGATGAGAAGAGCTGAAGATCGGGCTCAATGGCGTTCATTGGGAGAGGCCTACGTCCAACAGTGGACTGTTATAGGCTGATGATGATGATGATGATTATGTAGACACAAAACTCGCGTTAGGCTTATTCTGTGGTTAGGTCGCAAAAATCTGTGCTGTCCTGTTTTTTTTATGTTGTTAGGATAGATACCAGTAATGTAAAACTAAATTTGCAGCTTCGAAAGACCTGAGCTAACTTCGTGGTGCTCGAAAAACATCAAAATATTCGGTCTTTTTCAGATTATGGCTTCTAACTTCTACAAAGTGCTTCCCACGGAAAAGTTATAAAGAAATCAAAATTTCCTATAATTTGAGCCCAACCACAGCTATGTTATTTTTTGAAAAACCTGAGATGTAGTAATTTTCCTAAAAAGTTCGAAATTGTAGTTTTAGCCGCCTTCCAAGCAGAATATCTGCTATAATACTCTTTCTACGAAGAAAAACATGGGAAAATGTTGTAGAACTAACTTTAATATAAGTACAAGTGAAACTTTGTAGGACCAAAAGTTCCCCTGTAATCTGGACAAAATAAAAATTAAGGTAATTGTTTTTTTAAGAAATGTAAATAGTTATTAATATTGCACAGTAATATTATTACAATTACATCAAATAAATAAATTTTATTTATTTTTAGTGTATCATACCTACATATAACATCTTTTTAAATCGTGTGTGTCTGTTTGTCTGTTTATCTGAGTCTGTTGGTTTGTTCGCGCATCATCACTTAAAAACTACTACACCGATTGTGACGCAGTTTTCACTGATGGATAGCTTAGGGTTTGACTTAAAAACTGGTGTACTTGGTATCTCAAAATAATGTGTAGAAGCCGAGCAATCGATAAAAATCTTTTTGACGGCTGAAGGAGTTTTGATTAAATGTTGGTATAATGGTATTTTAGGTCCAGAGAATAGGACATAGAGTACTTTTAACCTCGAGAAATGAACACGCGTGTGAATCTGTGGGCACAGCTAGTAATAAATACGTTTTTATTTGTTCAAACTAAAAGTTAAAGTTTAAAAAAAAAAAAAACAAAAACTACATCCCGACTAAGTCTTAGTGGACTGAAAAGTTACAAACAAGAATTTTCAAATGTTTTAGAAATTTAAATTTCTAACTTTAATTAGAGCCGCGGGAGTGCGATATAAATTTACCAGTATTAAAACAGTAGGTATTTTTTTCTCATATCTTGTTACAAGAAATTATACTTCAACTTTGAAAAGAAAATATCAAAGTTACAGTAGGAACAAATGTAGGATCAAAAACTGCGCCTCGGCCCCAGACTGCTCCTTAATTAAGAAACTGACAAAAAGATGAATTGCCGCTTCGGAAATCTTAATTTACTTAATTAAGTTATTTTGCGCCGGCGAAAAACTGACCGAAAAACAATCAAGTGAAATTAAGTTGGGGTTTAAGTTCAAGCATTTAGCGGGACTTCTCCAATTCTTAAAAATAAGTTATTATAAGAACAAAAAAAAGCTTTTATGCAGTAGCCTTGTCATGATGAAACTTTTAACGGACTATCACAATTAAATGCGTATACAACATTTCGTTTCTGTGCTGTTAAACATTGAGGAGATCCCTAGTCAGGAGCCAACCCTAAGTGCAGCAACCATATCATGGTAAAACTTGAAGCATAATAAAATGCGTACACAAAATTTCGTGTCTGTGCTGTTGCCCGTCGAAGAGATCTTTTATCTGGAGCTAATCCTTGATATCTATTCAGACCATGCTTACCATAACATGCATTGTCATCGGAACTGAACCGACATGTAAAAATTCAACTCCGTTATTCAACTCCAAGAGGAAGTGATTCTAATTCAGGTTTTATTACTTACTAGCTTACCCGCCCGCGACTTCGTCCGCGCGGAATACAGTTTATCGCGAAAAAAGCATCCTACTTACGTTCTTCTAGGATATTAAAACCAATGCAAAAGTAGACTTAGACTTCTTGGTTATGGCCTCCGTGGCTTGTTGACTTAATCTGTGGCACCAACGCTCTTAATGATTTTTGACGGACTTGTTATTTCGTTTCCATGGCAACCGTTCCTTACAGCGAGTATTCAACATGTTCTAGTTTTCCCGTGGAAATTGCCACGGAATTCGTGGAATTTTCCGGGATAAAAAGTATCCTATGTTTTATTCTGGGGTATAAGCTATCTCCATTCCAGATTTTATCGAAATCTGTCCACCGGTTATCGCGTGAAAGCTCCCCAAACAAACAAACAGACAACGTTTCACTTTTATATATTGGTATGGATTTTTTAGTTTTGTTAAAGTAGGCGTTAGAAAATTAAATGCTCATTCCGTTCGCTAAGAAAAAAGCCATACTGGAAACAGTTAACAGTTCATATCTTTTAAACAACTGAACGGATTTTTGTGAATTTTAAACTATTCCCTAAGTTGAAAGTTATTGAAACTATTGCAAAAAAGAATTACTTAATGCAATCAGAGTTATAGTTTTCGAGAAATGCTCAGACAAACATACCTATATACATACACACATGCATGCATACATTCGGGACATTTTGTACATTTGTCCAGATACTCATATGGACAACATTACATACATACATCATACATACATACATACATGAAATTTGCTACATATATGCTTGGACACCCATAAAGACTAACATGACATGTATGTATAATATTACGCATATTCAACAATATTACATACATACAATGAGAACCTACTTTTATTTAAGGTGGGGATATACGCCGTTGACCTTGCACGATTGGGCGTTACCGATGAAAATGCCCCGCGCAGGCCCCGCGCCCCTGACAAAAGTTACGCCAGCCGCGCGCTCTCTACCATAGCTTTTGTAGATAGCATACTCTATCGATTAGTACCTACCTAATTATTATGTTTACGATATATAGCGTTTTGTAGTATTTCTTTTACACATGTGAATCATGCTTTCGTACAAACCTATTTCTAAACACATATAAAACACGCATTCTCTTACATTACTGGCATTGTAATTGACTCAATAAGTTTTTACTATATCTACTACTATTACATTCCACTATTCCTGATACTTATGGACTTGGATATAAATTATTTTAGTCAACTTGGAATCGGGGCTTGAAATACCGCTATTATTTTAAACCAGTTCCACTGACTGGGACGTTACCGGTACTGTGTTGGTATTTTAACTAACATATAGGTATTACTTAATACAGTGGTATATTATATAGGTTCTAAAACCGGGGTTCCCGTAGTACCTACTTTTCATAAGTATGAGCGAAAGAGTACAGTAGTCGAATGATGCCAGTAGAGAGGCGCACAGCGCAAGTGTCTCGCCCCATGTAACACGCGAGCCTTTAAGTCCACGAAATTTTCTTTTTGCATTTCCAGTAAATATGAAAAAGTAAATTTTCAATACAGTTGCTTGAAATGTGTACTGTTAAGGCCTTGTGGTCTTGAAACTTTATCTTACCTTGCTAGTGTGATTTATTTACAGTTTTTTTAAATTTCTGCATGTCCAACCAACTTTACTTGCAAGGAGGTTTATATCTATACTTATAATAAAGCAGTGAGTAGGTACTTCACGGGTTGAAATAAGTAGTGAATTCAAAATTAACATCACCCGTCATTTTTAATAAGGCGCAAATCGTTTTTCTCTCTTTCGCTAAAGTACGATAATTTTAAATCGTGGAAGAAAGAAGACATTAAAAAACAAGTCGTTCTCGAAAAATACTTTGATAGTTCATTTCCGTGAATGCAGCAACAGCCCTCAATATTCTATCCCGATGCAATAATAAGTTAAATTATAAAAGGAAGAAAAAAATATTTTTTCAAAATTTTAAGACACAAATTGCGGAGATTTTTGTTGTAGCACATGATAGGCAATATCATTGCCGACTACAAAAAAACATATCAATACATCTCTCCAACTTATGGCTAGAAATTTTCTAAATACATTTACATATTATTGCATCGCAATACTGACCCGCCACTACACTGAAAAACTGCCCAAGGTCTGGTTTCGCGGAGGATTTAGCACCATAGACCACATACACTCAGGGAGGCAGGTTATACAGAAGTCCGAAGAGTATAACCAGCCCCTGTGTCTTGCTTTTGTGGCTTATAAGAAGGCCTTTGATTCCATTGAAACCTGGGCGGTTCTGGAGTCTTTGCAGCGGTGTCAAGTGGATTGACACCGCTGCAAAGATACATCGAAATGCTGAGGTTTCTGTAGGATGCCGAAACTATGAGTGTCCAAGTGCAAAACCAGCAGTCTAAGCTTATCCAACTGACAGGGATGTGAGACAGGGGGATGTTATATCCCTAAAACTGTTCACTAATGCCCTGGAAGATATGTTTAAGATGCTGGATTGGAATGGAATGCCCATTCCTTTTCAATCCAGCATCTTAAACATATCTTATTAATATCAATTGGGAGAATATCTCACACTTACAATTTGCCGATGATATCGTCCTAATGGTGGAGTCGCTGCAAGACTGGCAAAGTATGCTGTACAACCCAGTAGACGCTTCTCGACGCATTGGTCTTGGAATGAACACAGACAAGACCAAGATCATGTTTATCCTATCTTGTTGACCCGGAACCGATTGCAGTCAATGGTGTATCTATTGACAATATATTTACCAAGGTCTATTTACCAAGGTAATTGCAATAATTTCCTAAAAAAAACAACTTTGAGAAGGAATCCAAAAAAAAACTCAGCCAGGTTGGGCAGCATGTGGCAAGCTCCGACAATTCTTCTCGTTGTCCATACCACAGTGCCTGAAGACAAAAGTCTTTAATTAGTGCGTCCTACCAGTCACAACCTACGGAGCCGAAACGTGGACACTCACGGTCAAACTAGTCCACAAATTCAGGGTCGATCAGAAAGCTATGGAGAAAGCTATGCTTGGAGATTCTCTGGACAAGATTCGTAATGAAGTTATCCGACGGAGAACCAAGATAACTGACATAGCTCTAAGGATAAGCAAGCTAAAGTGGCAGTGGGCTGGTCACATTTCCCAAAGAACCAATAACCTTTGGGGTAGACGAGTCCTCGAGTGGAGACTACGTTTAGGCAAACGTAGTGTAGGACGCCCTGTGGTCAGGTGGACTGACGAGCTGCGAAAAGTGTCTGGAAGAAAGTGGATGAGAAGAGCTGAAGACTGAACTCAGTGGCGTGCATTAGTTTATTTGAAGTTTTTTCTATAAAGATTACGGAGAAAAAAGGTTTTAATGAGCCCAATTCACATATATCTCTGCCTTAAGTTTAAAAATGATGTTAGGTTTATATGGGAAAACCGTGCCGCTGCCAACAGCTAGTCATCTATAGTCTTAAAACGCTACCACTGGCACCACACCTTCACCGCCCCTAAATACTTGAAAAATTCTTCGAGTGTTTTTTCATAAACCTCTTTTAAGCCTTTATTAAGCGAATAACCTTATCCAGTTTAAATATAATTTCATTCGCATTTCAATTGGTTAGTTGATTAAATAATCTTGCGAAAGTGCTGAAATACTTTTACAAACAATTTTTTAATCGACCTCTCTTTGGATTTTTGTGCGAATTGTGCACTTTGATTACACATTTTTGCAAATAACTTTTAGAATTAAACTTGTAGGGTTTTGCTGTGTTAACTTTGTTATGAAAAAAATGATTGCAATATGAAAAACTAATGTTATTACACGACCGCCCAAAAAAAGGAGTGTATTGTTTTTAGAATTCATGTATGTTTTGTATGTTTGTATGTATGTGAGTTTCTTTATTCCACCATAACTTTTGAATGCCTGAACAGAATTAGACGTATGGGGTATCGTTAGAATCGATACCCCATACGTTGGGGTATCGTTACATCCCCATACGATGGGGTATCGTTACATCCCCCCGTGTAACATAGGCTATATATTTTTCGAAAACATTCATTATGGCGGCAGTACGGCTCCATTTTCAAATTCAAATAAAGTAATGTTTCTTTGAATATTACAATATGGATATCAAATTAAAGGCCCTGATAAGCACATTCCAACAGTATATAATTTATTGACAAAAGCTCTTTTTTGGCAGGGCAGGCGTGTTTTTTTAGCTTTTAAGCAAGTTTTTTTAGCGGGTTATTCTTTCACAAGTGTTTTAGCCTGAATTTTAGAAAAGAATGGACTAATCGTTAGTTAATTTAGTTCTTTACAGGTTTGTATTGGTCAATATCTCAACTAAGCTTACTATTATTTATTCTGTGGTAAGACGTCGTGCGACACGCTAGCTCATATATATCTAATCAGGTAGATAATCTATGGATCCAATACATTTATTGTCATTGGCAGAGATGTACCACGTCAAAGTATCTGGAATACAAAATACAAGATTCTAATAAAATAAGTATTTCAGATACCAAATACAAGATACCTCATGGAATGGTATATGAAAGCCGGGATACAAGATACGTATCTTCTAAATACTTTTTAAAGATCAAATATTTTTTGAAAGAAAACACAATATTTTGGAGTTTAAGTTTATTATGAAACTTTAGTCCGGGGCCAATTTGATAGATGGCGAGTAAAGTTTCATCAAATGTCAATAGATGGCTCTTTGCATTTGCATAGACAATTCATAGGTAATTATTATTAAAAGTACTTTAGCAAACATAGTATTTACGAAATACAAGATATTTCACATAAAAGATGGAAATACGTATTTTGTATCTTGTATCTGTTTTTCAGATACTTGTATCTTAGATAAGTCACATCTCTGGACATTGGTGCTGCATACTGCTGAGACAAAGTAACTTAAGTAATTTGACAGCTCTCAAGTTGTGAACATCCTTTTATTTGCATAATTAATAACGATAGCAAATCGTTTGATAGGACTAAACTAAAATATAGACTAGTTTATTACCCAACTAAGGTGAAGCAAAAAATGGAAGGATTTTGACAGGTATGTATAAATGTATGTATGTATGTATATTCATCTGTTTCCTTATAAATTCTAAACTACTTATCATAATTGGACAAATTAAGTATGGTTGGAAGCATTTTGATCGTCCGCTGGTAATAAATAGGCTATGTGACGTCACATTAAATTGAATATGGCGAATATAAAGGACAAAGTCACAAAAAAATGCTGCCGTGTTGAGTATCAAATGAAAGGGCTTAATTAGCTCATTTCCAAAGAACAAGGGTGAAATTTCATGCGAGAAATCTTGCAGTGTCTTGAAATATCATTTCTACAGAACGTAAGTAATTATTTTTCTACGTTTTTTCAACATAGTATGTAAGCTAGTAAAATCCAGGTTAACAAATCAAATAAAATAAACATTAAATTGAAACTTCATTTCCTTCCTACAATGTTTTACCCATAGATTCTAGAATTTAGGCAGTATTGATTTTACCGTAGACAGAGAAACCAATAGACACTTGGTTGTTGTGCCACTTGTGAAATAGAACGATAGGTGAGTGTGCTGCCATTTCAAAAGTTTTACCCTGAATTTAAGCAATCCCAGATTCAAGATTAAGTATATTATAGACTATTGATGGTTTATAGAGATATAACAGATTTACGAAAAATGTATGGCCAAAAAGAAAAATTGAGATTTTGAATAATTCTAGGTGTTGTACGATCTTGTTCAATAAAAATATCGAATCTTTATGGGACTAATGTGGATAAGGGTAATAGAAACTTCAGAAAGCTTTTTTTACAATTTATACAAATATTTTGTCTTGATCATGCTTACAGTATAATAATAATAATATATATAGTAGTATATTTGACGGCTGGTTGGTCTAGTGGCTAGTAACCCTAGGAACGAAATAAAACGGTCGCGGGTTCGAATCCTGTAAGGGGCAATCATTTGTGTGATGAGCAGAAATGTTTGTTTCCGAGTCATGGATGTTGATATTCGTATTTATGTATGTTTATCCGTTATCTAGTGCCCATATTACAGGGTATCGTAGTTTGGGGCTAGATAATTGGTGTGGAATTGTCCCGAATATATTTATTTATATTTATATACCATTGTCATCCATGGTGGGCCATCCTCAGCGTAAAATAAATAGATTAAATATGGTGTATCATGCATGAAAAATGATACATACATATTGGTGACACCATTACACGTATACTATGGTCCTCCATGATGGACCATGATGCTTCATAAAATAATTATTTATTTTGGTATAACCTGATCCATCATGGTGACCATGGTCTGAAATAGTGCGTTTCAACATAAAAACGCGGTGTCTTGGCGAACACATTGCAAAAATACGCCCATAATGAAAGTCATAAATTCCCGACCGACCAGCTCTCTTCTTGTCTAACTGCAATAATTTAGTCAGGAAGATAACTGATCGGTCTTCTTGATAGAGATCAGTTTTTCTTTCTACTATCTTTGTATGTCACACTTTGAATTTTTGCAATCATTTTGTACTCAAATGTATGGGAATAACCTTTCAATATTATTGAACTTTTTTAGTACCTCCTCTAACCGATAATAGTCTCATATAGACTTTTGTGTCCACAAAAGGAAAAGGAACGTTCATTTTTTGGCAATATTATATATATTTTTGCACACTGTACATTTTTTCCAAAACCTATAAATTTTAATCAAACTGTCTCCAAAATCCACGAAAGATCTTCTCACATAGTTTGTTTGTTTGTTTGTTGTATGAGGTAATGCTGGGCCTCTGGAGTCAAAGATTGTCATGCCACCTGAGGGCTTCTAACATGGCTCACACGACACAATTTTGATGTATGTAGCTCTAATTGTTAGGGCATTTAAGTAGTTGTAGGTGCCTTTGCTCTCTTGAATAAACTTTCTCTTCTGTATACATATTAACAACATCGTACGATATTACATTAAATTGAATTTACTATTGATACAAATGAGAACCAATGCAATTAAATATTTTTTATTAATAAAAAATGTGTAGTTTGGGCACAGAATACTATAAAGGTCTAGAGAACTTTCATTTCGAATGCAGGCAACACACCAAGCTGAATTATTTTTCTCACAATCCATACAAAACTATGGCGAACTGTCAATTTGTTTTAGCACAGAGGTGTGCTGACCTTGAAAAAAACCGGCACGCGGCCTGCAACAAAAGATCATATCATTCTGTCTCATTTCTTCACAAGACCTATGCATATGTTGTTTTCTTTTTTGTATGACTGCGATGGAAGCTATCTAGTTGTCTATTGGTTTCTCTGTCTACGGGTTTTGCTGGCCTTGTTGCCTGCCCAATGGGTGAAAAAAAAGCTAATACACTGACGTTTCCGGTTCGGACATCAAAATCGTCAAAACAGTATACTTCCCGCCCGGTTTTTTAAACCTAAGGAGGTTGAATTACGCTTACTTTCCACCTGGTTTATTAAGGCAAAGGAGGTTGAATTACACTTACTAGCCTTTTATCAGAAAGCGTAATTCAGCTTCCTTGCGTTAAATAGAATAATACTTAATACAAAATGGTGCGTCAATATAAAACGTATAAAACCTATAAACAAAACATATTAGCAAAGAGAATACAATGCATTATAGTTTATGGAGGAAGTAAGTAAGGAATTGCTGTTAGGTTATGGTTGTTATTTAGGATTTGTTGCGAAATATTTGTGGTAATATTAGACGACAGTTTCCCTGCACAGTGAAACAACAGCAACATATCTAAACATACTGTTTTGTAATCTTGCTAGGCAGTAATAGCTTCATAATAATAATTATTCAATATCTTTAAACATTATATTTATCACGCATAGGTAAGTACTTAATTGCCTACCTAGTTATGCAGATAAAATGATTAAAATCTCTAAGACTTGTTTCAAAAGTCGTTAACAGTAACATAATCCACAAAACTTTGAAGCCTGATAACAATTATTCCTGGCTCTACAATAAAATAATCTTAGACTAACAATCTCAGGAAATGATGCTGAATTACTAGCGATATTTTTGACCTAAAGACGCCGTGACTTTTAGTGACATAAAATCATGTATGCGAATTCGCCATTGTTCTTTATAACAAACAAGTAAAATTATTATACATATATACAAAAAAAAAACAATTGCGAACAAACTTATTGAATACGAGCTGACCGCCCGCAAAAATAATCACACTAATATTATAAAGGCGAAAGTTTGTATGTATGTAAGGGGACACCCCCTTACATACATACAAATGTGTGTATGTTTGTTACTTCTTCTAGCTTAAACCGCTGAACGGATGTGGATGAAATTTGGTATGGATTATCACATAGGCTACTTTTTATCCATAAAAAATACACAGTTCTTGCTTGTCCCCCAGGACGCTGATGAAACCGCGGGGCGCAGTTAGTATTTATATAAATTTAATGCATCTTTTTTACTGACATATTTAACTTTAATAGTTGCAATTGCAACATTAGACTATAGTATAATATTAAATAAAAAATCTAAAATTGAAAATTTTGTAAGAAGCTTTACAGACAATTGCTACAGACTGTTAGGTTATAAGAATCATATATTTTTGAAATGTTATTTTATAGACCTTCATTTTGATACCTCAATCGATAGGTTTTGATCATTTTTGTCCCTTCGGAAATACAATATAGTTATTTTTCTTGACACTTCCTATATTCTATAACACTCTCGTGATTAAGACGAATGCAACAATAGATACCCCATTTATCAAAATCCATCAAGCAGTTTAGGATGTAGGACGCACCTAAGAAACGTAAAACAAAACAAACATACATACAACCCAAATACAACCCTCCGTACAGTCGGGTAAAAATTAAAAACTCAAATACTAAAACCCGACTATAACTACGAATACTAAAAAGTCCAAAACAAGAATATTCAAAAGCGTTAGAAATTTAAAACTCTAAGGATTATATAAAAAAATATTGTTATGTATGTAATAATAATTTGCACTCATTACAGTTGACGTTTAGATCAGTGAAGCTGGCTGAAGACCAAGAAGGCACCGACGAGTTCGTGCACAATGTGCGGATCTGGATGAAAGACAAGATGTCCATAGCGGCTGTGAAGGAGGGCACGGACAAACTGGTCGGAGTGCTGATCATGAGGATCCAGGAGAAAAGTAAGTTTATATCTTGTTTTATAATCAACTAGAAGCACCCAGCGGTTTAATGATGATGAAAATGATAAGTAGCCTATGTGATAATAGTCGTTAATGAAACGTTTGCATAATGAGAGGAATTAACACGATAGTGAGGGTAAAAAACAAGCCGTAGGCGAGTTTTTTAATAGTATCTCTAGAGTGTTTTAATACCTAGTTATGTGCCGTTTCATACACTACTTTATCTACCCTCATGCAATAGGAACTTACTTTTGATGAAAAAAAATATGTCGTTATATTTTATTGATTTTGCTGGTGAAAGCTTGTTCGTCATGTTCGTTGCTGTTCCGTGATGTCAGGTGGAGTCAAATTCTCCTCACGAACACTGTTTTCACATGTTTAACACGTCTTTGTCACATTTTTAATCAGGATAAAACATTTGATCAACATAAATAATCACATAAAATTGGTTAGGTACTAATGTAAAGTAAATTATGGCGCCAAAATCCAGACCACAGCAAATTCGCGCGCATACGGTCTAACACGCACCGCCATGGTTATAATGTTTTTTTTTTAATTAGAGACGTGGCGTGCGTAATGTATGTCATTATGCCACCATTTTTGAGTTCATAAGCCGGATTTTACGATATGAGTGTAGATAAACTTAGATATAAGCTATCCTGTTACCAAATTTCACCCAAATCCGTTCAGCCGTTTGAGCGTGAAGGAGTACTTCACACACATACTTCTAAAGATAAAAGATAGATGGCGCTAAACCATATATGCATTTTAAGACATTTTGTAAGGACTATCAGTTCTAATGTAAGGAGTTCTGCAACGCGCATACAAAGCTTTCCGCTCGATAAGAGAGTATTAATATTTAAAACTGTAAGCTATGATGCCTGTTTACGACAGAAGCTATACTTCTCTGGTTTATACTCGTAATATTAGTGTGACTATAATTTGACATTATCTCACCTGTGATGATGTGGTCTTAAATGGAACATGAAGAAAATTCAGCTTACAGAATAAAGATTTTCTACAAAACCCATAGCCCTGCTTCTCAAAAAACCTTAAATTATGTTGGTATGGCTTCTAAGGCTACCCGCACATAGCCCACTTCCTCTCCACAACCACAAGTGGTCGGTTCGGTTGCTTGAAGTTAGACTTACAGTGGCGTGCGACAGATCCCTTTGGACAGTGGTTGATGCAGGTAGTCGCTGGCCACGACTTACTGACTGAGTGGTGGTGACTTTAATTTTGAACCCTCATGTTTCAAGAAAAAAAAACATCAATTAAATTAACCCTTAAGCAATCGAGTGATACCGGGTTCAAAACCTAGGCTCCGCACCAATGACTTTTCTGAGTTATGTACGGTTTTCCATCGCTCCGTGCTTCGGAGGGCACGTTTAGCTGTCGGTCCCGGCTGTTATTGATTAATAGCAGTCGTTAAGCCATGTCAGAGGCCCTCGGGCGGCTTGACAAACTCTGACATCAGAGGCCGTTACTACCTCATATGCCAAACAAACACTTGGGTAATAAAATATTGGGACCTATACTTCCCACCACATAAATCGTTGTTTTTCTTCATATGGTAACACCGAATTAATGTCAATTGTCATCGTCATTCAACTTCAAAGTGTCTGCTTGGCTCGTAGTGCAAGTGTTGGCGTTTTATATCCAGTAGCGGCTGCAAGAAGCGAGTGACGAGTGATGACTGATGTAGCTCAGGGCCGCCAATAGACATACATGCAGAGAGTCCTTATAAAATTAATGAAAAGTGTAGGCGCTGATTGTCGCGGGCCACCGACCGGCACCGGTGTTTGCGCCGACTGGCCCATGTGCCATAGGCCTCATTAAATTGATGTCTTTCGTGTTTATGTTGTGAAATCTGTGATTGGTTTTTTGGGTCCCGCAGTCAAACAAGGACCCCTTATATTTTGTTAAGTGCGTCTATCCGTCCGTTTGTTCGGTTCTCCATTTGTATGTCACAGTATAGTATATTTTTATTTAATAATGATGAACACTACGTTGAAGACAGTTAAAAAAAATATAAAAAAAATAGTTTGGCACTCGTAAACGAAAAGTAAAAGTGAAACAAAATAGGTATACACGAGCGACCGAGCCTAATCAGCCTAAACAACTTGTTATACGACATCTAACAGTCTTCAGGTAAGAAAATAGTAGGCTGAGAGTAATTAACGACCTTTCAAGATACATAAATACATTTACCGGTCCACATCTCAAGTCTCCTCTTTATTTTTATCATTTCAGCCTTCTTGTGACTCCAGACGAAGCGCTCAATTGCAACATAACAGAAAAAAGTTTTAAACTTCAAAAGAATATTAGGTATGCCTCGAGATTACGCATCTCCAGACGTCGACAGAATTACCTTGAAGCTTTCCACCTTTATTTATTTAGCGCCCAGCTCTGAGCAATTTGGTAAACGCGCCCACAAAGAGGAGTAATTCCGACACAAATGTAAGCGAACGTCTTTAGACAGTGTTCAAGCAGTAACGAAGGTCCTTATTTGGAGCTAGATTCTTGCACGCTTTGGCATTGTTTTGTACTACTTATTGAGTGATATCATTATAGGCTACCTAGGCTTGATACGCTGGCGTCGGGTTAGAGAAATGAGACTAATCGATCGTTTGGAAGGGATCTGTTTCATAAAATCTAAGCGCTTTTTTTTTTGTACCTACATCATTTAAAACCAGATTCATAATTTCAGACAGTGTTTAACACGATTATGACAACAAAATATATGATATAAAGATTCAAATGGAACAATATCATTCGCATCTATTTCATTCTTTACAGTCTTAAAAGTAGCTAAAAAATAAAATCGACGATGATTGATCATTTTAAAATTCGTGTGTGTCTGTTTTGGTTCGGATTTCACGTAAAAAGTACTGTGCCGCTTGAAATGCGGTTTTCACTGTTGGATAGTTTTGGTTTTGACTCAAAATCTGGCGTTTTTATATCTCAATTTGATGAGTAAAAGCCAAGCAATCGTAAAAATCTTTTTAACGGCTATAGAATGGATATTGGTATTTTAGGTCCTGGAATAGCCCATAGAGTACTTTGAACTTAGATAAATATTATGGCTACACGTGCTAATCCGCAGGCACAGCTAGAAGTACATAAAACAATTAAGTATGTCACTTTCTAGCATGCGTTACTATTTCAAACAATAAATATGTGTACGTACTTTCAATTACGGTCGTATAATATTTTATTAAAAAATTATAACGGAAAATAAACAGTAAAATCAATTTTTGTGTTTTATAATAAGTCATGTTGCAGAGCGCCAGATGTTGAGTTGTAATTGAAAGTGTAGCCTGTGGGAAGGTTTGGGACGGTTCTTTCGAAGGCGCTTAGTTTATGCAAGTAGTAGTAAAAAAATTGTGTTATTGACCAAGCGAACGAGAAGCGCGAGCGAACCAACTCCATTTCAGCATGGGCAAAAATGCTTACGTATGTCCGGCTGTTCTCTATAGGCCGCATTTTTCAACCAATTATCGTGAAATTTTGTAAGCAGGTTAGATAATTACATGTTTTTTTGACAATTCAGTTGTTTGAAATTTTTCAAAACTGTGGAGATAAGGGGGTTGAAAAACACATCTCAAAAAATGATCAAAAATGTCATAACATTTTTTGTTGCCCTTATTAAGGCGCATAAACTTCAAGGGGTCAGGAGTGTGAGGGAGTGGAAAATAATGAAAAAAAAAACGCAGACAGGCTCGCGAGGTCTACAGCACAGATCCACTAGTGTACCACATGAACCCTGATAACTAAAATGGCGGGTATCCGGAAAAGTTCCGATACTGCCAACAAGGTTGTACTACCAGTCCCGCCTTCAAAGGTTCACCTCGCGTAACGATTGTTCTCCCTTCCTTACTTGCTTCGATACCATCAACATTCCCTTAATATAGACCTACCCCTATCGACTACTTGGAATCCAATTTACGTACAAGACATTCGGCGCAAGGTATAAGCAGATACAGACGTCATTTGGTTGCTTGCTTGTCGTATGAGGTAGTGCTGGCCTTTGGTGTAAGATTTAGTAAGGCTGCCAGCGGGCCTCTGATATGGCTTAACGACTGCTGTCTTAATAGAACCAGCTATATGGTATATAGCTCAAAGTGCCCTTCGAAGCACGGAGCGACAGAAAACCGCACATAACTTGCAAAAGTCTTTGGTGCGGGATGCAGTACTGGCCTTTGGTGTCAGATTTTGTCAGGCCGCCCAATGGCCTCTGACATGGCTTAACGGCTGCTGCCTTGATAGAACCAACTATATAATATATAAAGCTCAATGTGCCCTCTGAAGCACGGACTGACGGAAAACCGCACATAGCTTGCAAAAGTCTTTGGTGCGGGAGGCAGTACTGGTCTTTGGTGTCAAATTTTGACAGGCCGCCCAATGGCCTCTGACATGGCTTAACGACTGCTGCGTTATAGAACCAGCTATATAATAGATAGCTCAATGTGCCCTCTGAAGCACGGAGCGATGGAAAACCGCACATAACTTGCAAAACTCTTTGGTGCGGAGCCTAGGACCGAACCTAGTATCGTTGAATTCTAAGTCGCACTAGTGAACCACTAGGCTACAATCGCTCAATCAACATTTCTTAGCTATAGTATGTATGTCTGTTCTTTTGTGGCACTATACTATAGACCAAAGGCGTGGACCGATTTTGATGATTCTTACTTCAGTCGTTTTGTCTTAATCTTGCGAGTGCTACTAAATACATGATATTAATGAAAACTCAATATGGCGTCTTGTTTTCGCCTATAATAGGTATTTGAAAATCATCTTTAGGTTGCTCTACTTATTTTTCATTTCGAATGAACATTTAGAATCCATAACGAGTTAATGTATGTCTGCTCCTTTGTGGCACTATATAGACCAAACGCTTGGACCGATTTTGATGATTCTTAAGTTAAGGCCAGGCTCCAAGGTTACATTTTCCCACTCCCCACTTCCCTGCCACCTACCCTACACTCTGCCACCCGCTACCCGCAATAAGCACTGAAGTGCCTGCGTAACAAGGTTTAATATCGCGAGCGCTGTTTGAACACACAATTTAGCTCGGAACTAAATGACGTATGTCTCAAAAGTTATTATTTTATTGGCAGGCTAATAATTTAGTTAGGTAAATTTTGTCTAAGCCTTAGATAATAAACTATATTTTCTTGCTGTGAGATTTATTTAGAGATAAAAGTTAACCCGTTGAGTAGAAAAATGTAAACATTACCGAAAATAACGTAATTTTTGATAAGAAAATGCATCAAATGAAATTTTGTTAATCATGTTTTTGTCTTAGTCTTAGAGAGATAAAGATCTCAAAAATATATATGTTAAGTTTCACATTTATCAGATTTCTGGTTGACCCAGCATATTTATGCAAAAAGCCCTTAAAAAGCAGAGCCTGGTCTTAATCGTTTTGTCTTAATCTTGCGAGTGAGTGAGTGCAACTAAATACTTTTAGGATCTGGGCATAACGATTTAAAGTTGGTTAGCAACCATTCTCACTAATTCGTATACACATAAACTAAAAAAAAATAAAAAAAATGAGGCAAACAAGCTTTAGAATTTTAATTTTGAAATATAATGTGTAGTTAGAGGCATCATCCATTTAATTTCTCCTTTGACGGGATAACCTAGCGAGCTAACTCTTCATGCTTCTAACTGCATCTTATATTTCAAAATCAAAAATCTAAAGCTTGTTTGCCTAAAAAAAAAAATGAACAAAATAAAAATATGTAGCTTACTTCCGCCAAAACTGTAAGTCAGACAAATGATAAATGGTAAAATTAACACAAGTAAAACCCCACGCTAAACAAAACCCTACCCCAGATTAAACTAATGAAAAATATAAATGAAAGAAAAGCTAAGGCCTGGAGGCCAGAAAAAAACACTTATATACAAATAATATATATATAAATATATATACACAATAAAAAACCCCCAAGCTAAACAAACCCTACCCAAATACAAGTATCGAAACACTTATATATTCATATACATATAATATAAAAACACAATAAAAAACATATACCTCCCCACATATACATATATCTCTTGTTTGCCTATTTTTAGTTTGATCACAGTCTGGTTTTTGTTTTTTATAATAATTTATTTTTAGTATGGTAAACATGACCTGAATCAACATCCATGATTAGCTCCATATAAAGGAACTCTTCAACAGTCAACAGAACAGACACGAAATTTTGTGTACGCATTTTATTAAGATAGCTGGTTTTAAGTTTTACCATGACATAGTTGCTGCACTTAGGGTTGGGTCCTGACTAGAGAACTCCTCAGCGGTTAACAGCAAAGACACGAAATGTTGCATACGCATTTAATTGTGATCGCCCATTTTAAGTTTCACCGTGACAAAGGCTTAGCTTTTTTGTAAACAATTTTTAATTAACTTCTTTTTTTCTATTCTGGGTCCATGTCAGCTTCCATACACGTTTTGTTACGTGTCCGTTCAGATTCCATTCTGATTCCGTTCTATTCCTATTTCATTATTTTATTTAAATTCTGCAAACCCAATATTCAATCGCGGATCTCTTAAAACTGGCAACCCACGTCAAATCCTATAGCTGAATCGGAATTCTTTTTACGAATGCAGTAAAAATTTAGGCTCAAAGCGTTCAAGGAATCTTCCCCTAATGTTACTGGTACGAACAGTATCGATACAGGGAATAGAGTTTCGTTCGATACATCGATACGTGAATAGTTAAGGTGCTAGGGATGTGACCGTGGCGAAGCATGACCCGTTGCAAAATAGCCGATATAACAATATCAACTTTTTATTCGACTACGGCGAAGCAAAAAGGAGGATTAGGAATTTGACCGGTATGTATGTATTTGTTCCCTAATAACCAGTGATCGGATTTTGGGGTGCAATTACTGGGATTTAATGACGTTATCAGAATATGGATAAGTCATATAATCCCGGTAATCCCGGTATCACGGGATTAACGAATTTGCCATGTATGGTTATACCAATATAAAATATCGATTAAATTTGTCAATTTCATAAAAACGTTTTGAATAAGTCACTTTTAACTTTATCTCTCTGTCTGTCGGTCCGGGTGGAAACTTGCAACTCAAATTTCGAGCACTTCCCGATTACTTATCTGGCTGAAACTTTTCTGGGTAGCTCTTGATGACAATGCATTCTAAAAAAAAAATAGTTTTAATAAACCAAAAACACGCTTTATATAGAAAACCAAACTAAAAAATAGAAAATAAATTGTAATAGTGTAAATAAGGAAAAATGTTTTATTTGAAAAAAAAACGTGGAGTGCATGGGTCAATAGTTATGTAGTGACATATTATATTTAGCACAGTAAGCAAAACTGTAGAGCGGCTGTCCGAGCGCCCCCCTCCGTCGGCAGTCGTCTCCGCCAAGTCTTTGTATACAAACGTGATTAAAACTACTATGCGATTTAACTCAAGTGTTTTTATTTAATTGGGCTAGATCAATTATTTTGAAGACATAGACTGAACATTATTCCAAATAACAACCAGCCCCGACATTGGTGACCCCAGACTATAGTGAATACTATTTTAGTGAACATTTTTGTTGTGAAATCAGTGACTCATATTTAATTGTTACAAAATGAATCCAGCACTCGAAACACCGGTCGACCCACAGCAACCGAAGGTAGACGAAATGGATCAGCCGGGGACTACCTGTTCAGCTTTGTCGCTTACTCAGAAAATACCAGATTTTTGGGAGGATCAGCCCAGAGTGTGGTTTATACGGACCGAAGCGATTTTAGCACCACAAAAAATTGGGGACGACTCAAAATTCAACGTGATACTATCCAAATTAACAAAAGACGCGATAACTCAAGTGACAGATTTGATCGTTAACCCGCCCGATCGGAAGCACGAAGCTTTGAAAAACCGCTTGTTGCAGATTTATGAAGAGAGCGAGAATAGACAAATACAAAAGCTTATCGGAGAAATGGAGTTGGGAGACCAGAAACCATCCCAACTGCTACGCCGGATGAGAGATCTCGCGCGAGGCAAAATACCCGATGATACCCTGCGCATATTGTGGCAAGGTCATATGCCTCAAGCAGCCAGAGCGGTGCTGGCGGTCACGGACAATTTGGAGTTAGAGAACTTAAGTGTCATAGCCGACAAG
This sequence comes from Alsophila aescularia, assembly GCA_946251855.1. NCBI lineage: Eukaryota > Metazoa > Arthropoda > Insecta > Lepidoptera > Geometridae > Alsophila > Alsophila aescularia. The sequence continues at coordinate 35,189,651 of OX276384.1, forward strand.
ATCGTGGAGACAACTCGGCCTGTGCAAATTGCCGAGGTTGTGCATACCTCCAATAATGGCCTAGATAAAGTTTTAGCGGAGATTGCAAAAATCAACCTAAGACTAAATAACTTGGAGCGAGGGCGAGCCAGACAAAGGGACAGCAGCGGGACCTCACGTGTGTCTCCAAGAACCCGCAGCAACTCGCGCAATCCAAGGAGCCCGGATTGGTTATGTTTCTATCATTACCGTTTCAAGACACGCGCTAGGAAGTGCATTCAGCCCTGCGCCTGGAAAAACCAGGAAAACTAGGACGTGTACAGATAGAGGCGGTAATCTGTACAATAGCGGAAAGTCACCGTCTTTGTGTAACAGACTTAACTAGTGGACATAAATTTTTAGTGGACACAGGTGCGGAAGTTTCGGTAATTCCGGTAACAAAAAAACTTTTTACAAGTAGTGCAGTTTCGGACTATAAACTATATGCAGCGAATGGCTCAGAGATAAGGACTTACGGTACTCGGACTTTGGTATTAAATTTCAAGCTGAGACGACCTTATCGTTGGACATTCATTATCGCGGACGTGAAACAGCCTATTCTTGGTGCTGATTTTCTAAAACACTATAAACTATTGGTAGACATAAGTGAACAAAAGTTAGTGGACAAAACGACTAATTTGTGTGTTATCGCGCCAATAGTACCTTACAGTGATTCACCGATATACGCAGTGGACATTACGCATCCGTATGCCAAACTTTTGCAAAAATATCCGGATGTAACCAAACCAGTTTCTTTCAGGGAACCATCTAAGCACTCTGTATATCACCACATAGAGACCACCGGCCCACCAGTGTACGCTCGAGCGAGACCACTGCACCCGGACAGGTATGCCAAGGTGAAGGAAGAGTTCCGCGTCATGCAAGAGATGGGAATCTGCAGGCCCTCCAAAAGTCCATGGGCCAGTCCATTGCATGTAGTTCCCAAGAAGAATGGTGAGTTGAGACCCTGCGGCGATTATCGGCGACTCAACGCGATCACAAAACCGGATCGTTACCCTATACCGCGACTGCAAGATTTTACCTATGTACTTGCTAATAAGACTATATACTCGCGTCTAGACATAAATCGTGCATATCATTTTATTGAGATCTGGCCTGATGATGTAGAAAAAACCGCTATCATAACGCCGTTTGGTTTGTTTGAGTTCCCACGCATGACTTTTGGTCTAAGGAACGCGGCTCAAACATTCCAACGCTTTATGAACGACACGGTGCTGCAAGGGTTAGATTTTATATACTGTTATATCGACGATGTGTTAGTAGCCAGTTCTGACGTCATCAGCCACGAACGGCACTTAGCTCAAGTTTTAGAACGATTTACCCAGTATGGAATCTCTATCAATCTATCTAAATGTTGTTTTGGCCAAAATAAACTAGATTTTTTGGGTTACGAAGTATCAACTGAGGGGATACGCCCATTGGAAGATAAGGTGCAGGCGATAGAAGATTACCCGAAACCACAGACAGTAGCTCAACTACGTCGTTTTTTGGGAGTGTTAAATTTTTACCGCGCTCATCTTCCACAGCCCGCGTCTTATCAGTCGGTATTAAATGCGTATTTGCATGGAGTTAAAAAAAATGATAGTACTAAAATTGAATGGACTGAATTAGCGGAGAATGCTTTCCAACAATGTAAAGAGAGCTTGAAAAATGCTTGTATGTTGTTCCATCCTTTACCAGGGGTCCCATTAGCGCTCATGACCGACGCATCTGACACCTGTGTGGGAGCAGTACTGCAGCAGCTGCATCAAGGTACTTGGAAGCCGTTGGGATACTTTTCCAAAGCGCTATCAGCAGTTCAACGTAAGTACTCTGCTTACGATCGTGAGTTGCTGGCTATTTACATGGCCATTCATTTTTTTAGGAACATGCATGAAGGTCGTACCCTTACTGTGTATACCGACCATCAAGCACTAGTACATGCATTCAAAAAGATAGGTACAGACAAAGAGACGCCACGGCGAACACGGCAGCTGATGTTTATAAGTGAGTTTACCACGGACATAAGGTTCATAGTCGGTTCAGATAACCAATGTGCAGATGCCTTATCTAGGGTAGAGACAGTATATTGCCCGTCAGCCATCGATTATGCAGCATTGGCAGAAGCACAGTCCCACGACGAGTATGTTACTTCGAATAACATATCAGGTAACATTCAGTTTAAACGTGTCAGCTTGCCCGGATGCAATTCACAGGTATATTGCGAGGTATCTACTTGCAACGTCAGACCTTATGTACCAGAGTCATTTCGCAAGATTGTCTTTAATGCTGTACATAATTTAAGTCACCCAGGTATACGGACGACACGCAGTATGATCACTCAAAAATTCTTTTGGCCAGGAATGAATCGAAATATAGGTTTATGGGCTAAAGCTTGTGTACAATGTCAACGTTCGAAGGTGCAACGGCACACGGTTTCCGACCTACAACAGTTTCTACCGTCTGCCAGGTTTGAACACCTCAATTTAGACATAGTAGGCCCATTACCCGAAACAAAGGAAGGTTACAAGTACTTAGTCACAATAATAGACCGATGTACTAGATGGCCCGAGATTTTCCCGGTCAAGGATATAACTGCTAACACAGTCGCAAAGGTAGTATATGACGGCTGGATAGCACGGTTTGGTTTATGTCATCGCATCACTAGCGACCAAGGTCGTCAATTTGAAAGTACGCTTTTTACTCGTCTGATGCAGTACATGGGGGTAGAGAAGTTTCGCACCACCGCGTACCACCCACAAAGTAATGGAATGATAGAACGGTGGCATCGCTCTCTCAAAGTTGCCCTTACTGCACGCCTAGACTGTACGTCGTGGGTAGACGAGTTACCAACGGTTTTACTAGGTTTGCGAACAGCTATCAGACGTGATAGCGGGGTAAGTGCAGCAGAAATGGTATATGGTCAATCAATAAGAATTCCCTGCGAATTTTTTGACGTCACCAAACAAGTAAGCGATCCCGCGACTTTAGTCGACCGCATTAGAGATTCGATTAGAAAATACAAACCGGTTCCAAGGTCAAGTCATAGCAATTCTCGTGCAGTTTTCGTGCATCCCGATTTAAGAACGGCAAATTATGTATTCGTTAGGCATGATGCGGTAAGGAAACCTCTTCAACCCACTTATGACGGCCCATATCCCGTAATAAATAGAGGGGAAAAGGTTTTCGTACTGAACATCAACGGCAAAACCACGCGTATATCAATAGATAGATTAAAACCAGCGTATCTATTGCTAGCTGACGACGGCGAACAGATCGTTTCGCAGAGAGGCTCACAGAGCCCCGTGCCGCTAAAGATCCTAGGCACGGAGGAACGATCTAATGCATCAACTAATGCAGAGAGAGACTCGTCGAGCCCGGTATCACAGAGCCACACTACCGGCGGTACCAACACAGATGCCTCCGGTGCAGCCAGCAGGAAAACTAGATCTGGACGAGCCGTACGAACGCCGATCCGTTTTCAAAATGATGTATAATTCGAGTAGTATATTGAATAACGTATAAATGTATCGCAAATGTATCGTAATTTAGTTTAGTTGTAAAAAGATGCACGAACACTACATAGTATTTATAAGTATAATCGGCATCTTTGCAAAGCCGCATACTTATAAACTCCTTTAGTTAGCATTTTTGCAATTAGTAATTCTAGCATGTAACTACTCGTATTTAATGTTAAGTAAATGGTTGTATGTTCAGAAATATGGGTTATATTCATATTCATGTTACCGCGTTTCCACTCATTATTTTGTGCAGTCGCATTCCATACGAACGTTTGTTTTTCGTCGTGATAATATGGGAAAGGAGCAGAGTAAAGAAGAGAAGAAAGGCGAGGTCGTTATCGCACAAAACGGAACAGTAAATATGGAATCGCGTTTATCAAATCAAAACATCATGTTACTAGTGATTTTGAGTTTGTTCGCGACTATTATTTTACTACTGATTTGGAGAAAGCTGAAAGGGCAGATAGCAGCGTGGTTGCGAGGGCAGATAGCCGGCGCCGGCGCGCCGCCGCCACCCACCGCGACCGCTCCGCCGTACGCAACGACACCGTCAGCAAATCTCGTATAATACATGATATACAACTGATGCCACCCATATTTCAGAAGCATACGTATTGTTTTAAGTTAAGTTGAATGTTTTAAGCCTCAATCAAAAATATATATTTTATTGTTATGAAAATGTAATTTTGGAAGTTTTTGGAGTTTACCCTTAATTATTTTTTTTAATTAAAGAGGGGGAATGTGTAGTGACATATTATATTTAGCACAGTAAGCAAAACTGTAGAGCGGCTGTCCGAGCGCCCCCCTCCGTCGGCAGTCGTCTCCGCCAAGTCTTTGTATACAAACGTGATTAAAACTACTATGCGATTTAACTCAAGTGTTTTTATTTAATTGGGCTAGATCAATTATTTTGAAGACATAGACTGAACATTATTCCAAATAACAACCAGCCCCGACAGTTATAAATATTTCATTGACAGATATGAGAAGCACCCCACGCTTTTTTTTTGAAATAAAACATTTTGTTCTTATTTAAACTATTAAAATTTATTTTCTATTTTTTAGTTTGGTTTTCTATATAAAGCGTGTTTTTTAGTTTTTTTAAACTATTATTTATTTTCTACTTTTTTTTTTCGAATTATTGCATTGTCATCGGTCTTTGACAGGTGTGCAAAATTTGAATGAAATCTGACCGTTTAAAGTGGGTCCAAATAGCGTCCAAAGGAGTCGGTTACAAACATACAAACATACAAGTGAAGCTAATTTAAAGCGTAAAAAAAACACTAATTGATAAAAATAACGATTAAGAACAAAATAAATAATGTAGATTAAATTACATAGGTAAAAAAATCGATGTATTGGTTGTAATTATCAGTTGCTGTGGACAATCGATCTCAAGTAAGTAAGCACTACTGACTATACCTACATATTATATATATTCATATATATATATATATATATATATATGAAAAATATTGTTAGCTGTTGCTCGCGGCTTTGCTTACATTTTTTTATCAGATTGTTGTATATTTTGTTACCACTGCACGCGATCATGAATATTCTCTATAAATTTTTAATAATTATTTTGGTCTATTTTTTTTTTAATTTAGTAGATAGTTAAGTAGTTTATCTATTATTTACTACAAACATATTTCAAATCAGCGATTACCTTAAACAGATTTCCAGTTCGTGAATGTATTAGTTTCTATGAAAAATATATCTACACTTTTCGAAACAATTGAACTCCACATGGCGTTCTCGAGGTTCATGCATGCGCGAAGCGGCTGACGACTTTTCATTAGCCGCTTCGCGCATTTCGTCTATAATCCGTAGTCGAGTTGAGTTATCAACATATCGATATCGGCATCGTAACGGCAGGACGTGTTCCCATCCCATGCATAGACATCGACTAGACAGTTTGTGCTCTTTTGTGAATGCTAGATGTTTAATGAGACGTTTCACGATGAGTGGATTTTGATAGAGTTGGACGGGTATCGAATTGGGTGGAGATTTTCGATTGGTTTATGAACTTTTGAAACACCCTTTTATTAGCTTCACCTGTATGTATGTTTGTATGTATGTAACGGAATCTTTGAACTCAATTTTTACCCCCTTGCAATGGTCAGATTAATTCAAAATGTTGCACACTTATCAAGGCCCGATGACAATCCAATAATTGAATTGTTTTTTTTCCCATTATCCTGATCAGGATCATCAGAAAGAACGGTTCTTTTAAGTTTTTTTTCAATATGTTTCCTAAATTTCTTACTGTTTTTAAATTCAACACTAAAGTTTCAAAAACTAATAAATGAAACTTAAATTATAATTAAAAAAAACTAAAAACACATTCTTACGACATTCTTACACTAACTCTGTAATTCAAAATAGAAATAGTAACATGGCTTTATGGCCTTAGCGTTTGCTGAGTCGGGACCTGTTTGCGACAACACACAGCATTAATTTTGTACCTTTTATTTTTGTTTGTAATTATTGTTCTTTGTTTTTCTGTATAATGTTGTGTGTTGTCATAAATAAATGTATATTCTTTCTTTCTTTTCTAACAAAAAAAACTATTAAAGCGTGCTTTCTCGTTTTTTTAAATTATCATTTAGTCCTGACTAATGTTGAAGAGCCCATTACACAAAAGACCAAAATGTACAACGACGTTTTGACATCGACCAACCCGCACAGGGTCCGTGTTGGGTTCTGGCCCGTACTACCGGAGAGAAGGCCCAATGTCCCAGCAGTGGAAGGGAGCAAAAAGTTAATGATGATGATCATTTGGATGGTCCGTAATCGATCATTTTGTAAATGCGTGAAATACAGACAACATTACATCTAGAAGCGGCGCAAGTTTCTATGTGAATGCTAAAATTTCACAGGTAGGTAATTTAATTCTTTCGAGGAGTGAACTATGATTGCTTTATTACGAGATTACTGCGAAGTAAACTAAATAAAATTGTTTATTTGCAAGAAACTCGGCCGCAAAAAATATATTACAGGTGTTTGTAAAATCAAGCTCATGGTGCTTCAACATTGTTGACATACAATCTATATATACCTACTTATAAGCAGTAAGTAACAGTAGTATAATAGTCTCTACAACGAATATAATTAAATAAAAATGATCTAGGGTACTTACTACTGAACGAAGTCGAGCAATCGATAAAAAACTATTTGACGACAGATCTACTTTGCTGAAATGTGGATGTACTTTACAGATAGGTATACTTTTGGTCCTGGATTAACACATACTTTTAACCTAGAAACACGACAAGGCGGGCAAAGTCACGGGCATAGCTAATGCATATAATAAATCAGAAAGTAACAAAAAGTTTGTGCACTGAACAATAATATAACAGTAATCAATTTGTGCCTGTATACCCGTTCATTACATAAAAACTACTGGACCTATTGAAATGCAGGTTTCACTTTTGGATAGCTTAGGTTTTAAGGTAAAATCTGGTATACTTTATATCTAAATCTGATAAGTAAAAACCGAAATATTGATAAAAAACTAGTATAATTAAGTATAATGTACTTTACAGGTACTTTATCCTGGAATAACTCATAGATTACTTCTAACCCAGAGAATAACTACGCGGGCATAGCCGCGGGAATAGCTAATCTTCTATCTATCTATATCAAAATCAATTGCCGTGCTCTGGATTAGTCCCATCGGGCCCGGTGGCCCGGCCCTGGTACCAGGGCGGATGGGAAAAAATAAATACCGGGGCGGATGGCACTAATTTAGTTATATCGGCCCCGGCAGCAGAAGCTCTCCAGATTTTGTCCCGGTACCGGGGAGGTTGGGAAAACAAAACATCGAGGCGGATGGCACTAATTTAGTTTCATCGACCCCGGCAGCAGAAGCTCTCCGGATTCTGCCCCGGTACTGGGGGAGGTGGGAAAAAAAAGTAGCATCTTCCCCGGTGATATTAATACAATGTATAATAGCCAATAGTACTCGTAATAAATAAAAGTTGAGCTAAGTACTGTTATAATTAACAGTATATTCTCGCAAAAACTCAAACTCGACCGTTTTTTTTGTTATGTTTCGTCAATACTGGGGAGGTTTAGGAAAAAATATATAGGGAAACTAGTTTTTTTATCATTGTGCACGCAGTGAAGATATGGGGTATTTTAAAAAAATGGTTTTAGGTTTCAATATAAGAGTTTTCTATTTATTAGATTATCTTCATTTGTTACAGGTGCATTTTCTAGAACATTCAGTAGAAATAAAATCACACACAACCCTCAGTACTCGGCCGTGATGACGTTCTACAATGCAGTGGAGAAACCGGTCAATGTATACGAGGAATTGGGAGTCAAACGATATTTTAAGGTTTACTTAGTGGCGCTGAAGAACAGGTATAGGCATCGAGGTAAGAATTCTCCGTATATTTTTTATCATCATCAGCCCGAAGCCCGCGTACGTCCACTGCTGGACATGAGCCTCCCCGCAATAGGAGGATTTGCCGTAATCACCACACTTGGCAGGCGGTTTGATGATCTTAGTAATTAGGTGATACTTGAAAATCCACATTCGGTTGATCTAGTGGCTAGAGATCTTGGGTACGAAATCGAATGGTCGCGGGTTCGTATACTGTAAGGTGTAATCATTTGTGTGATGAGCAGAAATGCTTGTTTACGAGTCATGGATGTAATATTCTTATCTATGTATGTTAATCGGTTATCTAGTGCCCATAGTACAGGGTATCCTAGTTTGGGGCTAGGTAATTTGTGTGGAAATGTCCCGAATATATTTATTCATTTATTTATTTATTTCCTGAATTCCCTTGGTTGGTTTTCACAGCACCCACGGGATTATAAGGGGTAGACCTGTTACTAAGCCCAGCCCACACACACACACAGCACACTGCTTTATATTTTTACTTACAAATGTTCTCTATGCTTTGAAATAAGCTGGTTATCAGCTCCTCGGATTCTCATTATCAATTGCAGTACCATCACAGAATAAAATAATAGTATGGCACTATTTAAAACGTTAACCAGTAGAGGCACTATATAAGGGAAAAACCCTATTTTTACTGCGGAGGGTTATTTATGTATTTGGATTACATAAATGTTTGTTTATTTATTTATACGTTTCTTTGGCGCCTACAGTCTATGCGGCTTGATGGGTTTTGATAAATTAGGTATCATTGGATTCATCTTAATGACAAGAGCACTAACAAGAGTGCTATAGAATATATTATGAAGTGTCAATACTTGTACTATTATTTATTCTGTGATAAAACTAAAATAGCGGCTCACAGCTGCCATATTGTATTTCCGAAAGAACAAATAACTAGCTTAAAAGCTAAAAAAATACGCCTGCCCGGCCAATAAAAGAGCTTTTGCCAATAAATTATATACTGTTGGTATGTGCTTATTAAGGCCTTCAATTTGATACCCATATTGTAAATGTCGTTTTTTTTCGACTTTTAATATTATGCCATACTGCCACCATATAGAATGTTTTAAAAAGAAAAATAGCCTATGTTACTCGGAGGGATGTAGGGATTCTAACGATACCCCATACGTCTAAATCTGTTCAGGCATTTAAACGTTATGGTGGAATAAAGAAACTCACATACATACATAAATGCTAAAAACAATACACTTCTTGTTTTGGGGCAGTCATGTAAAAATTACCAAAATCCTATCGAGTGAGGTATCAAAATGAAGGTCTATAAAAGACTATTCCAATAATAAGGGAAACTAAAAAAATAAAAACAAATTAATTTAAAAAACCCTTAGACATTCATTAAAACACCACCAAGTAGTTTGATTGTTAGAAAGAGATAAAACATCTATAAGATTCACGAGAAAAAGTTTATTTACCGTTGAATATGACTCTCAAAGAGTGGCTTTATTTCAATTTCACTGGCTTTGGAATTATTTTGGAAGTGTTCCAAGCAATGTGCTAGTAATTTTTGGATGGGATGTTTATTATTAGGTTAGAAGTTAATCAAACTTTACTACCCCCTCGTATATTTCTCCATCTCAAGTATATTTCAATGAAACAAAAAGCAATAAAGTCTACATGGATACCTACTCGCCCCTGCTATCCATAGATCTAGTTATAGGAGGGAAGATACGGCACGATTTCATGTCGCGTTAACAAAAAAAAGCTAGACAAACTCATCCACACAGCTACATTCTAATAGTCGTGATTCATGACCATCAAGAATAAAGCCAAAGAAGTTCAGTTGTGTGCTTTGCACCTAATTTATGCGGTCCACACCCAAAAACATTCCATACCATTATGCTGCAGCATGCTGGTACCATACCATTTCGTTTGTTTAGCACGTGTTAGCAGTGACTATTATCCGCGCTACAGCACGCATGCTACAGTCTGCGTATGTCTCTCTATCCTTGTTATTGATGCACATGAAGCACGACAGAGGGAATGTAGCTGGTAGATGTTTTTGCCTGTAGTTGTATCCAGTCCAGTTTTTGTTTACGTGATATTAAAGCGTGGCTTATCTTCCCCCTTTAACTAGATCTATTATTTTAAGTGAGTATTCACTGATATTATCCTTGACTCTGAATTACACGCGAATGCTCCCGGTGAGAACCCACCTCGAGTTGTTCTAAAAATAATTTGCATTAAGTGTTACTCATAAGTTCCTGAGTGGAACTTATGAGTAACACTTAAAGCAATAATGTCAGTAGCATATTAGAGCGATGCAAGTCTAGCGGTTTACTGGTGTGACTTAGAATACTGTACCGGGTTCGATCCTAGGCTCCGAACCTATGGTTAAGTAAATTAAGGTTTTTCCTTCGCTCCGTGCTTCGGAGGGCACGTTAAGCTATCGGTCACGGCTGTTATTGATTAATAGCAGTCGATAAACCATGTCAGAAGATCTCGGGTGTCCTGATAAGCTGTGACACTAGATGCTAACAATACATCAGACGACACAAAAAAAGCAGTAGCATATTTTCCAGCTATCGTGTTTGTTGCACGGCTGGTTAGATTTGAACCCATCACCTGCATCGTGGTGAATGATTGCAGAACCAGCTCCGTAATCATAGCTATAAAAATCTCTATATCTTTTTAGGAATCGCAAAAGAAATGATGAAAGCTGCCATAAGGCTAAGCGCAAGTGCCAACGTCCCAGCAATGTCAGGTAAATTGTTCCAAAACTAAAGTCAACTAAGTAAACTGTGTTTAATTGAATTTTATATAAGCAATGCCCTAGCTATAATGACTTGCCGTTTTAGAATAAGATGTTTTTGGTGTGTAAACATCTAATGGCGCGGTACGGGGGTAACGCCAACTGTTGTCGTGGCGATCGAGCGGTTCCGCGACGCGAGCGTTCGTGGCTCGTCGGCTCTTTTCGCCTCAGCACGGTCATATTCTAGTTATATGCCATCATTTTTTTTTTTTATGTGCAAAATGATGCGTTCCAGTTGGGGATTGAACTTCGGTACTAAAGAGCGGCATTCGAACGATGTCCCGTTGCGCCATCCAGACTTATGGTATTAGGCTGAAAAGTTAATAGAGATCAGACGAAGACTTGCTGATTCACAGTTGAACAATGAGAGCGCACGGTGCAAAATGGTTGTTCGTTGTTTTAGTTTTTTTTATGTTTACACATCTGCTAAGCCACCCGCGACGCCTTTTTTTTTTTAAATGTCTTACCATTGGTGTGCGTTTTTTAAATGACCAGACTGGGCTCCAGTTCTACTAAAACCATTGTAATGACAATTATCAACAATTTTCGCAAAATTTTCGCTTTTACCTCTTAAAAGTGGTAGAAGCGATTTTTTTTGGAAAATTTTCAAAATTAAATATTTTCAAAAAAGAAAAACTCAAAATTAAAAAAAAAAACACAAATTTTTCACTTCTACTACTTTTATGAGAAAAAAGCGAAAATTTTGGGAAAATTGTTGATAATTGTCATTACGATTGTTTTAGTAGAATTGGAGCCCAGTTCAAGCGTTTGACCACGACTTCACCTGAGAGAAAGCGTCGATGTGGTTGAAGGTGTAGCACGCTTGCTAGTCGATACCTATTCACTCTGGACTTGAAGACACCTGGGTTGTATTTTACTGGAAACCTGACGAAGACCACGGTTTCCACTCTTTGGCAGTTTTAATAATGAATGTAGAAGCGTAAGGCTTTCTTCAAATGCGTGGTCATAGATGTGCCTCTTGTCCAGTCGGCCTGGAGCGCGATTTTCCCTTGTATCACAAAATTTCTGTGCAGATATTTTTGTCTTATTTACTGTCGCTTGCTGTTTATTATTTTCAAAGGTCTGTGACTAACGTCCGCAGTGAAAACGGTTTGGAGAAGATTGTTTAGATTATTATGACACTGGCACGACGCTTATACCACACTATTCATGACATTATAGTAAATGAAGTCGATTTACTGGTATCGGTGTCATTATTGTATACTGTAAAAAAGGTCTATGGCAGCTAAAATATTTTATTTATATTCATCATCATCCTCATCATCATTACCTCATCCGGTGTCAACCCAATTTTAGATCCTCCTTTCTGCCACTTGATCCAGCCCTGTGCTAGGTTTATCACTTAATCACGTCTTATTACTTTTTTAGGTATTTTTACAACTGCCCGATCTCAACAGATCGCAGATGAGCTAGGATTTGAGAAGTACCATGAAATATACTACATCAGATACATCATCGACGATCAGGTATGGTTTAAATTTAACATATTTGAACACTTTCACATATTTTTCTAATTTTCCCTTTTACTTGTGCTAGACATTGCTTCTTTCCAATTTTCATGATTCTATGTCAACGGAATGTACTCTATAGGTTTTAGTTCCCTGGCAAGTGTCAAAATATGCGGCATAAACGGCCGTATCTTTTAAATTTGTAGACTTAGAAGTTGGTGTTTTCACAGCTCCAAGCGATTGCAGACTTGAGTATTTGATATTAATTTCAACTTGATACCTCTACGCGTTCCTGAGGAAAAGGGTCTTGACAGACAGACAGACAGACAGACAGATGGACAGAAACCGAACTGATCCTATAAGGGTTCCTTTATTTTTCTTTTGAGGTACGGAACCCCTCAAAAGAAGAATAATATTAAGACGCTGGCATCGCAATCGGCTGCCACTAGATGTATATCAAAATTTATTGAAAAAACAACAACTTTACTTTTTTTTTTTTAATTTTTCAACAGATTGTATTCTGGGATGCCGGCTTGGGCAACTATGGTGCTGCTCTCATGGCGTATCGAATTCCCAACGTGGAAGAACCCCAGGACTTGCACGTGCAGCTCTCGTCCCGCTTCAACATCGCGCATTTAGACGAAGAAGAAGACCTTACAAATTTAGAGAATGATGAGTTAGCCCAAGCAGGTGATGAAAACAGAGATGACGAAGTAGAAAACACTTAATTCATATACTTGGTCATTATTTTACGATCAAGCTAGCTATAACAGCTTAGCTTGCATTCCCCTTGGCTCAACTTCAAGCAAGGATGACAATAAAATATAACAGTGAAGTAAGTATATCTTTTATTTAAGCTATCTTATCTTACCCACTTGCTTTCGATTTAGAAACAAAATCATCATCAGCCTATACTTGTCCACTACTGGACGTAATTCTCTCCTAATATTTGCCAAAGAGTTAAGTCTTCAGTTCTCTGCATCGCATTCCTGACATGGAAGAACTCCAAGTTTTGCAAGTGCAGCTATTATCTTGCCTTAACATCGCGCAATTAAACGAAGAAGAATACTATATAAAGATAATGATGGGTTAGCCCAAGAAGGTGATAAAAACAGAGATGACGAAGTAAAAGACCTTAATTCATGCACTTAGACGTTATTTAATGATCAAGTGTGAGCTATGACAACAGCTTAGCTTGTATTCCCCTTTGCTCAACTTCAAACAAGGATTACATTTAAATATACAGTGAAGTAAGTATATATTTTAGTACACGACTGCCCAAAAATGGAGTGCAATGTTTTTTAGGATTCTTGTATGTTTGTATGTATGTGAGTTTCTATATTCCAACATAACTTTTAAATGCCTGAACAGATTTAGACGTTACGAGTAACATTCATACCAATATATAAAAGTGAATTGTCTGTTTGTTTGTTTGTTTGGGGAGCTTTCACGCGCTGGATGGATTTTGATGACATTTGGAATGGAGATACCCTGGAATAAAACATAGGATACTTTTTATCCCGGATAGTATGTATCCACGGGATAACTTGAATTGAGCGGACGAAGTTGCGGGCGGGAAAGCTAGTAGGTTATATTTTTGAAGAAAAACAATATGGCGGCAGAACCATATATATAAAATATGGTTCTAATATCAAACGGTAAAAAAAATACTTCGAGTTTTACAATATGGGTATCATATTGAAGGCCTTGTTAAGTACGTTCCAGCAATATTAAATTTATTAGCATAAAAATTTTTAGGCGGGGCATTAGTGTTTTTTTAGCTTTTTTAACTCCCACCTTCGATTTAGAAACAACATCAACATCAGCCTGCTGGGCGTACGCCTCTCCTAATATTTGCTACTGAGCTTGGTGTTCAGCTCTCAGCATCCAGTTTCTGTTAGCCGCTTTCTGCAGGTCGTCACTCCACCTGGCCGCAGGGCGTAGTACACTACGTTTGCCTAAGCGCGGTCTCCGCTCGAGAACTCGTCTACCCCGACGGTTCGTTCAGGCTCACAATGTCTAGTGTCCTAGAATGTCTAATATGCTATAAATGCTGTTTTATCTTAACTCTAGCACCTCGCGCACTCATTGGTCAACTGTTACATTATTACACATGTTAACATGTTAAACTTATCACGAAATCACTCCCATAGATGGCAGGAAAGCGAGCGGCAAAATATTACACATCAAAAAAGTAACACGCTGTACCGCCATGTAGCGCTGTTTTTTGTTTCTAGTTTTCTCGCCTGTTTTCTTAATTTTTATATGAATATACTTCTTAAGTCAGGCAAACAGAGCCAATGTACCTAAACAAAAAATGAAATAAGAAATATATTAATCAGTGCTAAACCGACAACTTTTTACAGCGAAAATTACTTTTATCCACTGTTGGAAATAGGCCTCTTTATCACGGCGATCCTTCTGGTTCCAGCTGTCCATTTAAGGGTTTATAGATCGTAAAACACTCGAGGACTGGCCCTCTATGACCCAAGCGCTATAAAATTACTGCGTAATATCAACAATGTTTTTATGATTTAGATTTACATGTTAACACAATCATTTTTATTTTGGTTCGAAGCCTAGATCCAGGAACAATCTTGAGTTTGTCAAATAGATAACTAACTATTACGACATAGTGAAGCGCCCGCCCCACCGGTCCGGTGACGCTGTAGAAGTCAGTTATAGACCTACAGCAATGTACCCTTTCCAAAAATAAATAATAGTTTAAAAAAACTAAAAAACACGCTTTATATAGAAAACCAAACTAAAAAATAGAAAATATATTTTAATAGTGTAAATAAGAAATAAATGTTTTTTATCAAAAAAATCGTGGGGTGCATGGGTCAATAGTTATAAATATTTCATTGACAGATATGAATAGCACCCCACGTTTTTTTTTAAAATAAAACTTTTTTTTCTTATTTAAACTATTAAAATTTTATTTTCTATTTTTTAGTTTGGTTTTCTATATAAAGCGTGTTTTTTAGTTTTTTAAACTATTATTTATTTTCAACTTTTTTTTTTTTCGAATTATTGCATTGTCATCGGTATTTGACAGGTGTGCAAAATTTGAATGAAATCTGTCCGTTTAAAGTGGGTCAAAATAGCGTCCAAAGGAGTCGGTTACAAACATACAAACATACAAGTGAAGCTAATATAAAGCGTATAAAAAAAGGAATAGGTCTGGCATAGACATATATATTATGAGGGCTGTTCACATTTCGCGAAGAACTGACACTGGACTTTTTAGCATATTAGACATTCTAGGACACTAGACATTGTGAGCCTGAACGAACCGTTGGGGTAGACGAGTTCTGGAGCGAAGACCGCGCTTAGGAAAACGTAGTGTACGACACCCTGTGGCCAGGTGAAATGGTGTCTGTCTGTATGTTCGCGTATCACATAAAAACTACTGTACCGATTGCGATTTGGTTTACTGATAGATAGCTTTTGACTTAAAATCTGATGTACTTTAAAATCCGAGAAATCGATAAAAACGAATTGAACAAATATAGTTGAAATTTATTATTTCGTACGTAAAAAATACTATGATCCCAGAAAAAAAAACACACTGGCACGGCACAGAAAATTATGAAATATAAACATTAGATTCGGAAACTGGGCGTTTTTTCGTGGCCTAACTAGGTTGCCTAACTGTTTAGGCTACGAGGAATAACACACACTCGGCACTGTTGCAAGCGCTATGATCACAGATAAACTAAAGTTACAGCGAGTGGATATCGGGTAAACATCCCATGTTAATATTTCCAGTGTTTAACTCAACTAAACTAAATAAATAAACGTTTCATTCGACCTCTGTACAGTGTCTTTATGTGCAGTTTTCCATCGCTTAGTGCTTCAGAGGGCACGTTAAGCTATCGGTCCCGGCTGTTATTGAAATAGCAGTCGGAGGCCTTCGGGTGGCCTGACGAACTGACAACAGAGACCAGTACCCCTGGTACGAGTTTTTATAGTTTTCGTAAACGAAATGCTATTTATTATTCATGTAATTACTCCCGGCCAACTTTATGCTGTGGTGCCATAAGTTTAGGCCAATTAAGTGTGAGGTATTGCCAGTAAATTCAAGAAGTTTTTAAGATTTAAAAAACATTTTTTTTTTTTATTTTAGGATACTCAAAACATTGAAGGAATATTTTGTTCTGAACAAAAATTTAAAGTTATTATTTTATGTTTTTGTTTTTTTTAATATATTAAATATGGTTTTTCATAAAAGGTTCACTACTGGACTACCAACATTAAAAAAATCAACTGAATACTATTGTTAGTTTGGTCAAAATAACTAAGTTTGTGTCAAAATCTGGAACTTTAAAAAAAAAAACAAAAATGCAATAGCTTATATTGCGGAAAATACATGGTAGTTATTCGGGTGCGCCTGCTGGTGTTCTACCTCGGGACCTACGCTTATCACTATTTCCTTGGACAGCCTGTATAGAGATGAATAAACGATTTTTCTTTCTTTCTTTAAATGTGAGTAGTTTCGTTAAGTTCCATACATTTTCTTTAGTTCCTGCAAGTTTCTGCTAGAGGCGCTGCCAGTAAATGTATGAAACTATATATTTTCGAAAACTATAAAAACTCGTAATATGGGTACAGCACTACCTCATACGACAAACAAACAAACAGTGTCAAGCAGAATGTCTGGGCAGACATTGAATCTAAGCTCAACCAGTCTTACCACTTACCACTTTATGGTTAAACCATATCGTCTCTAAACACCAGGTGATATGGTACCTAGTAAATAATTAGTCAATTTACCAACAAAATAATAAATACATTCATAAAAATGGGTAATTTTTAAGGATGATATAGCAATATGAACGTTATACCTACAGCTATATCGTCCTTTAAAATTTTATGACCCATAATTCGACATTCGGTCATGGAGGGTCACTGCTCAAGTGTTTTACGATCTATAAACCCGTAAATGGACGGACATATGGCGTAAATTGGGGCAATTTACTTGGATCAGTTGGTCCATAGAGCTACAGGTGTTATATTGATAAATATGAAGATTATCTCTGCAGCTTTGCGCTCGTGGACATTTTCTGGGATGAAAATATTATAAGTGTTATTCCAGAACTAAGCAGCTAGAACTATGATGACATAGCTCAGAGAATAAGCAAGCTGAAGTGGCAATGGGCTAGTCACATTTGTAGTAGAACCGATAACCGTTGGCGTAGACGAGTTCTAGGGTGGAGACCGCGAATCAGTCGTGTAGGACGTCCTCCAGCTAGATGGAGCGACGATCTGCGCAATGTAGCTGGCAGTCATTGGAAGAGAAGAGCCGAAGATCAGAGTCAGTGGCGCGCCGTGGGAGAGGCCAAGTCCAGCAGTGAACTAGTACAGGTTGTATGATTCCAGAACTAAAATTACGAGTACAATAATTTTGTCAACACTTTTTATCGATTTGTTGGCTCCTACTTATCGCATTAAAATATTACGTATACCAGATTTTTAACCAAATAAGAAGCTATCCATTATTGAAAACCAGAACAAACATACAGACAAACAAAAGCCATTTTTATATGTTATATTCTTGAACATAGATTTTTAAAGTTTTCTTCGTTGTACCTACAGATTTTTTGTTACGATCTGTTTTATTAAAGTAGAAAAGTATTGATCGCCATTATAACTTAAGAAGCACAGTAATGAGACCTAAAAATGAGGACCGAAATCAGAAGAAAGATTTATGAGATGAATAATATTTTTTTGGTATCTTATAACAAAGCAATAACTAGTCGCACGCGAAGTATGCGCGCTGCAGCGCGCAATGTTACATATTATATCGCCACCCGATGTTCTACTAAAAACATAATAAGAAAAAGATCTTTAATAAGAATAAGTCTGTACAACGAAGATAATTGCAATAAATGTATCTATGGAGCAACCAACCACGAAAAAAACATTAATAAAAATGGCGTCTGTCTGAATTTTTGTTCGCGCAACACGTAAAACCTACTGGACGGATTAAAATTCGGTTGTCAGTATTGGATAGCTTAAGTTTAGACTTAAAATCTGGTGTACACACTTTGTGTCTCAATCCGATAGGAAAAAGCCGACCAATTGGTAAAAATTTATTTGACGGCTGAACTAATTATAATATTATACTTTAAAATCACTTTTGGTCCTGCAATAACACATACCTATTACTTTAACCAGATAAATTACCAGGAGGGCAAAGCCACGTGCACAGCTAGTATATATATAGGACTCAATATTACAAATAAACACTAAATTACAGCATGCACGTTCAACATAGAGCTTAAAAAACAATCGGTGGACTTATCGTTAAGCAGCGAACTCTTACAGGTTACTTTATTTGTAAACTAGCTGATGGCCGCGGCTTCGCACGCGTGGTCATTTCTGTAGGTTAAAAGTACTCTTTGTGCTATTCCAGGATCTAAAAAAATATACCAACATTAAATTTGATCAAAATTCCTTCAGCCGTCAAAAATATTTTTCTCGATTGCTCGGATTTTACTCATAGGATTTAGATATAAAGTACCCCAGTTTTTAAGTCAAAACATGAACTACCCAACTGTGAAAACCGCATCGTTATCAGTCTAGTAGTTTTAACGTGATGCGTGAACAGACAGACACGAATTTAAAAAATGTTTTATTCGTTTTCAGTAGCTTATTTAATGTACCCTAGACCATTTCAGACACAGTACAGACATTTGTACTTTTTCGTTCCTATTGCTTTATTATAAGTATGGATATAGATATAGATAGATGGCGATACTAAATCTTAAATTACTTTTTGCAGACTCAATCGCGACGCTCTTTGTCTCATAAAGTTCTTTAATGATGTTTAAGAGAGTTCCTCACAGAAAAATAACTTATTTAATCTAACTTTGGCTGAAACATTCCGGATAAGAATCTCTATTTCATTAAGTTGTCAGATTGGCGCGTGGAAGCGACGGATATTTTGTATGGCATCAATCAGTTTTGATAGGCATTGATCAAGTAACGGAAGAAATTTTGAACCTTAATGTTTTGGCTGTTATAATATTGATGCTGCTTGCTTCCGTATGAGGAAGTGCTGGCATATGGTGTCAAATTTGATTTGTATGGTATCAATCAGTTTTGATAGGCATTGATCAAGTAACAGAAGAAATTTTGAATTTTAATGTTTTGTCTGTTATGATATAGATGCTTGCTTGCTTTCGTATGAGGTAGTGCTGGCATCTGGTGTCAAATTTGTTTTGTATGGTATCAATCAGTTTTGATAGGCATTGAACAAGTAACAGAATAAATTTTGAACTTTAATGTTTTGGCTGTTATAATATTGATGCTTGCTTGCTTTCGTATGAGGTAGTGCTGGCATCTGGTGTCAAATTTGTTTTGTATGGTATCAATCAGTTTTGATAGGCATTCATGAAGAAATAGAAGATATTTTGAACCTTAATGTTTTGGCTGTTATAATATTGATGCTTGCTTGCTTTCGTATGAGGTAGTGCTGGCATGTGGTGTCAAATTTGTTTTGTATGGCATCAATCAGTTTTGATAGGCATTGATCAAGTAGCAGAAGAAATTTGAACCTAAATGTTTTGGCAGTTAAATTATTGCTTGTCGTATGAGACAGTGCTGGTTTCTGGTGTCAAAATTTGTTATGTATGGCATCAATCAGTTTTAATTGGCATTGATCAAGTTACAGAAGAAATTTTAAACCTAAATCACGCTAAATGTTTTTGGCAGTTATAACACTGATGTTTGCTTGTTTGCCGTATGAGGTAGTGCTGGCCTCTGGTGTCAGAATATGTCGGGACGTTCAATGGCCTTAAAATTGGCTTTCCGACTGCTATTTTATACTATTTAAATTATAAAGAGAAAAGATTTGTTTTTTGTCTGTTTGTTTGTGTGTATTGGATAAACTCAAAACATACTTAACCTTTTTTAAAGCTTCTACGCCTATAGGAAAGCTATATTATCAGCATGGGCTGTACCGTATTAAAAAATAACTAATGTAATTAAGGATAATAATAATGTTACCCAAAGTATTAATTTGCCTATAAAACTCATTATTTGGCGTGTGCTGCGAACACTTAATGATTCATACAGTAATGAACAAATGTTTATAGTAGATACCCATTACCCTCAAAATAGTATGCAAAGCTATATGTCTATATGTTAAGTCACAATAACCCACAGATATAAGAATATAATATCCGATTTCTGTGCAATAACCGTTTTTTGTTCATCGTCATCATCATCATGTCAGCCTTTAGAAGTCCACTGCTGAACATAGGCCTCCCCCAAAAAACGCTATGACGCCGTGACGTCTTGTGCCACCTTCATCCACCGACTTCCTGCAATAGCTACAATGTCTTCGGTCCATCGTGTGGGGGTCTCCCTAAACTTCGCTTGCTTGTTCGTGGTCGCCATTCGAGAACCTTTATTCCCCAGCGGTTGTCGTTTCTGTGAAATATATGGCCTGCCCATTGCCAATTCAACTTGCCAACTCTGAGAGCTATATCGGTAACCTTGGTTCTTCTACAGATTTTCTCGTTTCGGATTCTATCACGCAGTGAAACATCGAGCATAGCTCTCTCCATTGCACGCTGCGAGACTTTGATTTTGTGTATGATACCAATAATAAGCGACAACGTCTCATCACTGGCAACACGCACTGTTTATAGTAAGATATTTCATAGTGATAATATTGTTCCCAACATAAACCGGCATCGGTGCGATATGTCACATGATGTTCGTCTTGCCCATGTTCATTTTAAGACCCACTTGTTGGGATACAATATTGAGGTTACTAAGTATTGTGCTTAGGTCTTCCATGGTTTCGGACATGATGACTATATCATCAGCAAATTGAAGGTGAGTAATGTATTTGCCACTGATGTTAACTCCATATCCGTTCCAGTTCAGAAGCTGAATATATCTTTCAGTGTAGATGTGAACAATTTCTGAGAAATAAGGTCTCTCTGTCTCACTCCTTTTTGCAACTTTATAAAATTCGTGCTCCGATCTTGGAGACGGACAGTCATGGTGGTCTAAACCACCATGACTGTCCGTCCATGGTGGTGGTGGTGGTTGCTAAATAAACACTCCAAAACTTCGATGTACCGGTAGTCAATTTGGTACCGCTGTAATGACTGTAGCACTGCCCAGGACTCAACTGAATCAAAGCCTTTCTCGTAGTCCACAAACACCAGACATAGTGGCCAATTATACTCTTCGATCTTCTGTATAATCTGCCGGAGCGTATGGATGTGGTCTACGTTGGTAAAGCCTTTCCGGAATTCAGCTTGTTCGTGAGGCTGAAAGTCGTCAAACTTACGAGCGAGATGGTTTGTAACTACTCTCGAAAACAACTAATAGACGTGGTTCAGCAGCGAAATGGGCCTATAATTCTTCAAGAGGATGCTATCACCTTTCATAAAGAACAACACCACTACGTTCTTGTGCCACGCCTCTGGCGTAGTACCCTCGAGGTTGAGGTGTTAAACAGCTTCTGAAAGACTTTAAGTACCGGTGTTCCACCCGCTTTCAGTAGCTCTGTCGTTATTCCGTCCTCCCCTGGTGCCTTGTTGCTCTTAAGCAGTTTGAGAGCCATTCTGATCTCGTATACTGACGTCCGGGATATCTTCGGTTTAATTCCGGGTCGAATGGGCTCTTAGCACTACTTGCATCGCTAGTAGTGCTAAGAGAACTACGCGATTAGGTGTATAATTGCCTTTCAAACATGGGTAGAATTGTGTACAACTAAAGAAAAACCCTTAGCTACCAGTGCAAAGCCGGGGTGAGTCACTAGTAATCAATAAAAGGCGAGACCATCAGCTCTCTGAAGCACTGAGCGATGGATATTATACGAACATAACTTAAAAAAACTTTGATGCGGAGCTATTTTAGAAACCCTCGAGTGGCTTGACTAACTCTGATCCTAAGGCCAGCTCAACCTCATTAGGCAAGCAAGTAGAAAAATAATTAAAAATACGTTTGTGTCTACTCGAAAAGTTATTTTTAGTGATAACCAACAAACTTGTTGTTTCCCTGTCCTTCTTTCTATTTATGACCACTTGCTTGCACTGTAATTTTGAATACGATTTTCTATTTTGTGTCGCTGGATGGGATTTCATTTAACCAGCTTAGGCTCTTCAAGACCGTAAAAAACGGATAACAAACATGCATACAGCTTTGCCTCAACAAGAGTGTTCCAACGGATCCTATGGGCACGAACAAATTAAATAGTCAAAAAAAGAATTACGAGTACATATCGTAGATCTAGTTAAAGGATCCTCCCCGGATGGCACGCTTTGAAATCACGCAAACAAAAACTGGACTAAATACAACTACGTACGTACCCACAGAGCTACATTCCTACCGTCTCGTGCTTTATGTGCATCAACAGCAAAGATGTTGTGGCGCGAATGAGAGTCACTGCTTGCTAACACGTGCTACACAAACGCCGCTACAATTATGAATAAGGTCAATTATGTGTGTTGCCCCTAATCTAAATCTCCCCACTTTTAATTAGATCTAGGAAAACCTAACACATTTGGTACTAGGTTTCTTTGAAAGAGCGAGACAGGTTAACAACGAAGATCTACAGCACTTTTGTAAACTGTTGAAAGTTAAATATAAAAATAATGAAAAGCTACTTTTAAACAAAACTTCTTTCCTAACGCTTCTTTAAATTTTCTTATACCTTACTAAGAATCACGCCTTTTAATTTTAGGGGAAGCTAATTTGAATTAAGGAGTTTTAAGTCAAACTTTAGTACTTAGGCTCGGTTAATTGTATTACTTAGTTCGTATTTTCGTTGAATAACTAAGCATCAAGTTCATTGTTAAGGGTTAGAGTTGGGAAAAATTAAAGTTACAAATTATCGATACATATTGTTAGTAATTTGTGTACTTAATATCTGTAACACTTATAGTTTGGGACTTAACCATCTTAACCCTTCATGAAGTGCCAATAATGTAACTTTATTAGTAAAATTTATAGGAACAGACCAAAAAATGTCTTCAAACAGTAAGTTTTTATATTTTTTAGCATTAACGCCTGCTTAGCAAGAACTTACCTAATAATTTTCCTCATACCGTTCCCGTAAGACTGATTTAGGAACTGAGGAAAAAAATATTTGTATGATGATATTAGTGGTCATGGAAGCCGAATTAGTTAAAGGTATGTACCGCCATGTGAAGGCATACCGTCAATGAACTAATTTTTTCTTTAAAAAATATATTTGTCTATGTTCAGATAAATAATAAATATCCAAATATATTCAGAAATTGCCGAGATATGAGGTAAAATATATAAAAAAATAAGAATTTGAGAACCACCTTTTAAATTCGGTTAAAAATAGTTACGTAATTATACTACTAATACATAAATTCGTGAACTGAGAATAAATAACATAGTAAAATATGTATGTTGCTAATCTACAGGCTATCTACAGGGTCCACAGGTAGCGGAAAGTGGAACGGCCGGAAGATATTCCGGCTAGCTGTTAATATAGTCCCTGACCTTCAGCGGCAAGATTATCAGGATGCGGTGGGAAGCCTGTGGAAACCTATAAAGTACCTGCAATATCCGATGACGATCTTGCGACATGGCGAGTCAGTGCCGCAGTCAAAATAAGCATTACCAAATCCACGGGAGTGGAAGCTGCATTTTCAGTCAGCAGTCATAGTCATAGAAGATAAGGAGATCATCGATACAGCTGTGGCAGCAATAAGTGATAGCGATGATGGTAACCATCATGATCGGGCTCACTTCAGCGATGTGGAAAGCAAATGGAAAACTAACACATTATGTTTCCAAGAAAATACACCATGTACAAAACCAAAAGTAAGGCCCTCAGTTCTGGGCAGGTCTTTGAATATGTCTACTTGGAACGTACAAAATGTATATAATTATGAATTAGCGCAAGAAAACAAGGTGTGGGAAGTAGGCGGCATTCTTTGTAAAAGAACCTGCGGGAATGGTTTGGCTGCAGTACCATCTCGTTCTTCAGAATGACTGTGTTTTGTATCTAGTCCAGTTTTTGTTTACGTTATTATTATAGCGTGCAGTATCTCTGCTCATTAACTAGATCTATGGTAGAACCACAGTATGTCTACTGTGGTAGAACTCTGATACGGGCTAGGTAACATAGTAAATAGACCATATTTTAAGGGCTCGGATCTATATGTTAAGAGGATAAGGAACCCATGAGGCTTCTACAGATTTTGCCATACATTTCCGTTTTTTATTTTGAGTTTTGGGGGAAAACGTTTCTACCATACTAAACTTTAAACAAATCAAATAATTCTGGTCTTATTTTAATTTATAATTATTTTTCATTTAAACAGTTTACGAACTTGAGAGAAAATATCCGTTTTTAAAAATTCATTGCTTCAAATTCTTTACAAATTCTGATAAAAAAAAATGATATACGTAGTATATTCTGTTATTATTAAAATAGGACCAGAATTATTGGATTTGGTTATTGTTTAGTATGGTGGAAAAGTTTTCTACCAAAAGACGAACTTATATTTTCTTGTGCAATAAATCTAACTATTTATACCTATAGTCACTTTTCACATCACTATGCGCGCCCAGAGCAAAATTATAACACAGGAAATTACAAAGTGCGTTTTGTTATTCCAAAAGGGCCAGAACACAAATTGTTGTTTGCCAAGTAAATATTCCAAGCTGGAATTAAGAGGCCAACGTCAATCAAAATGATCTCTAGCTTCAGAGAGAGACAGCGATAGTTATTTGTAATGAGATAGAATGAGGCGGACGGTATGAAAGTTTAATCAAAAACAATCCATTTCAATATTATTTATTAGCAAGGCGAGAGGGTTTGGGTCGGTGGTGAAGGAGGTGGTTGTTGATGGATGAGGCAATTTAAAAACCTACGCGGACATCAAAGTATCAAAATTTTTGTATTTTTAACCCCTGAACAAAGAGACCGACCGAAGAGAAACGAATGGACTGATTTAGATGTGGTTTACATAAGTTTTTGATTTGAGCTTGTTTCTTTAACATAAGCACAAAATAAAAATTTTGGTCTCTAACTTTTATTAGACGCCTCATTCGATGGGACACATTCAAAATATTGTTTTTTTACCCGACTGCGCGGAGGGTATTGTGTTTATCAGTCTATGTACAGTAGTCGAATCGGATCTTTGTGGTTGTGAAATTAGGCTCTACTGCTCTAAGAATAAAACAGCATAAAGTAAGACCGAAATAGAATATGCGAAAAATGTAAACGAGTGAGCGAGAGACTTATACAAGGCTATCTTCACCTTCAACATTGGGACTGCACCTGAAAAATAGCAGCTTGCGGAGCAACTTGCAGACAACTTCCTAGCCACATTGATCCGCTTCGATTACTGTATGTATGTCAGTTCCTTTATGGCACTATATAGACCAAACGCTTGGACCAATTTTGATGAATTTTACGTCTGCGATTGTCATTAATGAAGTAACATTAATCAAAATTCAATATGGCGACAACCAGACGCCATATTGTAAAAATAAAAAAATGTAAGCCGACCGACTATGTCAATGGGGTATCATTGAACAGGTAGGTATTTGAAACCATCTTTAGGTTTCTCTAATAATTTTTCATTTTGAATGACCATTTAGGATTTAACGATTTAAATTGGTTAGGAACCATTATCACTTAAATTTTGACACTTGCGATTATGTCTTGTTGTTTAACTTATGGGTGGGCCCGATTTGATGCTGTTAGAACGATGCTAGACCGTGTCAGGCCCAAACTGTGGTCATGGCTTAGATATGATGACTTACGGTACCGAACGGCGCCGTGCCACGGCCGCCGCACGGTTTCCTATCCATTATTTATTCGCAATAAGACAGGCCTTTACCGAGCTGACAAGGAGGCGGTGCTGCAGACTTCATGGATTTCGGAGAACTGGAATAAGCGGCCAATAAAATCGCAATGGACTAAGAAGAACCTCTAAAATCTACAACTACATAAGGGGGTGTCTAGGCTAATACTCGGTTGCCACGTGCCTTATGGTGAATGTTTTTATACAATGTATGTATTAGCTGCGCTCTGCATTTTCCCCGCGTGGATTATGATGATGGATGATGATAAAAAGTAGCCTTTGTGTTGAACTAGAATATAAGCTATCCTAGTACCAAATTTCATTCAAATCCGTACAGCCGTTTGAGCGTGAAGAAGTAACAAGCATACACACTCACTCCTAAAGGTAGATCGTGCTAATCGGTTTTTATGCATTTTATGACGTTTTATATGGACTGTTTTAATGTATGGAGTTCAGCATCGCGCATACAAAATTTTCCGCGCGATAAGAGATTATTAGTTTTTACAACCCTGAGCTCTGATTGGCCCTGTTTATGACAGCGGGCTACTACACTTCTCTGATTTATAATATTAGGTGTGATAGTGTGATTCATTAACTATGCTACATACGAGGTTCGAACTGGTGTG
Organism: Alsophila aescularia; assembly: GCA_946251855.1. Classification (NCBI taxonomy): domain Eukaryota; kingdom Metazoa; phylum Arthropoda; class Insecta; order Lepidoptera; family Geometridae; genus Alsophila; species Alsophila aescularia. The sequence continues at coordinate 35,216,289 of OX276384.1, forward strand.
AGCTCATAGCAGACACTGTGTTCATTATGATGATGATGAAAGCCACAACCCTGTCTTCATATACCACATCCATTATTGGACACAACTCATCCGTTAACGTAAATGAATTCCTCAATTTATGGAAATGAATCGAGTTTCGTTTGCTCGTAAACGTCTGTCATTATTACTGAAATTATTCAATTCACCTTCTATTTGGGACTGTGTGACGCAAAACAAATAAGGGTTGAAGCTGTGGAAGTGATTTTAATTTCCAATCGTCATTATGGAACATTAGTAAGGTATTCTGGAGCATGATACACGCCCGTCCTTGCACGTTATACGTGCAAGGCCGGGCGTGTATCCGCGCTGTTAATTCATTTTTTTTCCATAAATATGCTGGGTCAACCTGATAAATGTGAATTTTAACATATAAGTTTTTGAGATTTTGTCTCTCCGTGATCAAGACAAAAACGTGATTAACAGAATTTCATTCGATACATTTTGATATCAAAAATTACGTTAGTTTCAGAAATCTTCATTTTTCTACTTAACGGCTTAAGTTTTATCCCTAAAGTAAATCTCACAGCAAAGCAGCTTTATTATCTACCGTCAACACAAAATTTACCTAACTACATTACTAGCCTGCCAATGAAATAAATAACTTTTGCGACTTACGTCATTTAGTTCCTAGCTAAATTGTGTGTTCAAACAGCGCTCGCGATATTCTACCTTGTTACGCAAGCACTTCAGTGCTTGCTGCGGGTAGCGGGTGGCAGAGTGTAGAGGCGGAGCTAGCGTGGAAAAGTGTATTAATGGAGCCTGGCCTTAAGGCAGCAGATGTATAAATAAGTTTAATAAAATTAATAAAAAAAGCTTTTATGCAGAAGCCATGTGACAAAATTTCGTGTCTGTGCTGGTAACAATTGAGGAGTTCCCTAGACAGGGCCCAACCCTAAGTACCGGAACCATGCCATAGTAAAACTTCAAACCGGCTATGATAAATGCGTCCACAAAATTTCGTGTTTGTGCTGTTAACCGATAGGAAGTTCTCTAGTCAGGACCCAAACCTGAGTGCAGCAACCATGTCATGGTAAAACTTCAAACCGGCGGCAAAATATTGTGTACGCATTTTATTACGATTAATAAAATGCGTACACAACATTTCTTGTCGGTTCTGTTGACCGTTGAAGAGTTCCTTTATTTGAATCCTCGAAGTCCATTCAGGTCATGCTTACCATAAAAATGCATTGTCATCGAAACTAAACCAACAGGCAAAAATTCTACTCCGTAGGAAAAGAGAAAGTGGTTCTAATTCAATTGCAAGATTTGACCTAAACAAACATACATACATACATACATACAAACATTGCAAGTTCAGTAAATGCTTTTAAAATCGGTTGTACTAGAGCAGGCATTGACCACGGCTGTGTTGCGCCTAGCCAGTGCCGATAAATGGAAATACGGTTAAAGGCTTGTCACATAGATAAAAATAAATATATCAAAAAAGATTTTTTATTAAACCAGTCATGCTGAAAGTCTGCCTTATTAATTCAACTTTTTTACCATAAAGTGTGTCCCATATTCAAAATATAGACTACTTATAGATTTTCCTGTAGTCTGTTAGTAATAAACTATTTTCGATATATTTCAAAATTTAGGCTCAGTAGTTTCGGAGATAATGAATGCTAATTTAAAAAAAGTGTTTCTTTATAAATGTTTAAAACTTTTTTAAACATGTGTATTTGAGACTGTCATAACAAGCCCTTTTATTTGATTTGTTACACAGTAAGTTTGGGGCTAGGTAATTGGTGTGAAACACGATGGACTAAAAGAGTAACGGAGTGGATACCGAGAAACGAAACCAGTAGGCCAATCACGAATATTTGCGAGAAAGTGTTCGTATCGTTAGCGTAACCATTTTGTATGAGATTTGATAAGCGCCTCTACCGGGTGTTAATCAGCCTTAATTTCGGCAGCAGAAATACTATCGTGTCGCCTGCGTATCGCCTTCGTATCGCCTTCGTATCGCATGCCTAGCGTAACCTAGTACATTTTGTATCAAAACAGCGATCACGAATATTTTTTTGACATGAGCATTTTACGCAGGCTGGCTCACGTCAAGCTACGGTGAACGTACGCAAATTTATTCACGTAGATTTTGTCAGTGTTTAATTCTAGTATTTTATAGTTTTTTATGTAGGCACATAAGTTAAATAACATTTTTTGTGGCTCTATGTTTCTAATATGAACATATTAAAGACCATGTTACTGAGCAAAAGTCGAGGTTATGCTACTAGAAAACTTGTGTGTTTTAAACGTATAAAAACTGTTTTATATGCTCAAAATGGAATGGGGGGCCTCTTATTATTTAATTTCCTACAAGATAAATTGAAAACAGGAAGAAGAAAGCGATAAAATGTGAAGATAAATATCATATTTTTAGTAAGTACCTAGGTACCAAGAATGTTATATACAAGACAATAATATTGTTTAATTCTAGTATTTTATAGTTTGTTATGTACGTAACTAAGTTAAATAACATTTTTTGTAGCCCTATGTTTCAACTAAGTAGATATTGATCATATGTTGAGGTTATGTTATTGCCTATAAAACTTGTGTATATTATATGCATAAAAAAATATATTTTTCAGTCTTAATTCTAGGTACCAAGAATGTTTAAAACAAGACGGATTCCACACCGCTAAACAAACGAGTGAATCATAGCAAATGGCTGCTGTGTATAATATATAATTCAAGATCTTTGTGTAGAGCATCGTGTTTTTATCAATACAAAAACGGTCACTCAAGATATGCCAGTACTCATAATCATTTCTCTAAGCTCAAGATAGTTGTCTACGATAAATATAGGAAACCTTATAACCTCATACAAAGATATTGAATTATGCTTACTGCTTTATACTACCTCTATGGGTTCATATCTGCTGACCGAGCTGGTCATTAAATTATATGTCAACTTTAAAATTAACCCGTCAAATATAGCAGCATGCGGGGCGTTTAAATTTAAGAGTTTTATCATCAAAAAGTTATTAACACTCTTTTAGTTGAATCAATGCTACACTATTAAAAAGTAACAAGTACCTAAAAGCAATTTAGGTGTTAATGCACACAGTGTGCTACATATGATTTTTTGACTGCGATAGTACCTAGCCTAACTACTTATGTATCTACTTTCAGAGATATTAGCTCTGTGTTCATGGATTTTAACATAACCGAATCAGAAGAACAAGCAAACTAATCAGTCTCATCGCCTCCTAACATTTTAAAAGAAAACGGTAATGAGGTACAAGAAATAATCTAAATCAGTTTTGCACTGCACTGTTACAAGTGAAAGGGCCTTCGCTTCGCCTACTTGTCACTGCTACCTAAATTATCACTTGTACATGACTATAGAACACTAGAGAAATAAAACCATTGATTTAATAAAGAATATATGTATTAAATCAGAACTATTATTGAAATCCCATCCCACCTTTTCTGTGCATGACAACATCAGACAAGCGGCAGGAGTGATGTGGAACAGAGTGGCTCAGGAAAGACATGAATGGAAAAGGTTGGCGGAGGCCTTTGCCGATTGGCAAACAGATCTACAGAAAAGAAGCAAATAGTAGATATACAACAACATACTTAATTCTCATCTATTATAATCTTTATACTATGTAAACAATATCTTATATCTTTTATATCTGAATAAAAGGCTATATTATTATTATTTAAATAAACAAATTTATTGAAAAGAAACTTCCAATCTCTTTCATTCTTTTTTCTAGGTACAATAAGGCAAATAAATCTAGTTACTGGTACATTTGTTGTAGGTACCTATTTAATAATAATTGGTGCTTGGAGAAAGGGATGGGCTTTCTCCCTTTGAATAATTTCTAAAGTAGGGAAATAGCTAGTTAGGTACTTATTAGTGGTATGGTTTAACTTTAAAAGACTCACCGTACCACCAGGGGTACAGTTTTGTTGTCCGTTTATTTTAGTGGATTTTTAGTTGTCCAATGAATATGTCAGTCTCATAGTATACACACTAGTTTCTAACCGCTTTGACCAAACTATATGTGGACTGATAGAGCATCCCTGCTGTGCCAGATGTTTGCGCAGCTAAGATGCTCTGGAACAGACCCACATCAAGTTGGTTTACATTTACAACCTTAAATAATTCCTCTCCCATAGGTGCACTCCAGACTTATTCATTCCATCAGAAAATGGTAGACATCTTTCGAAATACTACTTAGATCACAGTTGGGGCTATTGTTTTTCTTCGTTAAGTGGTTAAAGGCATATGTCGAGTGTAATCTATGAGAAATCACAATTAGTTTCCTACTCAACTTCATATCGGCACACCATGGTATACGAGGAGGCTCACTTTGCATTGTTCTGTACCATATTCATTTTCTCGAGAGACAATATCAAAATACTCATTCTAATGGGATGTAACTTTTGTATTGGATAAGTACTTCGGATTATCTGCCTCCTCATTACCATGTGTGCCTACATGTGAGAAATCCTGCAATCCCAGGGTCGACTCCCCCCCCCCCGCGCGCTACCAGCACTAGAACACAGCACTGCACTGACTAGAGCTACAGATACTTTTCCTCATCAAATAAAACCACTGAATTAATAAACAGTATATGTATTTAATCAGAACTATTACATAAATAACAAGATTTATTAAAACTTCTTTCAACAAACAAGTGCATCATCATTCTTCTTTCTATTGTTTGAAAAGGCTTCCATTCATTGTTCATCAGGGATCTCCAGGTGTGCCGATCTGAAACATTAAATAGGAAGGAATAAATAAGAGATACCTATTCAAAACTACTGGGCCAACAGCTTGTGACAATGTCTTCCTCATCAAAATTATAACCTCTTTCTAATGGACTTTTGGTGAGAATAAATGCAGGTTATCCATTTTCAGAGGGTATTATTTAATTAGCACACAATAAAGAAAATTATATTTGAACACAACATTGTTTTACTTCTGTAGACATATATAGACAGCTAATAACAAAACAGTTGCTAAGTAACAATTGTCGATGATACTCTCTCTCACTTGACAGAGGAGGTCCTATATTACATCATCCCCACTTAATCCACAACTTTTAAAGAAGAACAAATGCTTCTGCCTAGCAACTCCCTTTGTTAACATATCTGCAGGCATTTCATAATAATCAATACAGATAACCCTTTGCTCTGCCAACTCTCGAACAAAATGATACTTAATATTTATATGCTTTGACCGTTTCCCTATTGCAGGAGTATACACTAGCTTACTAGCGCTTTGACTGTCACTAAATATAGTAATAGTGTCTGTCTGGTCAGTCAGTTCAGCATATAATCCATTAACAGAAACTACTTCCTTAGCAACTTCACAAATAGCGATATATTCGGCTTCAGCAGTACTCAGTGCTATACATCGCTGTTTCCTAGATTGCCAATTTATCGCAGCACCACCGAAAATCAGGATATGACCAGAGAAAGATTTCCCATCAGGCCCATTCCCCCAATCTGCATCAGCATAAGCAACCAAAGGTTTGTTACATTTTTTATAACACAGCGATAATTCCACTGTCCCCTTCAGATACCTAATCACGCGTTTCAACGCCGCCATGTGAGTTGAATCATTGCAGTTGTTGAATTGACTCAACATCGTAACCGCAAATGATATGTCTGGCCTAGTACAACACGCCAGGTACATGAGTGATCCTATAATCTCTTGATACCGCGTATCGTCATTTTTTGGTCCAGGCTTCAGACGCAGATTTGTCTCGATCGGTGTGCTAACTTGCTTACAGTCTTGCATCCCGAACTTTTCAATGATCTTGTTTATGTATGTCGTCTGGGACAGACAGATCTCTTGCTTGTCCTTATCTCGCTCAATCCGCAATTCCAAGACACTCTCTTGCTACTCCAAGATCCTTTATTTTGAAAGAACTTTCAATCTGCTCTTTAACTGCTTTAGCTGCAGCTTCATTATTGGTAAATATATAAAAATCATCAACATAAAGTGCAATAGCAACGAACAGTTCACCTTTTATCTTGGTGTAAACGCATTGATCATAATTGGATCGCGTAAAGCCCATTTTCAAAATGTGGGTATGAATTTTTTCGTTCCAACATCGAGCCGCTTGTTTCAAGCCATACAAAGATTTCTTTAGCTTGCAAACCTTGCGATCTTCCCCCTTTTGGACGAAAAATTCTGGTTGTTCCATGTAAATTTCCTCCTGTATATCTCCATTTAAGAAAGCAGTAGTCACATCTAAGTGATGTATGCTTAGGTCCTTCTCAGCTACCAGTGCAAGTAGAAGACGAATCGACGAAATTTTGACAACTGGTGCAAACGTTTCGAAAAAATCTATGCCTGGTTTTTGCGAATAGCCCTTAGCGACCAGTCTGGCCTTATGGCGCTGCACGCTACCATCCGCTCCAACCTTGAGTTTAAAAACCCGTTTTGATTTTACGACGTTTGCATCCATAGGTCGATCAACTAGCTCCCAGGTATTATTGGCCTTAAGGGAGATAAACTCGTCGTTCATCGCTTCCAACCACAGCTTTTTGTCTGAACGCTCCATGGCATCTTGAATCGATACAGGATCAGGAATACCAGCTACGTGAAAATTATAGACCATGTCCATATCTCTCTTGGGATGTCTATCTCGAACTGGGTAACGTCGTTCAGTAGGAGCAACCATATCATTTACAGGATCAGCAATATTTATGTTCACTGGATCTCGCAAATCTTCTGCCACATGATTCTCTGAATCGACAGAGTCGAAGAAGTTCTCTCCAGAGTCTGATTCGTATGTTGAAGTAGACGTGCTTTCTTGAACATCTACATGGACAATCGGACTCAGCGGTCTAGAGTCTTCTTGAATTTGTTCATTTAGGACATTCGGCGTAGTCACTGGTACCCCACTGCAACAGGTTCAGCTACCCTTGGTGCCTCTGGTTCAGTAGTAGGACGACTAGACCCAGGAATGTCATTTTGTAGATATATATCCACACGATTTTTATTCAAAACGGTATCTTGTTTCTCCTTTATCATGGGCACATTCTCAAAAAATGTTGCTTCTCGAGCAATAATTATTTTTGTTGGGTTTTTATCCAAATTGATAAATCGGTACGCCTTTTGGTTATTGGAATACCCAGTCATTATCATTGGACTCGTTTTTGGATCAAACTTCTTCCTGCTATGATCCTTTATCAGAACCTGAGCCTTGGACCCGAATACTCTCAGATTCGACAAGTCAACTCGTTCATTCGTAAAGACCTCTTCTGGAAGTTTATCCGTCAGGGCCATGGTCGGACATCTATTTTTTAGATAAACCGCACATCCAACGGCTTCTCCCCATAATTTCTTGCTTAGACCAGCATCGTGTATCATACTTCTCGCCTTTTCAGTAATAGTCCGTATAGTCCGCTCTGCCACCCCATTTTGCTGTGGTGTATACGGTACAGACGTCTGATGCTGGATAAGGTGCTTCTTAAGAAAATCTCCAAATTGACAATTCACGTACTCAGAGGCATTATCCGTACGTAACTTTTTGATTTTCTTGCCCGTCTGATTTTCTACTAGTGCTTTGAATTCCATGAATTTCGCGAATACTTCGGTTTTCGATTTGAGCAGATATACAAAAGTTTTTCGACTAAAATCATCCACGAAAATCAAAAAGTATTTATTCCCACCATAGGACTCTTCCTCCATTGGACCTGCCAAATCCGAATGCACTAGTTCGAGCATTCTTTTGCTCTCTTAAAAAAATTCTTGACGCATTCTTTCCCCTTGCAGCAACCTTCACACGGTTCCATGCTCACCGCTCCAAATGACAGCCCATCTGCTAAACCTTTTAATTTTTCCATCAAAGGTCTACTCAAATGACCTAACCTTCTGTGCCATAAGTGAAAAGCACTAAAGTAGTACCTGGAGGAGACGTTAGAACCATCGCTGCCTCTTTATCTAAAACATATAAACCTTGTTTCAGGGGTGCTGTTAACAAAGCGTTACAACCTATAGTGACGTCATCTTTCCTAAAAACTTTACAACAAGATTTATCAAAAACAACAACACAATTTTTACTACACATCTTAATTACTGATAGTAAATTAGTCATCAAACCTGGTACATTTAGCACATCTTCAAACCTTATAGAACGTCCCATGGCAAACACATCCCCTTTTAAATTGGATACAATTTTATCATTGTTCGCAGTTGTCACCACCTTTGAATCAACGTGTTCCTTGTTCTCCAAAATGTGTCTGTCTGACGTCATATGTGATGTAGCACCGGAATCTATGACCCATTTGCCTTTGCTGACTGTCGCTGACATAGCAGTTATCAGCCCGAGAGTCTCTTTACTATCCTTTTTATCATATGTTGTATTAACCTTCTTGTCATTAGGTTTCTGTCTTTGCACTGCCATTTATAGTGCCCTTTCTTCTTGCACAGATGACATATTACACTTTCTTGGTTTTGTCACTCTTTGACATAAGTGCTGAGTCGTCTTCTGCTGTAGTCGTACGCAAGTCGTACGCAAGGTGTTGTGATGGCGACTATCGTCTTGCTCTGGTAAACACGGTACGCATGCGATACGAATGTTTGATAAATTTGTGCTTGGCCTACAGGAGTCAAGGTCGACCGAGGAAAAGGTGGGAAGATATATACATAGAAAAGGTTGGACCAGATTGGATGACAAAGGCTAGAGAAAGAAAGTTGTGGAAAGATATGGGGGAGGCCTAAGCCAAGGAGGCGACTACTACTTAGCGTTATGTAAATAAAACCAAGTATCAATAGATATAACATAGAAATATATGTATATATTAATAAGTATAAGCTCACCTTATATGCGATACTTAAAATTATATACTTAGTACTTTTCAGGAAAAGAATAGAATGTTATTTTAGTTTAGGAGGATACATACCTAATTAGTTACTTGTATAATAGGATAAGTAGTAGAAATAAGGCTTAAATAAATAAATAAATTGGTGTGAATTGCCCCAACCATTTTTTTTAAATTTTTTTCCTTTCTTTTTTTTAAATTATTCTTTTGTTGACGTTAACTAAAAAACAAGGCAAAGAGGGTTTGTCTGCATTGGATTCAGCAGAGAATGAAAGTCACCGACATAGCTCAAAAAATTAGCAAACTGAATCGATAACCGGTGGGGTAGACGAGTTCTTGAGTGGAGACCATGTATTGGTAAACGTGTAGGGACCTTTCCTATTTTCCCTTGTCCATTATATTGCATCCTACACACTTATTTATTTATAAACAAATAATATATATATATATATATATATATATATACCTATTATAATTATATTGTACGTTTATATAACAACATTTATTTATACTAAATTAAAGGACGAATGACGTGCCGGCGCGCCGGGAGTAAATAGTATAAAGGAGTCGCGCACCGGCTCTCGGCACCGCGCTGCGGTGGAATGTAAACAAAGACGCGCGGCGCACGCGCATCTCCAGTTAGTCTGCGACCGGCGCTCACGCAACGCGCAGCCTATGTCGCAATAAACAAATTCGTCCGCTCGGAACATCGCCGTCTTATTTACATCGACCTGTGCTTCATTACCCCATCATCTGAACAATAATTTAGTCGACACGACCAAACTGGTGACCTACGTTGAACGCTGAATGAAAACCACAGCAGCGAAAATGAGTGACAGTGAATCGGCAACATCGGGACATTCACAAGATGGCGCAGGTACTAGCAGCCAACCTCCGCCCGCAGGGCGCGTTTCCACTGCACCGTCCGACATTTGTCGAGTTGGTATTCGTGTGCCACCCTTTTGGCCTGAAGAACCTGAAATTTGGTTTGCGCAGGTGGAGGGTCAATTTTCGATTACTGGAATCACATCCGACGCGACGAAATTTAATTATGTCATCGGGCATCTGGACCCCCAATACGCGAAAGAGGTCAAAGATATCATTGTGTCCCCACCCGATACAAACAAATATGAGAAACTCAAATGCGAATTAATCAAGCGTCTGTCAGCATCTAAGGAGAAGAAAGTGCATCAACTTCTTATGCACGAAGAGCTGGGCGACAGAAAGCCGTCGCAATTTCTAAGACATCTTCAAAGTCTCGCCGGTTCCGGCGTACCTGAAGACTTTCTTCGCACTATATGGAGCAGTCGTCTTCCCAGCAATATTCAGACAATTTTAGCATCGCAACCTCATAGCTCCTTAGAGGCGTTAGCTGATCTGGCAGACCGCGTGCAGGACATCGCATTACCAGGACGACAAGTTGCAGCGACATCATCAGCTATACCTGGATCTGTTGCGAATTCAATGGCAAGTGAGATAGCGGAACTGAAACGTGCTGTGAAGAACCTGACGTTACAACTGGACAGACAATCTCGGCCACGAAATCGTTCTGGAACTTCCGGAGAAAAACGAAGCCGATCTACAACTCGCTCGGACTCCAACTATCGCAGGTATCCTTTATGCTGGTACCATTCTAAGTTCGGCGCGAAGGCAAGTTACTGCCAAAAGCCCTGCGACTACGGAAAGGCGGGAAACGTGCAGAGCGGTCGATAATGGCGACATCCGATTGCTCTCCCTCTACTGGTCGCCTGTTTGTAACCGATCGCAACTCGAAGACACAATTTCTTGTAGACACCGGAAGCGACCTTTGCGTCTTCCCACGAGCTGCGCTTCATGAACGACGGGAGAAAACAAACTACCAGCTGTCTGCGGCTAATGGAAGCGTCATTAATACCTATGGTTACATCCAGCTTAATTTAAACATAGGCCTTAGGCGTAATTTTCCATGGAACTTTGTGGTGGCGGATGTAACCAAAGCTATTATTGGCGTCGATTTTTTAAATTATTATAGTTTAACTGTCGACGTTCGCAATCGCCGCTTAATGGACAATATCACAACTCTGTCAGCAACTGCTCAAATTGATAAATGTGTCAATACTATTTTATCGGTCAAGGTCTTGACTGGAGATTCGCGGTACCATGCCATATTAAGTAAGTTCCCCGAAATTACCAGACCAGCTGGCACGCCACGCGTCCCTCCCACACACAATACAGTGCACCACATTCGAACCACATCCGGTCCCCCAGTATCTTCCTCCCCTCGCAGGTTAGCCCCTGATAAATTAAAGATTGCACGTGACGAGTTTCAGCTGATGCTTAATAGCGGTACTGCTCGTCCATCAGAGAGCCCTTGGTCTTCTCCCCTACATTTAGTGCCTAAGCAGGATAGTGGCTGGCGCCCTTGCGGAGACTACCGTATACTGAACTCAAGGACCATCCCCGACAGGTACCCTGTTAGGCATATTCATGACTTTGCTCATAGCATCGCAGGGTGCAAGGTCTTCTCCACGATTGACCTGGTGAAAGCATATAACCAGATCCCTGTCAATGAGGAGGATATCCAGAAGACCGCCATCACAACGCCCTTTGGTTTGTACGAGTTCCCATACATGACTTTTGGTCTACGGAACGCGGGACAGACATTCCAAAGGTTCGTTGACGAAATGACTCGTGGGCTGGACTTCTGTTATGCCTACATTGATGATTTCTTGGTCTACTCGAAGGATCCTGGTCAGCATGAGGATCACCTCCACCAACTCTTCGAGAGGATGAAACGATACGGCATACTGGTGAATACTTCAAAGTGTGTTTTCGGTGCAACTGAGGTAACATTCCTAGGGTATCACATTTCATCAGCAGGTACCAAGCCCACGGAAGCCAAGGTTCAGGCCATCAGAGATTTTCCTGCCCCCAAGACAGTCAGACAGCTCAGGAGATTCTTAGGTATGTTAAATTTCTATCGGCGATTTATACCTAACGCCGCACAAGCCCAAGCCCCTCTTAACGCTCTTTTGACTGGCTCGGTAAAAGCGTCACATCCTGTTGACTTAACTGGAGATGCACTCACAGCTTTTGAGCAGAGCAAAGAGGATCTCAGCAACGCAGCATTACTGGCACATCCAGACTGCGAAGCCAAGCTTGTACTCGTTACTGACGCGTCTGATGTTGCTTTAGGTGCCGTCTTGCAGCAATACAAGGATGACGAGTGGCAACCTTTAGCTTTCTTTTCGCGGAAACTAAGTACCTCGCAACAGAAATACTCACCATATGACCGCGAGCTGCTTGCCATCTATGAAGGTATTAAGCACTTCCGCCACATGTTGGAAGCTAGACACTTCATTGTTTATACCGACCATAAGCCGTTGTGCTATGCCTTCCACGATCGGAAGAACAACTGCTCACCCCGTCAGTATAGACACCTCGATCTGATTTCGCAGTTTACAACAGATATCCGACATATTTCTGGCAAAAATAATATAGTCGCCGACACGCTATCCCGTGTCGAAGAACTGCAAAATCCGGTCGATTATGATGTGCTGGCAAAATCGCAAGCCTCAGACCCAGAGTTGTCCATACTTCTCAAAGAAGAGACATCGCTTCTTTTAAAAAAGATGATACTGGACGGTAGCCACACAAAACTTTACTGCGATGTTAAAATGCCGATGCCAAGACCCTTCGTGACCAAACCTCTTCGAAAACAAGTTTTCGACTGCTTGCATTCTTTAAGCCATCCTGGCGCAAAAGCAACTGCCAAATTAGTAGCAGAGCGATTCGTTTGGCCAGGCATTCGAAAAGACTGCGTCGAATGGTCACGATCGTGCTTGGCTTGTCAAAGAGCGAAAGTAAATCGCCACGTATCCGCACCGTTGGGTACGTTCGATTTGCCCCGCACAAGGTTTACTCAGGTTCATATTGACCTTATTGGACCATTACCTCCATCGCAAGGTTATCGTTACAGTTTGACAGCTGTCGACCGATTCACTCGATGGCCCGAAGTCGTGCCTATAGTGAATATGACCGCTGAAACAGTGGGTCAAGCATTATTATCTGGCTGGATTGCTAGGTTTGGCTGTCCCGTGGACATAGTCACGGATCGCGGAGCCCAATTTGAATCCTCATTATTCCAATATTTGACCAGAATAATAGGGTTCAAACATCGCCGAACTACGGCTTATCATCCCGCATGCAATGGTCTCGTGGAACGATTCCACCGCCAACTTAAAGCCGCCATTATGTGTCACGTTGACACGAACTGGACTGAAGCTTTACCTCTGGTCTTGCTTGGTATACGATCGGCATTCAAGGAGGATTTAAAAGCCTCTTCTGCCGAACTTGTTTATGGTGAGCCCTTAAGGCTGCCAGGCGAATTTTTTCAAGCCAACGGTAGCGGTACTACGGATATAACCGATTTTTCCGCCCGATTACGCTCATTTGCCGAAAAATTGCAACCAGCTCCAGCTTCGCGGCACAACAAATATACAATTTTTGTCTACAAAGATCTCGCTTCATCTAGCCACGTATTTATCAGGACAGACGCACTTCGAGGTGCATTACAACCTTTTTACACAGGACCCCACGAAGTTGTTCAACGTGGTGACAAAGTTTATAAAATTCTGGTCAAAGGTAAACAAGTCACGGTATCTATAGACCGCCTTAAACCAGCCTATATACTTGCTGACTTACCACCACCTGATCAACCTGTAGTACAGGAACCCCCAACGCCGAACCCAAATATAAAAACTACTCGTTGTGGTAGACAGGTTCGTTTCCCTGACTTCTATTGCACGTAGTGACGATCTCTGGAGGGGGGTGGTGTAGGGACCTTTCCTATTTTCCCTTGTCCATTATATTGCATCCTACACACTTATTTATTTATAAACAAATAATATATATATATATATATATATATATATATACCTATTATAATTATATTGTACGTTTATATAACAACATTTATTTATACTAAATTAAAGGACGAATGACGTGCCGGCGCGCCGGGAGTAAATAGTATAAAGGAGTCGCGCACCGGCTCTCGGCACCGCGCTGCGGTGGAATGTAAACAAAGACGCGCGGCGCACGCGCATCTCCAGTTAGTCTGCGACCGGCGCTCACGCAACGCGCAGCCTATGTCGCAATAAACAAATTCGTCCGCTCGGAACATCGCCGTCTTATTTACATCGACCTGTGCTTCATTACCCCATCATCTGAACAATAATTTAGTCGACACGACCAAAAACGTAGTGTAGGACGCCCTCCGGCCAGATGGAGTGACGATTTACGCAAAGTAGCTGGCAGCAATTACATGAGAAGAGCCGAAGATCAGGCTCAGTGTCGCGCATTAGGAGAGGCCTTATGTTCAGCAGTGGACTAATGCAGGCATGATGATAATAATTATGATGACTCGGAAACAAACACAAACGTGTTTTATAATGGGTATGACGTGTCTATTGGTAAAATCTCATTGGAGGACACTAAATTATTTTGAGGCTTCTGGAAGCGGCCAGAATTGAATTTCGCGAATACTTCGGTTTTCGATTTGAGCAGATATACAAAAGTTTTTCGACTAAAATCATCCACGAAAATCAAAAAGTATTTATTCCCACCATAGGACTCTTCCTCCATTGGACCTGCCAAATCCGAATGCACTAGTTCGAGCATTCTTTTGCTCTCTTAAAAAAATTCTTGACGCATTCTTTCCCCTTGCAGCAACCTTCACACGGTTCCATGCTCACCGCTCCAAATGACAGCCCATCTGCTAAACCTTTTAATTTTTCCATCAAAGGTCTACTCAAATGACCCAACCTTCTGTGCCATAAGTGAAAAGCACTAAAGTAGTATCTGGAGGAGACGTTAGAACCATCGCTGCCTCTTTATCTAAAACATATAAACCTTGTTTCAGGGGTGCTGTTAACAAAGCGTTACAACCTATAGTGACGTCATCTTTCCTAAAAACTTTACAACAAGATTTATCAAAAACAACAACACAATTTTTACTACACATCTTAATTACTGATAGTAAATTAGTCATCAAACCTGGTACATTTAGCACATCTTCAAACCTTATAGAACGTCCCATGGCAAACACATCCCCTTTTAAATTGGATACAATTTTATCATTGTTCGCAGTTGTCACCACCTTTGAATCAACGTGTTCCTTGTTCTCCAAAATGTGTCTGTCTGACGTCATATGTGATGTAGCACCGGAATCTATGACCCATTTGCCTTTGCTGACTGTCGCTGACATAGCAGTTATCAGCCCGAGAGTCTCTTTACTATCCTTTTTATCATATGTTGTATTAACCTTCTTGTCATTAGGTTTCTGTCTTTGCACTGCCATTTATAGTGCCCTTTCTTCTTGCACAGATGACATATTACACTTTCTTGGTTTTGTCACTCTTTGACATAAGTGCTGAGTCGTCTTCTGCTGTAGTCGTACGCAAGTCGTACGCAAGGTGTTGTGATGGCGACTATCGTCTTGCTCTGGTAAACACGGTACGCATGCGATACGAATGTTTGATAAATTTGTGCTTGGCCTACAGGAGTCAAGGTCGACCGAGGAAAAGGTGGGAAGATATATACATAGAAAAGGTTGGACCAGATTGGATGACAAAGGCTAGAGAAAGAAAGTTGTGGAAAGATATGGGGGAGGCCTAAGCCAAGGAGGCGACTACTACTTAGCGTTATGTAAATAAAACCAAGTATCAATAGATATAACATAGAAATATATGTATATATTAATAAGTATAAGCTCACCTTATATGCGATACTTAAAATTATATACTTAGTACTTTTCAGGAAAAGAATAGAATGTTATTTTAGTTTAGGAGGATACATACCTAATTAGTTACTTGTATAATAGGATAAGTAGTAGAAATAAGGCTTAAATAAATAAATAAATTGGTGTGAATTGCCCCAACCATTTTTTTTAAATTTTTTTCCTTTCTTTTTTTTAAATTATTCTTTTGTTGACGTTAACTAAAAAACAAGGCAAAGAGGGTTTGTCTGCATTGGATTCAGCAGAGAATGAAAGTCACCGACATAGCTCAAAAAATTAGCAAACTGAATCGATAACCGGTGGGGTAGACGAGTTCTTGAGTGGAGACCATGTATAGGTAAACGTAGTGTAGGACGCCCTCCGGCCAGATGGAGTGACGATTTACGCAAAGTAGCTGGCAGCAATTACATGAGAAGAGCCGAAGATCAGGCTCAGTGTCGCGCATTAGGAGAGGCCTTATGTTCAGCAGTGGACTAATGCAGGCATGATGATAATAATTATGATGACTCGGAAACAAACACAAACGTGTTTTATAATGGGTATGACGTGTCTATTGGTAAATTCTCATTGGAGGACACTAAATTATTTTGAGGCTTCTGGAAGCGGCCAGATAGTCTTGGTGGCTGGATATGAAAGAAATGATTACTTGAGTTTTCGTAAGTATTTTTATGTATATTTTATTTGATAGTCTAACTTTTTACGCATCAAATCATACCACAATTGTGTATATCGGTCGTTCGTGTGAGTTTCGACACCATATTTTTTCTCTCCTGTAAAATCTCAATTTTGATATAACCGATTTATTCGGTTGTAACGTCGATATTACATGTTATCATGGGATATTTATATCATCCCTAGTCCCATTGCGTAACTATCCTATAACCTGGTACAAATCACTTAGATCCGTTCAGCGATATAACAGCCAATATATATTTGGTTCTGTTTGTACACTCCCAATCACTCGTGGCGGATTCAATTTGGCTTTATAGAGTTCCGTAACTTAACAGTTAGAAAAAAATATACCTTTGAATTCGTTGACCAGATTAAATATCATTTTTTTGAATGATAAACAAGACTTCAAATAGATTTACTAAAACAAAACACTGAACCAATTTTTATTATTATTAAAAGGCTTTTTCTCTTTGTTGTTTTTTTGGATAAATTTATTATTGAAATTATAACCCCTTCCTGTTGACCGATTGATCTGTAATTTGGTACACGCCTTTAGTTCTGATGACAGTACAATTATGCATATTAAATACTCAGACCAATATTACTAAAGATTAAATATCATTGTAAATCCAGAAGATGGCCGCTTCCACATAAGGGCTGATTACACATTTTTTTCAACTCCCTCCTCATTATGGGTATCAAATGAAAGGACTTTACAAGTAGAACGCTTGTCAACTTTTTTTTTATTTAACTCTTTTATTGTAAAGTAACTTAAGATACATATAAGCGAGAGTTATGTAATATATGGAGGGAGACAAATTTCTGTTACTCATGTTACGCTGCGCCCCACGTTTTTTTTAGTTTTTAGTACATTATCTGCTACATTCTTAAGTTTCTTTACAATAACACCGTTAACCATAATAATTTTTGTTACTTAAATGTTATGAAATTTATTTGGAATAATTCTACACTTAAAAAAGACAAAATCAGCCTAGAATCTAGAGTCTCTTTTATATTTGGTACTGAAGCCAAAACTGTTTTATTTATTTTCTGTCGGTCAGTCCGTCTGTCTGTATATTGGCATAGCATCACGCCAAAACTATTCAATGAGTTTAAATGAAACTTGGTATGATTTGAGTTCATACCTTGAGGTAGGACATTGGATACTTTTATCCCGAAAAGTTTAAGTGTTCCCGCAGAATAGGGATGGAAAGGTAAGTAAAAGAACACTTGTACACAGAATAAATTGTAGTACAAATGATCACGCTGTAACTACTGGACGGATTTTGATTCAACTTGGCACAGTCATCTATCTATGCTTATAATAAAGCAATAGGTACGAAATAATCTGTACAAAGAAGTCAAAAAAAAAAGGTCTAGGGTACCCTAAAATAAGCTACAGAACATTTTTTTGTTTTAATTCGTGTCTTTCTGTTTGTTTGTCTGTATTTTTGTGCATCACGTAAGAACAATTGGACTAATTGCTATGCAGTTTTCAATAAAGGATAGCTTAGGGTTTGATTTAAGGACTTTAGTAAGTGGTTAGAAGCCGAGCAATTGATAAAAATATTATTGACGGCTGTAGAAATTTTGATCAAATATTGGTATATTACCAAGGTCTTAATTTTAGGTCCTGGAATATAACATTATCGTACTTTCAATCAATAGAAATGACTACGCGTGCGAAGCAGCGTGTACAGCTAGTGTATAATAAAATCGAGCATATTTGTTATTTTTATGAACACCTTAAAAGTACGGAATCCTCAACGTACTAGTTACACTCTCACTTAGCCACTTTTATTTTATATATAAAAATACTCGATAAAACTCTCATGTCCATTTTTGAATTGAAATGTTTCGGAATAGTCAACGATTCATCAAAAAATCGTTTTGAGTAATGGATATTCCATTAAAATGTCTTTAGCAGATATCATTTTAAGTGTTTACTGTTTTGTTAGCTGGGTATAATATTATGTAAACCGTTAAGTGATGGTACAAAGGGAAAAAAGGACTAGATTTGAAATAGTTTGGCTGGCTATAAGCACTTTTTGGAGGTAAACACTTTCAGGTTTTATATGACAATAGACCTTTATTTTCCTTCGATATCCAAGACGAGGTTCTCAATAATAATTATTCGCCTGTATTTTTTTGAACGTTTGATTTGTTTATTCCCTAGTTACGCCAGTTAGCTTAATATTTTTTTAAAGGTTTGTTTACTAATACTATCTACGAATTTCCGAAGCGATTTGTAGACGTAATTCTTCTTTTATTTTGAAAGAAGCCAAAATTTGTTTAGTAGTTTTAGTAAATCTATTTTAGGTAGATCCTTTAAATCAACTTTCCAAAGGAGGAGTTTCTTAATTCAACTGGTTTTTGTTTGCGTAATTTTACGTAAAAATTCTCGACGATTTCAGAACAGAGTTCGATGATGTTTTTTATTTGAAAGTGTGTTCTCATATTTGGTAAGTTTCACCAAAATTGGACATGCAGTTTTTTTGAAATTATTATTTGACAGTCCCCATGGCCAATTGAGGTTAAAACCTAAACTTGACTTAAATTCTACAGCGTGTTAGGATTGTAGGCCCGACTCCTGCTATAAAGACTTACAGGTTAGATAAGCATGCTCGAATTTATTTTATACGATTTATCCTAACAATGATTCGATTTTTAGACCAGAGATTATCCACCATCTCACATAGACCGAACACCCAACTAACCTAGCTATTATTGCTTGCTTTTCGTATAAGTTAGTGCTGGCCTCTGGTGTCAGAGTTTATCAGGCTGCCCGAAGGCCTCTGAAATGGCTTAACGACGGCTATTTGTATAACAGCCGGGACCGACTGCTTAAGTTCAGGCTCCAAGGTTACATATTCCCACTTCCCACTCCCCTGCCACCTCTTCTACACTGCCACCAAGCACTGCAATAAGCACTGAAGTGCCTGCGTAACAAGGTTGAATATCGCGAGCGCTGTTTGAACACACAATTTAGCTCGGAACTAAATGATGTATGTCTCAAAAGTTATTTATTTTATGGGCAGGCTAATAATTTAGTTAGGTAAATTTTGTCTAAACAGTAGATAAAAAACTATATTTCCTTGCTGTGAGATTTATTTTAGAGATAAAACTTAAGCCGTTGAGTAGAAAAATGAAAATATTACTAAAATGTATGGAATGGAATTCTGTTAATCATGTTTTTTGTCATAATCATAGAGAGATAAAGATCTCAAAAACTTATATGGTTGGTTTCACATATATCAGGTTTGTGGTCGCAGCACATTTATGGAAAAAATCCTTAAAAAGCAGAGCCTGCCAGCAGAGCGTGCCTTCCAAAGCCCGGAGCGATGGAAAACTGATTTGCGGAGCCACGGTATCGTTGGGTTCTAATTGTCACTAGTATACCACGCCCTACCATCCACTAATACCATAGCTGTTATTGCTCCTACATGTCAGTACATAAATTAATAGCGCCGGTTCACCTACGCACGGCTGCTTGAGCCTCTCGAAATTACCATAATTTTCATTACTATTAGCTTACCGTAACCTCGTTTCATTTCCCGTAACCGTAGCCCGATAATGTGCCGGTTAAATTTCACAGTCTGCTCACTCGAGAATAGTGGTGCGGACTCAGGACTGAGTATGCTGTACATTCGATGAGAGCTGTGCTAGTAGGATGGTGGTAAGATAAATATTGAAAAGACTAGCAGCGCCCGCAGCTTTGCCCGCATGGAACTATTTCTAGGAAAAACATATCAGATAGGGTACAAAATATACATCTTTAAAAATCGACAAGGTTATTTTTAACAATTGTTCGGCTGCTACTTATTGCTTTGAGATAAAAAGTATACCAGATTTAAGGCGGGTAGGCTCTGTAATGTTTGTCCTGATCGTCCAGGTGCAATGTGAGCGGGAGAGTTGATGCAGTTCGGGAGTCGATTTTAGATAATTTAGGTGCATTTCTATCGATATCTCTATATATAAAACCCAATAAAAAAAAGTGTTCAGTTATTTGTCTAGTTTAATAGGGTAGATAAATAAATATTTTAAAAATAATGTTACTGTCGCTGAAAATAACGAGAACAGCGATGCAAAAAGTTAATTTCATGTGGTAGTTCCTGCTTTTTTCCAAGAATACTAAGCCATTTCTGAAAGTTCTGTTCGGTTATTTATTTAGGTAGTTTACCTTTCTATCCACAGTATTTTTTGGTTCACATAAAGTTGTTTCATTACGTCGTTCTCGACGTTTTGCGTCTTTATGCTGATTTCGGGACTGACCCCGCCTTAAAGTCAAAACCTTAATTATTCTTCGTGGTCACACCAGTGTGACAAAACGGTGTGACCACGAGTCCGTCGCCTATATATCCAACATTTCAACCTGTTCGGTAGTTTTTACGTGATGCGTGAACAAACATCCAGACAGAGAGACAAGATTTTAGAAACGTTATTTTACATCGTACCTTATTTTAGGTCCCCTTAACTCTCAGACCATTCTTTTTACAGACATTTCGTTAGTTACTGCTTTATCATACGAATAAAATGCTGCGCTGTGCAAAAATAAACAAATAAGGCAAATTTGTGTTCTTTTCCTGGCCCGCACCCCATTTTTTGTACAGCTTTCTATTCGACATTTATATTTGGTTTATGTTACATCATATTTTCGGGACAGTAGTTTTTTTTGTTAATCCATTTAAAGTCAGAACCAAGCAATATTTAAAAAATAAAATATCATTGTTAGGTAAAAATGTATTAATGGAGTCCAAAAAAAGTGGACAAGCTTCGAGAATTTTTCTTTTCCTCTGGTATCCAGAAAAGTGCTGCGAGATTATATATTTAGAGATTATGCCTTTTAAAAGCTTTTATTTAACTTCACTTGCATCTATCTATCTATGTATTTCTATCTCTCGTGGAATCTTGTAATTTAAATTTCGACCACTTCCCGATTAGCTATCCAGCCGATACTCACAAATCGTGTACAAAGCAATTTAAAAAAAAACAAATGTAGGAGCTTAAAAAGTGTAATAGCAAAGGTTTTTTAAATTATACATATTTAGTCTGTATCAGTAAGTCACACCACGAAACTTCAAGCTACTGGTGTATGATGCTGTATACGCCTCTTATTCGCATCCTGTGCTTTCATATCCTCATAGACACAAGTTTCCACACGTTTTTATATGTAGCAGTGATGCCCTAATGCGTATAGCAACTAAGTCCGCCCCTGCTATATGCTATCACGACACCAATAGCAGGCAGTGAGCGGCGCTAATTGAGTCTCATTATAACTTCAAAGCGTGATTGAGCCTGCACTGATAAGTATTATGGGGAACGGTTGCTTTGCCTGCCTATTTACTGTTCTCTGCTTTAATTTTGCGTATTTGTTTAAAATATAGTGCTGTAGTATCTACTTTCAGTAACTATTTTAACTTTTTTATCAAATTGATTGACATGTGGATCGTTGGCCTCATAGTGAGCGTAAAAAGAGCAATGCGACCAAGAAGTTTATTCAAAATCTTGCGCGGCAATAACATGTGTAGTAAAGTCTCTATAGTGAGACAACTCGGCCGCTCGACAGAGCAACTATCTTCAATCTATACTTATAACAAAGCAATAAGAACGAAAAAAGCTGTATAAACAAAGAAGATACTTTAAGAAAATATGGTCTAGGGTATTTAAAATAAGCTACTGAACTTTTTTTTTAAATCATGTATTCCTGTTTGTTTGTCTGTATGTTTGTTCGAGCATCGCGTAAAAGCTACTGGACCGAGTGCAATGTGGTTTTCACTGTTGGATGGGTTTGACTTAAGAACTGGGGTACTTGGTATCTCAATTCAATGAGAAGAAGCCGAGCAATCGTTAAAACACTTTTTGCCTCCTGAAGTAATTTTGATCAAAATTTTTGGTATTTTCCAGTTTTTGCTTGGTATATTGGTATTTTAGGTATTGGAATAGCACGTTGAGTACTTTGAACCTGGAGAAATGAACACGCGTATGAAGCGGCAGACACAGCCAGTTTTAATTAAATAAATAAAAATAAATATATTCGGAACAATTCCACACCAATTACCTATCCCCAAACTAGGATACCCTGTAATATGGGCACTAGATAACGGATAAATATACATAAATACGAATATCAACATCCATGGATGGTTTGTTTCCAAGTCATGACTTGGAAACAAACATTTCTGCTCATCACACAAATGATTGCACCTTGCAGGATTCGAACCCGCGACCGTTTGATTTCGTTCCTAGGGTCACTAGCCACTAGACCAACCGGTCGTCAAACAATCAATTAATTAATCAGGTATAACGCGAGGTAGCAATCGATTCGCATTCAGGTATAATATAAAGTATCATAGGTAATTTTTGACCCGACAACGGCGAAGCAAAGGAAGGGTAATGTTTTAACTAAAATCTTACTCCGATTTTGACAAGCGAGGTATCAATAGATTCGTCTTCATCGCAGTCATAGGCTATTTTATACCCGACCGGGTTTTAGTTTTTGAAGTCTTGTTTAGTTATCTTGTTTTTGATATTTTTTCTATAGAGTTAAAATTTTCGAATAGTGTATTGAGTGTTTGATGTCACTAGATGAAAAGCTCAAAAGTAATTAACTTCGTTTTTTTCTATTCGATGACTTCAAGAACTAAAGGCGAAACTTCAAATTCTAGAACTTTTTATAGTATTTCGTGAGTATGTAAGTCTAGAATGGGGCTGGGGTTCCTGAACTGCTGCCGGAATACCCCAAAAAATCCTCTAGTGGCGGTAGTTCAGTTGTTAGTCCGGTTGACTGATCTAAGGCAACTTTTCAGTGGTATTATTCCGGTTGGTACAAAGCACCGAACTATCAATATCCTTATACATCAAGATACCACGATGAATTTTCTGCTTAACAGCGGTAGCTAGCCGGACTGACATTATAAAGTGTCCTATCTCGATTGCTTCACCAAATTCTTCATAATCATTCCACATGGTTGCTTAGGTTCGAAGTCACGAACTGTGGTGCGGTAACCAGGCACTCGGTAACTTAGCAATCAATTGCTAGTGCAAAACAAGCACAAATTAAAAATTAATATAACCCCCAATTAAAGCTAAGAACCATCTCGATCACATCAGCTTTCAAACTGTATCAATATCGGTCTATCGTTTGGGAGCTACGATGTCACAGACAGATACACAGATACATACACTCCCTTAACTTATAACACTCCTTTTTGTGTGGAGGGTAAACAACCACTATAATATTAGTATAAGCTCCGTGACAACTGCAGCTTATCATGCACGTGCATGCACCATTGCACACTAATCTAAATGAACTACTGAACCATTATGTGATAACCACTAATGTATTCGGAGAACTGAAATGCACTGTTTGTGTTAGTTATACGGGCTATAATTGTATTTTAAGGGTGCCGTATCCTATTTTTGGTCCATGAAATGAGTCTTACGTCTATACAGATAAGGTCTTTGAAGTAACGGAACCCTATACATTCGTGGCATGTTGAACAACTTGTTTACAACTCGGAGCAGTTCTTTAGCCTAATGAACCATTATGAACAAGGTCAAATAATGTCTTTTCTAAAAGCGATGGTAGCCTAATGGTTTCATAGTGCAACTTAGAATCCAACAATATCGGGTTCGGTCCTAGGCTCGACACCAATGACTTTTCTAAGTGATGTGCGGTTTTCCATCGATCCGTGCTTAACACGTGAGCATAACACGCACCAAAGCAACGTAACTTGTACTGGAATACTGGTTATAACCGCTTTTTAACACTCAGTGGCTAGATAATATAATTCTACTTCGACTTCATGTAATTTCGTTCGGGGGCTTGTGTAAGATTGTGTTTGAAACACGTTTTGTTCGTAGTTATTTTTCCTGTCGATTTAGGCTAGTTTCATTTATGGCCAAGAAGTCGAGTTGTTTCAAAATGGGGGTTGCTTAGTTATGCCAATAAGGTTACATGCTCGTTTGTGGGTCTTTGAACGTAAAGGTTTTTTTCACGATATATTCTTGCACCGAATTCATTTAATTTCAGTCTTTATTTTGAATGTCTTTTTATATTCTAGACATACCAAACTTTGTTAAGGTTGCACGTTGTTGCAAGTAGTTAGTGTTACAATGTTGATTTAGACATTATAAAAATGAGCTTTAGTGCCTCTTTGAGCAGAGAGGCAATGCAAAGGACGTAAAATGCACAAAAAGGAGTGAACATAGTATAGACGGTAGGTACATAAATAGTCCGTCAACTTTGTTTTGAATACGACCTGCGGTATAATGGTAAAATGGAGTAGAAAGGGGGAAGTCACATTTATGTGAAGCGATGATCCGGTGGACTGTGACTGACTGACTGTGGACTTATTCTCATGCTGCCAGCACAGTTTGTTGACCGGTTGGCAGAGTGACTGCGAAGTCACCGGCTGCGGGTTCGAATCCCACATTTGTGCAATGAACCTAAATGTTTGTTTCCGAGTAATGAATGTATATTATATTCGTAATTAAATATGTTTATCGGTTATCTAGTAACCATAGTATCCTTGTTTGAGGCTAGGTAAAAGGTGTAAAAAAAATTATTTTACGGTCTTTGTGATGTGGAGTATTGGTTAGATTAGATTGGTATCCTCACATTTTGTAGTAAGTCATCACGGAATGCACACGGTGATGTCTGACGATACTCGATGCGCAGATGTATGTTTTGTATACGCCTCGCGAACTCGAGATAATCCCAAAGATTTTGAATTACGCTTACTGGCGAAATATAGATCCCGCGCTAATCTTGTTGTAGCAAAATGTCACGTTTTATTTGGGCTAGATGGTTTGTATGCACCCAAGAAAAAAAGTTACCATAATGCACGAAAAAAATAAATTTGTCAAGTATAACAAGCAGAATTCAATTTAATTGTATAATATTACGACAGTGATGTTCATTAGTATGAAATTATATTGTGAATCGGGAAAATATTATATATCATATTTTTCCAAAGCATGGCTTGTTTTCTATGGGCGTGCAAATCACATTCATCACCGAAGCAAATTAATGCAGCGTTCTTAGGCTTTCACTTAATACTTTTTGATATTTTAATGCGAAATATTTCTTTATTGTGTTTTGCCCGTGTGGTCAATTTTCTGGGATAAGAGTATGCTATAAGGTTTTCCAAAGACCAAAAGAAGTATCTTTAAAGTCCGATATATTACCAAATTTCATTTAGCCGTCAAATAGTTTTTATCGATTGCTCGGCTTTTATTCATCGGATTAAAATACAAGTACACCAGTTTTAGGTAAACCCTAAGCTATCCAACAGTGAAAACCGCATTTCAATAAGTTTATTATTTATTACGTGATGCGCTAACAGACAGATACCATATTTTTAAATGTTTTAATTGTTCTTATTCGGTATCTTACAGACCATTATCATGTACAGAATTTTTGTTACTAACTGCATTTTTATAACTGTAGATTCGTCGCAAAGCCTCTTTCAATGTTTTTTCATGTCGGAAACCTTCACGCAAGTTGAACTTAAAACAAAGTTTGAACTTAATCGGATGTGCACACATCCAATTAATAATTAAAGTCATAGAAGTCGAACAAACAAACAAACATTACTTATTATGTAGGTGTACAAAGGCGAGATTAACCTTAAAAAATAAAGTTTTATTTTGGGGTTAATCTCGTCCAGCAAACTCTTCAGGAAAGATAATGTTCAAATGAGCAAGTAGTTTCTGTTCAGCTGGGATGGGCAGCATTTGGTGCACGTCTGGTCTTCTCGTCGTCCATACCGCAATGCGTAAAGACGAAAGTCTTTAACGCTTGTGTCTTACCGGTTACGACCTGTAGGGAGCCGAAACTAAGACCCCACAGTGAGGCTGGTCTTTAAGTTTAATGTCGCTCGGAGTATTCCGGAGAGAGCTACGCTCTGAGTTTCTTTAAATCTGAAATGAGATGATCCGCCAGATAATCAAGGTGACCGACATAGTACAAAGAATTAGTATGCTGATGTGGCAATGGGCCTGTAACATAACTCGAAAAAACCGACAATCGTTGTGATAAGCGAGTTTTATAGTGGAGAGCACGTTCAGGCAAAGGTAGTGAGACTGCCGGCCAGGTGGAGTGACGAGTAGCGAATGGCGAGGAAAGCCGAAGATCGGGCTCAGTGGCGTTCAACAGGACGGGCCTACGTCCAGCAGTGGATGAATACGGGCTGATGATTTTTGATGATGTTTTACCAGTTTAATATAAACACATCAAAGTAAAGATATATATCACTGTTTATGAATATCTAATATATTATGATACTAGCTGCACCCCGTGGTTTCATCCGGGTGAGGGATGATGATGATAATGATGATGATGAAAAGTATCCTATCTGTTATTTCAGGGTATATGTATATACATATATATATATATATATATGTATATATATATATATATATCACATAGGATTCTTTTCATCATCATCATAATTCACTCTTAAACGGCATAACGGATTTTGATGAAATTTGGAATAGAGATAGCTTTTACCCTGAAATAGCACATAAGATACCTTTTATCATCATCATCATCATCATCATCATCATCATCATACTTCACGCTCAAACGGCAGAACGGATTTTGATGAAATTTGAATGAAGGTAAGTCCATACCCTGGAATAACACATATGATACTTTTCATCATCATCATTCTTCACGCTCAAACGGCTGAACGAATTTTGATAAAAAAAACAAATCACTGTATATATAGCCATTATCGCGTTAAAACTCCCCAAACAAACAAACAGACAACGTTTCACTTTTATAACTGGTATAGATTCATCGGTCCATCACTACCATCTTTCAAAATGGATGCTCGAGAATCGTACGTCTGTCTCGTTCTGTCAAACTGAATGGTCTTAGGAATGAAAAGTTGAGCTATAGTAAACAACATTTCCATTTTAGGGCTATTTCTACTCTTTTGTTTTTTAATCCACTGATCTCTATGGATATGCTGTGCCGTACTTTCGCTGATTCAAAGCGCTCCACCGAGCGTCCATGAAACTAAAATTGACATAGTTTCACCTCCAGGCGTTAGTCACAGAATCAACTTTCGTCAAGAGCCTAAGGCAGCGTAAATATTCTAAGGTCAAGAGCCTGTCTCGTAGGCCTGTCTAGAGTACGGAGTAATATGCAGGTGTCTTTGGTTTAACCACAGACATATAATATACAGTAGGGCTTAACTCGGTTTAACCGTCCCGTCTTTTGTTTACGCTTAACTTTTGTTTTTCTATGAATAACTGTCTTGTCTCGTTGAAGTGCGAATGCTAAATGCGCGTTTTGCAATGACATTGATGCAAAGCACGGTAAACTCATTACAGAAACCTTAAGCGTGCTTCGATCTCAGTAGTGCTCTTACCCGAAGCAAGCCCGATAACCAGTTTAAGAGAAAATGACGTCCCACGCACCAACAAACAACTCATCATATCGTCTAAATTCAAGCAAATATCACTTCAAACGACACTGAAATTGCGTTAGAACAAAACCAAATCTTTTCATACCTTGTTTTCCCCATAAAAAATATTTTACGGACACTTAAAACCACCATACCGCCAAAACACCAAGCCTTCCCCAGTTCACGTTAAATGACATGTTTTTATGTCGGCGTCTACGTTTACGTAACTCCGCTACTCGCGTCAATAAAAAAGGAGCGTTAAAGATAATTTGACGGCGCTGACACTTCTTTGTGTCGATAAGTGTTGCGATGATGGCGCCTTTAATTGGTTGTAAAATGGTGCGTGGATTGACTTGCGATGCTTAGGGTGTTAAGGGACTGGTTAAACAGAACGCGTATTTAGGGCACGTCATCACAGAATAAGTAATAGGCGTCATGGCGTTAACAGCGCTGCGTCGCGTACTTTGAAAGTCATAGGTACTGAAGGTTTGATGCGACGTGATAGAAACACGGAAAATAAATAAAGATAGAACAACTTACTGATTTAACTTGCAATGTTTGTTTAGGTCAAATCTGAATTAAAACCACCTCTTATCCTACGGAGTTGAATTTTTACTTGTTGGTCAGTTCCGATGATAATGCATTTTTATGGTAAGCATGACCTGAATCGACATCCTGGATTAATTTCAGATAGAGGAACTCTTCAACGGTCAACAGCGACACGAAATTTTGTGTATACGCATTTTTTTTTAATGATTATAAGTTTTAAGTTTAGGTTTTCAAGCTTAGGGCTTGTAAACTCGCGGGTGGGGTAGCGGTAGCCGGTAGCGAACACGAGCGCGTAGCGATTTCGTGTTCACATTGGCAACCAGGCGTTTGTGCGGGTATGCAATAGTAAAAATTGTATCTAGCGGTTAATTCAAACGGTTTGATCTAACCTAGCGTTACGCGTTTACTAGTTCTAAAGTACAACTTACTAGTACTTACTAGTTCGAAGTAAACACACACAAACAACTAGACAAGTTTGATATACACGCATGCCACACCTGCGTTTCGTACGTGAACACTTGGATATTGTCATACGTAAGATACTTCACGACTTCGCCCGCCAACACGCCCGCTATTCAACGTGAACAAGCGCTTTGAGTCAAAAGGTGTCTTCCAGGTAAGCATGCTCCAGTTTGGCCTGTACCTTCGTAACCATCTCACCATCAAGCAAAAAATAATGGAAAATCGCCGCTTGCCTTTCTTGATCTCACTGATGGACAACTAGTTTAATTGATTCTAAAATGGCACGTGGCGTGACTGTCAATGTTCGAGGATGTTTTAGCATTTAAATTGAAAAGTGTAGAAAACAGTTTACGAACGGAAGTGTTTTATTAGAGCTAGTAATGGTAGACGGTATGTGGTTCCGTGAGTATGTATTGAAATTGCATTATTATGATTATTTTTATGCAGTGTTGTTTTTTAACAGAATCGACTATGCAAATATAAGCATGTACTCGGAAAATAAAATCATCGTTGTAAAATCTTGGTGATAGAAAAATACTTCCCTTGCACGATCAAACCATTACAGGAAATCTGTCGTAAAACTTGAAAATGTATTATAGTATATATAATTATTATTAACCTCTTGTATAATTATTAAACATAACATACTCCAAACGAAAACGAATAAAATTTATAAATACCGGTTTGTTTACTTAGGACGCGCTACATGCGCTACGCTGCGCCGTAGCTGTCCGTAGCCGAATCGAATTGGCTCAGTCAAGGGTAATCAATGGCTACGCACGAGTGCTTCCTACGACAGACTGTTACGTTACGTGCTCATTGAATCGTATATAATAGGCGACGGCCTCCAAATTTCTAAATTTTGTAACATACCTACAAAGTAAGCAAACCAAAAAATCAAGGCCGCTGATCCACCTTACTAAATTGATATGTGACTTAAATGTAAACTAACAAGACATAAGTTCAAAAACTAAAATCCGACTACGGTCAGGTAAAATAGCCTATAACACACTTGCGATGCAGACGAATCAATTACTCTACCTCGATACCTCGCTTGTCAAAATCGGACCAAGTTTTTAGTTTGAACACTTAACCCTTTCTTTGATTCGCCATAGTCGGGTAAAATAATAGCCTATGACACTATACCTGAAGACGAATTGATTGATACACCGATTGTTAAAATCTGACCAATAGGGGTGATGCTATTGGTGGAAAACTCACTTACATACATAGGCAGTTAAACTCATTACCCTTCCCTTGCTACGCTATAGTCGGTAAAAAATGGCACAACCCTAGTACCCTCAAAAAAAACGTTTCTGTAATATTGTTGGTGTTCGAATCTCTTATAGAGTCAAAGTTGCCAGCTTAACGCTGACACATGTAATTTTTTGGTCATTAGGCCAATATCCTTCTTACATTAATTACTAAAACGTCTCTATAGATATACGCTATAGACGACAGGATATAGATAATATACATATAGATATATATATATATATATATATATATATATATATGTATATTATCTATATCCTGTCGTCTATAGCGTATATCTATAGATAATATACATATAGATATATATATATATATATATATATATATATATATATATGTATATTATCTATATCCTGTCGTCTATAGCGTATATCTATAGAGACGTTTTAGTTATAGATATATATATATATATATATATATATATATATATATATATATGTATATTATCTATATCCTGTCGTCTATAGCGTATATCTATAGAGACGTTTTAGTATATATATATATATATATCCTAATTATAAAATCACTTTAGCTACTGTGAAATAGGTACCTGTATATAAAATATTCATATGATTTTAGCATTAACGCCTGCTTAGCGAGAACATATCTAATAATTTTCTAAACGATACATTTGAATCACGGACGGCATTCGAACCCGCATCATTCCGTGTCTCTGGGTGGCACATGCCTACCAAGTTCAAAAAACTTTTTTTTTTGTATTTTTAGGGTTCCGTACGTCCATATGAAAAAAAAGGAACCCTTAAAGTTTCACTCGTGTGTCTCTCTGTGTGTCTGGCTGTTCTTCTGCTTTTTTTGCTCTTCTGGCCCAATTAAGTTGAAATTTGGTACACATATGAATTTCAGTGACCCATACACGGACGCATAGCGTAATTAAATAAATTTTAAATATGGGGGTCACTTTTAAGGTGGTAAATTAGAAAATTAAATAATAATATTTTTGAAAACTGTAAATGGCATATCAAATTAAAGGGCTTGTTGTGAGGACGTTTTTTTTTTATAATTTAAAGTTAATGTTTTTAAAGTTAAGAAAATACATGAAAATTGACTTCCTCTTATCTCCAAAACAATTAATCCAAAAATTTTGAACAAAATTAAGAAAATAAATTTTTACCTTTATTATCTTTATACCTCACAGGAAAACCTATAAGAAGATTAGGTATTAAACATGGTATATCTCTCAATATTTTGAGATAGTATATTCATTGTACGGAACCCTCTCCACGCAAGCTCAACTCGCACTTATCCGCATTTTGCTTAACATTTCACTGTCTGAGTGTTTGAATGAACACGTTACATACTTCTAGTCCATGTATGAAAAATTAACCCGCTTTTACTCATATATGCAGGCACTTTTGTCTGTAAGTCTAAAACTTATCATTAAAGTGCCTACATAATTGACTATTCAGCACCAAAACACGCGCAAGAAACCGACAGGGCAAGGTAATTATTACACCATCGAATTCTCGTTATCGAACCGAACGCCGTAACGGACCGAACGATGCCCGACACGTATTCCGGACCTATATTTACTGCGGCGTAAATATACAGACTGAAATTGCGTAGTCATATTTTATACATACCTATCTATAAACAGTACCGTGACATACCTATTCACTGACTGACTGAATGAAAGACAAGGCACAGCTTAAACGGGGGGTCCTAGAGATTTGAAATTTTGAGGAAACCTTCCTTGAGTTCCTTAGAGGTGCTCTAGGGAAGGTTTTTTGTGATTCCATCCTTAAGGGAGTGAATAAAGGTGGTTAATTTTGCACGCGGTCAAAGCTGCAGCTATTTTGTAATAGGTACTTACAGTATAAGAATAACTAATCATCATCACCGACATCTGCCTTTATTCGTCCACTACTGGATGTAGATCTCTCCTCGTGAACGCCACTGAGCATGGTCTTCGACTCTCCTCATCAAGTTGCTACCAGCCATGTATCGCAAGTCGTAACGAATAAGTAATAATACTAACGTATAGAAATTACACTCTTGCTCAATTTAATTTCGTAGGTAGGTTGCTGCACGTCTGGCCCAGCTTTATAGTTTTGTATGGCTGACCTTGGGCGGACTTTTAGTACATAGTATGAATGGTCCGTAGTCCGTAGAGTGCTAAAGGCATTTCTAATGAACTTAGCCAAATTTCACTTGACACTAAATTTTCATATATATTTTTTAATGTGATTTATTGAGAAGTAAATGTTAATATAAGTTTTTATTTCGACTCACTTGACCAGGTATTTCGGGCATTCCTACTGAATGTAATGAAGGCATAACTATGTTATAATTTAAAAAAAACTGTTACTGGTCTCTATCGACCCATTGTCCTTTGAATGTTTCGAGTTAGACAGCGCACAATCACAAAAATACAAAAAAGTACAAACGGACACGCTTCACAAGCCAACAAATAAAAGTATTCAGTGCATTGTGATGGCGTTGTTGTTGGTTGTGTACATACACGACACGACACATAGGCGCGAGCCGAATGCGAGTCAACCCTGACAGGATGTATATCATGCCATTTCGATGCAATATACCAGAAACGCAAAATTCCAAAGACGAATAGTACGCATAATGTCAAATTCTCATTATGCCAAATTCGAATAACGCGAAAACGCTTTTACGCGAAATGACAATAACTTCCACTTCTAATGACTCTACATGACCCGACGTACAGTAGAGATGTCTCTACAAATGACCCCATGCAGCGCTACGAATGACTACTGAAGTCTTTTTTTAACCCCTGAACACGATAAGAGAGTTGTGTTATAAGTTAAGGGTGCGTATCATTGTATTTATGTATCATTGTATGTATCCGTGTATCTGTCAGTGGCATTGCTCGGTCATTTAGCACGAGTTTCATTTCTAAACGCTAGTACCTGTCAGTCTTCTAGTACTATTTCCTATTCCTAAAGCACAACTTGAAATGTAAAATAGTATAAATATATAATATAAATGATATAGACAATATCCTGCAAAAATTATCACACTTATGTTAAAAATACGAAAGTTTGTATGGATGTAAGGTTGTTTGTGTGGAGTATGTGTGAGGGTGTGTGTGTGTGTGTGTGTGTGTGTGTATGCGTGGGTGTGTGTGGATGTTTGTTACTTCTTCACGCTTAAACGGCAGAACAGATTTGGATGAAATTTGGTACGGGAGTAGCTTATGCTCTGGATTAACACATAGGCTCCTTTTTATCCCTGAATAATGTATGGTTCCTGAGGGACGCAGGTGAAACCGCGGGGCGCTACTAGTATTTAGATATATATTTTTTTTGTTTTTTTGTTACACATTTTACGTTACCTACTTTAATAGTTGCAATTGCATAATCTAAAATTGTTTTTATTTTAAGAAGCTTAAAAGAAAATTGCTACTGTTTATATATTTTTAAGAGTTATATATTGTAGAAAAAGAAAACAAAACAACAGTAGGTAGATTCACAGAACAGCTGACTCAAATGACATAAGCATGCAATCTTCTGTTTAATTTGTTAGCGTGCATATGTTGACCAACAATTTAAACCGATCGTTAGCAGAGTTTGCAGTCTCAGCACTAAATGTGCAATTTTAAACCACACTGTTCATATATCCTTTAGCGCTCTCGTGATCAAGAAGAATCCAATGATACCTCATTTATCGAAATCTATCAAGCCGTTTAGGCTGTAGGACGCGACTAATAAACGTACAAACAAACTTACAAACGTACATACAACCCGAACAGTCACCCAACCCAAACTTCCTCCTACTAAATAATGCAATAAATAATGCATGCGTATTATTTATTCCGTTTAGAATCCGTTCGTCCAGATTTTCAGCCGATAATTTTTTTCAGTGCCTCCTGAGCATCTCAAACGATTGCCTTGTCAATAATAAAATATCATTTGCTATATTGCTGTATTTGTGTCAATGAGCAATTTTCCATTAGGCATTGTCAGTTTAGTTTTTTCATCGTCAAGAGATGGCGCTCGCGTAATTTTTGGTATTTACTCAATTAAACGTAGTAATCGAAAGCAGGTAAAACAGCGTTTTACTGTAAAAATACACAAACCACGAGCGAAACAAACGAATGACAAGTTGTTTCTTTAGATAAATTCTTTATTTGTTTTTTTTTTATTATGACTGGCAGTTTTGGCATATTCATATTTTATTTACACCCTATAATAAAGCAGATAAATAAAATCTAAATAAAACGGTTCATTTTCTTTGTATCATTAGCTGTAATTTATAATATACAATACCCGCCAGTAAGCTTAATTCAAAATCTTTGGTCATACCTAAAGCATTTCTATGTACTTATAGAACTTCCTTGGTCATACCGAACTACAGTACTGTTACCAAAACTGTTGCCAACGCCATCTAGCGAGAGATAAATAATGCTAAAATGACACTTGGAAAACCGCTCATTGGCTTGTTGAAGTGTGAAGTCAAAATCCGTTTGATTGACTGCAGTCTCTTGTTTTGTATCTTCTGCATTTCATGTTTTGTATGAAGGTGCGTAGTTATGTAGATATATTGTAAGTATTATTTGTTGTAAATATATTAGAATAAAATGATGGCTTGCTTTAGTACTTCAAAAAAACTCTTTCTTATCTGATGCTGTATTTTTGTATTGGTATTACATTTTTAATTCTGGAAAAGTGATATTGTTCTGATTCAATTGCAATTGTTTTATTATTTTTAGTATTTGTTTACAAAATAACATTTAGTATGAAGTAATATCCATTTTCATGTGAATTCAATGAACGTCGTATCACAGCGGGCATACCAGAAAAATTGCTTTATTAAAAACGTGTACTTTTGAGGGATTTGTTCTCCTAAAGTTTGAAAGTTACAAAATGCATAGTTATATTGTTGTAAAGATCCTTTTGACGACAACACAATAATATATGTTAAGCCCCCTCTACCCTCTACTCTCTCACTTCTCCCGTGTTATACGTCCGGTCACACTCTCTTGTATCTACATACAGGAGTACTTAATCACAAAAACAAATTGATTTCCTATTAAATTCATATAAAAACACTTTCTTAAAGCAAGCTTTTACAAGTACGACCTGAGAACTCAAGGGACCAATCAAATAAGCATAAACTCGAAGAGGTTCCATCACTTGATTGTGAGTCCCTTTGACTACCTTCCAGCTCCATCATCAGACCCTGGAAACATCATAAGAACAGATAACTTATCAAGACAAACCAAAAGAGCCCATACTCCCTCGAAGGGGTTCGATCTTATTTTGATTGTTGAGTTGCTTTGAGTAATCCCGGAAGTTTGATATAAACACCAAAACAATTCAATTTGCTAATAAAAAACCTAAACCATTATTGATGAACCTTTTATGAAACTACAATAAAAATCTTCCCTGTTAAATCAAACTGGTTCAGATATCCTGCATCCTTATTATCCTACTTAAAACTAAATAAACAATTTAGATTAAAAAAAAATGGGAACTTATCGGAGTCATAACCTATCAAACAAAAAAAATATATCCAAATTGGTTCATATAATCGGGACATTTCCACACCAATTACCTAGCCCCAAACTAAGATACCCTGTACTATGGGCACTAAATAACGGATAAACATACATAGATAAGAATACTACATCCATGACTTGGAAACAAAGATTTCTGCTCCTCACACAAATGATTGCCCCTTGCAGGAATCGAACCCGCGACCGTTCGATTTCGTACCTAGGATCTCTAGCCACTAGACCAACCGGTGCATGACGAATTGAGAACCTCCTCCTTTTAGAGTCGATAACAAGACATACATAAGTTCAAAAACTAAAACCCAAATAAGGTCGGGTAAAAGTTAGCATATGACACTCTTGTAATGAAAACAAATCGATTGATCATTTATTTAAGTTGAACACATAGACCTTCCTTTGCTTCACCGTAGTCGGGAAAAATAATTGCCTATAACACTTTGTAAATAAAAACGAATCGATTGATGCCTTGTTGTTCAAAATCGGACAAAGTTTGAACATATAACCATTATTTTGCTTCGCCGTATTCGGGTGAAAAAAAGTCTGTCACTCTTTTTACCAAAAAACGAATCGATTGGAACATCGTTTGTCAAAATCGGGCCAATATGGAAGACGCTATAGTGGAACATCCACATACATACCCACATACTTACATATGTATATATGCTCAAAATCATACATTCTAAACATGCGATTAACGTCGTTTTCATAAAGACACGTTGTCATCGATTAAAAATATTCTAACATGCAAGTCACCCACACTACACTAAAACTATTTAAGATTATAAAAATATACGAAAACAAATTAAGTAGAGCAACTTTCGTCATTTGGTCAGAGCGAGAGGCACTTACTACGAGTATGATAGAGTGAGAGGATCGCGCAAAAATTGACACGGATCACACGTCCGAACGCTTCGACCGCTGAGCGTTGGCTGAGCGGTCACTGCGAAATTTTGTCGGTGATTTTTGTATAAAAATGCATTATTTATGGGTTGTAATAATTATTTTTAATATACTTCTGTATACATACTATTCATGTAATTCAGTCATTCAATACTTGATCTTTATGAAATTCAATTGACTTAATATCAACATAAAATCAGTTTAAAAACTGTTAAAGTTGACGATTTTGTGGCTTCAAAATTAACAAAAATATAAAGTTTTGAAAAAAAACTATTCAGCGCATATTCAAAAAGAGAATTTCGTGTTACTTAAGCGCTGAATACAATTTTTAATTTATTGTTTATATTCTCTAGCTTAGAGCGCGAACATAGCTCTAAAAGCTGCACGGCGCGAGAGAGATGTATATAACGTTTAAATTACTTATCAAAAACTATCCAAATGAACGGAAAAAAATACTCAGATTTAGCATATATTACGTAGAGCGATGGTGGCCTAACGGTTCTATAGTGCAATTTAGAATCCAATGATACCGGGTTCAAAACCTAGGTTCCGCACCAATGACTTTTCTGAGTTATGTGCGCTTTTCCATCGCTCCGTGCTTCGGAGGGCACGTTAAGCTGTCGGTCCCGGCTGTTATTGAGCAGCAGTCGTTAAGCCGTGTCAGAGGCCCTGGGGCGGCTTGATAAACTCTGACACCAGAGGCCAGCACTACCTCATACGACAAACAAACAAACAAACGTATAGTTACATGCAGTAAACATATTTCATACTTTACTTTCTTTGAAAAATGTTCATTACTAAGCACGTAAAATCGTTGATAGTCAATTTTGACCCAGACCTAAGCCTCGATGACCGAGCGAGCGCGTAGCGCGAGCGAAGCGTCTCTGCTTCAGCCTGGGCAAAAATGCTTTCGTATGTTCGGACCTCTGTTCTACTCTACAAGTTGCATTTCTCAACCGATCTAGACGGAACTTGGTACACAGGTAAACTAATTTTAAAATTTTTTAGTCGTCGGGGATTTTTGATTGGGGGGCAAAAGGGGCAAAAATGGAGCTACTGAATATCTCCGCCTTATTAGATACGATTTCGACGGTTCTTTTTTATTTGAAAAGAGGATTTAATGAGGATCTTCGGCGTGATGAGCAGAATAGCTCCTCAAAATGACGTAAATAGCTCACCTTAAGTTTCTTCCAGTGGAATCAGTCCTTTAAATAGTAGGTAGGGACTGATGGAGCACTTTGGTTATTAATTATTGTTTTACTATAAGGTTACTAGATGGCGCTACTGTGCATCGATATATTGTTTGAAAAAAGTTTGTGTTCGCGAGGTCTACATACAGCTCACAGAGCCACTAGTAATATTTGATGTAAGTATCACATGTAATAACAAAAAAGCCGCCCGTAAACCCCATTAAACAATATTATGTTGTTACTTTCGCAATTGTTGTCAAGAATAAAAAATAATACTATAGGGGTAGCACATAACAGAGTAGTTTTCTGCAGTAGAGGAGCGGTGCGGTAGTTTGCTAGTTATATACTTGTACGGACATAGTAGCGGCGTCATTCCAGCTTATCACCTCGATGTATCGTATCGCCAGTTTACCGGGTATCGCTGCAGGGACTCAAGAACAGACCAGGTCTCGATAGAGTCAAAGGCTTTCATAGTCCACAAAAGCAAGACACGGGCTATACTCTTCGGTATTTTGTGTAACCCTCCACACAGTGAACGCTATAGGACAACTTCATATTACTAATAGATTGTTTTCTATCCCCTTTTTATAAATGTCGCAATCACTTCAACTTTATCTTCCGAAAAGGGTCATAATTTCTCCACCATCATTTCAATTCAGTGTTAAATGGCCTATCTAGTAATATGATCACTCGAGAACTACGTGATAATACGTGAAACACCATAGTATCGATCGACACATGCTTTGCAAGTGTGAGTTGGTGGTTTTCTAGACTAGCTCCATAGTATCATATTATTACATTGACATTGGTTCAAAGTTTCAATACTAAAAGTGGGTGAAATTAGGATTCTTAGTATTTTTTACAAACCCACACCAAGTGTCAGGTGAGGTGGTGTAACATAAAAGTGTGTTAAAATAATACTACTCAGTGTTGCGAAGTCGCGCTCGCTGTATTAACTGATACCCTAGTAACCATTTTATTTTTTATTACTGACTAGGCAATCGTTTGACCACGATCTTACCTGATCGAAAGTGAAAATGTAGTCGAAGGTATAGCTCGCTTGCCTAGTAGACCTATTCACTCTTGACTTGAACACCGTCAGAATTTAACTCATTTTTTTATATATTTTTTAATTTAACTGTCTATGGCATTCCACCCCTTTGCAGTTCTTATAATAAATGAAGAAGCGTTTATTACAAGTGACTGTGAATTTATCGTCTAACCGTATGCTTAAAATAAATAATTCATTATAACTATATAATTATTGTGATCGCTTAAGGTCATTCAGTCCACCATGGTTTAATTGCGTCATTTCTTTTTAATTTGTCCAAAAACTATTTAATCAATTTTGTAGAAATTCATATACCAGGACCATATTGAAAGTCTACCTTTATAAATAAACATAAGAATCGTCCAAATCGATTGATTGGATATACAAAATAAATAAATATATATATTGGAATTGAGAATCCCTCCTATTGGAGCAGCTACAGAATTAAAAAATGGTTCAGAAGTAGATTACCATTCTTTATCCGGCTTATACTGAGTTTCCATATATAGCTTCAATATGATACTAAACTCAAACTTAACATAACATCATTAATATTAAATTTTTTCTTCAAAAAACTTTCGTTCACTATTTATCTCATAACCCACAATCCCTCCAACATATCTCCGTGTTAAATGTTCTAACACGTGATATATAAATTATATACTATGTAATAACCACGTCCATAACGTCGTAAATTACGATTACTTTCACATATATTCGCAACTTCGATAGGTAGAGAATATGTAGGGTTGTTATTGTAGAAAGTGTGCCAAAATGTTAAGTATCTAGGAGATTGGTTGGTATATTTTTGATGAGCCACGAGGATTTGTAATAAGAGTGCCACACAAACTAGTGCGGTGACGGAGCGGAGGAAGAATCAAAGTCAAAGAATTTTATTGTAAATAGGCATAATAATAGCTCTTTTACAAGTCAAAATTAGCATCTCATGAACAAGGAAAAATACATAAAATATTAAAAAACATATCAATAAAGTTAAGGTAAATTAAGTATTCCTTGAGTTTGAAAAACAAAATTCTCATTCACAAAGTTAAATCTCACACTGGAAAAGGAAAAATCCTTCTGAATCTACCGGTGCTTGGGAAATACGCCCGTTAGAGAACAGAGCACCAAGAAATTCTACGGGGATGATATTTTTTCCATATTTGTTATTTATTTATTTATTTTTTCTATTGTCACAAATAGTAAAACATAATTATGTAAATTACAAATATAAATGAAACAAAATATGTTTCAAAAAAAAAACGACTTCATAATAAAAATGTTATTATGTAAACAACCACTAAAAATAATAAAATAATTACTATTGAGCCAGAATAGTATCACTTTCTCGAAATTACCAACATAATAATAATCAATAAATAAGATAAGAAAGTTTTTTGAAGAGAGTGCGAAACCAAGCCATAATTATTAATATGGTTGAGCTTATTCAAAAAGATAATTTTAAACGGCTTGACATGTTATTTATAATAATAAGCTTTTAAAGTAATTATCTACAAAAACTTTATCATTTACTAGATTTTTACTTTATAGCTGTATTCGTGTCAACCAGTTTGTGAATGTGTGAAAGTCAAAATCTGCTCGTGTGAATCTCTTATTTTGTCTCTTCTGCGTTTCGTGTTTTGTATGAGGGTGCGTCATAGATAGCTGCATATCACTTCGTACGTAGATAGGTATGTATTAATTTTGTAAAGATATTAGATTTAAATTATGCCTGGGTTTGGTATCGCCTTCAAAAACCTCTTTCTTATCTAATGTTGTATTTTTGCATTATTATTAAGTTGGTTATTTTGAAAATGTGATACTCTTCTGGCTCAATTGTAATTATTTTATTCTTTTTAACCACTAAACAGAATAAAATAATTACAATTGCCATTGAGTTTATTATAATATTTTTTTTATTATGAAGTAGGTTTTTTATTGGAAAAATATTTTATTTTTTGCTTTTCAGTGGCAAGCAAACATCGGAAAGAATATATGCCAAAGAAAATAGTAGACACTCACTCACTTTAGACTCAAAGCGTTGGTAAATTAAAACCAAGCATGAATAAAACTACATATATTTATCAATTGAATTAGTTTTGACTAAAAATATCTATGATTTCATTGGAATGAAATGGAACTCTTTAAAAAATGGTTATACATCTCGTAGATATGAGGAAACATAAAGCCAAAACAAATGGATTTATACGTTGTAAATGCTGTAATGATGTATGTGTCCTTTTTTAGAGAAATCTTTTACGAGACACCACCAGTACCACTTAAGACCCGAGAACTCATCGAGACCAATCAATTTAGCCTAAATTCGAAGGGGGTTTCATCATTTGATGGTTGGGTAATGGGTTCCTATGACTCCATCTCCATCATCAGACCCTCGATACCTTATAAGACCAGAGAAGTTATGAAGACAAACCCAATGAAACCAAACTCAAAGGGGTTCCATTATTTGATTGTTGAGTTCCTATGAATACCTTCTGGCTACATCATCAGACCCTGGGTACCACATAAACCAGAGAACTCATCATGACAAACAAAATGAGCCAAAACTCGAAAGGGTTCTTTCATTTTGTTGTTGAGTTCCTGTGACTACCTCCCGGCTCCATCATCAGGTCCTGAAAACCACATAACACCAGAGAATTCATCAAGACAGACCAAATGAGCCCAAACTCGAAGGGGGTCCCATCATTTTATTATTGAGTTCCTGTGACTACCTTCCGGCTCCATCGTCAGACCCTGGATACCACATAACACCAGAGATCAATACAAACCAAATGAGCCTAAATTTGAAAGGCGTTCCATCATTTTGTTGGTGAGTTCCTGGACTACCTTCCGGCTCCATCATCAGACCCTGGATATCACATAAAACCAGATAACTCACAAATACAAACCACATGAGCCCAAACTCGAAAAGGTTCCATCATTTTGTTATTCAG
The DNA here is from genome assembly GCA_946251855.1 of Alsophila aescularia. Classification (NCBI taxonomy): domain Eukaryota; kingdom Metazoa; phylum Arthropoda; class Insecta; order Lepidoptera; family Geometridae; genus Alsophila; species Alsophila aescularia. The sequence goes on from OX276384.1 coordinate 35,257,875, forward strand.
TTCCTGTGACTACCTTCCAACTCTATCATCAGACCCTGGACTCATGAAGAGAACCAGAGATCTCATGAAGACAGACCAAATGAGCCCAAACTCGAAGGGATTCCATCATCCGATTGTATAGTTCCTTTGACTACTACTACTACTACTTCTACTACTGTAGTTTTTTAATTGTCATCAGAACTACACCCATGTGCAAAACTTCAGCATCTTTGGACGTCTTTAAACTGTTCAAAATTGACTTGCAATCCAGTCCAAAATATTATAACACAGTGAATTAAATTAAAGCTTGTAAATAGCTACTAAATCAATTTTGATCAAATTTATATACGAGTAGTATCACACTAGCGGTCTTCTTACTCAAGTAAAAACAATCATCTATTTCGGTTCAGAAGTCCCAAGATATTAGAGAACATAAACTACAAAACGAATAGATTTTCTAATAAAACTACCGAACCAATTTTGATGAAGTTTATATGGAAATACACAGAAAGTTTACTCTTTTGAATAAAAAATTAACCATCGAAATTAGTTTAGAAATCTTAGAGATAAACACGAAATCAAGGCAATATAAAACACAAAACAGAATGGATTTATTCCAAAAAACTATTTATTCTCTAAAAACTGTTCAACCAATTTTGATACAATTTATATGGAATCACCTGGAAAGTACACCCTTTCAAACAAAAAAAAATATATTCCTAATTGACGGAGATATCGACTGACATACATAAAAAAAAAACATACAGTCGAATCCGAAACCGAGTCCGATCCGATTGAGTCGAAACCGTCTCCTTTTATGATGTCGCTTAAAAAGTAAACGCTTCCACACATTCTTCTACATTATTGTTTGTTATACCTCTGATGTCACAGTTGTGTTTGTCGGGTCGCCCAAGGGCATATGACGTGGCTTACCGGCTGCTGTTAGCAACTGCGATGATTTTGTCCACTCCGAAGCAAAAATCCGCACCTTTTTTTATTAAGTTTTGTACTGAGGATTGAGCCTAGCGTCGTTGGATAGCAAAGCGTACATATTACAGCATGGCCACCACCGCAGCATTTAATCATGTTGACACTTTTTTATGTTTGTTTGTCGTATGAGGCCTCTGGTGTCACAATTTATCAGGGTCTCCGAAGGACTCTGACAAGGCTTTACGACTGCTTTTAGTAAATAACCACCAGGACCGATGCTTAATGTGCGATGGAAAACCACACTTGGAACAGTCATTGGTGAGGATCTCACCTGGTATCGTTGGATTCTAGGTCGCACTATTGTATCGGCTCGGCTACCATCGCTCATCACTTTCACAGGAAAAATTTGGACTTTTTCAGCGACTGTGTTACCGTAATCGCTAATGTATCCGCGACCGACTAACCTTCACACTGCTCTGTTACACTGGTGTTATGGTTAGGAAAAAAATACTAACTTTCACACTGTTCGTATAGCAGTGTGAAGGCTAGGAAAGTATCGCATGTACAGGTTTGTTAATTTTCCCCTAAAGATAGGATTCCGCTAAAATACTCACTAAGTTTGTGTTTTTCTCACGTTTTTATTAACACGCTTTCTTGTCTGTCTGTTATGTTCTTTGTCTGTTTGGTAAACAATATAAACACACACAATTATTTAAAACTAATTTTCCGATGACTTGAAACAGCTCAGAAATTGACGGAAATTTACCTACCAGTTTTTTAAAATTAATTATAATAACTTGTTATATTTTCAAATCAAGAAATACAAAGGAATAGTTTTATATTTATACATTTTTACAGAAACAGTTGTCTGCCGAAATAAAGAGTTCACTACTCTCACGAAATCAAATAAAAATATCTAAAAGACTCGAATTCTACATTAGACACGCAAAATTAAATATTCCCAAGGCACTGGCCCTTGATGCATCTGAAAGAATATTAGATTTCGGCTAAATTGGGTTGGACGCTGACGAAAATACCCATACATTCTTCAGTATTTTGCATTTACAATCGATATTGGACTTTATTTGTTGCTGAAATTGATGCGTATTTAGCGAGAATTATTACCTGATTTGTTTAACATAGATATGTTGTAACATTACATATTTGTGTGTAACATACTACAAACCCGTAACGGCGTTGATGTCTGCACAATGAAGATAGTATAAAAATGTCAATATAAAAAAAAACATCGTAAATATCCCGTTGCTTATATTAATACTATATGTATATGATACATGTTTTTATTGAGTACTAGCTGATGTCCGCGGCTTCGCACGCGTGGTCATTTCTCTAGGTTAAAAGTACTATATTATGTGCTAGTCCAGGACCTAAAATACCAATATACCAACATTTGATCAAAATTCCTTCTTTCGTCAAAATTATTTTTATCGATTGCTCGGCTTTTACTCATCGGATTGAGATACCCTAGTTTTTAAGTCAAACCCTAAGCTATCCAACAGTGGAAACCGCATCGCAGTCAGTATTGTGGTGTTTACGTGATGCGCGAACAAACATTCAGACAGACAAACAGACAGACACGAATTTAAAAAATGAACGAATGAACGAATTTAAGTACCATAACATATTTTTTAAATTATCTTCTTTGTACAGACTATTTCGTTCTTATTGCTTTATTAGAAGTATATATATAGATATAGTTGAGTTCCGGAATAAAACCGGTACCGCAGTACTTTGTTTGGCGCTTCAAATTTTGATGAAGGGTTGGTTAACGTGGGCTGTATAATATTTTTTTTCCACTTATTGTGACTTTGACGTATAGGTTAAACGGAAGTAATGCTATTAGAATTCACTGCTCTATAATGTTAGAAAAACACATAATAAAGGTGTAAGCTGTCGATAATCTTCGTATCTTATAGAATAACAAGAAATTAAATGTTCACTACGGTATGAACCTCCCACTCTAGCTCTCACTCTTCGTGTTGAACCGTTGAAAGCATAATAATACGGAAATCATTGCCTCCTCAATCTACAAAAGCTTGGAGTACAACTTAACTACGCATACAAGAACGGCCGAGTTCACCAACGTTGCTTGTAACGGTTGTTAACCAAAGGTTAACACTAGATATGTACTACAATTTCCGGGTTAATTATGAAGAGGAAAACTATCGTTATCAAACTGACATGTCTAACACAAGGCACTGCTAAATCAACATTTGACACGTACCTGCACTGGTACATTATGGGCCATGTAGAAGGAATAATATGTCTCAATAATGGTTGGTTATATATTAAGCTTATGATGGTTAAATGCTGATTAAATGTTGCATGAATTTGGCCTTTAGATTAGCGCCCACAGTTTTTATTACGAGTCATAATCGTAAACTAGAGATGGAATGGATTTCCGGCTCCGGCTACAATTTTTCTTGGCCGGATATGGGTTATTGGTTACTGCTGACTGGTTCGGAATCAGTAAGGTAGATAAAGCCAAAAGATTACACAATATACGCAATTCTAATCACAAGCTCGAATTTCTTGTATCAATGAGGCAGAACGAGGTGAGTTCTTTGGAACTTTTGTAAGTTACTTTCGAAGAAAAGTTAAGTTTATTCATTAATCTAAGTTCGAGTTGGTTTGCCTGGTAATGTTAATAAAAGCCATTAATATGGCACTATGTCTGTCATCGTTCCTGATATTTCAGTTTTACGCCTGAAAAGCCAATTGTTAAAATGTTAACCATGATGTACAATGGTCAATCAACTATTCTTTGTAAAAACCTTGTCCTTCCAATAAAAATATATAACTCACAAATAGTAATAATTTATCTAGATTTTATATCTAGAACAGATATTTTGAAAACATTGTATTATATTAAAGTGTATTTGATTATGAAATTACAATTACTTTTCATTAATTTTATGGTAACTTAGTTGACAAAATCATTTTCCTGTACAGGTAAATCTTTGAAATATATTCATTTTGAGCCAATTGTGTAACATAAATTAGCCTGAAAAAAATATCGTTAGGGTAACTTTGGGGACAAAATTGTAGACATCAACAAACAAAAACATAAAGATAAGCCAGAAAAATAAAAAAACTGCACTGCCAATGGCTGAATAACATGTAGTAATATATATTCTAATGAAGTAGAGAAGAACAATAATAAAATATAACGAACATTTTCTTTTTCTTAGTGTGTTTTCAAAAATGTTAAACATGTACAAAGAATAGTTGATTAACACACAAATCCTTTATAAATGTTGACAAATTCTAGTCTAAAAAATGGAAGGATTGAGCTACGATACTGAACATCATCTCAGGCGAAAACATATAAGAGTAATCCCTCGCCAAAAAATCAATATACGGCCAAAGCATTTCACCCCAACACTACACTTCAAAACACGGTATTTTACGTATCTGATTGCGACAAGGTGTTACAGTTCCTTATAGTAATAAAAAGCCAATGCTTTTTGGTGCAAGCTCGTAATTGTGCTTTGACACGCGATTTCATGACTCGCTCTTTCTGTGTTGCTGTGAGCGAAAATGGAGTACCTGGGTTGTTTTATTTGTTTTTAACCAACTTCAATAAGTGGAGCTTTTTTATCATTTTTAAGTCATTTTTTTAAATAAGTGTTTGAACTTCGTGGCGCTTGCAACGGTACTGAAATATCGGAAAATCAAAAGAAAAGATAAATGGTAAATGTCCCGTTGTAACTATTCTCTCTCCCTCTAAAAAAATATATCGCTTGGCCAATTGATCGTCTATACTACGTTGTGAATATAAGTAACCCGGAACTTTTAGAGTGCGTGACTGTACTGGGAAGGAATGAAAATTAATATGAAAGTACAAATACAGATATTACAATAAATATGTTAACTTGGCATCTGAGATTTGGTTATTAACATAGTGTTAACAAGAGCATGTTCTTTGATAATATAAATGTGTTATTATAATATTCAAATAATTACTGAAGTCATATCGTTTGCATCTCTCCATACAGCACATCATAAAATATAAAACAGGAAATCAGAAGACTTATTGTTTACTTATTATTTAATTGTGAGATGGTGTTTGTTTGTTCTGCCTGATATTCTCCGACAATATGATCAGAGACCTTAAGGCATAACATGTTTATTCTCTTTTTATTTTAGAGTTTGGCTATGTAAAACCACTCATATGATAGTAGAACTTTCATCGTCTACTAAACGGAGTGGTATGAGGATGGAGTAGCGTAGGTATATTTTATGTGTATAGCAAACCATTCAGTCTAACATAACTGGAGTTAGTTCAGGTTGACTTAGTTGAACATAATCGGTCTATGCCGTAACTTGTCTTTTACTGACTATGTCAGTTAGTTTTATTTAAATAAAGTCTGGATTATACCAGTAAATGGTTATAGTTGTCATTAGGAATAAATCCCTTTAGTTTATCGGCCTTGCCGTAATTCGTAGTTGAGACTAAAGCCTCTGATATTCAATATGTTTCCTTAAAATATTTAAGGGTTTTATCTGGACTATGCCAGTGTGAATTATTTAGTATTCAGGAATAATCCTCAGTAAATTAATTATGAAATTATTACACTTTTGTAAGTACATTTCCATAATAATTGCTATTAATTCAAGGTTGTACCTTAATTAAAGATTTCGTAATCGATCAACAGTAAGCATGTCAATCCATCACTAGTGCCTGACAGAGCCAGAATTTACACGATAAGGGTCCCTTTGTTCAGCTTATAGCCTTCATCTTTTTTCGGAACATAAGATATTCTATCAGTGCTGGGTGCCAAAACAACAAAGTGAAAATTAACATCCCTTCCATATATTTCAACCAAGAAACCATATATTTAATTAGTTCGTGATTGACTATATAAATATAATTAAAGATTTCGTAATCGATCAACAGTAAGCATGTCAATCCTTCACTAGTGCCTGACAGAGCCAGAATTTACACTATAAGGGTCCCTTTGTTCAGCTTATAGCCTTCATCTTTTTTCGGAACATAAGATATTCTATCAGTGCTGGGTGCCAAAACAACAAAGTGAAAATTAACATCCCTTCCATATATTTCAACCAGGAAACCTATTAATTAGTTTGTGGTTGATTATATAAATATAAAAGTTCTGCTAGACTGAAATAGTATTAAAATTCACCCTTAAGGCGTAATTCATCTTTAATCTTACATAAAGAAATTGGTTTGAAGGGTAGGAATATGACAGTTAGGAGGAAGCAATCGGAGTCAACCTCCGCTATCACCGATTACTAATCAAGCCATAATTTATCTGTATTTGATATTTATGTTTGAAGGTTGAGTCAGTAAGCAATGATCTGTTGGCCGAACAGAACAATACTCCACTTACTCATTGTATTGTGTGCGTAAGGGTACCTCCTCTTTGTGAAGTCCTTTTGATAGCAGCAGATATTATTTACAAGTCAGCAATGCATAGGAAAGATCACGTATATAGTAAAGGTTGTGAGGCTTTAAAATCGCATCTATCTCCATACAATATCACTCACTTGGTAATAATTCATACAGTATGTAAATGAATAAGCTATCACTCAATTAGTATATAATGTAAAACAGAAGTTCGTTATTTTTCTATTCTATGAGGATAAGGGTATGTTATACTTATTTCTAACGCTGTTGTATTTAGTGGTCATTCACCTGCGCCAACCAAGGGAAAGGGGGATCCTGCTTCTATCAGAAACTGAAAGCCGTTCCGAGACCTAACAAATGAATGATCATTAAATAAACGATTCCGCCTTATTAGCTCTAAAACCCTCCACCAATTTATTCTAAGATCAGGAAATCTCGTGCCGTTATCTAAAGGGAACATAATAATAAGATATAATGTGCAAAGTTAATAACTGGCATTGAAATTCAGGTAGCTGTAAATAAACATTATTATCATCCCTAATAACACTTCTCCAATCCATGATACAATCAGGAAATCTCGTACCATCATTAACTGAAAGTGACATGATATAAAATAATATGCAAGATTACTAATTATAGTAAAAGTCAGGTAGCTGTAAATAAACATCATTATAATTTTCTAATATCTCTCCACCAATACATGATACAATCAAGAAATCTCGTACCATCGTTAACTGAGAAAAACCCTGTATATATAAAAGTGAACCTTGATTTCAAAATTGTTCTTTAATTTCGATTAAACATACTAATTACATCAAACTAGATACCTTTAGTCCGTATTTTAGGTAAATTCCGACTAGAGATCAGTTATAATCGGCAAATTTGAGACTAGGTGCACCTGTTCCTAGTACGTTCAGATACTTGTTTAAAATATTTATTCCATCCAGTCCTCCTGGTAATTCAGGATATAAGCCATCCTAGTACCAAACCTCATCCAAATCGGTTCAGCCGTTTGAGTGTGGAGTTACGAATGATGATGATGATGAAAAGTTTACATGTGCCAATCCAGCATATAAGCTATCCTAGTATCTGTCTTCATCCAAATCAGTTCAGCCGTTTGAGCATAAAGGAGTAAGAACTGCGATGACGAAAAGTATTACATGTGCTAATCCAACAGATAAGCTATCCTAGTATCTGATTTCATCCAAATCAGTTCAGACGTTTGAGCGTAAAGGAGTAAGAACTGCGAGGATGATGAAAAGTATTATATGTGCTAATCCAGCATATAAGCTTTCCTAATACCTAATTTCATCCAAATCTGTTCAGCTGTTTGAGCGTAAAGGAGTAAAATAAAAATGGTGATGATGATGATGATGAAAATCATTCCATGTGCTAATCTAGTATATAGCTATCCCAGTACTTAATTTCATAGCAAATCAGGTTAGCCGTCCGAACGTAAAGGAGTAAAAAATATACCTACATACTTTCGCCTTTACAATGTTAAACAGTGTAATCACTCAATAATCACCAGCATTCTTCAATACACAAAACCCGCTAGTGGCGACCATCATCTGATAAAGAAGAAAGAGTTCCCTAAAGTATTTATCTAGACTTCAACTTAATGCCCATTTTAAGGTTTAGAAATCACTCGAAGATTTCTATTTATCTAGTGTTTATATAATCAATTTTCCATGAAATTTGCCGTTGAACATAAATGTCTTACTTTAACCGGTTTTATGGTTATTTTATGATATAACTAGCCGCCCCCACGTCTTCACCCGCGAGTGGCAAATTTCATCAGTTAAAAGAATTCCCTAAAATATTTATCTAGACTTCAAATTAATACTCCATTTTAAAGGTTCAGAAATCAATCGAAGATTTGTATTTATCTAGCGTTTGCGTAGCCAATGGTATATGAAATTTGCAGCTGAAAATAAATTTCTTACTTAAACCGATGAATTCATTTTTATGGTAATTTTATGATATAACTAGCCGCACCCACGTCTTCACCCGCGTGTGTCAAATTTCATCAGTTAAAAGAGTTATTAAGAATATTTATCTAGACTTCAAAATAATGATCCATTTTAAAGGTTCAGAAATCACTCGAAGATTTCTATTTATCTAACGTTTGTATAGTTAATGGTCTATGAAATTTGCAGCTGGAAATAAAGGGGTTTCATTCCAGGGCACAGCCACCCTAAATTCAAACCTCAACCAAATTCGTTCAGTTGTTTGATCATACATCTAGTCATGAAGTACATCGCGTACCATACCCAAACTAGGTACAAAGTACTTTACTAAAGAATGGAAGCAATATTCATATAAAAGGATTACCACTATTAGCGTGTTGCCTACCGTCCACGACTGACTGCACATGCGGCGAGCGGCGAGCGAAAGATCCGATTACGGGAAGTACTGTCTCGCTCACTCGATATACCTAGTTACCGCGCTACAATCTCACGATCTATGATTTCATGTGGACCAAGTTGGTAGGTACCTAAGACTAGGTGCTGCCCACCACCAAAGCACACGTGATCCCTGCACCTGTTCCAGTATCCTCCACTCGATGCTCGAACAAACATACAGACAGACAGACAAAATTCCCAAAGGTTATATTTCCGTTCAACAGCCATTCCAAGCACCACAGACCAATCCTTCCCAAACTACACTGTACAGAGACCCCCCGACACTCACGGCTCCATTATAAGTATTGATTAATATAATAGAATAATTATATCTCCGTGCGCACTGCTTACGTATTTTTTTTCCTATGTCGATCGTCCCTCGCATCGCTGCACAGAATAAATAATAGTACAAGATAGAACGTAGCCGATTATCTCTTTAAATGCTTTACGTTCACTACCACAATTATCGTATGTTCTCTGCCTGTTAGCTACTACCTTACCGCGTGCGTACGCGCAGTATGTGCGCAATGAGGCATGTTGGCGATATATCGTCACCGACTAGACAAAACATAACACAAAATTCTCTTTACGAGGGCTACGTCCCTCCAGCATGCCGGACGGAGCGGGCGCCGCACACCGAACATAAACACTACCCTAATTCATTAAAACAAACCCCAAGTAACCCTTCTCGAATCAGAAATAATTTTAGTATGCCTCTCATCCTGTTAGTGCACTATTTCGCTGAAACTCCAAGTATCTTCCAAGAGCGCCGCTCGGTGACTCTCCGGGCCCAGGCCGCCCCAATCACTTTAGGTACACTACGATTTTATTGAACTCCGGAGCCGATCGGCGCACGCACAACCACTCACTTATAGTGTTTCTTCTTGACTGGCCTCTCGACACGTCTTAATTTCTCAAGGTCTCGCAACGACTGCCTCGGACGCCCGGCCTCGCTTAACTGTTACGTACGTGTCTCGCGGAGACGCTCCGCACGCGACCTATCCTTGGAACGATTCCGCACTGACTGGCTCCCGCTCCCGGGGTTTTTTCCATGCGCATGATTCAACGGACTACGTTCGTTGTTCCCCCACCCCTGGGCTGCAATGCTATAACGCCGAGCCAAAACTTTCCACTCATAATACTAAATAATTCCAGTACCTACGACTTTTATAATTAGTATAACAATGCAATGTTCACGTTAAGGAAGGGGTTAAACACATTGAAGACCGAATTATGGTTAGGTACACCGTGTCTAATATTATTCTTTTTATTTGTGTGCATATCCAAATAAATTGTTGGCTTGCGGATTTCACATTTATTTCAATTTTAAGGTTCTTGGACATGGTGATTTCTTTCACCGCTTTTGAGCTGTGAAATCTAAATCTGAATATATGTTACTATCGACTCGACCCAGCTTCGCATGCGTAGTGCGAATATTTACTACTAGAAAAATACACTGCGGTATTTTTCTACATAAAAGGTCCGATACGAATAATATAAAGTATACAATCAACCTTGATTATTAAATTATTTCATTGGATAAGGATTAATATCATGATACGAAGGTTATCTTTCAATTCTACCCATTGACTAATTTAGACAAAAATCTGCTATTGTGACTTTACTATATTAGTTAGACATATAGCCTCGCGGACTTTTTAAGGTAATAATGAATGCCAGTACCTTGCTTTTTGGCTCAAAATCTACTATTTCGCAGTACTAGATAAACATTTAGTACATTATTTTATGTATGACTAGCTGTACCCAAGGCTATGCTCGACTGATTCAAAAGTATCTATTAAGTAGCCCTTTATTATGCGTGATTCTTTGAGAACATATCTGTGTTGCAGTAGCGTTGTGTTGAGGTATATTTACGAGATACACCGTGCGAAATCCTAAATTCGAAAGTATAACCGATGCCAGCTCGGCGTTATAAATGTTACACGGGCTGAGCCGCTACTACTAACTAGCTGTACCCAGCTTGTTATAAATAAATTATTGGCAAGGCCAAGATTTCAAACGCTGTGCCGTTAGATAGAGAAGCGCTCAATATGAATGTAACGAATATCATGTTATCATGAGATGTCTCACATAAAAGACACTTGTTGTACAATCTACTAATAATTAGCTACTTATTTGCTTTTTCCTGCAGTATGAAGTTATGTTTTCTGTTATTACTTCACACATTCTAAGTTTCACATCAAGCTACTGTATCTACACCAGTACCTGCATTTTGTAAAGCTTTTATACAAAATGCTTGAAGAAACGAGTTGTTTGTTCGCCACAGTTTTATATTGGGAGTGAGAAATGGAAATAAAACAGCTATCTTTAAAGGAAAATATTAAAGTGCTAGATGATTAACTGATAATGTTTCAGTTGTGGAATAGTGGATTTTTCTCTATTGTGTGTTTTTGTATATTAAATTGATGACTATTTTAATGTTACTTACATCAAAAGGTTAAACGTATAACCCTTATTAGGATTACTCACATCACATGAACGTCCTGCTCTGTGTATCCGTCTGTCCATCCGTCTTCCTATACGTTTGTCACAACGTCGTCTCGTTTTTCATCATTATGATCATCATCTTCAACATTTGTTATCAGAGCAGTAAAGAAATGGAACACAATTTTAATAAAATTTATGCTTAGGATGAATATTAAAATATTTGAGTAAAATAAATTTTAGCACCGGTTTTGTTGTAAGGTTTAAGGAACCACTTTAGCCTTACAGATAAACATTTATATGTATCAAAACCCCGAAGGATTAAGGTAACATTTATAAAACGTCAATATTATGAGAAATTAATCCTCGAAATCGACCTAAATAGGCCGACTGAACAAATTTAAAACCATACGAATAAGTAATACAAATTACGTATTATTATGCTACAACCATAGACATATATATTTACCTATGGCACCTGCAGATCACTTTCTTTCTACCAGTCAATTAGACGACGCGCTTCCGGTGTTTTTCCCATTCCGACTTTTCGCCTTTTCAAAACACAGCGTTCACGACGCGCATTCAGCTAGAATATTCTTTCATTATTTTTTTGGTTTGCTCTGCTTCAGCCTACACTTTTAATACTATACGTTTAATTCTCCGCTGCGGCGAAGCGCAGAATAAATAATAGTAGGTACGTCTGCGGCCTTAGCCAGAGCTTAGCCGTAAGCAGTGAGTTAAGCAAAGGATCTTGTACATTTGCGAGTTCACAGTGCACTTAGTTCCTGTTCTTATATCTAATATTCTGAATACTTGGTGTTCTGTGTTTTGAAGTGCATTCACGATTTGTGTACCAGATCACTCCCTTCCCTATTAAGGGGCTGATGGCTGGTGCATACTCCTGAACGGGTGCTGCTTGTGGGGACTGGTCCAGCCTGTTTTTTTTATTAGTCACTTGTATTTTTATTATTTTTATCACTTTGATGATTTCTCATTGGACGTCTCATTGGCACTTTTTTCTTTGTATTTGTCATTTACACGTATATTATTATAATTACTGTCTTTTAAAATATATATAAAGTATTGTCAAAAATGAAGAAAATAACTTTCCGTAGAGATTATTGGTGCTCTCTTATCTTATCTTACTGACGTATTTCCGAAGCACCGGTAGAGTCAAAGGGGTACTTACCTTACCCGTGTGAGATTTAATTTTGAGTCGGCGCATGTAGATAGATAGATAGACAGATAAAACTATATTGCACCAAAAGAAACACAAATAAAAATATACTTAAAAAATAGTACAATCGACGGCCTTATCGATAAGCAGCGATCTCTTTTAGGCGACCGTAGGCTATATTGAAACACATGACTATATAATAGAGGTAGATGTTGAAGTGTAACGTTTGAGTATAATAAACAAAAAAAAAGATGACAAACAAATAAAACAAAAATGAGTTTGAACAACACATAAATAGCAAGATAAATATAATATCTAAGGGAAATTTCTATTCAAACACAAAGCTTACGTAGTTTACCTAATAGTATTGCTTTCATTTATTTATAACAATTTATGTTGTTTTCTTTGTTAAAAGAGAAGTTAAAAGTTTTGACTTGTAAAAGTGGCAATATTTTGCCTATCTATTATTACTTATAATAAAACTGTAACGGGTCGAATTCTGTACATTGAAGATATTTTGATAATTGTTTTTGGAGGGTACTCTATATTTGATACTGAAGCCAAACCTGTATTATTTTTTCATTTTTGTCTCTCTGTCTGTCTGTCTGTCTGTATCTTGGCTAGGCATCACGCCGAAACTACTGAATGAATTTAAATGAAACTTGGTATGATTTGAGTTCAAACTACGAGGTAGGACATAGGATACTTTTCATTCCGAAAAACGAAAGTCTAAGTGCTATTGCACTTCGAGTACTTTTAACCTAGAGAAATGACCACGCGTGCGAAGCCGCGGGTTCAGCTAGTTTACAATAAATACTTTGACTTTGATAGTTACCTATATCTGGACCACCAAATAAGCTTAATAGTTAGTTGTTTTGTGGATCTACCTATCTCCAGCAGTTAAAGTTTTAAGAGGGGACTCTATTTTGTATGATGCGGATTGGTCTAGACGGCTAGTCTAACATAGACATATAAAGTAGGTGAGATAGTGGTCAAGTGTTAATGTAACTTATTTATAGTGGAAGATATAATTGAATAATTAATTAGGTAAGAAACAATTCTATTCAGATTTCTGCTTCTTTTATAGATATTTTAGATGGGTTTGAATCTAAAAGGCATATAGATTTAATTCTTCGACGGCCATCGCTTCATTGTCGTACGGCGCGTGAATGCGATGTTCGGGCTTAAAAAGCCAAATAGCCCGATTAATTTAATAGAAAGATTAAAAAACCTCTATGTATGAAAGGAGGTAATTCTAAATGCCCTAATCTCAAAATGTCCTTTCAACAAAAATAATAATATGTTTTTTTTTTCAAAATGTCTTTTCTCAAAATGAGTTGTCATACATTTTTCTTTTTTCTTTATGTTCGATACGCTACAAATTAACATTAAAAATCTTCCTTTATTTTCTTTTGTATAGGTATATTTTAAATAAATCAACAACAGGCTAAATAAATAAACTATTTCATATATTTTAAACAAAATCAATAGATAGATAGATTAGATAGATGTCTTTACTGCACAAAAATTGAACTGATAATACAATAAAAAAGTCTTAACTCATCAACCATGTCCATGGCCAATCATCATCATCAACCAAAAAAATACATGTCCACAGCTGGACGTAGGCCTCTCCTAATTCACACCACTGAGCTCGGTCTTGGGATGGGACGGGAGCAACACACGATTTTATACTGCTCCAAGTCAACCTTACCTGCACGCGGTCATCCGCGCATCAACGAGGCTCTGGCAATCGTTTTAACTAAAACGTTTGATAATTCTTTGTCTTTTTAGTCCAATAGGACCGTAGTCGGGTTTAAGTTTCTGAAATTACTATTTTCAACTTCTCTTCCTTATATCTTACCATATTAATATGGAGACTAAGCTAAGCTTATGTTCGAACAATTTTTAATTATTACTAACATTTTTCAATACATAAATAGTTATATGGATGCTTCATACCTTCGGCCTAGACTTTAGATTAGGTTTTGCGACTATAAATATCTCATTATGGCAAAAAAACATTCTGTAATATCTATTCTTATGAAAGCTGTATGTGATAAAAATATTATTCAAAAAAATAAAAAACACCTCTCCATATTAAAGTGTTATTTTGTAAACAGCCACTAATAACTAGCTTAAAAGCTAAAAAAACACGCCTGCCTGCCAAAAAAGAGCTTTTGCCAATAAATTATATACAGTTGGAATGTGCTTATGTGCTTACCTTCAATTTGATACCCATATTGTAAATATCGAAGTTTTTTTTTCAAGTGTGCAGATGGTGCCATTCTGTCACCATAATGAACGTTTTCAAAAAAACATATAGCCTATGTTATTTGGGGGTTGTACGGATTCTAACGATACCCCATACGTCTAAATCTGTTCTGACATTTAAAAGTTATGGTGGAATAAAGAAACTCACATACAAACATAAATACATATCGCCCTATCCGTCAAAAAGAGCCACTATTGCAAAACCACAGGTTTTCAGGGGGAGGTTTTTTCTAATTTTCTCTTAAATTTCTTAGAGAATGTAAGTTTTATGGTATCCTAAACGATCAGGTGATATAAAGAGAATCCAGTGATATATTTTTTTATTTAATACATCAGTTTTTATATATATTTTGTCCCTTAAGACTGCATTCCGCGGAACTTTAGCGTATTTACATGAATGAGTTCATGTAAATACGCCATAAGGGCTTTATTCTACGGAAAATGACACTCGTAAATTTAAAAGACGTTAGGACTTTTTTCGACAGAAATAGCAGTGTTACGAACAAAGTGTTAAGTTAAATGGCATATTTCCGTACACAAAATTAAAGAAAAAACTATTTTTTAAGGAAAAATTAAAAATGATCGGATTGATTTATATACTGTTGATTTACTTCCAGTTAAGTATACTGATAAACAAATAATTATTATTGTATTTTATTTTAATAGGTATATTTAACTTAAAATAAGGATTGTACATATTGTTTATAATATACAACTGTCATGATTTTTAAGCGCTTCCCTACATATACTTTTATCCTGGAAAAATGAAGGGTGCTTGCGAGATAAGGGTCCAATCTATGTTAAGTTTGAAGTAATAAATATTTTTTTTGGAGGGTACTCTACATTCGATACTAAGGCCAAAACTGTATATTTTTCATTGTTGTCCCTCTGTCTGTCTATCTGTCTGTGTCTTGACCGTGCATCACGCTGAAACTACTGAATGAATTCAACTGAAACTTAGTATGATTTGAGTTCATGCTACGAGGTAGGACATTGGATACTTGTCATCTCAAAAAGTTAAAGGGTATCACGCTGAAACTACAGAACGGATTTTGATGCAACTTAACATAGTCATAGTTTATATGATACGTTAAATGGAGCATACTTTTTATCTCGAAAAAATAAAGGGTTCTTGCGGGATATGGGTGCATAGTTATGTTAATTTTAAAGTAAAAATATCTATGTTAATAATATAGCTATAAGTACGTAAAAGACTGTACAAAGAAGATAAAAACATAGTCTAGGGTACTTAAAATAAGCTACTGAACTTAAATATAACATTTAAAGAAAAACGTGTATGTCTGTCTGTTTGTCTGTATGTTTGTTTGTACGGAGTGCCGTACTTCACAGAATATTCGTTATAAAAAGGCAAGGCAGTGCCTTATTCCGATGATTAGATGCCGAGCAATCGATAAAAAACTATTTGACGGCTGAACGAATTTTGAAGAAATGTAGTATAATATTGTACTTTGTAGGTTTGGTCCTGGTCCTCCTGGTCCTCTGGACCAAACCTACAACTGGTCTGGTGGTGGTTTGGCTTTTGGTCCTGGAATAAAACGTGTGGGCTACTTTTAAATGAAATGACCACGCGGGCAAAGCCGCGGGCACAGCTAGTATAATATAAATAAGTAATATTTGGCGCAGACAATAGCATCTTTTACGAGACACCACCAGTACCTACCACTTAAGACCTGAGAACTCACCGAGGCCAATCAAATAAGCCTAAACTCCAAGGGATTTTATCATTTGATTGTTGGGTAATGGGTTCTTATGAATCCGGCTCCATCATCAGACTCTCAATACAACATTAGACCAGATAAATTATCAAGGTAAACTCAATGAACCCAAACTCGAATAGGTTCCATCATTTTATTGTTGAGATCATGTGACTACCATCAGACACTGGATACCACATAACACCAGATAACTTATCATGACACACCAAATGAACCCAAACTCGAAGGGGTACCATCATTTTGTCGTTGAGATTCTGTGACTACCTTCCGGCTCCATCATCAGACCCCGGATACCATATAACACGAGAGAACTCATCAAGACAAACCAAATAAGCTCAAACTCGAAGAAATTCCATCATCAGACCTCGGATACCACATAAGACTAGAGAACTCATCAAGACAAACCAAATGAGCCTAAACTCGAAGGGGATCCATCATCTTATTGTTGAATTTATTTTGACTACCTTTCGGCTCCAACATCAGGTCAGCTCAATAGTACCTACCATAACTCTCATCAGAACTACACCCACGTGCAAAATTTCAGCATCTTTAGACGTCATTAAATGGTTTAAAACTGACTCGCAAACTAGTCCCAAGCATAATAACACAGTGAATTAAATAAAGCTTTGATGAAATTCATGCATTTTGATGAAATTTATACAGTGCCACATAAGAGGTCTTCTTTATCAAGCAAAAACAATCATCTAATTCACTTCAAAAATCCCAAGATATTGGAGACAGTAAATTATAAAACAAATAGATCTTTTAATTATAACTACTTAACCAATTTTGATTAAGTTTATATGGGACTACACTGAAAGTCTACCCTTTGAATAAAAAAAACAACCATTCAATTAAGTTTGGAAGTCTTAGAGATTTGAGGCAATATAAATACAAAATCAAGGCAATATAAACACAAAATCAAATGAATTTAATAAAAAAACTATTTATTCTCGAAAAACTACTGAACCAAATTTGACACAATTTATATGGGACCACCTGTAGAGCAAACCAAAAAAGAACCTTTCATAACAAAAAATATATTTCAAAATCGGCCTGCAATTGACGGAGAAAACGAACGACATATTATTTTTTTAACCTAAACTGGTGATTTTGTTAAAATATAAAACCTGGTTTTATATTTTAACTTAATCCAACTGATATTTTAATTTCTTTATCTTCTTTGATCTTATTGATCTTTTGTATCAGTGATTTCATGAAATAAACTATTATTCAAATCCCTCAGCTGCTTAACAACTTTTTTAGAAGAAACATTTTGTTTATACTACCGCTTTCCAACCTTTTAATAAATATCTGAACTCCTGATTAACCTACCCCACTGAAGACCACAATAAACATTGTGGTCTTCAAGTAGTGCTAACTGTACCGTGCAACGGTCCGCCACAGAGGGGCAATATCCGGTACCTACTCCAAAAGAGGATAGAGCGGTCCCCCTTTGTCCCTCTATTGATTGCTGTTGTGGTAGTCCATAGAATGGAAAATTTGGGCAGATGTAGATAACTAATTATTATGCCTACCTTTCTATTATATCTGTATAAAAAGTTAAAACACGATTGGGTCAAAAGCGGTAAACACGCTGAGCTTTAACTGCAACTGGCTCTAATGTATTACTCCTGGAAAATCTTGAAAAGAACTTGGCAATAGAAGCTTTCTAACCATTTCGTCATACCTACAAGTAAAAACAGAAATAAATATAGTTAAAAAAAGAAATAAAAAGCTTTTACGAGTTTTTTTTTAATTAATGTCACTTTTATGTTATTTTTTATCCTATTTTTCAGTTGCATTGTCAATACGTTTTAAAGTTGTTTTTTTATTGCATTTTCACTATTAACTTTTTATATATATATTTTTTTGCGTCGGTTTGTGAGCTACCCTGAATGTTTCAGCCGGATAGCTAATCGGGAAGTGCTCGAATTTTGAATTGCAAGATTCCAGGACAGACAGATATACATAGATACATACATACAAGTGAGGGTAAAATAAAAACACAGCCGCTGATCAAACCTTAATACATCGAGGACTTTACAAACAAACAATGTTGGAACACAAGTATCTTAAAATGTCGCTTTTTTATATTGGAGCTCAAAGATAGCAAATGCCTCTAACTTTAAGTTCCAACATCTCAGAGACGCGGCTCTTTAGGATACTAATGTAATAAGACTTAAGTACAAAAACTAGAACCCGACTAAGGTCGGATAAAACACTCTTGCAATGAAGACGAATCGATTGATACGTCAAAATCGGACTAATAGAGGCGACGCTTGTCGTGAAACTCCATTTCTATGACCCTTCGCTTACCGTTGCTTCGTGATAGATGTCAATATCTTGTGGTTTCATCTAAGACATACCGGAAGCCAATCCCAGCAGTGGTCATAGAGACCCCACTATATGGACAAAACTGGTATTTTTGGATGAACCAGTAATGAAAACATAACGCCTGACATCTTTCGCATAGCAAGGCAATGCATCGAGTAGTTTGATACCAAGTTAGGCGTGCTCTCCACGTGTCCCATGACAACAAACTTATGGATAATTGTTATTTAAATCAATAACAAAACAGTGAAATTTAACAGGAGGAGCGAGCAGGTCATTCTGCCTCCCCAATCGTTTCAAATATATTTAGATCTCTAATTTTCGTATCGGATCGTTCGGCTGGTCATAAGGCCCAAATTGCTCTCCAACTGGTACACTATCCAGGCTACCCTTTCCTACAGTAAATCGTGTCGTCAGTCGGTGGAAAACCGAACTTCTACCACCTGCTGCGACGCTGCGGACGGCAACCCTCGTCGTGATTCTGCCGCTCCCGGTTCGCCCGGCTGCCACCCGACGGACACATTAACACATAGATTGCACTCCACAAATTAATTACCACGACACGCTATGGTGGAACATTTACATACCCACATACATATTATATACATACATACATACATACATAGACTGTTAAACTCATTACCCTTCGCTTGCTTCGCCGTACTCGGGTAATAACTAAAGTAGGTATCTAGCCAAGCAGACACTGAAGTTCCCTACTACAAAAAAAATATTAGGTCTTTCAACGAAACCTCATGCTATTTCTGCGTTCAAATCAAGAAAATCTGACTCCGAACGATACGTCTGAGAAACTATTTGTATGTATCCATTATATAACTTTTACTTCAATAAGATCACTTACTTCAATTTTGTGTGGTATATGTATTGAAAGTTCGGACATGTTCACTAACTTTTGCCGCTGACAATAATTATGATAAGTATCGTATTTGGTTTATGATATACCTGTATCAAGGAGTTCAAAGACAAGTTTGCTTCCTTTTTTACAAACTTTTTTTTAATTTCACTTGTGTATATGTATGTATATGTAAATAGTAACAAAATACCATTTTATGCAATATATAACATCATTATACACGTTATATCCTGTCAAAATGTTGGACAGGTCAAATCTGGCCATGATTCTTTGAGTAATAATCGTTGCTATAAAAAAGCTTTCAGTTACTGAATTGTCGCTGTTGATTGCCAGTTATCGAATATATTTTTCATCTATGGTTTTTATATTATTAATATAAGTAACTACTCTACACCTTATGATATGGGTATTCTAAATCCAATATGGCGGATGTCACAAAATGGCGATCTGTAATTGACATAGTAACCCCTATGATATGGGTAACAAATATGGGCTTGATGAGCGAAACACAATAATAAACTCGTGACATTACACTACTGCATTTGTGTTTACGAGCGCAATAACATTAGCCTATATACCTATAAGCATAGGTATAAGTTTACACAGGCTGGAAATGTATAAGCTCTAAAGACCTTAAGCAATTAAAAAAGTAATGAAACTGGAATAAAAAAACTTAGTGCTTAAGACTGTAATATAGAGCAAATAGAATTTATTTTCCAATGAATAGGACCCTGTTAGAACCTGTAATAAGTCTACGTGTAAGGTACAAGTGCCCGTAGACTCATAACACCCTGTAGGCCTTACCTTAAATAACATTAATATACGCACGGGGTAAGAGTGTGCCTAGTTGAATGAAATAAATGTAGATCGGTTCAGCGTGTAGTGTCGTATGAGGTAAATGACATACGTTCACGTAGCACGACTAACCCGGTCTATAAACGTAAAACTACTTTATAGAATCATCATTTTACCAGAGCATGAGAACGAGAGAAAACATAAAATTAAGCAATTAAACAGCAAAGTGTGAGACTAAAACGATGATTCAAACTTAGGAATTTTAAAAACTAAACACGTTTTTTAACCTACTTAGCAAAAATGTTAACTAAGAGACAATCCACATACGGGTTAGAGCAGGTCGTAAACTCTGAATTACTCCTTAACAAGGCAATAAAAATTAGGCTCTGTTCGTGGTCAGGATTCAACTATAAACTGTCGGTCACTTTTGGGACATTTTTTTATAACTGGAACCCGCACCTACGCGAGAGTTCTCAACAATTTGTGACAACAAGATGTAAAGGAGTATTAATTTCGAGTAATCAAGACAGATATTTGAGAAACTTTCTCTCAAGTGGAGCTGAACGCTAAAGCTAGTAAACATATAAATTCATGTAAACTCATTGGCTTTCCACATACAGTTGACATTAGGAAAACATAACAAACTGGCAGTTCGAACAGCTTCTGCATACGTAAAGCTTACCCGAAACGTACAAGTGCGCGTTTCGGATCGTGTGTGCCGTGATGGATGACCTGCGTAGTTTGTTTGTTCAACTGCTAGCGCTTATGCTGCCCTGGTATCCGGATGGCGTGATAGCTCACGTGGCACAAATATGCGCTCAGATTTCGTGTTTGTTCTGGCTATTTGTTTAGGCAGAGAATTAACTATCAATCAAATATTATTTTGGGATCTATGTTGATTCTGAACGTCTAAACATGATGGAAAAAGTTTTGCTGTAAATCATCTTTGTAGCATCAAATGAGAATGTATTGTTAGTCTAAACTAATTGGCATATAAAAACGCCATAATCAAAAATGCATTGTTGAAAACCAAACAATGTAATGTAATGTCAGCGATATATGGAGAGAGCGATGCTTAAAGTAAAACCGATAATCGTTGGGGTAGACGAGTTCTCAAGTAGAGACCACGTTAAGGCAAACATAGTGTAGGACGCCCTGTGGCCAGGTGGAGTGACAACCTGCGAAAAGCAGCCGGAAGTGAATGGATGAGGGGAGCTGAAGACAGAGCTCAGTAGCGTGCATTAGGAGAGGCCTACGTCCAGCTGTGGACAGATGCTGTTAATGTTGAGGCTGATCTTGATGATGATGATGATGATGATGAAACAATGTAAATGACAAAAACATAACTTAATCTCTGACGGTCTTACTAAAATCTTTTCCTGTATAATATACAAAATTGCGCTGCCAATAAATATTTGACGGCATACATAAACATTAAGGTCGACTAGTAATAAATTCCGATAAATTCAAACCCAAAAATCCGGTTCCCTTTTGTCATATCCTGGTACATACGTATATTGTACATGTGTTATTCATAGTTCATAGTCCTTTTGCGGGTGAGAACTTTGTGTCAAGCTTTAGCGAGCTTCATTGAAAATTGGATGATGTTGCTGTACCTCTAATATAATGATCGTCAGACGGGATTACATACTCGTACTTTGATTTGTAGGTATATTTAGTTATTTTATGCGTCGCTAGTACCCAAAAACTTACCTTAAACACCTACAAAGAAATAAGGTAAAATTTGTTAAAAAATTTATAAAATACATGGGAAATGTTTTTATCAATTTTTAAACAACTTTTTCTTAATATTTTTAGCATTAATTTAATGCCTGTTTATCAAGAACAAATCTAATAACTTTTACTTACCCAAACAGAAAGTTGTTACAAGTGATATGGATCATGTATTTTGTGAATGGGAGATTCTGCGGCTAAATCCAACAGTAGTAGTTACGCATGGGAAAATTTGCGATTGGGACGTTTTGAGAATGTGACATTCTGCGACCAAACCAATATTTTGAGTAAGTAAAAAAGAAATAAGTATAATAAAAAAAAAGAATTTCTTCATATTTTTTTCCATCTTTTTATTACTTTGTCATCGGTTTGTGAGCTACCCTGAAAGTTTCAGCCGGATAGCTAATGGGTAAGTGCTCGTACTGTGAATTGCAAGATTCCAGGACAAAATACATAGATAAGTACATAGATACATCGATACATACATACATACAAGTGAAGTTAAATAAAAGGTTTTAAAAAGGTTAACCTACTGTGCACACGATACTACTTTAATACGTATAGGTAAGGTAGGTATGAATCCGAAAAGAGGTGATCCAGCAATGAACGAAAATTATCGATTTGCTCAAAGAATAAGCAGGATGAAGTGGTAATGAGCTGCGCACAAATTTCAAAGAACCGAGGACCGATGGGGTAGGCGTGGTCTTGAGTGGATACCATCTATCTGTAGACAAACGTAGTAGTGGACTCCCTCCGGTAAGGATCGACCACCTATGCAAAGTAGCAGGCAGCGTAACATGAGAAGAGTCAAAAATCGGGTTTAGTGGCGTACATAAGAGAGACCTGTGATGTTGGGTCGAACGCCGCAATCCCCTCCCCGCCTTAAAGAGTAATTCTAACTTCGATCAAATCGTCACTGTTTTTTTTTGTACATGCACTAGCCTCTAGGTAATTTAAAATGTCCCGCCCCGCTGATCGCTCCGCCCATCCACCCTTTCACATCTTACTAAGCGGCCGTCATCGATCATCCGGAGCCGCCACATCCGGTCCCGTCGCACCCGGCACCCGTAGACTTGAGAATATAATTGCCAACATATTAAAATATAATGTTACTTTCACTTTTGGAATGCTTCTCTCGTAGCTCATCATTTGTCCACTGCTGGGCATAGGTCTCTCTGAAAGAGCTCACGGTTGTCGGCTCTTTTCTTCCAGTTTCATCCGGCTGCTCTACACAGGTCGTCACTCCACCTGGCCACAGGGCGTCCTCCAACACTACGTTTGCCTAGCGTGGTCTCCACTCGAGGACACGTCTCCCCCAGCGGTTATTCGTTCATTGACAAATGTGACAATTGCTTGTTAATTCTTTGAACCGTGACGGTGACTTTGGTTCTCTGTCTGATCGCCTTATTTCAGACCTTATTTTCAGAGAATATGATTGCATGAGTAGCGTCTTTCATTTTAGGATGGTATTTATAACCGTATACGCGCTAAGCGACTTTAAATTTGTGAACGAATCCCACTGTGTGTACACGTCTTGGTTCCGTATGTCAGCATAGAAGACTATCACCTTCAGGCGTCTTTTCGTAGCTCATAGTTTTGCAAATAAAATGCATCTATACTAAACTGGAAATTAAGCAGTAGACTACAAATGACAGTAAAAAAAATGTCAAGGAGACTAGAAATAAGCAATCAAACAAGTTATTTTTTTAAATGGCGTCTATCTGTGTGTTTTGACTTAAAAACTAGCGTACTTGTTATATCAATCCAAGGAGTAGACGGCGAGCAATAGATAAAAAAATATTTGCCCGCCGAATGAAATTTGGTACATTGTACCTACTTTATATGTACTTTTGGTCCTAGAAACGTGTGCGATATTTTTATCCCAGAAAAATAACCACGAGGAAAAGCCGCGAGCACAGCTGGTATAAAATAATACTAAAATTCGAGAACTGAAACTGTTCAAAACTGACATAAAAAAGACGGTGTGTATATCTATAGAGAGAGTAGGATTGTCGTTGTTGTCTTTATGTACATAACACGACACAGTATTTATTCTTATTCAAATGGCTAAGAAATATTTCGTATCTGTGCTGTTAACCGCTGTGGAGTTCCCTAGTTAGGACCTAATCCTGAGTGCAGCAACCATTTCATGGTAAAACTTGAAACCGGCTTTCATAATAAAATGAGTACACAAAATTTCGTGTCTGTGCTGTTGACCGTTAAGGAGTTCCTTTATCTTTTTTATTTTTATTTTCTATCCAAAATTAGCTCCCCTAACTGGAGCTAACTTGGATGTCAATTCAAGTCATGCTTATCATACAAAATGCATTGTCATCGGAACTGAACCAACATGTAAAAAATCATCTCTGTAGGATAAGAGGAAGTGGTTATATCAGCTTGCAAGATTTGACCTAAACAAACATACATATACATACAAATATTGCAGGTTTAATAAAATCTTTTAATAACTTAATTTAAAAACATTAAAAAATACTTTTACGCAGTAGCCATGTGATGACGCAAATTAGAACAGGCTATCAGTTAAATGCGTATGTACAACATTTCGTGTCTAAGCTGTTTACCATTGAGGAGTTCCCTAATCAGGAGCCAACCCGGAGTGCAGCAGCAATGTTATGGTAAAACTTCAAGCCGGCTATCATAATAGAATGTGTACACAAAATTTCGTGACTGTGCTGGTGATCGTTGAAGAGTTCCTTTATCTGGAGCTGTTCCTGGATGTCGATTAAAGGCATGCTTACCATAAAAATGCATTGTCATTGGAACAGAACCAACATGCAAAAATTCGACTCCGTAGGAGGAAGTGGTTATAATTCAGCTTGCAAGAGTTGACCTAAACAAACATAAATACATACATACATACGAGTACATACAAACATTGCAAGTTAAATAAAATCTTTTAAAAAATAGCTTGCTATGCAAGGGAAAGTGATAAAGGGTTTGAATCCAGCTCGTAATCTTAAAAAAATATTTTAAACGCTTACATTTAACTTCACTTGTATGTATGTATGTCCTGGAATTTTGCAATCAATATTTTACCCATTTTCACTGAAGCTATCGGGCCAAAATTTAGCACACAAGTTTGGTTCTCGTGACAATGCACAATTACTTAAAAGCCGCCATTTTTATCCAATATGGCGGTCGTTACAAAATGGCGATTTATCATTTCCACAACAACCCCTACGATGTGGGTATCCAATGAAAGGGCTTGATAAGTAAAACAAAATAAGTAAAGTGACGTCATTCTAAATCCAACATTAGCTACAGCGTAACAGTATTTTTTTAAATGATTTAGGATATCCTCCAGTTATATCAAGGTAAAATATACACAAAGCGGCAGCAGGACGAATAAAAACATATTTTTTTGTGAGAAGACTTTGCACCGACACAATATATTTCAGCTTACTCACGGCTACAGTAACATTGTGCATTCGCTTTGAAGTATTTTTGATATATAACAGTAATTTGATAACTCAAAATATTTCGTTCTGTCAATTCATTAAAGTGCGACTTCGCCCGCATTCACCTGTATTCTGTATTCAGGTCAACACATTCAAATCTTCATTTCATTTTGTCTTTGTTGAGAAGTTAAGATACCACACATTTTAGACTGGAGCTTGTTTGATTAATGAAATCTGACCGTTTAAAGTGGGTCAAAATAGCGTCCATCCAAAGGAGTCGGTTACAAACATACAAGTGAAGCTAATATAAAGCATATAAAAATGAGAAATGCATTAAAGAGTGCCTCAGAGATGTCGACTTAACGAATACTCTTATAATTACACAATTTTATACATGGAGCCAGGAATTTGCTTCTTAAGTAAGCAGTTTCTTTTTGTTTTGTAACTCACGAATTAAACACTTGTGTTATTAAAAAAAATATCCTTATTCTCATCTTATTTCGCCGTTATTCCTGGTGTACGTATTTGAAGAATAAGGTCGATATAGTGATGGAATAATTTCTAAAACTCGGTAAAACATTGTCATTATTATTCCATGGTTATACCCGAAATAAGAGCAGCAACGTTGAATTTCTTATACAACCCCGTCTTAAAAAGTTATGGTATATGTCAAAAACATGGAAGTGTCAAACTGACATCGTGAGTTTTCGTGAGCGACAATTGAAGATTCAAAACAAAACTCAACATAAAAACAAATCATTGCATAATTCGTGTTCGTGTTATTTTATTTGATACTTATATCGTCTACT
The DNA here is from genome assembly GCA_946251855.1 of Alsophila aescularia. Lineage (NCBI taxonomy): Eukaryota > Metazoa > Arthropoda > Insecta > Lepidoptera > Geometridae > Alsophila > Alsophila aescularia. Next base: position 35,284,175 of record OX276384.1, read on the forward strand.
AGTTAATTGATTGTGGACTATGGGTAAGACGCACGTGTTATATTTGTTTGTTCTTTGCTTTGATATTATAGGTCCTTATTTTAGTTTTTAGATTTTGTAGATGAGTTTGTGGTGCAGTCATTACTTACTATTGCTTATTCTGTGGCTATACCAAACATACTAGGGTCGGGGTTGGTAGTATGACAGATTATGTCGAGGTTATTCCCATTTGATTTATTCCGTGTTTATTAGTATTGATTTGGAGAGCGATGGTGGCCTAACGGTTCTGTAGTGCAATTTAGAATCCAACGATGCCGGGTTCAAAACCTAGGCTACGCACCAATGACTTTTCTAAGTTATATGCGGTTTTACATCGCTCCGTGCTTCGGAGGGCACGTTAAGCTGTCGGTCCCGGCTGTTATTGATTAATAGCAGTCGTTAAGCCATGTCAGAGGCCCTCGGGCGGCTTGATAAACTCTGACATCAGAGGCCAGCACTACGTCATTCGACAAAACAAAAAAAAAATGTATTGATTTGTACTATTCCATCTTTATACCAAGCATAAAAGTTTATACCGAGTTTATTAGTAACGCAGTAAGAGATGAGAGTAAACTTACATAACGGATCAGAAGACTAGATGGATGTGTCCAGTATATTTGATCTTCAAATATATTATTTGGTATATTATTGCGCAGATTGCTCAGTAATAAAAAATATACATAATTTTGAATGTTATTCACTCTGAAGGTGCTCTGGTGCTCTAACTGACTCTGGCTTTGAATATTACAATAATAATATTTAATGACTTTAGACTTATAAAACGCTAGAGTTTATTTAAAGCAAAATATATGATTGGTTAGGGTGCAGTATCCAACAACATCGCTCGAACTCATCCGTATCCACACCCGCATATATACAACAAGTTATTCCATATAACATGGTGGGGTGAGGCGCATAAAGGCGTGCGCTGAGTGCGTGCGTGCTACCTTCCGCTGCCAGCACGTCTAGTCTAATATTTCAGTAACATGCAAACAAGCAACAAAATTGTAGATTCTAAACTAATATATAAACCAGGTTTTCTTATACTTTTTCAAAATGCGTTGTCATCGGGTTGTGAGCTATCCTGAAAGTTTCAACTGGATAGCTAATCGGGAAGTGGTCGAAATTTGAGGCGCAAGATTCCACCCGGAAATACAAAAAACAAAGTGACCTAATAATAACGTGGTAATAAAATGATTTGTACCGAAAACTAGTGTGCTATAAAGTGTATGAAACCGTAGGCTATAAGTTTTTTATGAAAATAAAAACACTAAATATGTTATTCAAATTAAAGTAATGTCTAAATAAATTGTGTATCTATCTAAATTATATTGAAGTTTTAATTTTCTATTTGTAATATATTTATATTGCATCCCCGGACGCCTTCGCATATTGGTCTCCGGATGAACTTGGACAAAACCAAGATTATGTTCAACGAACATGTTATTCCGGAACCAATTGCTCTTAACGGAACTGCTCTCGAAGTTGTTCAGGAGTATGTTTATCTGGGGCAAACTTTGCAACTAGGTAAAAACAACTTCGAGAGAGACCCGCAGAAGAATACAGCTGGGCTGGGCAGCATTTGCGAAACTTCGTCGAGTCTTCTCGTCGCCAATACCGTCAAAATGTTTGAAGACAAAAGTCTTCAACCAGTGTGTCCTACCTGTTATGACATACAGAGTTGAGTCGTGGACACTCACTGTACGACTAGTCCACGAATTTAAGGTCGCTCAGCGGGCTATGGAAAGGGCTATGCTTGGAGTTTCTCTGAAAGATCGTGTCCGGAATGAGGTGATCCGGCAGAGTACCAAAATTATCGACATAGCCCTTAGTATTAGTAAGCTGAAGTGACAGTGCGCTGGTCATATCTGTCGAAGGACTTATAACAGTTGGGGTAGACGTGTTCTTGAGTGGAGACCTCGACTCGGTAAAATTAATGTAGGGCGCCCTCCAGCTAGGTAGAGCGACGATATACACAAAGCAGCAGCTGGCTGGCAGCAGTTGGAAGAGAAGAGCCGAAGATCAGGCTCAGTGGCGTATTTTGGAAGAGGCATATATCCAGCAGTGGACTGACACGGGCTGATGATGATAATGATGAATATATTTACATCCGAAGTTGCGTTATAATTCATACTAATACAACGATAGAGGCTCATACTACTTTCAAGTCAAATACATTGTGTTTATAGAAAAACAGGATAGTAAAGAAACTAATCGATATCTAGCATACCTAATTTTGGACCTACATCATCAAATAGTGGAGTGTCACCATTCGAAGTTTGTGTGGAGAAGTGACTATATCAGAAAGAACGAACGGTTATTATATATATTTACGCTAAACAGGCTATAACTGCTATAAAAAAATCATAAAAATAAAGAGTAAATGGGCCCAGACTTGAATAAAAAAGTCCATTGTCCATAGAACTCGTCATTCAAATCAATCTTAGTCGAGATTACTTATCGTCGTTATTGAATACGAGCCAAAAATTTAAATGTGATTTAATTCCACAAAGCATAATGCCATTAATTTGATTTAGTATAAATTACGATGAACAATAACTTTACAGCGGCGGCCGATTCCGAGCGCTAAATCGAAGCAAGATGATGAATGTGGAGCGGTTACGGCTACCTCCGATCACGTGATGTCGAAGAAATGGAAGTGTGTTTGAACGACCTTTGGCTTGCTAATACCCTAAATATGATGTACCAAATGAATCATGACTACAAATAAATATTATTATGTCTTTTGTTACCACTCAGGTTCAAAATGGCTCAACCAATTTTAGTAAAATTTAGTTTAGCGCAGAAGGCAGCATGCAAGCTAGAACGCGTGAGCACAGCGCGTCGCAGGCTTGAATCTGTCAAAATAACTTGCATAAAAGCTAAACAAACAAAAAAGAACTTATGCCAATAAATTATAATACTATTGGAATGTGCTTATCAAGGCCTTCAATTTGATGCCCATATTGTAAACTGGAAGAAATATATATATTTTTCCTTTGTAAGCCATACTGCCGCCACAATAGACTTTTTCTAAAAATAATAGCCTATGTTAGTCCAGGGTTGTAAGGATTCTATCGTTAGAATCCTTACAACCCTGTACTAACTGCACCCTGCATCTGGACCCTGCTAACGCAGTCGTGTAAAAAACCTCTACACCTCTCTCTCTTGTTGGTCAGTGCAAACAATATAAAAAAAAAAAAAAAAAAAAAAAACGGGACAATTCCACACCAATTAACTAGCCCCAAACTAGGATACCCTGTACTATGGGTACTAGATAACGGATAAACATACATATATACGAATATTTTAACATCCATGACTCGGAAACAAACATTTCTGCTCATCACACAAATGATTGCACCTTGCAGGATTCGAACCCGCGACCGTTTGATTACGTACCTAGGATCACTAACCACGAGACCAACCGGTCGTCCAAACAAATAAACAACAATATATGAATAACATCAATTTATTAATTCATATGAATTTCACGTACATCATTAAAAATATGATATTTATAATCGTAACATCATCTAGTCTGTAATGTTACAGATTGGCAAAATGAACTGGAACAAGTACATGATCAAAGTAAGAGAAAAATACATGACTGCCATAACAACACAAGAACTTTAAAAAAATATGATTATATCACTCGGGAATGATGTAAGGATTCTGACGAAATCCCATACATTCATCTGTTAAGGCGTTTAAAAGTTATGGAGAAATAAAGAAAATCACAAACATACATACATACATACATGAACCCTAAAAACATAACAGTACTATTTCAGGCAGTCGTGTAACAATTACGGGTAGGCGTGTAAAAAAAAGTTGTGGTCTTCGTCTGTGTAGTTGAAAAAAACACTTCTAGTCAGATTTAACTCTCAGGTCCGAAACACAGGTTGTTCGTATCGTTCAAAACCAGTGGACACATTCAATTTCATGGTTTGCCGCTGTCCCGCGGTACAAACGCTGGTTTTCTTCCGCATTTGAAATGATATATTATAGGCAAAGGGATGGGTGGGTCGATGTTTTGAGTCGGTAAAGCTTTGTGTCTCTTTTTAGGCTATATTATGTCAGGTTGATTCAAGATGAGTGGACGAGTGTGACGGGAGGGATATGTGGGAGGGTGGGGTTTTTCAGGGAACGGACAGCAGCATAATCACCTGTATCTATTCTCGTTCACAAACTGTAGGCCTATTTAATTACTTATCGTACCAAAATATATGCATGTTTGTTTAGGTCAAATCATGCAAGCTGAATTAGAACCACTTCCTCTTATCCTCTTATATATTTTTGTGGTAAGCATGACTTGAATCGATATCCATGATTAGCTCCAGATACTGTTGTGGTCAACAACACAGACTCGAAATGTTGTATACACATTTATTGTGAAAAGTTTCACCATGACATGGCTACTGCATAAAAGTGTAGTTTAAAACGTTTTTTAAACTACTTATTACAGTTTCCAATGATTTATGTTTATTGATTTCAAAAATAATTGTTTTCAAGCATTTATAAGAAAAAATAAACGTACATTCCAAATATATACATATTTGGAATGTACGTTATATATATATATATATATATATATATCTTTGGTACTGAAAATAACGCCTTGGATTATTTAATTTAGACATGTAGATTTTTACTATCGACACTTTACAAGTCGCCCCTAGCCGTCCCATGACACAATACCGATTACGTTATGCCAATCCGTAGGACATATGAACGAATATCGACAATAATGCTCTATATCGCTGTTTTACGCTGATTGATGGGTAAATATTTATATATGGCCTGACTCCATTTTCCTTATTTGAATATAGGGTGGGTATTAAAAGAGTTTATAGGGATGAAGTTATTTCGTAATAAACGTTTTTATGAACTTGCCAATATTGTATCTGATAGTTTTTTTGGGTTCCGTACCCCTGGGGACCAAACAGAGCTCTAATACTGTCTATATGTCTGTTTCCTACTATCACGGCTATTATGATGCATTCCCGGGCCAGCCCTGCAAGCATGGATCTTATCGAACGATAAACTTACCGAATTTACCGAATTTCAATGTCAAATTTGACGAATGTTACCGAATCGATAAAATTTTACTGAAGCTAGAAGATCCATGCTACCGAATTTCGATAAAATCGATAAATTTATCGATCTTTACCGATCGATAAGATCCATGCTCGCAGGGCTGTAGAGCCTAAACGAGACAACATTGAGAATTTAACAATATATAAAAAATTGTATTAAAAGCAGATGCTTCGGTTTGGAACCGACTTCAGAAAATTCTTCCTTAACTAATATTGTATTTTGTATATAACATTTTAAATTTTGAAAAAGTGATATTGTTCTGGTTCAAATGTTTTTTATTTATTTTTTAGTGTTTGAAAGATCATTTTAAATATGAAGTCGTTTTTTTCTTGTTATTTTTTAGTAGCTGTGGAAGTATGGATTTTATGGGTGTTATCCGATCCACATATAGAGAGGATGATCTAAACATTTTCGATTCATCTTGCATTGTGGGAATCTTCTATTTTCTTTAATATCATCTTTATACAAAATTGACGTTACTTACTGCTTCATTATAAGTATAGATAAAATCAAAGATACAGAAGATAATAATTGTTTTTAATATTTTTATAGCAGTTAACGCCTGCTTAGCTAAAACATATATAATACTAGGTTTCCCGTCCGCGACTTCGTCCGCGCGGACTACTGCTTATCGCGAAAAAAGCCTCCTATGTTCTTCTAGGTTATTAAAAATCAATGGAAAAGTGTATGTTTCCACGGGAAAACTGGAAAATGTTGATTACTCGCTGTGAGGAACGGTTGCCGAAGAACTACTGGACCTATTGCAATGGGATTTTTACTGTTGGATAGCTTAGATTTTGACAAAACTGGTGTACTTAGATTTTAATCCAATGAGAAGGTACCAAGCAATTTAATAAAAACTATTAATTTTAAAAGTGTATTACTAAGTTTTGAAGGTAAAAGTGTATTACTAAGTTTTAAAGTTAAAGTGTAGTACTAAGTTTTGAAGGTAAAAGTGTAGTACTAAGTTTTGAAGGTAAAAGTGTAGTACTAAGTTTTGAAGGTAAAAGTGTAGTACTAAGTTTTGTATAATCGCTTGCAAGGGGAACTCTATGATGCACTGATATACCCTTCTTAAATGGCTATCGATATGCTTGTACAGTTAGTCTTATGGTTGAAGCAAAATCCTCCTTATTTCTTCTACTATAATGTTAAGTGTTTTTTTTTTCAATTGCCATACTTTTATTTTTGTTGTGAGGAATTTAGGCTCATGTTTTCTATTTTGTAATTGAAGAAAGAATATATTACTGTACCTTTATATGAAAAAGACGCCTGGAAGCTATGCCCTGATAAAGCCTGGAAGAGGTCCCTGCTCAGCGATAAAGCCGCCTTCAACACAGGGTATCGTAAAGTGGGAAGCTCAAATGTCAAAGCAGAAGTATTTATAAAACTAATTAACTTCCTAGTAAGTTGAATTTTAGATATATCTTGTTTTTTGGAAATAAATATTATTATTTATAGTACTTTCTTTACCTTTTTTTTTACCATCTCATGTTACAATACAATACAATACAATACAATACAATACAATAACTCTTTGTACATTACAATAAAAAACAGTAATGATAAATAAAATCTAATGTTGTACAATAGGCGGCCTTATCGCTATTTGCAATTTCTTACAGGCAACCTTTGGATGGACAGGAATATAAAATAAACATTGCGGTCAGTGATGGAGACTTACTTTGGAACAAAAAAGTTAATAGATAAATAAAAACAACTATATAACTTAATATTTGTATGCGTACTTATTATCATAAATTTTATTAAACACATAAATATATACTACAATTAAATAATATAACATGTATATTGGCAAATTTATAATATAATATATAAATATACATAAATAAAAAGCATGATCACAAAGAAATATTGTATAAATTATGTATGAATAACATAGTATCCAGCTTTATGACAGGTAGTGCTTCTTCACCATGTCTTTGTTTTGTTTGTTTGTTTGTTTGTTTGTTTGTCGTATGAGGTAGTGCTGGCCTCTGGTGTCAGAGTTTGTCAAGCCGCCCGTGGGCCTCTGTCATGGCTTAACGACTGCTATTAATCAATAACAGCCGAGACCGACAGCTTAACGTGCCCTCCGAAGCATGGAGCGATGGTAAACCGCACATGTCTTTGAAGGCAGCTATCGTTTTTTTTTTCTAATGTTGATGGGCAAACCATACCTTATTACCTACCTACCTTGTTACCTTATTTTTTTGCATATAAATTATTATGATTATGATTATGATGAGCAATGCCTTAGCTGACGTGCTGTAACTAATTTAGTTTTTAGAGCAATAAAGAGTTCTTAAATATAAATAAAAAATGAATATTATTATAATTTTACGTAAATACTTATATTATTAATTTTCTTAATACGGAGTATTTCAGCTTAATAAATTCAGGAAATTCAGTTAACTCTTTACTTAGAGAAAGTTCTCCATTCACCACCAATATACAAAACAACAGGGCAATGTATTCAAAGCTTCCCATTAACTTACTTTAAGCAGTGTTGCCAGCTACTACGAAAGTTACACAATTTTTCTAACGTCCAAAATAAAATAAAAAACTTAAAAAGCTACTTACCAAAAAATTAAATCGCGAAGTTGGTCGAGCAGTATACTAGTGCGCTTAATATTCCAATTATACCGGGTTCAATCTTTGGACAATGAGTTTTCTAAGTTATTTGTGGATTTTCCATCGCTCCGTGCTTCGGATGGCGCAGTTTTATATTGACTTATAGCAGTAATTAAGCCAATGTAAGAGGCCCTTGCGCTGCCTGACAAACTCTGACACTAGAAGCCAGCATTACCTCAACGACAAGCAAGTAATAGCCAGAAAATAAAATAAAATAAAATATTTCACGTCTTTTGGCGTATTTTATGTTAATGATTTTACAGTCCTTGTTTTTTTGTATTTTTCTTCGCCGTTATGAGCAATGGTGAATCCGGACTTAACAATATTTGTACGCCCCAAACTGATCGGTTGGTTGCACATTGTGGCTACTAACTCGGAACTTAGAAAAAAATTGTGAAAGAAAAATAACAAAGTATTTTTTTGTAACCAAAGTACTTATACAAAAATTGGTACAAAGAGCAGTTTTACCAGCCCCTTGATATTGAGATATACAAACAATACCCTTTCTACCTGTCACGTCACTTTTGGGCATTAGACCCCTATATCTTTATTTAGTACTCCCAAACCGATCGTGATAGATAGATAGATAATACTTTATTGCAACTAAAAAGATATTATTACACATAAAATATTTATTTCATATAAGTATAATGAGCGGTCTTATCGCTAAGAGCGATCTCTTCCAGACAACCTTTGGATGGACAGTAATGGAAGAACAAGGAGTAGACGGCGGTGCATTAAAATAACATTCTATTACATAGATGTTAGGTTAGGCTTCATCATCATCAACAGCCTATATTTGTCCACTGCTGGACATAGGCCTCTCCTAATGCGCGCCACCGAGCCCGATCTTTGGCTCTTCTCATGTAATTACTGCCAGCTACTTTGCGTAGGTCGTCGCTCCGTCTATCCGGAGGGCGACCTACACAACGTTTGCCTATACGCGGTCTCCACTCAAGAACTCGCCTGCCGATAGAACAGGTGTCGTTTCTTCAGCATAATATGAGACCAGCCAATTACCTTACTAATTAAAATAGCTCAATGTTTCTTTGACTCGCAGGATCTCCTCTCTAAGATTTACTCGTATCTAAATGTTTTGTAGTGGTAGGCCTCTTACGCAAGAGTCCGCCTGGGGAAGTACCACATGAGATGATAGATAGATAGATAGATAGATACATTCTTTATTGTACACACCACAAAGAAAATTATCTTTGTCAGTTATTCAACCGCCAAGCAGTAGTGTGTAAACATTTTTGTGTTTCGGTTTGAAGGGCAATTTTTCCAGCAAAATTACTGGGTAATGAGACTTAACAACCAATGTCTCAGGGTGACGAACGCAGTGTAGTGACGCGCAATATTTTGCAACCAAAGTTCTGGGTGGCACTGCAACTGTTATGGGCAGGCGTGACACTTACTATCAGGTGAGCGACCTGCCCTTCTCGTCATTCAACTGAATAAAAAAAAAGTTCCTACAAGATCCGTAAGGAACCCAATCAATTTTCGTGTTCCTCGCAGTTATAGGCAAAATTCATTTTTCGTACGGTCTGCAAATCTCATTAATAATTTAAATACATTTCGCGATTTGGATATATTTAATTCATCCCGATATATATTTAAAAATACCAATTACGAATGACTGGTTCGGTGCGTGTTTCCAAACTGTCTAGTTACTATTGCAACATTGTTAATATAATTTTTTCCTTTTCTCTCCCTGTATTCATTTCAAGCAAGTTTTGATTCAATTTGTGAAAACTTATAAATGGTGTCTAGAATTTATTTTAAATTTGTATATAGTCATGATAATGCTGTACGATTTCCGAAAAAAATAAATTGCCATTTCAGTTCAGTTCACAAATCTCGGGGAGAAGTTATCATCGAACAAATATAAATACTTACATACAAACATACATGCATTTCCAATTCGACTAATTTGACTTGGACCTTGCTTCGATCGGTCAGTTACCCGAATTCGACTTAAGTTATTCAAATATTAAAGTGTAATTTTAAGTTCGAGGAGTCTTTACGATATAACGATTAATACACCTTTACAATCAACAGGAATATTTACTTAAAATACGGCAGAAATGTTCCTTCCTAGCAACACTTTAAGAACAAGACTCCGCCGCAACACCGGCTCAAAAGTTCTAACTCTTGCCATAATCTGTAGGATTTGTAAATTCATTACACGATAAAAGTTGCCAGTAAATTAAAACCGAGATTATAAACTTTGAGGCCGATATAAAGTTGGATCAGATTTTTTATGCCCTTTTTATAGCTTAGAGAGTAAGCGTGATTTATTCATATACTTAGATTGTTCGCGAAGTCCACAGACATGGCAGCCGGCGGTATGTTAAAGTAGTTGCTTGCTCGCCATTTTGTAAAGTTCTGTGGTGAATGGCGCGGCGCATGTTTCATTTCTATACCTATTAATTATACTAGCTACCTATTACTTGTACTAGCTACCTATTACTTGTACTAGCTACCTATGACTTGTACCTGCTACCTATTATTTGTACTAGTTACCTATTACTTGTACTAGCTACCTATTACTTGTACCAGCTACCTATTACTTTCGTCTTTTGAGTCAATTGTGGGATTACCTCAATTTAGCATGAATTGACAGCGCCATCTTAAATCTAACTTATGTTGTCACTGGACCAGCGTGCTTGATTATGCGAATGGGAGAGAGATCTCAGAGAGTCTCTATATATAGAAGTTTAATTATTTTAAATGGGATATTTACCATACTATTTGCATTGAGTTCCCGATATTTTGGCACTGTTGCAAGCATTACGAGTCTAGCTTTCTCACCCGCGACTTCGTACGCGCGGACTACTGTTTATCGCGAAAAAAACGATCCTATTTTCTTCTAGGATATTAAAAAACAATGCAAAAGTAAGTATAGCACCAATGCTCCTGATGTTTATTGTCATAGAACAGACATTTTATTTCGTTTCCATGGCAACCACAGCCATTCTATGATGGCAACCTAGGAAAGGTTACAGTGAGTATTCAACATTTTCCAGTTTTCCCGTGGAAACTTTCAATTTTCCGGGATAAAAAGTATCCTATGTTTTATTCTAGGGTAAAAGCTGTCTCCATTCTAAGTTTCGTCAAAATCCGTCCTGCCGTTATCGTATGAAAGCTCCCCAAACAAACATACAAACAAACAAACAATCAAACAAACAGACAACGTTTCACTTTTATATATTGGTATGGATGTACCTAGGCTCAAAAATGCCACTCTTGTAGCAGGTTAAGGACCAACCATCCATCTACTCTTCTCTGCGTTTTTCTTTGCCAAGGTTCCGATTATCATCGAACACATGACGAGATATCATAGGCGTATAATATACTTACTAACCTATTGCAATTATTGCTAGGCTGGTTATCACCAAAAAAAGTTCTTGGGCCGTCTGTTGATTTTCTGGACAGTATAAACGCGTCGGCTAAGCGGTTAGCCGATAAATGAATTGTTTAGAGGGCTGAAAAAGTATGTTTTTGTTTTTTTTACAATACGTTTTAATTTGTTGTGAAATATAAGTGTATTCAATTGAAGGTTTATTTAGAAATCACTGAGAAAAAGCTATGAACCTAAACAAATTTAAATTGGGATGTAACATCTTCTATTGCCAGTCCTGGATTACACTTCGATCAAAGATAACTATAGTAATAAAATAAATAAATTGGTAATTTGCGCAAAATGTTATGGCGAAAATTTCTTTGCAATTGCATCTGTAAATAGTGTGACATATAGATGATTACGATCATGTAATTCTAAATTGCTTCCTAATCAAATTTACATCAACCATTGTGTACCCATTGCTGGGGTATGGGGCTTCTTAGAGATACCATGTGTACTAATATTCCATCACGCTAGCCTATTCCGGATAAGTGGATGCTAAAGAAAAAGTGGTCGCTCAGCGAGCTATGGAGAGAGCTATGCTTGGAGTTTCTCTAAAGGACAAGATTCGTGATGAAGATATCCAACGGATAACCAAGGTAACCAGCATAGCTCAAAGGATAAGCAAGCTAAAGTGGCAGTGAGCTGGTCACGTTTCCCGAAAAACCAATTACCGATCGGGTAGACTAATTATCAAGTGGAAACCACGTCTAGGCAAACGTAGTGTACACCTGTGGCTAGGTGAAGTGACGACCTGTGAAAAGCGGCTGGCAGAAAATGGATGAGGAGAGCTGAAGGCCGAGCTCAGTGGCGTGCATTAGGAGAGGCCTACGTCCAGCAGTGGACAAGTATAGGTTGATGATGATGACTAATTAACCATGTCGCGGAAACTTTTCCAAAGTTTTCTCCATCATTATATCCCTTAAATAGCGCCAGCGAAGTTCCCGATTCCCTATTCAAACACTGTCTATATTCCGAGATCATATCATAACAGGAAAATGGTTCATAAAAAAAATAAGTTGCTCAAATAGTGCCTGACCACACATATTGAGGGAATAGATATCAGAAGTTGATCGTGCCAAAAATTAAAGCTAAGTAAGTACATTGCGCCCTATTGCGCAACTATTTTAATTTATTTATATATATTATTTAAGCAAGTCGATTTATAAACATGTAAACGTAAAGCTTTGCATGCTTTGTCATTTTGCATGCACGCAGCTTGTATGATGGTAAGCATCACGCCTGTCCTTAATAATTGCAGCAACAATTCAATACCAAATGTGAGGATAAAATAATGCAAAAATGATGATGAGGGATGTATTACTTGCACTTGCAATTGTACCATTCATCATCATCATCATCAGCCCGCATCAGTCCACTGCTGGACATAGGCCTCTCCCAAAGCTCGTCACTGAGCCCGATCTTCGGCTCTTCTTTTCCAACCGCTGCCAGCCATCTTGCGTATGTCATCGTTCCACCTAGCTGGAGAGCATCCTACATTACGTTTGCCAAGTCGCGGTCTCCACTCAAGAACACGTCTACCCCAACGGTTATCGGTCCTTACGAAAATATAACAGTGCACTGCCACTTCAGCCTGCTAATCCTATGGGCTATGTCGATAACTTTGGTTCTCTGCCGGATCACCTCGTTCCGGATTCAATCTCTCAAAGAAACTCCGAGCATAGCCCTTTCCATAGCCCGCTGAGCGACTTTGAATTGGTGGACTATTCATACCGTGAGAGTCCACATCTCAGCTCCGTAAGTCATAACTTGCAATTGCACTTGAAATTGTGCTAGAATTACACATTCAACAAAAATGTTACCATTTTTTTTAAGCAGTCTCCAAAATTTATTAGATAAATAGCTGCGCCCTGCGGCTTTTGCACGCGTACAAATTTCTCCACTCCTCTTTTTACATGACCCCTTCTCCACCCTTTCTTCCCCCGAGCCCCCTAGTATTTAAAAATTCCATTCCAAAAACAATTTAGTTTTGCTATCTCCTGGTACATTTTAATAAAAATCAAATAGAGTTTTTTTTAACCTTATCTATTTAATTACGAACCCGTTTTTGTGAGACTAATGCACGTCAATTGATTTGTAGATATGCATATATATATAGATATGCCAGTATGATATGGTGTGGCGCTATGGTGTCAGAAAAGGACTTATTAATCTTCTAAAAGTTATTATCTAATCAATAGCAGCTCTCATAACGCAATCAAATGAGTAAAAACAGTGAGGCTTATTTGGCTTTATACAATTTTACAAACTTATGGTATCCTTTCTCTCTTTGTCTGTGTGCCTGACCCACTTTTGTACCAATTAGGGGTTATTCTCGAGTTCTCACCGTCAAACTTTTATATATTGACAAAGAGGATATGTATTTCTATGGCCATAGATAAATTATTGGTGTATTGATCGTTGATAGCTTTATTTATTTACGTACTAGCGTTTTCCGCTTGAATGGAATGAGGGAAAATTGGTTTTTATCCTATAGTGTGACGATCATGGCTAAAGAGTTACAATATAAATAGGTAATTAATCAAATAGTAGTTTATTGAAACAGTTGCAAAATAGGGGTTATTAAACACTAGAGTGAACTTAAAAAACGAGCCGCAGGCGAGTAGTATCACACGAGTGTTTTAATACCTAGTTATAAACCGTTTCATACACTAATTTATCTACAATGGTTTAATAGGAAGGTACCTACTAACATGTAATAAAAAAAGAACAATAAGATTAAACTACAAAACGGATAAATATCCTGAACATGCTCAAGCATAAAGATCATTTTAATGCCAAATATTTCGTAAATGGAACAACGAGACCATAAAAAAACCTCACTTTTCATGTATGGGAGCAGGAGCACCTAAAGATTTTTTATCATATTTTTTATGCAACTATGTAGCGGTTATAAATATCTATATGTCACCGTTAAACTGTGAAAAACGATAGATTACAATTTAACGGATCCTAGTACGTAAAAGGTTTAAATACGAAATGTCAATAGGAACGAAATGTGAACGGACAACGAACATGCTATTGAATTTGAACCGTAAAGCTGATGGACGAATCAGTGTACAATTTTACAATTTTAACGACATTATGAATAAATACACTATCGCCTGTTATATTGTTAACCGTTTAGTTAACCATAGAGCTACAAATTAAATAGAAGCTTACCAAAAGGAAACAGAAGTATGTAATTTTCTTCCATAATGGTGATGATTAAGTACCTAGTTATAGCCCCAGCATCATCTAACCATCCTATCTTTTTGACCGCGTAAGCAATTGTCGCATAAACATTACTGCGCCCACGCGCTGTACTTCGCCCGGCGTGACAAAGAATTTGATGATTTTGCTTCTATGCCCAATGGTTCTGGTTAGTTTTAAGCCTTAATTAAGTTAGTCTGTAGTTAGTCACTTGCCTACTTGTTCAGACAATATAATCGTACTTCAAATTAAAATTTGTATTTTTAAAACATAACCCGGGCTCTTCCCAGTTTGACTGGCGCAGCCGGTAGGACTTTTCGCAAAAAGTTCTCGACGGCTACTACTATCGTAACCCCCAAAATCGGTTCGTGAGTAGCGTGTAGTGCGAGTTCGCGGAAATACCGAACCAAATAAATACATCTCCCGTGGGAAAACCGAGTGTGTGTCTGTGGTGGCTAATCAAACTCAGGAGGATATGGGATCGAGCGGCTAGTGAGTAAACCTTTTCACTTCCCGTTTTTCATTATCCCAATCTATTCCATACTGCACTAAAATAAGCAAATCGTTTCAGTATTAGTATTTTAAGTTGTGTATTAGAATAAGTTAATTAAACGTATAAAAATGACTACCCCAGAACAAAATAAAATTCAGACAATTCCAAAAGAAATTTTGTGTTTAATCCCTAAGTACGACGGGGATGAAAAAGTATTAAATTTATTCATTTCCAAATGCGAATATGTGTTAAGTGGTAGTAGTATTCAAGGAAATAGTGCATACCAATTGTATATTTTCCATGCCATCACCAGTAGGCTTTATGGTAGAGCTGCGACTCTACTTAGCGACAACCCAAATATAGCAACATGGGTACAGCTAAAAGAAATACTTACGCAGCATTTCGGCGACCCGCGCTCGGAAGAGTACATAGCTATTGAATTCGAGACTATGAAATTAAAACTGGGGGAAACGTACATTCAGTTTTGTCAAAGAATTCAAAACATAAGAAGTGCTTTATTCGCGGAGGTTAACAGACTGTCAGATGAGGGAATCAAAGCTGCCAAAATGATAATATACAATAATACAGCTTTGAATATATTTTTGTATAACTTGCCGGAAGATTTAATACGCATCGTACGTTTGAAAGGTTGCTCTGACCTTGAACAGGCTTTAAGTATCGTAACAGAAGAAGTGAACTTTCAGTTTCAATACAACGCTAAAAATAAATTTAATAAGCAAAACATAGCATCACAGTCAAATTCACAAAATTCATTGAGACCGTTGCCCATGGCTCAAGGCTTTATTAAGCCAGCATTTACAGCGGCACCAAATAATAATTTTAGATTTGGCATTCCCCAAAATAATAACTTTAAATTCGGTACCCCTCAAAACCATTGATTTCGACCACAATTTATGCAGCCAAATAGATTCGTGGCTCCCCAAGGTCAATTTAGACCCCAAAATCAATTTCAGCAGAATTTCAGTAGAGCACCCTTCCAACAACCGCGTGCACCTTTCCAACATGGCGGATTTAAATATGGCTGATACGAGAGAAAACGAGTAAAACCATGGATATATGGTTTTAATACGATAACATTTGTAGTACAATATTTACAATAAGACAGTTGTCATTTAGCACAATCACCATAGACCTGTACACATACGAAAGAGTATTGTACAGGATAGAAAAGAGTATTGTAGCAACACCACATTCACCCTTCCGTCAGAATATTGTATCATTATGTAGAAAGGCTGGAGTTCTTCTCTTTTTATTGTAGCGCCTCCGAGGTGCTGCAGTATCTGGTTCAACATTCTCAGCAGTTGGTAAGTTTTGAACCGAAAGAGCAGATATTTCCGCTTCAACCTCGGCATTCTCAAAGTAATCTCCAAATTCGGATGGACTCGCTAGCGGTGGAAGAGTAGTTAGTTGTCTATTTGATATAGTAGTTTCGCCGACATCCGGAAATTTCACATGAGAATTTGATGGATTAGCTTTTAGAAACTTTACTTCTTCCACCTCGGAATCGTAATTTGATCGTGTTTTATTGTTTCGCATTCTATTCGGGCCTGATTCCAAGAGCCCCGTTGATTGAGATTCTCCATTTGCTGTCCAACGTAAATGATTAAAAAATGTTTCATGAGATGTAGTGTTAGTAGCCGTGTATAGTAATGAACGGATGGAGTGGAGAGCGGGTGATAAGTCTTGCTACCAGCAAGTTGTGTCAAGGTTTTTGGTTCTCAAGCAGAACTTCACTGCTTTCCAAAAGGTGTCATTAAGACGCTCTCCTTGTCCTTTTCCTTTTGGATTCTATGGCGTAGTCCGATTACATGTTACCCCGTTCGATATCAAGTAGCACCTTAATTCATTTGACAAAAGGGCAGTTCCACGTTTTGAATGTATGTACTGTGGAGTACCATAAGTGAAGAATAAATCCTTTAAGCATTTTATAATGGAACCTGCAGATAGGTCTTCGCATGGGTAAGCAAAGGGGGATCTTGAATATTCATCTATAATTGTCAAGATGTAGCGATTATGAGTATTAGTAGGCAAGGGTCCTTTAAAATCAATGTCGGGTCTCTCAAATGGTGCAGTTGCTTTTTTAAGAATTCGTTGTTTCTTTGTAAAACGTGGTTTTATTTCTGCACAAATACGACACTCTGGTGTCTTCTTGGCATGATCTACAGTGTAGGGTAGATGTTCAGATCGTACCCAATGTGACATAACGTTGCAAATCTATAGCGGTTTTTTTGGTCCTCCAAATTTTATTTTTAAAGATGAGTGGTCGCTTAAAATGTCGTGACCAACAATCACATCGGCACAAAGGTCTTCCAGGATAAATAGTCGCTCTTGATTGTAAGTATGCTCATTTTGTTTAATAGTTGCATAGCAAAATCCATCTACACGTAAAGTCTGCTTCTTTGACGCCAATGTTACCATTTCTTTCCAAGGATGACGTTTCAGGCTCAGCAATTGCGCGAATTTTTTATCAATAAAACTCATTGAACTTCCGCTATCAATCAAAGCTTCGGCTTTAAAGTTGTTGACAAAGATGGATACTATAGTTTTATGTAAACTAGCCTGGGGAGGCTGCTGAAATTGCTGATAACTCTCGATTATGATGGCAGTCTTGCTCCCTTGATTCTGCTATTGTGTTAATAGGCGGCTTAACTGATGTATTTCCACTTTGGCAAAATTTCATTTTGCCAAAGTTTGAAAGAGGTTTTCACGAAAAAAAAAACACAGTTTTGACAAGTAGCGTGGAAAGCTGGGCATTTTATCTTTTGGTGTACGTTCCCACCGCAGAAAAACATCACCTACGTGATGGAGTAGCAGCGAGATTGTGGCAGTTCTCTGCGTTACCTTCGATTTGATTTAGTTCCATCACAGGGTAATGATGATTAGTAATAAAATCATTAGAATTCTTTTCAGACATTTCAAGTGACATGACCTGATTAGACGCCTCTTCTAAACTTATTTCTAGATTTTCAAGCAGCCTTTGTCGAATCTTTTGGGAATGTATTCCAGCAATGAATGCATCACGCACGTATTCGTTCCTGTATTCTTCAGAATGGACTGACTTGAAGTTACACTCGAATGACAACCGCTGTAGCGTGCGTAAAAAATCTGCCACTGATTCGTCAGGTTTCTGCTTAGTTGAAGTTAGCAGGTATCTAGCGTGAATTTCATTTTTAGATTTCAGATAAATTTTATCTAACACGGACAAAGCTTTTGTGTAATCTTTTATATCTCTTATAAAAGAGTAAACATTTGGAGATATGTTATTGAGCAGTATCTTTAATTTGATTCTAATAGATAACTTTGCCACCTCCGTTTCTTCAGCAAGATAGTTCTCGAACGTCTCCTTCCAGTAACGGTATTTTAGCTCTGCGGCCGGAGAACCCGGATCTACGTCGAATTTGTCTGGTCTCAGTAGTCGCGTTATTGATGCCATTATAGTTCACTACGTATTTATTATCGTATTAAATTGATACGAGACAAAACGAGTAAAACCATGGATATATGGTTTTAATACGATAAAAAATTTAGTACAATATTTACAATAAGACAGTTGTCATTTAGCACAATCACCATAGATCTGTACACATACGAAAGAGTATTGTACAGGATGACAAAGAGTATTGTAGCAACACCACAATGGCATACCTCAACAGCAAGGTTTTAAGTTCGAAATTCCGAACCAACCTCAAGTGAACCCCAATCAATATAAATTTGGTAATTCAAATCAACGTCAGGTGTCTGGGCTTCAGGATACCGATGTATCAATGCGCACCAAGTCACGGGGGCCCGTGAGACAAAACATGGTTTCAAATGACTTATACTATATCGAAGATCCAAGTCAAGGTCAGTAATTCCCTCTTGAAAATAACTATGAGAACGATTATAATACGTACGAAATGTGTAGTGAGTATGCAGTGCCTCTATCGGCAGAGGATTGTCACTACTTAGAAAACTATGAAGTCGTTGAACCTGCGATTAAGGAGCATGACACTGAAAATTTTCAGGAAACAGCCTCGAAAAACCGAATGACATAATACACTTAAACTACTATGACAGTATTTTAAAATTGCCCCATATTGAGATCCCGGAAATAAATTCAAAGTTTCTCATAGACACCGGAAGTAGTCGATCTTTCATCAGCCCCGCTAAAGCCGAGGAATTCTTCCGTGACTACAAATACTACGAACCTTTCAAGGTCATTAGTACACATGCTCAGAGCATGCTCAACGAAGTGATTTTCATCCCATTGCTAAAAACTTTCAAAAGCACACTTCCTCATAAATTTTATGTGTATGATGTTGATGCTCGATATGACGGCTCAATTAGACCTGACCTATTAAAAAAAATTGCGGCAAACATTGATATGAGAAACCAAATTTTACAAACTCATAACGCGGCCATTCCTATAATTTATAACCCGCCTTATGAAATCAATATCAATACCGCCACGATCTGAGACACGAGTGCGAATTCCCACGAACTTACAGCACGGTGACGCCATAGTAGATTTTGTACAATTTAATGAGGTATTACGTATGCCTACTGCCCTCTTCAGGTGCGTCAATTTCTTCGCCGACACTCATACAAAATATTTCGGATGAGGAAGCGACCATCACATTTAAGGAACCGTTAGAAGTGACCGTGTATGAAAATGAAGTATGTGAGGTGAATGTTACGATGGACGATTGTATGATGGACGATGTTCCTAAACAAAATTTGAGTAAAATACGTACAGACCACATGAACAAAGAGGAACGCGACGCTATATCCAAGCTTTGTTATGAATATAGAGATATATTTTACAGCGATAAACTGCCTCTGTCATTCACAAACCAAGTGAAACATAGCATTAGAACCGCCAAAGAAGACCCGATATATGTTAGACCCTATAGACACCCTCCTTGTCAAAATGAAGAGATACAAAAACAAGTTGACAAACTTTTGGAAGATAATGTAATTCAAAATTCATACCCCTCTTGGAGTGCACCGGTACATCTTGTCCCAAAAAAAAAATAGACGCATCCGGGGAAAGGAAGTATAGAATGGTGATCGACTATTGACGCCTAAATGAAATCACAGTCGATGATAAGTACCCTCTGCCAAATATTATCGATCTTTTTGACAAGTTAGGTAAATTTCAATACTTTAGCACGCTTGACCTTGCATCAAATTGAAGTAAATGACGCAGATAGAGCGAAGACCGCGTTCACAACACAGTCAGGTCATTTTGAGTTCACAAGGATGCCGTTCGGTTTAAAAACGGCACTTGCCACGTTCCAAAGGGCGATGGACAATGTGTTAAGAGGCCTTCAAGGTATGCACTGTCTAGTATACCTTGATGACGTCATAATATATTCACAAAGTCTCCAGGAACACATTGACATACTCCGCAAAATCTTTGACAGATTTAGGGAAACGAATCTGAAAGTTACCATCGATAAATGTGAGTTCTTGAGAAAGGAAGTCCTTTATTTAGGCCACACAATCACCAAAAATGGCCTTATGCCCAATGACGACAAGATACAAGCTGTAATACATTTCCCATTACTGCAAACAGCTACTGAAATCAAAAGTTTTCTTGGTTTAGTAGGCTATTACCCCAAATTTATAAAAGATTTTGCTAAATTAACCCAACCATTGACATCATGCCTTAAAAAGAAGAATAAAATAGACCCTACCAAACAAGACTACATTGACACATTCGAAAAATGCAAAGAGCTTTTAACAAACGCACCGCTCCTACAGTGTCTAGATTTTTCAAAACCATTCATCCTTACGACAAACGCGTCAAACTATGCACTGGGTGCAGTTCTTTCACAGGGACCTGTGGGTAGTGATAGGCCTATAGCGTACGCAAGCCGTACTTTAAACGACGAAACCCGATATAAAACAATCGAAAAAGAGCTTTTAGGCATCGTATGGGCTACAAAGCATTTTAGACCGTACCTGTATGGAAAAAAAAACACGATCTACACAGACTATAGGCCGCTTGCTTGGCTGAACTCTATTAAAGAGCCGAATAGTGAAAATTGCGTTTGGAGAAATTTGACTATAACATTGTCTACAAAAATGGAAAACAAAATTGCAACGCAGACGCATTATCGAGAATTAAAGTTAACGCCTTAAGCGCCGATGATGATGTTTCAATGAAGGTGAATTTGGACGAAAAAGAACATAAACTTCAAAGACAATTAGAAGAAGTGACCAGAGAAATAGCACGCCAGAGTCAAAAAAAAAATAGTTCCCCTCGCGCTACCACTTCCGGTCAACCACTATTATCCCCAATAGAAATCTCATCATCCATTTCAGAAAAAACAAGAAGTATCGCATCGATAGCGTGTGAACACGAAAGTAGCCCCCCTCGCGCATCCATTTCACGTCACCAACCACGACCTTCAATAGATTCTGAGAAAACAATAAGCGTAGCAGGCGACGATAGACAATCCCCGTATTCCATTCCATCAGTAGACCGTAGTACTGCAACCGCATCAAAAGCGCCAAGCAGTGTAACCACGGTACATTCAGCCCGCTATTTAGATACAGACGGCATACCTATACTACAGGAGGCTGTAGACACCAAGCCA
Organism: Alsophila aescularia; assembly: GCA_946251855.1. NCBI lineage: Eukaryota > Metazoa > Arthropoda > Insecta > Lepidoptera > Geometridae > Alsophila > Alsophila aescularia. Next base: position 35,305,641 of record OX276384.1, read on the forward strand.
AACCAGGTGCTAGTGTTTTCCTGGAACAGAAATGAGTTAACGGTTAAAGATTTATCAAAGGGTAAACAGAAAGTTTTGGAAGTACATTTACCTGTAGACAATCCGGATCTTGTGAAAAGGTTTCTAAAAGAATACATTAGGCCAAAAATCAAATATATTTTTTACTTCGAAGACGAAAAATTCCGCAAACTGTTTTCAGAGGTTACTATAGCACTCTTTCAGAAAGGAACGGTAAAATTTTATGAATGTACTAGGAGAGTAATTCACGTAGATGACGAGAATCAGCAGTGAAAAGTTGTGCTTAAATATCATGAAGGAAAGAACAGTGACAGGGGAATCAAAGAAACGCTTGTACATCTCAAACGAAATTTTTACTGGAATAATATGGAACAAGTAGTAGCAAGTGTTATAAATGCGTGTGATACCTGCAAAAAAAATAAGTATGAGCGTAAACCACTTAAGCCGGAATTGCAACTCTCACAAACTCAAATTAGGCCATTTCAAGAGTTGTTCATTGATACCTCCTCAATTGAAGGGAAATGTATTCTCACGATCGTCAATGCCTTCAGCAAACTAGGCTAGGCAATTGAAATTTGCACCAAATCTACCCCAGAGCCCTTTTGAAATATTTCTCACTATACGGCATTCTCAGCAGAATTAGTTCCGATCCCGGCGCTAAACAACACATTAATCAAAGAAATGTTGTCATTTTACAAGATTGACCTTCACATTAGCACCCCACACAATCCCAACTCTATGGGAATAGTCGAAAGGTTTCATTCGACTCTCATTGAGATATACAGGATAGCAAAGTACGAACGCAAGGTCACGGACGCCACGTCCGTAATGACATATGCTATAATGTCCTACAACCATTCGATCCATTCTACTACCGGCCTTACGCCGTTTGAAGGTGTTTTCGGTCACACCGAATCAAATAGCGCGTTTCATGTAGACTTCAATAAACAATTCTCACAACAATTAGTTAAGGAACACGTGAGAAAAACAAAGTACTTGTATGAATATTTAACCGATAAGATGATTGACAAAAAGATGACTGTAAGAGAGAAGCGTGGTGGAGAGACGAACTTTGATTTGGACGTAGGTGATTCGGTCTTTATAAAAGGAGTCAATACTAGACGCAGTAAAGATAAGGCGCGATACCAAAAAGCTCAAATTACCGGAAGCATTCAGAGGAAAGTTGTACCTGTTTCTACCCGAAATAGAAATACCAAAGTTCCCATTAAAGACATCAGACATCCTCCAGGTTAATACTTCTGGCTGTCCAAGTGATCCACGCCCAGGGCCTTCAACTACAGGCGATTGAGAAGAACCCAGGATTGCTACCTGTAAAGGAAGGTCAAGCTGACATCAGCCATGATACATGGACTGTTTTTAAAATTTTAGATTTAAGATTAATTTACGACCAATTATTATTAAATACTAATAATTATGTAGAACTGAAACGCCATGTTCAAAACTTTTTCAATAACAAAGATTTTGATTCCGATTTCACCGAAGTAGAGTCACAAACTGAATATATTATGAATATTACCTTAGAAAAGTATAAACAATTTGTTCCAACATCTAAAAGAATTAAACGCGGATTACTTAATCTTCTTGGTTCCTTAATTAAGATGATTACAGGTAATCTCGACCATGATGACGCTGAAATGGACGAAAAAATGATCAGCGAATTAATGACAAAACAAGATAACATAGCGCGCAAAATGACAATCGTTGTCGAAATGGTGGAATCGTTCACAAAAATCAGTAACACAACTAGTCACAATTTCTTTCAATTAGGCGAAAGCCTTACAGAAATTAATCGTAGTTTAAACGAGTCAAAGGTTTTTCAAACCGGAAATACAATTATTCATATTTATAACATTTTCATGAACAATTTTCAGACACTTTACATCCGATTGAATGAAATTGAAACAGTTGTTGCTTTTGCCAGAATTACATTGTTACACCAGTCAGTCATAGACACAGAAGAGTTAATAGTATTGTTACAAGAAATTGAGAAAACCGAGAAATTAGTGTATCTAGTAAACATAGGAAATATTCTGAAAATCAAACAATGTATAGAAATGAAAGCCTAGCAAAATCAGATAAAGTTTATCATGCACATCCCGTTAATTAGAAATGAAATATTTAACTATGTTAAAATGATTCCCTTACCTGTGCATAACAGCAATAACGGCCCTACTTCCCTTATCCTGCCAAAATACCCTTACTTCCTTGTGAAAGGTTTAAAGACCAAGCCGCTCTCCCAGCCATGCCGTGAAATCGACAAAGCTCGTTTCCTGTGCTTTGAGAACGACGTGTCGCCGCTGGTTGAAGATAATTGCATTACTGAACTCATGAAATTTTCTATAAATATTTCAAGTTGCCACCCAGTTCCAGTTGTCATCAAAGATGTCAAGGTCAACCTGATTCAGCCCAATCGCTGGATAGTCTACGCGAAAGGCGAATAATTACTCACCAAATATTGCGAAAACGACATAACGCAGGAAACCATCTGTGGAACGTATCTTCTGTCGATGGATGATGATTTTCAAGGCGAGTTATTTTATTGTAACATAAAAATGTTGAAAAGATGTTAAAATGTTGAAAAGTTGTAACATAAAAATGTTGAAATGTTGAAAAGGCATCAAAGTCAAGGTAAAGCTGTGACCTACACTAAGTTCCCGGTAATCAACCTGCCTAAAATACCAACCAACTCATCAGTTAGCCAGAGGAAACCGGTAAATCTAAACGGAGTTGATCTTGCCGACATTCAACGTCTTACTTACCTATTACAGAACACCGGAAGTGAATTCATGAGTGAAAGTGAAAACCATAAAAGCGTTTTTAGTGAAAAAAGTGTTAGTATAGGAAACATAGTGTTTTACGTCATTGTAGTAATCTGTGTTGCATTGTTAGCTTTTAAGATTAGAATAAGAAATATTTGTAAAACAAGGAAAATTCGAGATAATCCTCATCGCTCGGATAATCTCAAACTTACGGAGGGAGGAGCTATAGCCCCAGCATCATCTAACCATCCTATCTTTTTGACCGCTGCAATTGTCGCATAAACATTACTGCGCCCACGCGCTGTACTTCGCCCGGCGCGACAAAGAATTTGATGATGTTGCGTCTGTGCACAATGGTACTGGTTAGTTTTAAGCCTTAATTAAGTTAGTCTGGAGTTAGTCGCCTACTTGTTCAGACAATATAATCGTACTTCAAATTAAAATTTGTATTTTTTAAAAAATAACCCGGGCTCTTCCCAGTTTGACTACCTATTAAACAGCGTGTTATTGTTTACACTTGGTAACAAACTCTAAGCTGTCCAACAGTGAACACTGAATCGCAATCGGTCCAGTAGTTTTTACGTGATGCGCGAACAAACAAACAAACAAACAAACAGACAGACATACATTATATTTAAATATGTTATATTCTTGTTCAGTAGCTTATTTAAGTACCCTAAACTTCTTTTTTAATTATCTTCTTTGTACAGTTTTTTTCGTACCTATTCCTTTATTAGCTTTCGCCTGCGACTTCGTCCGCGCAGAAAACATTTTATCGCGAAAAAAAGCATTCTATGTTCATCTAGGATATTAAAAACTAATGCAAAATATAGCACCAACGTTCTTGATGCTTTTTGACAGACTTGTTATTATTTCGTTTCACGGCAACAGTCATTCCTTTTTATTAGTATATTTAATTATTTGTTTTATTACTGTCTAGGCAATTATTTGAATACAATCTCACCTGGGCCATTATTCTCTATGAACTGTTACACGCGTAACGCGTCTCGCTGTGGAATCGTTCGGAAAAGTACGGCAATTCTCGAACATGCACAAACAATTCAACGCAGATATCTTAACGCGGCGCGTTACTTGGCCGGGTGGCAATAGAGAATAAGGTTCCTGATGAAAAGCGATGATGTGGTCGAAGATGTAGCACGCTTGCCTAGAAGATACCTATTCACTCTTGACTGGAACACAACTGGGCTATTTTTTACCGGAAACACTGACGAGGGCAGGACATTCCACTCCTTTGCAGTTCTTATAATAAATGAAGAAGCAAAACCCTTCGTTCTTGTGCGAGGTATTTCATAATAGCCATAAATAAGGGTGATAATAATAAAGGGTGGCGAGTAATCGTAATTTTCCAGTTTTCCTTTGGCAACTTAACATTTTCCGGGATCAAAAATATTTTATGTTGGTATCTATGTTGTACAGTATCTATTTACAAAGTTTCATCAAAATCAAATCAGCCGTTTTGGCGTGAATGCTCCCCAAACAAACACAACGTTTCACTTTTATATATTGGTGTGAATTATAAATATAGATTGTAAAATTGTAACAACATAATTATTACTTACGCCTGCATGCTCAAAGAAACTCCATCCAAAGGTTGTCTAAAAGAGATCGTTTTTTTGCGATAAGACCGCCCATTGTACAATAAGGTTTTATAAGTTCTAGTTTTTATTATTTTTATGTCATTTTTTTGGTGTAGAATAAAGAGTTATCTTTATAATATGTTCTTTAGAGGTTTTTTGTAATTAATGAAGCAAGTAGATATCCTTTGAATTTAGTTTGTATGCTGTTAAACGAGCTTCTGTAAGGTCTCTTTTGCCTATGATTATATGCTAGTTTTTTATGTCACATACTCGAGAAATAAACAGTGTATATAAGGGATGTTATTTACAGTGATTGAATTTGAACTGTATTCAGGTTTGGAGATTTAGTGAACTTATTTTTACTTTAGTTCACGTTTAACTCAACTGAATTTATGAATACTAAAAATCATGCTTCACTCCGAGCTTTCAGCGAAGCTATTCCCTATTCTCAATTAACGTATCCTTTTAGAGATAAAAGGAACGAACTCCTTTATCGTTTTCCAAACGAACTGCCATGATTTAAGCAATAGTTATATAATCATTCATTCAAAAGTAGATCCAAAAGCGTTGGCATAAAGTGTGACTTTCAACGGCAGATTGAACTTTTATAACCTTTGGTCCGTCCATCAAAAAGGTATAAGAAAAATATGTGTCAGAGAGATTTCTCTTTCAATACAGGAAATTGAATAACAAATCCTTCTCAGTGAGATGAGTGCTTGTTTCCTGCTGTAGGGATTATTGGTGCTTCGATCTTTCATTCGGCACGTCTTTGTTCTTTGGATTATGTGTCAATTTTGCTGTAATAGCCAATTTGGCGTTTAAGTGATGATCTGTGGAATATTGTGGTTCAATTGTAACAATTTACAACTCTTAATGTGCTTCTAATTTATTTCTAGAAGCATAGTTTTACCAGACTGCGGCGAAGTTACGAAATTTCGATTTTACTGGAATGTACGTGGGTATGGATGTATGTTCATTATGTTCCCTCATAATTTATAGACTAGATACTTATAATAATTTGACAAATGAGGTATCGTTGGCAGCGTCTTGATCATCCGCTGGCTATTCGTTACGTTAAATATGGCGATGGATATAAAACCATTGAACAATAACATAATATATTTAATTTTGCCTTGTTGGGTATCAAATAAAATGGCTTAATTAGTGCATAACTAATATATATATATATTGCTACCGGTTGCTCGCGGCTTGTTTGCATGATACCCGATAATATTATATCCACAAAATAATAAAAACTAAATCCAGACTGCCGAAAAATCACGCTCTTAAAAGTACGAAACAAGAAAATGTTCTCATCTTAATTGTAATCCATACCAATATATAAAAGTGAAACGTTGTCTGTCTGTTTGTTTGTTTGTGTTTGGGGAGCTCTCACGCAATAACGGCTGAACGGATTTTTATGAAAATTGAAACGGAGATAACTTATATCCTAGAATAAAACATGGGATACTTTTTATCCCGGAAAAATGGACGTTTCCACGGGAAAACTGGAAAATGTTGATTACTCGCTGTATCATGATCGCTGTGCCATGGGAACGAAATAACAAGTCTGTCAAAAAACTTCAAGAGCATACCTACTTTTGCATTGGTTTTTAATGTCATAGAAGAACATAGGATGCTCTTTTTTCGCGATAAACAGTAGTCTGCGCGGATGAAAAAGCTTTAATAATACATATTCAAAGTGATGTTCAGAGGATAGACGATAAGATTTATTCAAGTCATCTCATTGGCAGAGCAAGTTTAATATTTTTTATAATCCTTTGATAGTCTCCCGGGAATGCTGAGCTTGGACAGTTTAAACCCTGGAATAGCCTGTTTCGTCCCGAGGACCGTAGTCGTTAACATAATAAATTGAATGGGGACCTGTGTGTTTTCAACTGACAATAGCTTTTTAAATAGGTATATTGCAATCCAAAGTTTTCTAAACTTTTCCAATTTTTTATCACTTTTAAAACATTGGCACTTTTGGTTATTGCGAATGTTGTTATTATCCACACCAATATATAAAAGTGAAACGTCTGTAAATAGGTACTGTATAATATAGAGGCCAACATAGGATACTTTGTATCCCGTGATTAGTTTCCACGGCAAAACTAGAAAATGACGATTAATCGCTGTAAGGAACGGTTGCTATGAACGATATTTTTGGAAAGACTTGTATAACGAAATAACAAGTCTTTCCAAAAACATCAAGAGCGTTGGTGCTATACTTTTGTATTGGTTTTGATATTCTATATGAACATAGAATCTTTTTTGTCGCGATGATCTGAAGTCCGCGCGGACGAAGTCGCGGGCGAAAGCTAGTATTATTATAACTTCAACATAGAATTTCAAAGGGTCGATATGCGACCACTTTGCAAGTATGGTTTGAGTGCAGTAAATATCTGAGCATTCGTACCCGTACGTAAGGCAAACCCTTTTCAGAAACAAATATATCTTGTGCCTGCGGCTTTGCCCGCGTAGTCATTTCTGTGGGTTTAAAATCCGGGACCAAAAGTACCTTTAAAGTAAAAAATACCAGATTTCGTTCAGCCGTCAAATAGTTTAAGTCAGTCTAGTTGTTTTTACATGATGCGCAAACAAATATATAAACAAACAGAGAGACAAGATTTAAAAAAAAAAGTATAACTAAGTTCAGTACCTTATTTTTAGAACATAATTTTTATAAATATATTCATTGCACAGACTTTTTGGTACTGCTTTATTATAAGGGATAATTATCTAATATAGCTAACTAGATTAAGTAAAATCAAAATTCATGACTAGCTTCAAAGCTAAATAAAACACGCCGGCCCTGCCAAAAAAAAACTAATGCCAATAAATTATATACCTTTGGAATATGTATTGTTGATAGATTCAGGCGTTACTTTGCGGAAATCCATATTTAAAATGAACGAAATAAATAATATGTAGCTTACTTCCGCCAAAATTGTAAGTCAGACAAATGATAAATGGTAAAATTAACAAAAGTAAAACCCCACGCTAAACAAACCCTACCCAAATTTAACTATTGTAAAATATAAATGAAATGAAGGCTAACGCCTGGAGACCAGAAAAAAAAAGAACAACAACTACAATTTAATACACAATATAAAACCCCACGCTAAACAAACCCTACTCAAATTAGAAGTAACGTAACACTGATATATTTATATACATATAATATAAATACACAATAAAAAACATATACCTCGATCCAAATACAAAACGTCTGACATCAATACGACAGGTGTTTCGCCTCTGCATGAGGCATCTTCGGTTGATGTTGACTCGTCGAGTGCTGGACTGAGAGAACCAGTCCAGCACTCTCACACACTCGCACTCGTGACTTGCAATTTTGGCAGAATTAAGCTACATATTTTTTTATTTTGTTCATTTTTGGAATGTGCTTATCAAGTCCTTCAATTTGATACCTATATTGTAAAATTGGAAAAAACTTTATTTTTTTCGCCTTATTAAATGAAGCCAATATGTTATTCAGGGGGATGTAAGGATTCTAACGATACTCCATACGTCTAAATCTGTTTAGGCATTTATAAGTTATGGTGGAATAAAGAAAACTCACATATAAACATACATGAATGCTAAAAACATAACACTGCTTTTTATGGGCAGTCGTGTAACGGACACACAACGTTAACAGTCTAAAACGGAATATAACACTATTGCGTAATTTACATGAACTGAAATGTGCTGATAAACATCTACTCGAAAGTGGTAGGTAGCCAAGCGTACATTAGAATGCTCTACCACTAATGTTTGATTTTTAACTTTCTTAATTTTGCTTGGTTGGGTCCAAACATACTATATCGCACTGTACTCCACATTTTGACAGCTGCTTCCTGCACCGCCCAGTGGGTTTGGGGTCACCAGAGATCGGCAAGATTGGGTCAACTCGAAACTTTCAATTTCCGCTTGCGATCGTATACAGCAGAATGGGGACCTTGCAAGGATACGGTGGACTTGTGACATTCCTTACTAAGGAGTTGGCGTGTAGGCTGGACTGGAAGAAGCAGCGGGAGCATTAGCGTTTGTACAGATCGCTGGCACATCAAGAATAATGTGGTGACTCTTATTAATTGAAGGCGCAAATTGAAACGTTCCGTTACTAGTTATTCGCAACACGCAATTTAAGTTATCAAGAGTTATTTGTCTATTTTGATTATAAAACAAAAATAACAGAGCTTAAATCAGAAAAATAATATTATTTGAAATTCCACAAATATAGCACTTTCGTGCTATGGTGACCTCGCTTCAATCGGGCAAAGATCAAACTAATAGTCATGTCGTCAATTTATAATACCACTAAAATGTAAAGACCTAGCCCACGTCCAGCAGTGGACAAGGCAAGGAATAGGCTGATTACGATGAAAAATTTAAAGATTCAGAGGTTACCTTTCATTTTTACAAATTTCTTTGTTAAAGCAGACAAACTCCTCATAACCCCAACAAAATAAACGGACTTATTTTAAAATAAATAATTGGTACTTTATTTGAATTAGGTCACCAGACTTCCAAAACTTATTTTTTTATATAGTGTTTGTTTGTTTTAACACTTTTCGTTTTTTCAAGTTGGTTAAGGCCTGGTTCTAGCACTTTTAGCAATTTTCTATCATTTTTGAAAGTCTGTATCTTGTTCTAAAATTAACCCAGAACTATGAAACTGGTATCAAATTAAAATTTTACATATTATCTCGTACTTTATAAACACAGAAACATTATTAGTATGAATTCACTCGATAGAAAATAAAATCAAAGGTAACACTACTTTATGCATAGAACATTGATTGGAAAGAGACCCCGTCACTAACTGATATCAAAGATATACCAAAAGAAAGTACTTATTATGATTGAGAAAATGACTGGACACTTTTTATTTCAAAGCTTTAGTTTTCTTACAAATAAATAAAAACCTTAAATTTTACTCTCAAGATGTATCATCTTTCCCGCTCTACTTGATCACGGATGAGAAGGTCAAAAAATTCACTGACAACCGGCCGTAAAACAAACTCCAGATAATTAATAATGGTTATTTGTCACATAATTCTGTCAAATTGCTTAATCTTGCCTCTTATCTTGGACCATGCAACCGCCTCTAAGTTTATCTTCAAACGCGAGTCACCGTAACTTTGTGAATAAAGACCGCACTTTGATACTTAGCCACAGAATAAATAATAGTTGGTACTACGTAACTTAGCGCCGCGAGGCAAGCTGTATGTATCTTTCAGATTTCTGCTCCCTCAGGCTTTTATTAGTTGTATAGTTTGTTGGTGTGCAAGATGTTTATGACACACTTTGTGAAGGAGGTGCGGTGCTCCTTTAGGTATGCAAAGGAATAAAAATTGCCATAACCAATGTATGATCAATCTAAACTTCGATGGCTCAAGTTTATTAAGAAGCTTTTTCGAGGTAAAAGATTCGCGTATTTATATATGTACTAGCTGTGCCTGCAGCTTTTCTCGCCTGGTCATTTCATTTAAAAGTAGCCCATACGTGTTATTCCAGGACCAATAGTAAGTAAGATTGATTAGGATCCTTTGAATTCCTTTATGTCTCCTGATTTTTGGAGTGAGAGTCCAGTATCCTGTCTGCTTGAGTTGAGTCCAAGGTGAGAATGCTAGAAGCTCGTTATCAATAGCATACTAACTAGTGGCTCTGTGAGCTGTAGACCTCGCCCGTACAAACTTTTTTGAAACAATCTAGCGGTGCACATTAGCGCCATCTAGTTACCGTATTATACAACTAACATTAATAACCAAGGTGCTCCATCAATTCCTATCTAGTAGGTAAAGGGCTGATTCCACTGGTAGAAACCTAAAAGTGACCAGTTTGAGGAGCTATTCTGCTCATCACGCCAAGATCCTCATCAAATTTTCACCAAATTTTATGAGACAACTTAAAGTTACTATCTTTCAAATAGAAAAAAAACCATCGAAATCGGATTTAATAAGGCGGAGATATTCAGTAGCCCCTTTTTACCCTTTTTTTGGGGGATCCCCCCCTCCAATCAAAAACAATCAAAAATCTCCGACGACAAAAAAACTGAAAATTCGCTTAACCTGTATACCAAGTTTCGTCTAGATTGGTTGAGAAATACGACCTGTATATATCTTTCATGTGTTGAGACAAACAAAGATTTTTTGCCCAAGCTGAAACTGAGACGCTTCGCTCGCGCTTCGAGCTCGCTCGGGCAATAACTTGCTACTGTCATTCTCATCTAAATATTGGCCACAAGATCGTCGAATGGTCGCTTTGCAAATAGCTCGCTAAGTACGAGTTTGCGCTGAAATGCAGTGATGTTGTGTACTCCATAGCTTCGGGCTATATAGGCTAGGAGCTGACAGAATATAATTATACATCCATTTAAGATCTGAGCTTTTGAACATAGGTATGGTTTTTTGATAGCCCCATCTGTTTCTATGGGTTATCCCTTCGCCATTTATGTCAAGAACGTACTGCCCAGCCTCTTCAGTTACAACTTCATCTTGCAGAATCGTATGACCAGGTGATAAACCTGAACATAGTAATGTTTGCATACTATTGCTTGGAAGTAGAATTATCTAGCAAAGGTGTAAGACTTCCCCCCTCAGGCAGACTCTTGCAGGAAGAGGCTTACCAATACAAATCCATACCAATATATAACAGTGAAACGTTGTCTGTTTGTTTGTTTGTTTGTTTGTTTGGGGAGCTTTCACGCGATAACGGCTAGACGGATTTAGATGAAAGGACGATGACCATTCCTGCCCCACCTGTGATTACCATGACCAGCAAAATCTTATTTTAGTTATACTTCCTTAATACAACTAGTATTCATTATGATAGTTTTGAATGCATCAAAGATGCGGATTATAATTGTAATATAAAAAATCGTAAAACTGCATTTCCGGGTTTCAATGGCGTCTCCATGAAATATAAGTGTCCGCGCGTCTTGCAAGGATACTTGTTTCTGGCAGATGACATCGTTATGGCTGTCAAAAATGAACGATTTCGCTATTTGTGAATTGTACAATCTTTGTTTTTATTGCAATTAATTTCTTTTTGATATTTTCTTGACGACTCGAGCTTCTCTAACGGACTACGATAAGCATACGGATTTTATTGGTGAATTAGTTCATCATGTTGCTATGACTAGCTGTACCGAGCTTTGCCCGCGTGGTAATTTCATTTAAAAGTAGCCCAAACGTGTTATTTCAGGACCAAAAGTACCATATAACATATCATTTTTAAAATTCGTGTCTGTCTGTTTGTTTGTAAGTTTGTATGTTTGTTCGCGCATCACGATTGATTGGCTGAACGAATTTTGAAGAAATCTATACTTATAATAAAGCAATAGGAATGAAAAAGTCTGTACAATGAAAATAATTAAAAAAAATGGTCGAGGGTACTTAAAGTAAGCTATAACAATTTTTAAATTCGTGTCTGTCTGTTTGTCTTTTTGTTCGCAAATCACTTGAAAACTACTGGAACGATTGCAATGCGGTTTTCACTGTTATAGCTACTTTGATAGCTTAGGATTTGAATTAAAAGCTGGTGTAATTAGTATCTCAATCTAATAAGTAGAAGCCGAGCAATCGATAAAAATATTCTTGACGGCAGAAGGAATTTTGATCAAATGTTGGTATATTGGTATTTGAGGTTCTGGAATAGCACATAGAGTACTCTTAACCTTGAGCAATGACCACGCGTGCAAACCCGTGAGAATCAGATAGTGTAGAATACTTTTGATCCTGGAATAACATGTATGGGCTATACTTTTAAATGAAATGACGACGCAGGCAATGCCGCGGGCACAGCTAGTACACTAAAAAGATTGATTAAAGCAGACAAACACAACAAGTGCATAATTATTGGATCCTGGAACAATCAATGACTAGATAAAATGCATGACAAGAATAATTTTGCAAATAACCTCTGACAATATAAGTGCAGAAATAGTAGGAACTTTCACTGTCAAAAATTGAAAAATATCTACTGTTTGCTTTTTTATTTATAAAAAATTAGGCGAATCGAAATCTAGGCCTCCAAAGGCTAAAAATGGGCTAAAGGACGCTTCTGGACATTTCGATTCCTTGGTGGGGCAAGCGCCCATACAAATTGGTCATCGTTCTTTAGAATGGAGATAGCTTATACCCTAGAATAAAACATAGGATACTTTTATCCCGGAAAATTGTAAGTTTTCACGGGAAAACTGGAAAAACTTTGATTACTCGCTGTAAGAAACGGTTGCCATGGAAACGAAATAACAATTATGTCAAAAATCATCAAGAGCATTGGTGCAATACCTACTTTGCATTGGTTTTTAATATCCTAGAAGAACAAAGCATGCTTTTTTTCGCGGTAAACTAGTCCGCGCGGACGAAGTCGCGGGCGGGAAAGCTAGTAAAGCCATAAGAACGAAAAAGACTGTACAAAGAAGATAATTAAAAAAAAAATGGTCTTGTGAACCTAAAATAAGCTATAGAACAAGAATATAACATTTTTTAAATTCGTGTCTGTCTGTTTATCTGTTTGTCTGCATATTTGTTCGTGCATCACGTAAAAACTACTGGACCGATTGCAATGCGGTTTTCACTGTTGGATAGCTTAAGGTTTGACTTAAACTGGCAACATAGCTGGCGTACTTGGTATCCGAATCCGATTAGTAGAAGCCGAGCAATCGATAAAAACTTTTTGACGGAATGAATTTTGATCAAATGTTTTGATAGTGGTATTTTAGGTCTTGGAATAGTATATATGAGTGCTTTTAACCCAGAGAAATGACCATGCGTGCAAAGCCGTGGGTACATCTAGTATGCCTTAAAATATTAATTCTTGCCACCTTACAATTTTTGACACCCATTTCCTAGTCGACTTCCAGTATTTCCATTTGATTCAGCCGCATTCAACCTCCAGAATTAAACAGCAGTAATTAAGTAAAACGATGTACGAATTGCACAGCTACATACATACACACATACGTGAGTAGGTAGATACTTTTAACATTAGGGATGTGCCGGAAAACCGGCATATATCAATAAAGTCTAAGTAATGATATAAATAATAATTCTAAGTATTAATAGTGTATTATGTCAATATTATATAGAAATATATATATATATATATATATATATATATATATATATATATATTTCTATATATATATATATATATATGCAATATATTGAATACAATATATATATATATATATATATAAGTATTGAAGTGACCGTACGACCAGGCACGGGAGATATCGCTGAGACAGAAGTTATGTTTGGATCTTTCCGTTCATAGCAACTTGCATATACATACATGCAAGGGATGAAATCCTTTCAAACAGAAAAAAACTCCGTTAAAATCGGTCCATTCATTTGGGAGATGTCACCGAAAGACACACAGATACATACATATACACCCTAAACTTATTAATACCCCTCTCTTTTCGAAATCAGGGAAAAAAATAAAGTCTGTACAAAAACACGAGAAATAAAATTATCTAGGGGACTTAAAATAAGCTAATGAACAAAAATGTACATAACATTTTTTGAAATCGTGTCTTTCTGTTTGTCTGTTTGCGTATCACGTAAAAACTAGGTTTTGACTTAAAAACTGGTGTACCTGGTATCTCAATCCGGTAAATAGAAGCAGAGCAATCTAAATGCAACAGTTTGACGGATGAGTGAAATTTGGTATTTTATACTTAATAGGCACTTTTTGTCCTGAAATCCACATACTTTTTAATCGACTTCACAAAAGGAGACGGTTATATCATATGTTAATAACTTAAGTTACGCTGATGACATGGTGCTCCTGAGTGCGTCGATCTGTAGCTTACGTAAGCTGGTACAGGTCTGTGAGGAGTATGCAGTTAAGCAGGGACTAAGGTATAATGTCGTCAAAAGTCAATGCATGGTCTTTGAGGCGGGTGTCAAGTGCACTAGAGATATACCGCCTGCCCATCTCAATGGTGTTCCCTTGGACTGGGTGGATCGGTTCAAGTATTTGGGACATTTGGTCACATTTGACCTTAAGGATCATGATGATATTGAGAGGGAGCAGAGGGCGCTGTCAAAAAGAGCAAATATGTTGGCCCGCAGATTTGCAAGGTGTACAAGGGATGTGAAAATAACGCTGTTTAGAGCTTATTGCACATCACTTTACACGTGAACCCTGTGGGCTAACTACACGAAAAGGACCTACAGCGTCCTCCGCTTCCAATACTATAATGCATTCAGAGCGGTGCTGGGGCTGCCCCGCTTCTGCAGCGCCTCTGGCATGTTCGCGGAGGCGCGCACCAGCTGCTTTCACGCGACCATGCGCAAGCGAGCCGCGTCATTGGTGCGCAGGGTGCGGGCCAGCTCCAATACCGTTTTGGCTATGATAGCGGGGAGGTTGGATTGTCCTTATATTCGACATTATAGCGACAGACATATCGCTGCAATGACGGTTTATGTTTAAGTAGTTTTAATTTGTTTTTGTTTATGGGTCTTGTGTAATACCTGAAATAAATGCATTTTATTTATTTATTTTATATGTGCAATAAATCCTAATAGTGAGCCAACTCGGCCGCTTGACAGAGCAACGATGAGGTGCGGTGTAATGGAGAGCGGAGACCCCCTCCTGCCCGCGCTGCCTGAGGGGCGTACAGGCGGGCGTCTATTGCAAATCGGTACAGCGTATTAGGTGTGTCAGGTACACGAAATCGCTCGCACGTGTTTGCCAAAGTACATAATTACATCGTATGTTTGGTGTTCACGCAACGAGGAGATTTATTTATTTGTTTTAAATATGCGTACCATCTGTGTGGTAAATGCGTCAACATCATATAATAATAATAATAATAATAATAATGACAATGCAAAATGGATAGAAAGTGAAGAGAGCAGGATGGAAAGTGTTGAAAAAATGGAACTTAGGGATCTTACTAGGGATGACATAGAATCAGTTACACGAAGGATGAAAAACTGGAAAGCGGCAGGCATAGATAGCGTACATAACTTTTGGTATAAGAAGTTTTTCATCCTACATGACATTTTAGCAAGAAATATTTCAGATCTAATTAAAGGAGATCAAGAAATGCCCAAATTCATGACAAAAGGAATTACATACATGTTACAAAAGAGCAGCGATACCATAAATCCTTCACAGTACCAGCCCATCACATGTCTTCCGACAATTTACAAACTTATTACATCACTAATTACGCGTAACATAAACATACATTTAGAGCAGAATAACATCCTATCCGAAGAACAAAAAGGGTGCCGGCAGAATCACATGGGATGTAAAGAGCAGCTTGTAATAGATTCAACAGTTTTAAAACACGCCAATACACACAAAAGAAACCTACATATATCATATATTGATTATAAAAAAGCTTTTGATAGCGTCCCTCACTCTTGGTTAATTCGAGTCCTACATATATACAAAATTAATTCCACCATCATTAACTTTCTGGAAAATGCTATGTCTGACTGGACAACTAAATTACACCTGACGAATGGTACTGGCGCGATCACAACAGATGAAATCCGTATTGAAAATGGTATTTTCCAGGGAGATTCTCTGAGCCCACTGTGGTTTTGCCTCGCTCTAAATCCACTGTCTAGTGTCCTGAACAACACCTCTAGCGGATATAAATTAAACAGCAATACATCCATTACCCACCTAATGTACATGGACGATATCAAACTTTTTTCAAAGTCCGATAAAGGTCTCAAAAACCTAATTGATATCACCGCACAATACAGCCAAGACATTAAAATGACGTTTGGACTAGACAAATGCCGAGTACTTCACATTCATAGAGGAAAATTGGTGAACAATAGTGATAACACAGACGAAACCAGAACATTTGCACAAATGGATCCAGCAGATTCTTATAAATATCTCGGAATACATCAGTCAAATACCATAAACCATATTCAAATCAAAAAAGATCTTTCCTCAGAATACACGAGAAGGCTAAACTTAATTTGCAAAAAACAGCTATACTCAAAAAACCTTTTTAAAGCCATAAATACTTTTGCAATACCCGTGTTGACATACTCATTTGGAGTAGTAAAATGGACTCGCACTGATATAAACAATTTAGAGATCAAGACTAGAACAACCTTAACCAAACATAATTATTTACACCCCAAATCCGCTATCGAAAGAATTTCAGTGAAAAGGCAAATAGGAGGTAGAGGGTTAATAGACTTAAAAATATTGTGGGAAGGGCAGGTCCGAAAACTCAGAATTTTTTTCTACTCAAAATCAGCAAATGGTAATATACATTCAGCAATAATTGAATTAGATAGCAATTACACTCCATTAAATTTATATAACAGAGACATACAATACAAAACACCACAAGTACTTACAAATGAAAAAGTAGATAGATGGCGTTCTAAAGAACTTCACGGCCGACATATGCATGACTTGGAACAAGCTCATGTTGACTTAGATGCTTCAAATAAGTGGCTGAAATTAGGCTCTTTATTCCCAGAAACAGAAGGTTTTATGATCGCAATACAGGACCAAGTTATAAATACTAAAAACTACAAAAAGTTTATTCTTAAAGACGCTAGCATTCAAAATGACAAATGCCGAAAATGTCATCGCGCGTCTGAAACCATTCAACACATAACCAGTGCCTGTCCAACCCTAGCCCAAACAGATTACACCCACAGACATAACCAAATAGCCCACATAGTTCATCAAAAACTAGCCATTAAGCATAAACTCATTCTATCTAAAGCAGTACCTTATTATCAATACGTTTCAAAACCGGTGCTGGAAAACCAGAGTTACAAGATGTACTTCGATAGAGCAATATTAACAGACAAAACAGTTCATAACAATAGACCAGACATAACCGTTATAGATAAAATAAATAAACAGACATACTTAATTGATATTGCTGTTCCCAACACCCATAACCTACAAAAGACAATTACCGAAAAAATACACAAATACACCGAATTAAAGGAAGAAATTATTAGAATCTGGAAAATGAATAAAGTTTATATGGTGCCTCTGGTGCTTTCCAGTACTGGAGTCATACCCAAACATCTCCACTCACTACTTACAACAGATTGACTTGCCTTGCCATCCTTAACACTTGCCGAGTCGTACGGAATTTTTTGCAGGAAGATTTGTCAAATGAAACTAATTCCCAAAATGAACTTCACTTGGCTTAGGCCCGTGGTGTTCAAATTTATAAACCGAAATTCTTCATATTTCGAGAATTAAAAACCTTTAAGAATAATAATAATGGAGATTTGCGAATTCATCAATTTCCAAAGAATGAGAAAATATGAGCAGATATAATATGTTATATAATTTCTTATCAATATCCACAGCATTAGGTAGCTATTATTATCGAAGTACCTACCTATGTTGTTAGCAATAATTGACCGAGCGAGCGCAAAGCGCGGGCGAAGCGTCTCTGTTTCAGCTTCGGCAAAAATTCTTTCGTATGTCCGGATTTCTGTCCGGATTTCCGGCTGTTCTCCTCTACAGGTCGCATTTCTCAACCGATTTACACGAAACTTGATATACAAGTTAAGCGAATTTTGAGAACTTTCACCCAAAAAAGGGTAAAAAGGGGGCTACTGAATATCTCCACCATATTAAATCCGATTTCGATGATTCTTTTTCCATTGCTTTCAATGGAAAAAGTGGTAGGTAGGTTGGAAAGGTAAGTAAGTAACATTAAATTAGTCTCATAAAAAAATTGGTGAAGATCTGATGAGTATCTTCGGCGTGATGAGAAGAATAGCTCCTCAGCAAGTAGCAAGTAGTAGTAGTAGTAGTAGTAGTAAAAGTAGTAGTAGGAATAGCAGTAAATTTCTCACTTTTAGGATTCTACCAGTGGAACCCAGCGGTACCCTTTACCTACTAGGTAGGGATTGATGGAGTACCTTGGTTATTAATGTTAGTGTTACAATAAGGTAACTAGATGGCGCTTCTGTGCACCGCTAGATTGTTTGCAAAAAAGTTTGTACGCGTGAGGTCTACAGCTCACAGAGCCACTAGTTATATAGGTATGTCCTACCTACCTAACTTCTAGAAGTTGAACTATATAATCATACCTATAGAAAGTTCATTACTGTTTCATTAGGTACGCCTGCAGCGGGAAATTCAATATTTTTACAGGTATTTTGCTTTCGTAGCTAGTTCAGGTATTATTAGTGATATTACTTTTAACACACTTGGAGTTTATTAATTACCTTAGTTATGTCATATAAGAAAATTTTGAACTACCCGCTGCACACGGGCCCAACAGCCTTAGTGAATAGTACCTATCTAGGTAGGTACACATATAAATATAACCGTGGGATCTCGACTAGGGAAAAATCAATCAGTAAAATAAGCTAATACATTAGTTAGTAAATATTTTATTCGATATAGGTACGTATCTGCCTAGTTTTCAATAAAATAGGTACATAACATAAAGATACCTTTTTCGGATCCTGATAAAACCTTAAGATCTTCCTTTGTTTTGCAATCACAGCGGGCGAAGCCACGGGGCGCAGCTGGTAAGTATAGAATAATATATTATGAGGAATACAAATTTTTACATGGTATAATATTATTTTGTAAAAATGATATTCCTTTTTTTTGTGTCAACTCTAGCATAGCTACTAGTCGCTTGTCGATATTTTGCGCCGCGACAAAGGAGTTGACTCACTATTAGGATTTATTACACATATGCTTTTATCCCAGAGACATGACCACGCGGGTAAAACCGCGGGTGTCCTATTTAGAATCAGCAAAATTGTATTTTTTAATTCGGTATAACTCGTGATTTGTGCGTGGGTCGTAGACGTTTCCCTACAAACAAACGTCCCAGCGCCCCAACACAGCCCCACCTACTTTTTTACCCAACTACGGCGAAGCAAAGGAAGGGTTTATGTGTTTAAATTAAAAACTTGGTCCGTTTTTGACAAGCGATCGATTTGTCTTTATCGCAAGAGGCTATTTTTTACCCGACCGTAGTATGGATTTAGTTTTTGAACTTGTGTCTGTTGCTTTACACTTTTGTCCACTTTATGTAGTGTATGTCTGTCTGCCTATTTCTGTCACAGATTTATATTTTTTAAATATAAATATCAACTACTTACTAACTTCAAAAATAGTTCAAAAAACCTGAAAGACGCCGATAATTTTTGGCTCAGGTTCAGACTAACAAATATTTTCATAAAATTATCTGTTCCAAGATTACTCTCAGGCAATATTTATCCGGCTAAAATCCAGTCATAGCATCTCCAATTAATTATACATACTTCAATACTGCCACGCAAAAATGAGCATTAAGCCCAATTGCTAACGTGATTTTTGAAACATTTACCCAGTTTAAAATTTTGCAATGGTCGTTTTTAATGTGTATGACGCATGTGTGTACATTAATATGGTCTGAAGGTAATCGTTGTGGAAACTATATATGATTTTAAACTGCCCTGATCACTAACATTAGAATTATCATTAGAAAAGAGTTCTTGTACACATCTAATGACGCGGTACGGGGGTAACGCTGACTGTTGGCGTAGCAATCGAGCGGCGTGGCGATCAAGCGGCGTGGCGATCGAGTGGCGGCGTGACGATGGAATGGTTCGGCGACACGAGCGCTCGTGGCTCGTGGGTTCTTTCCGCCTCAGCTCGGCCATATTCAAGTTTTAAGCCATCACAAGAACGAGAAGAAGACGAAGAAGAAGAGATTCACAGATTTACTGATTCACAGTTGAGCAATGAGAGCGCGCGGTGCAAAACGTTGCTTTAGTTATTTTATTTTTTTATGTTTACACATCTGCCAGGCGTCCCGCGACGGCTCATTTTTTTATGGAAACGTTTTCTAAGAAATTTTCATTTTATTTTGGATTTATTTTTTATGCATTTCTCTTACCTAACTTTAAGTTTCAGGGTGTTCTTAGAATTTAATTAAGTTTTACTACAAAGTCTTAAATTCTCGGATGGTTCGTCGTCTGGGCGAAAGGACATCTGTTACGTTTTAATGTTGATTATACAAATTAACATTAAAAATTTCAAGTCAGTATCAATTTTTTGGTCTTTTGATACTTAGGTTTTGGTAATTTGGTAATACTTCGCTCATTGTTTTAAACGGACTACCAGCAGTTTGTTTCATTGTAGTGTAATTAATTTCATAAAAATCATCCATACCAATGTATAAAAGTGAAACGTTGTCTGTTTGTTTGTTTGTTTGTTTGTTTGGGGAGCGTTCATGCGATAACGGCTGGACGAATTTTGATGAAATTTAGAATGGAGATAGCTTATACCCTGGAATAAAACATAGGATACTTTTTATCCCGGAAAATTGTAAGTTTCCCTGATAACTGGAAAATGTTGATTACTCACTGTAAGTAACGGTTGCCATCACAGAATGGTCTTTGGTTGCCATGGAAACGAAAAACAAGTCTGTCAAAAAATATCAAGAGTGATGGTAAACCTACTTTTGCATTGGTTTTGAATATCCTAAAAGAAAATAGAATGCTTTTTTTTCGCGATAAACAGTAGTCCGCGCGGACGAAATCGCGGGCGGGAAAACTAGTGTTGAATAAACCCCATCAATCTCCATTCTGTTATGCTGGCGCTCACACTGAAAGGAGGAGGAAAGGAGAGTCAATAATAAAATCGATGACAAAAATTCCACAAATCTGACAATATGAAATCCGAGCCCTTTCATTCTTCGGATATCTCAATAATATCTTCGTACAATGCCTTTTCAATAACCCTATACACACGGGCATGAAGTTTAAAAAGCCTAATTATGTTTATGGGTTCCTAATGAAAATAGGAAATCTTATAGGGTCACTCGTGTGTCAGTCTGTCTGTCTATCGCCAATTTTCTCAGAATCTATTGGTCTGATTAACTTGAAAATTGGTATAAATACGATTTTCTGTAGTTAATGTCCGGAGTAAGAGGAATTTGGAACATCACTTTTGGGAGGTAAGCAAGAAAATTATATAAAAAAGTTTACCGTGTGACATATCAAATAAAAGGGCTTGTTGTGAGAGTCTCAAATATCTAATGGTTATTATTTTAAAATTAATAGTATACAAGTTATTTAAGAAAATAGATGAAAATTGACCATTCTGCCCCACATTGTCTCCGAATTTACAAACCGAAAATTTTGAAAAAATAGTGTAGGAAATAGTTCTTTATTTATAGATTACAAGAAAATCTATACGAAGTCTATGGTCTTCAAATAACATGGTAAGTCTCTAAAAGGCTCAAACCGAGCGCTCATGCAGAACCGATTTTTGAACTTGCGTGGAGCTTGCTTTGCTTGGTGTATGTGGTAGTGCTCTGGTGTCAGAGTCTGTCAGGCTGCTCGAAGGTTTATTAAATAGTTTTAAATACTGCTTTTTATCAATTACAGCCGGAACCAACAGCTTAATGTGCCCTCGCAAGGAACAATGTAAATCTGCACATAGCTTGGATTCTACCATCATCACTAGATTTTATTGATAAACTTGAAACATAGATACAAATATAAACATAATAAGCACGAGCATGTCTGCTGAGCCTCGCTTCTCTATGCCACTCATAGCCATATCTATAAATCGAACAGCACTTCTGACCTTTGCGTTAAATGAGATTTTGGCCGGCTTTTGAAATATCGCATCATATCCTGAGTGTCGGGCGTTTTATTCATGGTGTGTGAAAACTTATGGGGTTAACGTACTTTAAACTTCTGGACATTTGAGCTGTTTTTTGCTGGCTTGGAGCTGATTCTGAGCTGGTTTGGAGTCGGGTTTCTGTTGGTTTTAAAGTCGGATTTGAATTAGATTCAAGTTGGTTTTGTCGGTTTGTATCAGGATCGTATCTTCAGGAGTGTCAACAAGAACTGTTCGGATTGACGTACCTTGAATATTTCGATAATTTACGCTGGTTTGAATCTGGTAATGAACTGGCTAAGTTGGATTTCAGCTGGACTTCATTCTTAAATTAAGTTACAGAATAACATTACATCTCAACTGTAGCGCGTTTTATTCATGCTCTATGAAAATATGTAGAGTCGCTTATTTCGAATAGGTATGTGAAATTTTGAGTGGGTTTTGGGCTGATTTTTAATTTAATTTGAGCTAGTTTTCTTTTGCTGTCTTTTTAAATTAGAAATTGTAAAGAGTTGCAAGACAAAATGAGCATCGAATTATGCAACCATAACCACTACAAATTATAATGTTAATAACCACCAGCCCTTGCCAACCGGTGCGGTGGTTAGAACTCCTGACAAAGCGACCAGGCTCCTCAACGCTATCGCTAAATAGGAACTGTTCTATTAATAACACATATGTAAAATCCTGGTCTAATGTAAAATTTACTGTTGTCAGAATACAGGGTCCGATAGTCCAATCCCGATAGTCTCTCAGATAGGCTCTGCACCAATGAAATTTCTATATAATGTGCGGTTTTCCATCGCTCCGTGCTTCAGAAGGCACGTTAAGCTGTCGGTCTCGGCTGCAGTCGTTAAGTCATGGGCGGACTGATAAACTCTGACACCACTTCATACGACAAGCAAAGCAAGTCTAGTCAGCATAGTCAACTTTCATAATACCTATGTATTACCAATGCGAAAGGTCAATCGTCTGGTAATTTTTAAAGTTTATCAATAATATAACATTTTTGAATTGTCAAAGTGAACTTTTGAAAGTCAAATAATAAAGTGAAGACTTAAAGGTGTGAGCACAATTTACTGAGATGAAAGTTTTAATGAAATGAAAAAAAAGTTGATTGCTGTTTTTGATGCCTCGTTGAGAGTGAAATAGTGTTGCTAGCGTAAGCAAGCGAGTTAGCCACCTTAATTTCATTACTAAAATAGGTAAGCAAAGTTATATAGACCAAATAGGTTAATTCTATACTTTTGAACGACTCATTTGGTATCTACCTAATTGATTGATTTATGATTTATGACTCTAACATCTATAGGATTAGAGTCAACACACACTTAACGTCCTGGCCCCGTATCGGCATCGCCTCGCATCGGCGTTGCGTAATAACTATTTAGTTATCTTTGCTTACAGCACGTGGTCAACCCGCCGTCACCGCGTTTGAGCCTCGCGGTCGCCGCGGCTACGGCTGACGGGCTCCACTTGCTCCTAGCGGCCTGCTCACCCACGCCCAGTGTTGGAAAAATATGGTACACATAAAATAAATAAGGATAGTATATGTAAAAAATATATTGTAAAACAATTATTTTTAATTTAACCTGATCAAAACCAGTTTAGACAAACTTTACTGCTCTTATACCTTACTTCTTCTTAATTTATTAGTTATAGATTATTACTTTCATTGTAAAAATTTAATCTTATAATAACATTCTTCAGTAGGAATAAAATCAGTACAATTCATATTTTTTATATCTTTTACCTATTACATAGAGTACAATATAATGCAAAGTATTTTTTTACGGTGTTCATTAACTCCAAAAGCATCTAAAATCAAGGTACTTACTTGATAATAAGATCATATTAGCGTCACACGATTTTGACCCTTATTGACATTAATCAGAATTAGTCAGATTCGGCATTTAATGTGTTCATTTAGCCAGATTACGTTATAAGGTACTAAGTCCATGTCAATAAGATCAACAATAATTGTCTGACACCTTAGTTTGGGGCTTTGTACAAATATTAAAATAAATAAATATTTATCAGATGAACAATGCGCGAACGCATGATTTATTTTCAATTAGGATTAGGACCCTAATTGAAAATAAATCAACCATAACCACTACAAAAATAACTGCTCCTTTATTTATCCCATTATTTATTTTATTTGAGCTTAAGATCTCAGCCTGAAAAATTAATTAAAATCACACAAAGGAAATGAGAATATTTAAAAGAGGATTTAATATATATATTTACCTATTTTTACCAAATTACAGGTTTGTGCTTCTGTGCATCATTTATGAGATACACGGGATTTCAGGGAATTAAAATCCCAGTAGTCCAGTTGACGGAACCTCTGGGAGAAAATATACGGAAAAACCATAGCGGAACAACTGGGAATGCACCAAGTCTAGACGTCAACCAGGCCGCCTTGCCGTAAAATGCTGCGGCCACACTATTGCGATAACGCGCAGATTTACGCTGTCGCGACGTCTGGCCAAGCAATTCGTACTATCGCAAATCATCATCGCGAACACAAATGCCCTTCGCGGCCCTGTCTGTAAATTGTCGCACATCAAAGGGTTTTATCGCGACAAAGTTCGTGCGGTTGTCTACACTTCGCGCGCTTTGTGGATAGCAAGACGCCCCGAGCGGTTTGCATGTATTTTTTGTGTTGCATCCTTATACCTATTCGTGATAATTATGTATTAGACTACCTAATAAGAGAATATTGGAATTAATAGAAAATTATCATTCTGAACCAGTTTTGTGGAATTCCTAAGAGCTCAATCACAAGAAAAAACATTAGAATTAAGACGAATGGGTGAGAATTAAAGCTAATTTAAGTTGTCATATTACGGTGGAATAACTAAAAGCAAAAAATGATATCGCTTATGGCTTATTAAAGCACGCATCTAAATAAATACAAATAATCGTTGAAGTCTGGAGCAAGCATGGACAATGTTTACCAAACAAATTGGTTCGCCTTTTGGGCAATGAATAAAACAAATTTTTGTGTATAGATAACATCCACAATCACCTTTTATTTCTCTTATTCACTCTTTTATTTATTTTTCTCAGATAATAAAGATGTAGTAAATAATTATTCGCTGACATGTAATATAGCGCAACCGCCTCTTCCATTTAAATTATCGTCACGTTGCGAAGTTTTTTTTCAAATGTGGTCAATTCGTCATAGATCGAACACGATGTTTATATCGCAATAACGCGACATGAATTATCGCACGATAATGTAGCCCCAGCATAAGCGAGGCGTCACCCCGCCGCAGACGGGTGGACGCTTAGCTGCCAACTAGATTGGGGTGTACCCTTAGGGAAAAAAATGGAAAAAAAGGCTAGGAACTCGCCCAATGTCAATAAGCTACATGATCCAAACCTGAAACTAAAGACATGTTCAAAAGAAATTAACTTTGAAACTAGTACCATAGATAGCAATATAATGTTATCTTCATACATTGCCCCTAAGGGCCACCGCTGACGTGATTTGGGCTCGAAATTATTTTTCATGAATAAAAATGTCAGCACGTTTGGGCTATTGATGATATTCATATTTTTTGATATTCTTCTAAAGTCACGTTTTTTGTGGGCATCGTTGCAATAAATATTACATTCTTGGAGTTTTTGAAGTCGTGTTCTAGACAGTCTATCTTCGAACTAAATGACAAAGTTATAAAGTCGAACATTATATACGCTAGTATTTTTGGTATTTTATACTCGTATAAGTGCATGTATCACAAAGGTACTATAAGAAGACGTATCAATTGATATTCTGATACAAAATACGTTCACTGTTAATATAAAAAAAAACATTCTCGCTTTGTTTAGGCTTTTGAGCGTGGGCTGTTTGCATCAACCTATTAAATTTTATTTTATGATCACTTACAAAATGAACCATCATTTACTTTTAAAGTTTAGTTCCAACCACATCTGGTGGTCGCTCATGAACGTATCTTGGCAAAACACGTTCTGCACTCCCCTTGAGAATGACCACCGGATGTGGTATACATAACTCTATACTTAACTGCTATACTTAACTCCCGTTTTTACCTGACTGAGGAGGGTTATGAGTTTTTGTTTGTTTGTTTTGTAAGTTACTTAGGCGCGTCCTACAGCCTAAATGGCTAGAAATGGGAGATCATTGGATTCGTCTTGATCACGAAAGTGCTATAGAATATTATGAAGTGTCAAGAAAATTAATATGGCGGCTTACAGCTGCCATATTGTATTTTTGACGGAACAAAAAATGACAGTAGCGAGTGAGGTATCAATACAGGTCTTTAAAAGACCATTTCAAAAATATGTACTCGTAGTACTTATAACTGAATAGTAGCAATTTTCTTATAAGCTTCATACAAAATATTGAATTATGGATTATTCAAGTTAATGAAAATATTATAATCTAAGGTTGCAATTGCAATTATTAAATATCGTAAAATATTTAAGTAAAAAAGAAACATTTAAACTTATATGAATACTAGCCCGCTGTTTCACTCGCGTCCCTCAGTAACCATACATTTTACCGGGATAAAAAGTAGCCTATTCATTAATCCAGGGCACATGTACCAAATTTCATCCAAATCCGTTAGCCGTTTAAGCGTGAAGAAGTAACAAACATACACACACACACACACACACACACACACACACACACTCTTAAGTATGTAAGGCGAAAGTTTGTATGCTTTATAATATTAATCGGGTTTTTTGTATTTATACATATATTATTTTTACTTGTTATCTTTACAGTGTATAAAAACCACGTTAGTTATCATAATATCATTTTCTTTATCAGTATATATGTTTTATTTGAAAGAAATTGTTGGAATAAAGTAAAACATATTTTTCTAAAAATTCGTATATTTATATATATTCGGGACAATTCACACTAATTATCATTGGTTTTCCATTGCTCCGTGCTTCGGAGGGCACTTTGAGCTGTCAGTCTTGGCTGTTATTGATTAATAGCAGTCGTTAAGCCATGTCAAAGGCGCCCGGGCATCCTGACAAACTCTGACACCAGAGGCTAGCACTACCTCATACGACAAACAACAAACAACAACACCAATTACCTAGCCCCAAACTAGGATACCCTGTGCTATGGACACTAGACAACGAATAAACATACATAGATAAAAAATATTACATCCATGACTCGGAAACAAACGTTTCTGCTCATCACACAAATGATTGCACCTAGCGGGATTCGAACCTACAACAATAATATAAAGATACTTTTGTTAAAGTAAATCTCATAAAGAAAGCGTATTACAATGTAAATGACAGAAATGCATGGCCTCATGTCTCCAAGCTCCATGATAATAATAAGTGATAACTTCGATGTTAACGTTAAGTGAATAAAATGTACAAAGTACTTTGTGAGATGTCTCACAACATACCGTGAGATCATGACATGATGTCACGTTGTTTTATACAACATAATTATCTACTTAGTTTTTTTTTTACTTTATTTTACCCAGTTTGATTGATTGATATTTGTGGGACATCTCAATGTCACTTTTATCTTTTATATTTGTAGTTTACATGTTTTATAATAATTGAGACAATAAAAAAAAATAATGAACAAATATGGAAAAAAATACATTCCCGTAGAGTTTCTTGGTGCTCTCTTCTCTAACGGGCGTATTTCCGAAGCACCTGTAGAGTCAGAAGGGTATTTCCTTTTCCAGTATGAGATTTTACTCTGTTAACACATGAAAGGGAAATTTCCTTTTTAAACTCAAAGAATACTTATTTTACCTAAATTTTTATTGATTTGATCTTTTCATAATATTTTATGTAATTCTCCTTGTTCATGAGATGTTAATTTTGACTTGTAAAAGTGCTTCTTTTTGCCTATTTACAATAAAATACCTTTATGTTGACTTTTTATCTATTATAAAATATATGCAGCTTAGATTTATGCTCCACCTCTATGACCCACTGCATTAGTACTGGATTATATTTTACAAGTCATCTAATATAGATACAGATTTTACAGCGCGAACTACGTTGAAAATAAATGTTGCATAGCTTACCACCACTGTTCATTTAGGTTTATACATTTCAAAATTCTATAAAAATTATATGCCGCATATAAATCCCGTGGGGCCCGTAAGTTGGCGCAGTTAAAATAATATATGGGAGCGGGCGCTCAGGCTAATGCCAATTTAAAAGGGCCGCATACGAGTAAAACGGTTTTATTCCTGTAACATGGTGTTTGATTTCCCTCGAAGGTGAAAAACGTAGAGAAGCAGCTGATCTTGCGTTTCTGCACAATATTACTTCAAATGAGATTGATTGTCCTGATCTTCTGTCTATCATTTAGTTCAAGACTCTTTTGAGTATGTATTGCCGTCGAAACTATCTAAATATTTATACCCCGGACTGCTCCACCAATTACCGGCAAAAATCATATCTTTTACGGGTCGGAAAGATTTTTATTTCTGTTTACTCGCCAAATTCAGATCTTTGTATGATGGAGCATAACGGATTTAAGTTGATTGTTTATTGATAATCAACTTAAATCCGTACGATTTCTTTAGTGAACCATAATTAATACTATTGTATATAATTTGCGGCTAAATGGCAATATGTTTGTATTTATTATAACTTAGATGTAATTGTCGCTTCATGGCGTCTTTTGTCAATTTATTCAAAATTTCCTTATTATTATTTAGACTGAGGACACTATCGTAGTTTATGTCAGCGAAAACTGAAAAAAGGCCTATTGTTGCCATTACATCTAATTTTTAACTGTGTTGACTAAGGCTGTTTATTTTCCATAAGTGAAAAATAAATAAATAAATAAGTTCAGATTTCTCTCACGTTTTGGCGTTGTCCACGATGGGGGCTGTTCATCAAGATTGCAAAAAAAAAAACATGTTTTTAAACTTTGATTATTTTTATCCGAGTACGGCAAAGCTAGGGAAGTGTAATGAGTTTAACAGTATGTATGTATGTGGACGTTCCATCATAGAGTCGCCTCTATTGATCCGATTTTGACTAGGGAGGTATAAATAAATCCATAACATTATATGTTTGTTTGTTTGGGGAGCTTTCACGCGATAACGGCGGGATAGATTTTGATGAAATTTAGAATGGAGATAGCTTATACTCTAGAATAAAACATAGGATACTTTTTATCCCAAAAAAATGAAAGTTTCCGCGGGAAAAAAGGGAAAATGTTGATTACTCACTGTAAGGAATGGTTGCCATCACATAATGGTCTGTGGTTGCCATGGAAACGAAATAACAAGTCTGTCAAAAAACCAAGAGCATTGGTGCAATACCTATACATATTTGCATTCGTTTTTAATATCCTAGAAGATAAAAGGATGCTTTTTTCGCGATAAACAGTAGTCTGCACGTACGAAGTCGCGGGCGGTAAAACTAGTTTTAATATATTCGGGACAATTCTACACCAAATACCTAGCCCCAAACTAGGATACCCTGTACGATGGGCACTAGATAACGGATAAACATACGTAGATACGAATATTGCATCATTGACTCAGAAACAAACAATTCTGCTCATAACACAAATGATTGAGTAACCTTAAAAAAACGAAAAACCTAAACACTTTACCTAAAAAAAAAGTTTCCAAATGTAGCTAATACCGTTGAGGGTACGTACATATGTCTGACTCCACCAAGGGATTTTATTATATTTGTAAATAATTATTACAATTCCTTGAAATCATAATCATGTTTGACCCAGGTTTGGATTAAGTCAAGAAGTTCTCTTGAAATTAGAATGAAAGCAAGACAATTTTTTTATTTTTTTTATTTACCAACTCTTTACCAAATCGCACCCACTTTTGTGTAGGAAATACAAGTTGGTGACACAAAAGTCCAAGAAAAGTTTTAAACGAATGTTGCGAAAATTGGTAAAGATCCTCTTATTTTGCTGGCTACATTATTCTTTGAACTTACACTGTAATATTATACCCATACTAGGTATTTCAAGCTATTTTCAAAGCCATATCCAGTTCAATCTTACGACAAAACATTATTCCACGTTTAAGCGTAGTATCTTAACAACGGAAGACTGAAGGAAGTCTCCAACTTATGAAGCAAAGTAATAACGTAATTTAAGTTAGTAGCCGACAGGTAGGAACGTACTTGACTGACGATAAGTTTGGGGTTAGAAACTGATAGGAAATACTTTTATCAGGTCTACATTCATAAACGTCGTTCGACGTCGTTCGATGTTAGAAGTACGCGTATTTTATGTTATTGAGCATCGTTGAGCGACGTATACGAACGTAGCTGAGGGAATTATTCAAGGTAAGAAAATATGACACGACAAATTAGATATTATAAAATCTTCTAAAATTTTGACGTCTTCAATGATATATTGATATGGTCTCCTACGATAAGGCGAGCCCTAATATGGGAGCTACTTGGTAATCTTTTTAGATTAAATATTGCAAATACATTTTTGTTCATGTATATTGTATCATGTATTGGCAATAAATTATGACCATCTAAGGAGTGGCGGCTAGGCTGGACCACCTGCCGCATATTGGACGAGCTGTTAAACGACGTCATGACAGACCCAGAATGAGAAGGAGGGATGAACTAGACTCCTCTTGGAAGGACTGGCAAGTCAAAGCCCTAGATCGTGATTCATGGAAGGAGCGGTAGGGAGGCCTTTGCCCAGCAGTGGGTCAAGCCAGGCTGAATAGTAAAGAGAGGGTTGTGATTGGGATCTCTTTGAAAAATTAAATCCTGAATGTGGATATCCGCAAAAGAATTAAACTTACCGAAATAGCTCTCAGAGTGCGCAAATTGAAGTGGCAATGAGCAGGCTACATAGCCCGTAGAACCGAAAGCCGTTTACGAAGAAAGGTTCTCAAATGGCTACGACTGTCGTGAAAATGAATTGTAAGGTGGCCTGGAAGTGACCCAAAGACCTGCTGAGAGTAGGAGGGAGCCACTGCATACAAACAGTGAATACCTTTTTTTCCTTACAAGCAAATGTTAAGACGAGCAAGTCGTTCAATTGATGGTAAGCCCCACGCTTGCCCATAATCACTGCACAGCATTGGGTTTGAATAATTGCGTGAAGCACTGCACTACGTCAAACATGCAAAGTAATTTAAGTTACCGTTCAGTCGCCACCACTCCCTTTAAAACGTATGATCTTCATTCAGAGCACGTAAATACCATTAACAACGTTAGCTGTGACTACATAAATCACGTTATCTGCAAATTCCTGCGTATATTGTTACTCTGCGATGTTCTGAACAACTAATAGCTCGGAACAATGCAAAGTTTTGAATCACTTAGACAATCGGTAAGCGTAATTCTACCTCTTTGATCAGAGCACACTTGGCCGCATAATTTGTGCTCACATCATTATCTGTCCATTCTTACTCATAAATTATCTGTGTGAACTTTAATCTCTTGTAAAGTACTGTAATTTTTCAATTAATTATTGGCTAGTCATTGACCACTTTTCCACTTGATGTTTTGCTGTTATTGTCAAAATTGAAAAAGTTGTAAGACTTAAAAAAAGTTTTAAAAGATAAACCTAAAATGGGGTTGGCTTTCAGTGTATTTTCCGAAACTCTCTGAAAGAATTTGAAGACAGATTTTCAACTAGAGGGACCACCCTCAAGCTCTAGATGACCAGGCAGATATCGAAGTGTTTTACAACCAAGATTCTATAAAGTAGTGTTTCTTTACCGAAACCGCATGCATTTTATTGACATCGTTGATTGGTTTTGAATCCTAGACCGACGTTGCGGCGTTTGAATATACAACCGATTAATTATACTTACATTTTAAAGGAGCTTTGCATTTGATAGCTTAATATATTGCTCCCTGGCTAATCGGTGGTGTCATTAAATGACGGCACCAAGAGTACCCACTCAAAGGGAATTTGTCTTTCGCCGTCAGTTCTTAATTTCTCTCTCTGTATTTAACACTTAGAAAAATAAAGAGCGTACTAATGAAGACACTGTTCAAGAAAAAACACAATAGTTAAATCACTAGAACATCCCCAGAGATTGTATTTCCGCAGACAATAAAATTAAAGGAATAACCGCTGAAAGCACTTGGAAAAATCCAAAAGGATAAAGCGAATCCATTCAGGGTAATAAGATCAAAGCGACGAGAAGAAAAATCCAATTAAGTGGATGCAAATTGGTCTGTTTGGTCAATTATATTGGAACAAGGTATAGTAGTCGACTGTTTTTTTTTATTTCTCTGATTGGTTTGTTATTGACATCCCCGACAAACTAACTAACACACCACTCCAAAAAATGAATCCATGTATCTAGTTTTTTTTTAAATAACAAGACATCGTGTTATTTTTCTAAAAACAAAAACAAACATATTTTAAATCAAGTTTTCACACGGTTTTTTATTTGGTATGTTTAAAACAAGTTTAAAACATGTTTTAATCACTAAATTTTATCGCACATTGCACAATTTAATTGTGTTGTTGTTCTAAACAATGAAAATCAACAAAGTCGCGGAAGGGCAATTAGATGTTTTTATTTTAACAAGGTAGGTAGTACTTGACAACATTTTCATTTCAATTATATAAAATCAACTGATTATGATATTTTTATAGTCACAGTGCCACAGGCATGTTGTCATAATAACTCGGAAATTATTCGCTAATGGCCAAAGCTATTTAAATCGGATAAAACGACCCGCATTTGTAATACTGTTTTTTTGTCTGGTAAGTGGTCATCCCCGAGCTCAATCCTATGTGCTTACCATTATTTAGTACTAGCTTTCCCGCCCGAGACTTCGTCTGCGCGGACTTCAGTTTATCGCGAATAAAAGCATCCTGTGTTCTTCTAGGATATTAAAAACCAATGTGAATGTAGACCAGTAACGCCAAGAGCGTTTTTCGACAGACTTGTTATTTCGTTACCATGGCAACCGTTCCTTATAGCGAGTAATCAAAATTTTTAAGTTCTCCCGTGGAAGCTTACAACTTTCTGGGATAAAAGGTATTCCATGTTTTATTGCAGGATATAAGCTATGTCCATTCCAAATTCATTAATATCCATCCAGCAGTTATCGCGTTAAAACACCCCAAATAAACAAATAACAAAACAGACAAAAAATTATTCTATGGAGCCTACTGCCAGCATGTGAAGTACATTCCCGCAATTATTATCTCCTAACCAAAAGTAGATTTTTAAAGAAAGACATGAGGGCATTTCTAAAACGGTATCCCTATTTGTTTAATTACTACTTTAGACCAGTTCCCACAACAGTATTGCTAGTTTTTGTAGGTACATATGTACTTAATAGGGAGGGTGTCCATTATGCCCGTGCGCGTGATTCTCAGATGCTAACTTGTGTTTAGTGGATTTAAAATGATTCCTAGTGTAAGTTCCATGCAGTTTATAGAGTACAACGCCATCTGTTTTAACTCTGAGAACTTTTTGTAAAGAAATGCCACATCCGTTACAGCTCGATACTGCGTTGGATAAAGACGTGTATGGTGGATCAATCTATTTATCTTGGTAGTAGAACAAAACGTAGAAACCTGAAACTTGTAGTATTCAAATTCATTTATTGCCATAGATGTAGGTAAATTGATACAGTTGTTACAGTGCTATGAGTCCCGTACAATCTACCTCAACACAGGTGTGCAAAAATTACATGTCTAGCATGCATGTTATAATATAATATAACTATGTTATTGTAATTCTTACATTTATGTTAGTTACAAAATTTACACAAATAAAAGTTATATCTCAATCAATTATTCTCATCACAATGTCAAATAGTTGCAATAATAATGGAAGTTAAGTCATCATAATAGTAATTGTAAAATATGACAAAGTTTTAATGAACAAAAAAATGTATAAACTTTAATAATATGTTAATTTTAGATACATAGAGATTTTTCATTATTAATCATAATTTAGCTTGTAAATAATCCTTTACATTATAGAAACATTGGTCCCACAACCAGACTTTTAGTTTTTGTTTGAATTTATGTATGCACATGGTTTTTTAAATCTTTTGGAAATTTATTATAAATTTTGATCGCCATCAAAAAAGCGTTTCTCTTTAATATGTCTAATCGACAATTTGGAAAATAAAGTCTATAACAATTCCTAGTGCTTCTTTGTACCATTTTTGAGTGTTCGTCGAACATGTCGGGGTGCTCTTTTACAAACACGCAGACTTCACTAATATACATGCAGGGTAATGGGAGAATTTGAAACTGTTTAAAAAGTGGTCGACAACTGTCGATAGACCAGGCACCACAAATTGTCCGTACGCATTTTTTTTTGTATTACGAACGTCCTATTAATGTCAACAGAGTTGCTCCACAAAAGTAGTCCGCATGACAAAATCGAAGACACGTAGCCATGGTACGCACACAAGGTAGCATCTTTCGAAACTGAGAGTCGCAATTGTCTTATAGCGTAGACGAAGCGATCGAGTATGTCAATGACTTAGAAGCATAAACATTATAAACGGGATATTTACCATGGATACTGTTTGTATTGAGTTTCCGATATTTTGGCACTGTTGCTAGCGCCATGATCACGGATAACTGAAGTAACTGCTGGTGGTTTAGTTTTTACGACCAACTTGTAACTTTTAGTATTGTTTCATAAATAATTTTGAGCTAAGAACAAAGAGATTAAAAAAAAGTAGGTAATCGAGTCTTGCACATTTTTTCCACTTTTTCCGCACCTAAGTGACAATTGCCAAAATAATTAGATAATATTACAGGAGTTTATATACTATGAAAGCACCGAACACTGCTCTAACGAATATATAAACTGGATTGAGTGACAAACTTAAAGTTTTGCGTTGGAAAACTGTTAAATTAGTACCTATATAATCGTACTAGCTGTGACCGCGGCTTCGCACGCGTGGTCATTTCTCTATGTTAAAAGTACTCTATGTGCTATTCCAATACCTAAAATACCAATATACCAACTTTCAAAATTCCTTCTCTAAAAGTTTTTATCGATTGCTACTCAACAAATTGAGATACCAAGTAACCCAGTATTTTAAGTTAAACCCTAAGCTATCCAACAGTTAAAACCGCATCGCAATCGGTCTAGTAATTTTTACGTAATGCGCAAACAAACATACAGACAAATAAACAAACAAACACAAATAGACAGACACGATTTTAAGAAATGTTAAATTCTTGTTCAGTAGCTTATTTTAATCACCAGTAGAGCTTTTTTAAAAAAAAACGTCTTTGTAGCGACTTTTGACCTTATTGCTTTGCTATAAGTATAGTTAAAAATATTTCTTGTGATTTGACTACAAATTTTCGTTTTTTGGATTTTTCCCTTTACATGTTATAATCGTAGTCATAAAGCTATATTATATTATTGATTGTTGTCAAAGTTAATGATTCTAGGTCAACGGTAAGTACTTTAGATTTTGTTTTTTTTTTGCTACGGCATAAACGGCCGTATACAAGGCTCCGGACAGCTCCAAGGGATTACAGACCTAAGTATTTCAACTTGACTTTGACCTTCACGCAATCCTAAGAAAAAGGTCTTGACGGACAGTCAGACATACAGATGGACAACGAAGTAATCCTATAAGGGTTCAGACAGATGTACAAGTCCATCTGTCCCCTTATTGGATTACTTTTTTAGGGTTGTAGTAATCCTAACCCTAAAAATGAACTTAAAAACTAGACTATAAATGGTTGCTAAAAAAACTCTACCAATTTGATGAAATTTATATGGAACAACATTGAATCTCCTTTCCAAACCTTTTCAAATAAAATAAATGGATTATGCAAATGGGTCAGAAATCGCAAAAACCAAAATCTGAATTTTAAAATGATACTTTAATTGCATTTACTAAAAAAAACTTATGCACCAACTTTGTTGAATAGTATATTGGAACACAGTGAATCTCCTCTCCTAACCTTTAAAAAATAAAAAAGGATCGTCAAAATAGGTCAGAAATTTCGAAGATTTGAGTACTTAACACAAAAAAAAAACAACACCATTCGACTTTTGAATCTTCTCTTGTGGATGTTGATTAATTACGCTTTTAATGTAGATACAAGTTGAAAACTTGTATCTACATTAATTATTAGCCATACATTATTTAAAAACACAAATTATTAAAAATCCAGCTTATGAACATCGCGTCGTCCGACGAAACCATATTTTCAAATTAGTTTTTCCCACAGACCATATTGTATGGTTTTTCCGTTTGTATTTTGATATCAAACTAATTTCTTCCAAGTGACAAACAATACTTTTGTGGTATGTATCTAAATTAGACACATATACAGCATGTCATCATGAGGTCTTTGTAAGTTATACACGATTGCAAATCCCCTAGAGTAGTTTGTTGACCTGATCAGCTGATTGACATACAATTTGTCCAGAGAAAAGAGGCAAAAACTCCGCAGAGAGACATTATCTCAATTTTACGCATCGAATACTTAGCTAAAGCCTTATAAGTGCTTGAAGTTTGTGGATTAATGAAACATATTGATATTAGCGTGTATCATATTATTTATTTAGTGGGTATGTGTTAAAAACAAACAGGCTAGGTAAGTTACAGTTTAGTGGTCATTAAAATGTATTATAAGTTAAAACTAGATACACATTTCATTAATATTATTTTTCAGCCACGGTTGACCCACTGCAGGGCAAAGTCCTCTTAACCCTTCCAGTCCCTTCGAACATATCGAATTTAGATTTCTGTAATGTCTATTCACGTAAGAATCGTCAAAATGGGTCCACGCGTTTGATCTATATTGTGCCACAAAGCAACAGACATACATTTATACATATACATACATAGGCTGATAAACAAATGACCCGGCCTTCACATTGCACTATATGGTAAAAAGTGTACAATAGTATTTTTGGTTTTGCGAAGGTATTACTAGTAGAGTACCTAGGTATTACTACTTCAATGATCAATGTTTTGAAAGTTACTTTCGATCAAACATACGAAGGCACAAAGGCCGATTCGCCAAAATTGATTTCGCTCGGTCAACAAGTTCTGGAAGCACACATAATATCCAAACGTCATATCCAAGATCTACGAGTACTAGAGTCAAACAATATTAAACTCAAAGGCGCTATATAGGTATACAAGCCCTAGGCAATGTTTAACAGCACTTTGCTAATACGATAACATTTATAATTTTACTCAACGTGTTACATAAAAGTCATATATGACGGCCATTTCAGAGGATAACGACTTGTTGTAACAGGCCTTAGGCGATGGTTCTTAAACTTTTTTCGTAAGTATGTGCTGACACTCGGGGTGGATAAATATTAGTAAACCGAAATAGTTAAATTAAAGAAACAAAGTGGTATCAAAGTTGTCTCATCTTGACGAGTTTTCTTGATGGTTTTAGCATGACTACGGAAGCCTACCTTATGCGTGACCTGACATGCACTTGACCTGGTTTTTCATCATTTTTACTTTAACATCGGCATCAGTAGGAGGATATATAGAATCGGTATCTCGCAACTATAGGAACGGAACATGTCCAGGGAAAAGATAATTTTTAATTAGTTTTTGGAAAGCCAATGGCAATGAAAGTTATTTTAACGTTTGAAATCGCTGGAAAGAACGAAAGAAATAAAAAGAATGAAAAAACATATCTCGTTCTTTTTAATAATCTTTATCTACACTCATATCGTAAAATCTGGATTATGAACTCAAAAATGGTGGCATAATGACATACTTTACGCACAGCACGTATCTAATAAGAAAAAAAAAACATTATAATTTTGAGCTAAACAATGTTATAATATATATGTTTTCCCATAAAATACTTTTGGCCATTTGTTTTCTATGGCGTCGCGTGCTAGACTGTATGTGCGTAAATACGCTGTAGACAGGATTTTGGCGCCATAATTTACTTTACATACCTAACCAATTTAATGTGTTCTTGTTGATCAAAAGTTGTATCCTGATTACAAATGCCCGACAGCAGTGTTAGTGAGGAGAATTTTACTCCACCTGACGTCACGGAAACAGCAACGTAAATAACGAACGAAATTTTACCACAAAAAACATGAAATATTACGACATTTTTTTTTAATTAAAAGTAAATTCCTTTTGCATGAGTGTAGATAAACTAGTCTATGAAAAGGCACCAACAGTACGGCCAATAAGTCGTTATGCAATCGTTTTATAAACTACTTTTCAAATAATTCATAAAAATCGGGATGTTTTACTTTTGAAATTTTGTAAATTCCTGCGGTATGCGTGTGGCGGTGGGAAATGAAGATGCATGATACTTTTTGCCACTTTCAATCTACAACCACTTTGAAACATACTGGTTTCTGTTCTAGTTAAATAATATGAAAATTAAAAACCAGAATACAGCACTGAGCTGTAAATTAATAGGAAATACTTTTATTTGCTACTTTTTAATGTTGTGGATCCTGCGGTCCAAGCGGAACCATAGTGTTGCTACGCTATCTTTATTTACCCCACTATTTTAACCTCTATTGGATTGCAAATTGTCGCTTCTTTACGCTAAAACATAGCTGCATTTTCCAATAATCAAAATTGCCCCTTCTTAAAAAAGCCTCATAAGGGCGTTATTAACTTCCTTTGAGAACCACTGTCCTAAAGGGACCGGAGTTATTACGGTTATTTTGAAGATACGAACTTAAACAAAATCAAGAATCCTAACTACCCTTCTGGTAACTAAGGTAGCTGTAATCAATGATGTGGGCGTAGGTGAGATACGAATTGGCGCAGGGTATGCTGATGGTCATAATAATTAGAATTGTAACCTACACTAAGTATTTACTAAAACATTGTTAATATTGGACATCTTCATAAATCAGTAATCAGACAGAATCTCAACTGACACTCATGGAAATTCAACTGAATATTTTGCTAAGAGAGTATTAGTTTGGATTAATAAATAATTATACCTCTAACTTTGAAAATAATCTGTAATAGCAATGTAAAATAATGAATAAAAATTTAAAATATTTTTTGCCATCAAACAAATTAAGTATAGTAGGCGCAGCCGAAGTATGTGTCTCGGAAGTTGTCTGCTAGTAGCTGCGCAAACTGCTATTTTTCAGGCGCAATCCGAATGTTGAATGTGAAGACAGCATTGTATAACTGCCTCGCTCACTCTCTTACATTATTCGCATATTCTATCTCGCTTTTATTTTATGCTGTTTTATCCACACAGCAGTACTTGCGCAATCGTCACAGAGCCTAACTTCTCAAACATATACATTGGCCTACTGTAAAATATATAGTAGGTGGATCTCCTACGATAAACTGTCTCGCCAGAACTACACTGGCCTTCAAAACTTAGTACCACACTTTTGATATTAATATAATTTTTATTAAATTGCTTGGCTCCTACTCATCGGATTGAGATACCAAGTACACCGATTTTAAGTCAAAATTTAAGCTATTCAACAATAAAAATCACATCGCCATAGTTCTAGTAGTTTTAACGTGATGTGCAAAAATACAGATATTAAAAGTATGGCATTAAGTTTTAAAGGCCAGTGAAATTAAACTATCTAAGAAATACTACAGATAAAATGAATAACAAATTTATGATTGATTTCTGTTTCTCGATCCTATAAAAGCATTATGTATGAAACTTAGTGGAGGAACCAGGGACCGACAAATACAGTCAATTTGTTAGAGAGTCTGTAAAAACTAAAGTGGACTTGGCCAAAAGGAGAACTAACGTTACGAATTTTAAATGGAATTATAATCGGGAGTTGGTTCCTTTTGTGAGAATCTTGGCCATATTTATTATTATTATTATCAGCCCATATAGTCTCACTGCTGGGCAAAGGCATCTCTTCCCTCCTTCCAATTTTTTCGGTTTATTGCTTTAGTTCGCCTTTTTTTCTCGTACGCGTCAAATTTGTCTCGCCACCGTCGTCTAGGCCAGCCACGCTGTCGTTTGACGCCTTGCGGGATCCATTCCGCGATGGATTTAGCCCACAGCTCGTCTAACATACGACAGACATGTCCAGCCCAGTCCCATTTAAGGATGGCTGTTTGTTGGGTTACATCGGCGATCTGGGTCTTGGAGCGCAGTATTGTATTATAATAAAAATGTTAAAAGGATCAAAATGGATCTAGCGCGCTATAGTGTTGCTCGCTATACAAAAAAAGGTAATCTAACATAGGTGCGCCCTCAAATCCCAAGTCCACTCTCTTTCTGACTCTACGAGTAGATGCATTCCTTTCTGAACAGCGTGTCATTGTATCTCGGTAATATCTTCTGTATGATATTGAGCTTGTTTGGCAATTGGGGTAATCTCAGCCATTAGTACTATTATTTATTCTTTGGCTCAGTACTACTGCGCAGACACATTTTTTTTTCTGTGGACGGATTCATATTATTCATGAATCAATCTAGTCGATGATCGAGTGGCGCCTCATTGCGCGCATACTGCGTGTGCTCACCCGGCAAGGTAGTATACCTAACTACATATTTATACACTATCATAATTTTTATCAAATCTGTACCCAAATTCATATTAATATCTTCTCGCATGTAGTGGGCTACTAAATTTACAAAAACAAGAGTGAATTCACACAGTAAATTTAATAGATTTTAACGCATGGTTGTCGAATTGGAATTTTTAAAAAAGCAGTTAATATTTTGCAGATGTAAGGCATATCTGGCATCGATTTAGCCGCCCAAGTAGCAGAGCTGAAACTGCAAAAGTTTGTGTCAGTATTCTGAGGCATACTGTCAGAGTTTTTTTATGCTCATTGACCACCACGTATCTTCAACTTTATTATCACCATCACTATCATTGTTACTGGAGCAGTTGTGCCAAAATCACGTTTCCCTAAGGAATTGGGATGATTTGGGCAAAAGAACACAGGGGCGGATTTGTCTATAGGCAGAGTAGGCTCGGGCCTAGATTTAGGGCGGCCAGATTTAGAGGTGGCCAACGGTAAAATATAATCACATTTTCGCGCGTCTATTTTTGTTGTGTTTTCAAACTTAATAATTTCATCAAAATCAAATCAAAATTTTATGATTTTAGCTATTTTTATATTTTATGTATGTTAATGTATGATCCTTGTTCATGAGATGCTAATTTTGACTTGTAAAAGTGCTATTATTTTGCCTGCTTACAATAAAACACTTTGACTTTGTTCGTTCAGACATTGTAGATATAGCGAGTGGGCGAACGATTCTATTATTACCCGACTACAGCAAATTAAGGGAAAGGCAATGAGTTTGACAGTCTATGTATGTATGTATGTATGTATGTATGTGGTAATGTGGATATTCCACCATAGCGTCGCCCCAATTGCTTTGATTTTGACAAGCGAGGAGTTAATCAATTTGTCTTCATCGCAAGAGCGTCATAGGCTAGATTTTACCCGACTGTAGTTGGGTTTTAGTTTTTGAACTTATGTCTTGTTTGGCTTTTCTAAACTTGGCAAGAGTGATGAAGTCCTGAAACAAATTACTGTTGCTATGATTTGGAGAAGTACATGATGACAACTTATCATCCCGATTAAGCGTGGGGACTTAACAAATATAGCTGTCTATATATGTGGGACATAGTAACAGACAAAAGCTGGTAAATACATAAATTTTAGCGCAGTATTGGAGCTAAGAAGGGGGCGGCTGATGCTATACGGCCTAGGGCGGCTAAGACGGCTAGTCTGCCTTCTAGGCGAATATGCATAACACTCCTCAAGCGGGACGTCAGTGTAGGACTTATATAGAACAAGACATAACCGAAACGGGCATTAGTCGTAGTCCACCTGCTCAGTTCACCTGGGACAACGGGCACTTTTTCAAAAGTGCTAAACCACCCGAATGCGAACAAAATAGAGTTGCATAAATTTAAGTGAGAATGGATGCTAACCAACTTTAACTCGTTATAAATATACAAAATTGACATTCGAAATGAAAAATAATAAGGAATAATTTTGCAAATAATTTTTAAATACATATTCAACCATTTTGAAGTTTTATTATTGTCACGCTAAAGAGCTGTAAGAAAAATGTATGTTAGTTTAGGAAGATCTATTAATAGTCTATATTGCGAACATGTTAAACTTATGTATCTATGTTTTGTAAATGCTGTTGATCTTGTAAAATAAATATCTTTAGTAGCACTTGCAATATTTAGACGAATTGATTGACGTAAGAATCATCAAAATCGGTTCACATATTTGGTCAATATAGTGCCACAAAAGAACAAACATACATTCATACATAAAAAATATTAAGCTCCGTGCAGTCGGGTAAAAATAATCGATACCAATATATAAAAGTGAAACGTTGTCAGTTTGTTTGTTTGGGGAGCTTTCACGCGATAACGGCTAAACGGATTTTGATGAAAATTGGAATGGAGATAGCTTGTACCATGGAATAAAACAAAGAATACGTTTTATTCCGAA
This sequence comes from Alsophila aescularia, assembly GCA_946251855.1. Taxonomy (NCBI): domain Eukaryota; kingdom Metazoa; phylum Arthropoda; class Insecta; order Lepidoptera; family Geometridae; genus Alsophila; species Alsophila aescularia. Next base: position 35,348,041 of record OX276384.1, read on the forward strand.
AAATTGTAAGTTTCTACGGTAACACTGGAAAAAACTAGAAAAATGTTGATTACTCGCTGTAAGAAACGGTTGCCATGGAAACGAAATAACAAGTATGTCCAAAAACATCAAGAGTGCACTTTTGCACTAGTTTTTAATATCCCAGAAGAACATAGGATGTTTATTTCGCGATAAACATTAGTCCACACACGATGTCGCGGGCGGGAAAACTAGTATCAATTAATTTCAACCGATAGCGATCCATAATTATTTTAACTCCAATAATAATCCACACAATATATAAAAGTAAAACTTTATCTGTGTGTTTTTTTGTTTTTTTTTGGGGATTTTTAAGGCAGGGTCAGTCCCGTATCAGCAAAAAGACGAATAGCAAAACGTCGTGAACGATATAATGAAACAACTTTATGCGAACCAAAAAATACTGTGGATAGAAAAGTATACCTATTACCTGAACAAATAACAGAACAGAATTTTTAGAAATGACTTAGTATAATTGGAAAAAAGACACGAACTACCACATGAAAATAAACTTGATGAATCGCTGTTCTCGTTATTTCCAACAACAACTTTTTTTAAAAAATAATGATATATGTACCCTATTAAAATAAACCAATAACCAAACACTTTTTTAAATTGAGTTTAACATATTGACACATTGATAGAAAAAGCATTATATAGTAACTTGAGTATAACGGACGAACAAACTATCACAGAATTACTGCATATCACCAATTAGCCAAGTTTTGCCCGACTGTACAATATAGAGACAAACATATGATACTTTTTATACCGGAAAATAGTATTTTTCCACGGGAAAACTGGAAAATTAATCGCTGTGAGGAACTTGCTGCCATGGAAACGAAATAACAACAAGTCTGTCAAAAAGCATCAAGAACGTTAGTGCAATACTTTTGCATTGGTTTTTAGAATCGTAGAAAAACGTAAGATGCTTATTTTCGCCATAAACTGTAGTCCACTTGGACGAAGTCGCGGGCGAAAGGTAGTAATGTAAATATATTCAGGACAATTCACACCAATAACCTAAGCCTACACTGGGACACCCTGTACTATGGTTACGAGACAATGGATAAACATAGGTACATATATGCGAATATTACATCCATGACTCGGAAACAAATATTTCTGCTCATCACACAAATACCAAGGATATATTAAGAAAGACCGGTACTCCTCACCATAAAAAAGGAGATTCCTGAAATCCAAGTGACTGCTTGAATTATTCATCCTGTGCCTGAAAGAATTAATTTACGAATGCTCGGCTCAAATTTTCCGAATTAAAATCCTTGAACAATGGGAAGTTTTTTAATAAAACGCGCGACCGACAGGTGGTGAACTCTGATTTATTGACTTTTTAAATTCACTATGGAAAAGGACTTAGCTTGAGATCTCGTCTAAAGCCCTTGGATAAGGATACCCCGACTTTGATTGAAACCTCATAAACATCTACGAATGATGTTAAGGGACAAATATAACTTCAGAACTACTTTGTCAAGGCCAAACAAAAGGCAACGCGTGTATGAAAAACTATAGTTTACCTAGGTAGGCCAAAACTCATTAGCTAACCTAGACTGTAAGTATCAAAACCTGGCTGAAAATATAATGTAGTTTTTTTTAACAGTTCTGAAGTTCTAACGCATACTAGCACTCACTGGCTGGCACCAAAATACCACTACTTATAAGTTATTAGAAATAGTAATTATACAACGTAGCCTCGTATGCACTAAGCGATAAATGTCCCATAAAGTTCCTATCATTTGAAACGTTCATATAATTTTAGTAACATTAACGAACGAAATAAACAACATACAAATTTAAGCCTCATATACTATATGCGACAAATGTCTCAAGAAGTTATTGACTAACATTTGAAACGTTCATATAATTTTAGTCACATTAATTAACGAAATAAACAACATACAAATTTAAGCCTCGTGTTCAATAGACCACAAATGTCTCAAAAAGTTTATTGACTAACATTTGAAACGTTCATATAATTTTAGTAACATTAACGAACGAAATAAACAACATACAAATTTAAGCCTCGTGTTCAATAGACCACAAATATCTCAAAAAGTTTATAGACTAACATTTGAAACGTTCATATAATTTTAGTAACATTAACGAACGAAATAAATAACACACAAATTTAAGCCTCGTGTTCAATAGACCACAAATGTCTCAAAAAGTTTATAGACTAACATTTGAATCGTTCATATAATTTTAGTAACATTATTGAATGAAATAAACAACAAACAAAAAGCCTTGTTTGTGTTCAATAGGCGACAAATATCTCAAAAAGTTAATAGACTAACATTGGTAACGTTCATGTAACTTTAGATCTTTTTCGTCCAAAAGAGCGCGTTGAAAGATGTCAGCGACATCACTCCGACGTCGCCCGACATGTCAAGCGACACGTTTCGCGGGACTTTTGTCGCCTAGTGCATACGAGGCTTAAATTATAAGTCGTTCATTAATGTTAATAAATTTAGTCACAAACTGTAACTTTCCAGACGGCCACCAGTAGGTACAATCATTTTACTTATACGTTATATCAACTACTTATATCACTAACATTACCAACATGTTACACGATTTATTTCCAAAGGTCCTAACTTCACTGTAATGCTATACTCAATTGGCCTGTTAAAGACTAGCATCTACAAGCGATTTACTCGCTTGCTTGCGATTTGCATCTTTTTTGCATCTTTTGTCTTATCTTTTTTGTCGTATGACAAACAAGCAACAAAATCTTGCACGGCCATGCACTGCGCTCATCTCCCGGCTCGCTCACATTGAACCTGTGGCATTGGTTTTGAAGTATCACATTCTTTCATTTTTGTAATGGTAAGCCTCTTACGCAAGGGTCCATCTGTGGAAGTACCACAGCTTTATCAGAGGTTCATCCGCCAAGCAGTTGTGTTAACATTTCTGTGTTTCGTTTTGAAGGTTAATGTCTGCGCAAGAGTTTGCAATCAATGTTCTGGGTGGCACTGCTACAGTTATGGGCAGGCGTGACGCTTACCATCAGGCGAGCGAACATCAGCCCAGGTGGGTTTTACTGGACACATTGCCCCATCTAATCCACACCAATATATGAAAATGAAACATTGTCTGTTTGTTTTCTTTTTCGGGGAGTTTTTACGCCAAAACGGCTGATCCAATTTTGATGAAACTTTGTAAATACGAGTAGGTACTTTACAATATAGAGACCAACATAGAAACGAAATAAGAATAAGTCTGTCAAATAGCATCAGGAGCATTGGTTCTATACACCATTGGTGCGTTGATGTATTGGTTTGTAATATCCTAGATGAACATAGGTGCTTTTTTTTCGCGATAAACATTAAACCGCGCGGACGAAGTCGCGGGCGAAAGCTAGTACCTATAAATGTTGTTTGATGACTGGTTGGCCTAATGGTTACTGACCCGATAAGTACACCAACGGTCCCGGGCTCAAATCCCGCTTTGTGCAATCAATTGTGTGTAGAATAATAATGTTTGTTTTTAAGTCATGGATGTAATATTAGTATCCATGTATGTTTATCCGTTGTCTAGTACCCATAGTACAGCATATACTACTTTGGAGCTACATGATTGGTGTGAATTTTTCTGAGTAATATTATTATTTATTATTATTATTATTATTATAGCTTTTGTAATATCAACAGTGTGGCACGACCATTAACGACGCTCTAAGGAGTCGCACTTGCCTATGTTTGGTTGCGGGCGACAGCGTCCATGTTGAGACCATCGTATTCCCAAATTGGAGGACGAATGGTCTGCATTAAGAAAATTTAGTTTTGGATAAATGTCTTGATTAGCACTGTACAGTGTAGTGGAGATCAAAACTTTAAAGCATTGATTGCTCACTGTTCGAGTGTTAGGCCGTCGCACCATTGTCGTAGGTTCAAGTTAGAACCCAACTAACATTATGTGAAAGGAACACATCGTTATACCTTGGTGGTAGCACAATTTACCAGAGTTTGTTTGTTTTGTCGTATGAGGTAGTAATGGCCTATGAGTCAGAGTTCGACAGGTCGTCCGAGGCCTCTGACATGGCATAAAACAGCCAGAAAGTCAGCTTAGCTTCCAAAGCCCGGAGCGATAGAAATACACACATAACTTAAAAATGTTACTGGAGCTGAGGACTTAACCCTATATTGTTGGATTTTAACTCGTACTGGTACACAACTCGACCACCGTCGCTCTAGTAGAGTGAACTAGCGTGTGAAAGCTTCGAAGGTACGTTGCGATAAACAGCTAAGAAGATATGGCCCAACTCCTAGCCTAGCGCTTTCTCACACTGGTATGTCAATTCATTCAAGCCCGATAAGAACCATTGTTTCCCAGACTCTCTAGCTAGCACTCTTGGCTAGCGCTCAAGCTTAAAATCTGTCGCTAAGCATCTTCCTGGATGTTACGGAATTCCTTCAAAGCTATTCCTATTCATGACTTATGCGTGTTCACCACCTTTCACCACACTATTTTCACTTAACATCAAGTGAGATAGCGGCGTACGAATTTGTAATAACACTTCGTATGATAGTGGTCAACAGTACCTACCTATGCTACATTAATTAGTGGACAACAAATGATGTCCGAATAATATATCCCCATTGATGCGTGATAATGGAAGAAGGCCTGACGGAATGACCCTTGTCCCTTGGAAGATGGGGCGGCCTCTAGTGTGGGACGCTACTAGCGTCGACACACTGGCACCGTCACTTCTTTTTGAGAAACAGAGTAGGGCTGGCGCCGTGGCTACTTCGGCAGAGCAGCTCAAGCGGCAAAAATATGTTACGCTCGGTAGTGGTTACATATTTGAGCCGCTTTGTGTTGAAACATTGGGACCGTGGGGACCGAGAGCTCATCATATTTTCAAAAACCTATCTGAGTGCCTGATCAATGCGACGCGTGACCAAAATTTTGGTTTTAGCATTGCAATTTTGCGGGGCAATGCCGCCAGCACGTTGGATACGCTATCAACTGGTAGTGGGTTAGAACACTTGGACTACCTATAAGCCTGTAATGGCAGGTGGGGTGTCCAACTGTTTCATGTAGTAGTTAGCTACTTTTATTTTGTAGAAGTTCGTTTTCCGAATAAATATTAGTGGTCAACACTATGTTCTAATAATTATAAGTGGTCAACAGTATGTTCTAATAATTATAAGTGGTCAACAGTATGTTCTAATAAATATACGTGGTTAACAGTATGTTATATTATTAATCTATGCCTATAAAACAGTAACGTGACTGACTTACTGAGAGACAACGCACATCTCAAGCCTGTGAATCTAGAAATTTGAAATTTAGATAAAATAATTACTCTAAGGGGGTGAACAGGTGTGGCAAAGTTTGCGTGCGGGCAAAGCCGCGGAGCACAGCTTACAATTAGTTTAAGATTATGTTGAGCACTTCACAATTCCTTTTCATTTCTTCCGCAAAATAAATAACAATTTCATTGCGCCATATTTTCGTTTAAAACCGGTTATAACCAGTTAAAAGCAGATATTTTGTGTATTTTATTGACAGTCGTCATGTAGAAGTGTTTAAGTGTTCCACGTTAAACTCGTCACATGTCATAAAACAAGGGTTTTAATTTTATTACTGTTCATTTTATGGTTGAATACAAGTCTGTGTAATTTGCCTAAATTGTCCTGAATAATATGGCTTTTTGGTTAATGTTAGTACTCACTCTATTGCAGGGTTTAACCAACGACGTAAGAAATGTTTATAATCTACTTGAAACTCACTAGATTCTAGATATCTAGTGTGTATTACCCAGGGGTATTACCAGAAAGTCTATTAGAAAGAAAATGTTGAATAGTCTCACTAGTAAAACTATTGGAAAGAAAATTCCCAATAGTCTTAGTTCTAGAAAGACTACTGGGAACGGCGGAATAGTTTGAACCCTAGGGAATGTCGAGCAGAAAAAAACGCGGACAAAAGGTAGTAGCCAATATAAACAATTTAGAAAATAAGGTATTTAATCAATTTCTCAATCTTTAAAAATATTATTATTTATGTTTATGTATAACTAGCTTTTACCCGCAATTTCGTCTGCGCACTACAGTTTATCATGATAAAAAGTAACCCATACCATGTCTTTCTTTAGGGTTCAAACTATTTCCATACCAAAGTTAATCAAGATCAGCCGTTTAGTCGTAAAAATGTTACAAACAGAGAGACAGGTATGGATATGTATAAAACTTAAACTATCGGAAAAATTCTACTATGTTGAAAATCTCCTGATCGCCTGATATGTACTTTAGCACTTCACGTTAGCGTTTCGTTATACTTACTTTATATTTTTTTGTTCAGATGAGTAGATTGGAACGTTTTGAATGAACAGTTTTGTTGAATGAATGAAGGTAACATCTTATCTGTGATTAAAGCTCGGGATCATCAAATCTTTTCTAGACCCGCGACCTTAATACCAACGTGTTTAGGTCCGGTCTAGCCTAGTCAAAACCAAAACTTTCCTTAGACCCAAACTTAATAAACTTAGGTTTAGACCTTCAACCATAATAAGGCTATTAATAATGTGGGTTTAAATCCATATTGGTTAATAATATAGTACTAATTGGTTGGCATATTGGTTTCTTGAGAAATGATCAATTAATGAAAATGGCCTGCCAGGTACTAGTAGATACAGGATTCCGTAGCCAGAATTCTAAGCTACCAAACTGTGCAAACCGCATTGCAATCGGTACCTTCTGGAAAGAACTCGATCCGTGCGACGCGGTATAAATAGGGCGCGCATCGGCTGCCAACAGTCTTGACTTGGTATTCGGAACGCAACGATCAAAGAGATTCGAAGAGATTATTCAGTTATAATTGATTAGTGTGTACAGTCGAGTTAAAAGAGTGTTTGGATCACTTGTCAGTTTAATTTCTTTTTGTGGTTTTTCGAATATAGGTGTTAACTTTTGGTTTAATTGGCATTAATTAATTTTATTCTAACCCCGTAACAATAGCTCGTAACAATATAAAATTTTGATTTCAGCATACTGGACGTGACACTAATTAAAATTTTGGAAACAAAAAATTCGACCACTAAGCAGGCTTTGAACCTGTGCCCTCAGGAATGATGTTTCGTACATCGCTATGCCAATTACTATCCTGGTCTTTACTATTACGCCGAATTTTTCCTTCCCTTGCATGTATCTTGGTGGAACGCCTAACGGAATCCATTATTATTTCTTCCAAGTGAAAGACGCCTTAAGGCAAATTACGGGCAAAGTTTTGAGTCGTTAGTGTGGTACTTATCTACTTCTAGTTAGTCTTTGATACCGTTTTTAGCTAATAGATGCACTTTATAGCTTAACTTAGGAGAATGCTTTAATTATAGTTGATATATTAGTGAAGTGGTAGTAAGTGGTAGGAATAGAAGTAATAAAACGCGAATATGAACACAGATAGGCGAAGGCTACAAGTAGGAAAAGGTACTTGTAGTTCAAGATTATGTGGAAGGAAAACAAGCACGCTGCATATCACCACTTGCAAGCCATATCTTACCAAAAGGGCAACTCATTCAACAATGGCCAAGTAAAGGCAATTGTCTAAAGCGCACGCAATGCCAAAAATGAAGAAGGGTTCTGCCAAACAACTGTATGGAGACATAGTTAATTATTTTAAAGGAACTTAATTGAGCTAAAAACTTTAACCGAGATGTTGGCTGTGTCATGGAATTCCGTGTTATGAAAGTGTTCGTGTCGCAGTTTATGTCAGAAGGAATCTGTAGATGTAGCGACATCTGCTGATTTGTGTTGGAATTTATGAAAATTCCATATTTTTACAAAACCAAATGCGGGCAGTCGGATAGAACGCACTCTCGGTGCACAACACGCTATTATATGCTGCAACTTGATTGAAACTTCAAGGTAAACAAGCACAAATTAACAAAATATATAACCTCCAATCCTCCCCTCATTTTAGTTAAGAATCTTGATCACATCAGCTTTCAAACAGAAAAAAACGCATCAAAATCTGTCTATTAGTTTGGGAGCTACGATGCCACAGAGAGATACACCAAACATAGAACGCCCCTCTGTCTTTGTTTCGTCGGGGGTTAGTAAAGTAATGTTTTTTACGTGATTAATTGACGTTTATATAATACTAGCTTTCGCCCGTGACTTCGCGTAGACTACAGTTTATCGCGAAAAAAAGCATCCTATGTTCTTCTAGGATATTAAAAACCAATGCAAAAGTATAGCACCAACGCTCTTGATGTTATTATTTCGTTTCCTTGGCAACCGTTCCATACAGCGAGTAATCAACATTTTCCAGATTTCCTATAGAAAGTTACCATTATCCGTAATAAAAAGTATATTATGTTTTATTCCAAGTTATAAGCTAGCTATCCATTCCAAATTTCATCAAAATCCATCTAGCCATTATCGCGTGAAAGCGTGAAACATCAAAACGAAAGAGAACGAATAAATACGAGAACTCGTTTGCTGTACATCGTTTTCATTCGAAGATGAACTTGGTCCTATATCAATATATTGTTTTACATAAACATCGTGTTGAACACCAGGGCGATGAATGTAACTTGCAAGCCTCGAGGTAAATACGTACCTGCGTATAATAGTGCCTTCTACTTGTCGGTGGTTCATAGTATTATCGCCAAGCTTTCTTCTTCAACTTGTCTTTACCATTCTCTGTTAAGATATAAAACTAATACTTCATTCTCAGAATAAAAGGAAGATTGAACTTAATGGAATAAAGTTTAGCAAAGACGCTGTTTCAAAGTTAGATTCCAAGTAAAAGTATCAAAGATGCAGCGTTGAATTGAATTTGCAACATTGTAAAAATGTTACAGTGGTTCTGAAAGAAGTTCATAGAACTTGGAAACGAGTAAAAGCAGTAGGAGTAGTATAACATAATGCAGAATTTAAATGTGACCACTTTTTCAAATGTCGCTGCGTTAATAAAGGTTGGTAATCACTACGAATAAGTATTATTATTTATTCGTACGGTAATCAGTACCTTAAAACTGTTTGATCCGAGCTAGTCAACTGATTTAACTGCATCAGTGTAAATGAGCAGCATTATGGAAAGTTTTAATGAAAAAAGATGCGCTGTGCTAAAATCCACACTAATATATAATAGTGAAAAAGTTTGTATGTTTGTTTGTTTGTTTGGGGACTTTTAACGCGAAAACGGCTGGACGGATTTTGACGAGATTTAGAATAGAAATAGCTTACACCCTAGAATAAAACAAAGGTTATTTTTCATCATCATCATCATCATCATACTTCACTCTCAAATGACTGAACGGATTTTGATGAAATTTGGATTGGAGATAGCTTATACCCTGGAATAACACAAATAATACTTTTCATCATCTTCATCATCATACTTCACTCTCAAACAAATTAACGGATATAAATGAAATTTTGAATGGAGATAGCTTAAACCATAGAAAACACACAGGATATTTTTAAATCATCATCATCAAACTTAACTCTCAAAGGGCTGAACGGATTTTGATGAAATTTGGAATGGAGATAGCTTAAACCATAGAAAACACACACGATATTTTTAAATCATCATCATCACACTTAACTCTCAAAGGGCTGAACGGATTTTGATGAAATTTGGAATGGAGATAGCTTATATCCTGGAATAACGCATATAATACTTTTCATCATCATCTCATAAAAATCCCTCACGTGGGTGATAACTGGGGCGCAGCTATCTACACTAATATATAAAAGTTAAACTTTGGCTGTTTGTTTGTTTGGTGAGTTTTCACGAGATAACGACTGAACAGATTTTGATGAAATTTGGAGTGGAGATAGCTTTTACCCTGGAATAATACGTAGGACACTTTTCATCATCATCATCATACCTTACGCGGGTGAAACCGAGAAACGCAGCTACTATAATATAAAATTAAAAAGTTGAAGGATTTTAAATATACGAATATTTAAAACACCGCAGGGACATTACGTAGCAAATAATATAAACAATATACCTACTCATTAAATAAACCAACTAATAAATTAATAACCAACCAATTTAATAAATAACCAACAATATTAACTATAAATACACACAGAATCAATAATAGTACTCCGTACTACTATTATAAATTAATAACTAAATAATATTAATAAATGTATATTTTATTATTGTATTGTTTTTTATTTTTCCATAATAAAATGGTTGTGGCCATAAAATACTATGTACCAAAAAAATAATATCGTGTTTATCCTCATCTGGAACCAGTCGGCCATCATTTTGGTACTCCTAAATCCTCATTTGATCGATACCAATCGAATGTATCGATCTAATCAAAAGGAGGCAGATACGGCATGCTAATGTAACGTGAACAAAAACTGGACCAGAGACAACTACAGGCAAACATACCCACACAGCTGCATTCGCACTGTTGTGATTCATGTGCACTAACAACAAAGTTTGTGAAACATGTGCAGACTGTAGCATGAATGAGAGTCACTGCTAACACGTGCTACACAAACGTCACTCCAATTTTCCGATTGTGAAAGGCCAAAGCAGGCCAATTGTGTGCGTTGCACATAATTTATGCGGTCAACGCATAAACAAAATAATTAATGCGTCTAGTGTCTAATTTTCCTAATTTTAATTTTAATGATAACAATTTGAAAAAAGTTACGTGTAAGTGTAGAATCTATATTTTATCTATATTATATAATATTCCAGTGCAGTAGATAACTACTTTCCTTAATAAAGCCATTTATCATCATCAGACGTAACACGTCTACTGCTGAACATAGCTGGGGGGCTAAGTTTAGCAGTCCCCCGTGTTGTTTGCATCCAGCAACTCTTTGCGACTTTCATCACGTCGTCGGTCCACCTCGTGAGGGCCATCCTACGCTCCGTGTTCTGGTCTATAGTCACCTTTCATGAACCTTAATTAATAAGCCACATAAGGAATCGGAAAAAATAAATAAAGAATTTATTTTTGACAGTCAATGACTTATACTGAAATAGGTCAGAGCAATTCCGAAGAACAGACCTTTTCAGCTAACCTACTTAACAAACCCATTTCGGGTTGGTGGGTACTTCAAAATCCGAGGTATAAAATCGTGGAGTGTGTTTTACATCCGTCGAATTAAATTATCTGGTGGATTGATTTTATTTCGAGAAGACACCACTTACTTAAGTTTCTTTAAACGTGGCTTTGTTCATACTAGTGTATCGGTGATAAATGAGTGGAAAGGATGACAATTTAAGCAAAGCTGAAAGACGGTAAACAATCAAAGCCTAGATTGGGAACTATTCGTAACAACAACAGACGCAACAACCCAAACGTAGCTTGACAACAGTGTTTATGCTTGGGTTAGTAGGTACTATTATTTATTCTGTGGTTGTAGCTAGCCAGGCAGACACTAAAGTACTCAACACCAAGTTTTTATAGGCATTTTACTTCACGGAACGCTGATGTTCATTTAATATGGCTTAGCTGAATTGAAACCAAAGATCTTTAATCAATATATCGTATCCAACAAAGTCACTTCCCGCCGTCTGTAATGCTTCATCTTTTAAACTACGCAATGGATTTTAATGCAGTTTCATCAGTAGATAGTGTTTCAAAAGGAAGGTTTATACGTATAGTTTGATAATGTTTTGTGTTAATTTGTTGAAACATGACGATAAATGTTCAAAACGTCGGAAGAAATCAAAATATTTGATAAAACAAAGTCGCTTCCCGCCGTCTGTAATCTTCGATCTATTAAACTACGCAACAGATTTTAATGCGGTTTTCATCAGTAGATAGTGTTTCAAGAGGAAGGTTCATACGTATAGTTTGATAATGTATTGTGTTAATTTGTTGAAATATGACGATAAATGTTCAAAATGTCGGAAGAAATCAAAATATTTTGATAAAACAAAGTCGCTTCCCGCCGTCTGTACTCTTAGATCTTTTAAACTACGCAACGGATTTTAATGCGGTTTTCATCAGTAGATAGTGTTTCGAGAGAGAGGTTTATACGTAGAGTTTGATAATGTTTTGTGTTAATTTGTTCAAATAGACGATAAATGTTCAAGATGTTGGAAGAAATCAAAATATTTTGATAAAACAAAGTCGCTTCCCGCCGTCTGTACTCTTAGATCTTTTAAACTACGCAACTGATTTTAATGCGATTTTTACCAACAGTTAGATTATTTTGAATGGAAGGTTTATAAAATATAATACGAGCATACAAGAGTCGAGTGTGCGAGAACTACATTTTCATTTCATTTTTTTCTTAATTACACCTGTGCGAAGCCGGGACGGGTGGCTAATGTTTAATTAATACTTACAAACTTATTTTGTTTTAATTTTCTATCTGCCAACTAAGACTTACCAGGCAGTAGTAAAATCTGACCCTAGTGAAAAACGCAATATCCGTCTAATGGCTTCTTTTAATCTCTTCGGATTAATATCTTGCAAATTACTGTACTTACTGACCATAAATATTCAGCAGGTTAATAGAGCAATGTATTATTCGGGTAAATTAGGCTTTGAAAGAAGGCACCTAGCTCTTATCAAGATTATTTTGGAGTATATTATAATGGAACTCATTGTTAATTTAATATATTTTATAGCCTAGTGGTTTACCATTTTGTGACTTGACATGGTGGTAGATAGCCATGGTAGATAGCCGTAGCACGCTGAGCCAGAATTTTGTTACTAATTAATGTTCAACTATGATGTCCTTGTACTATAATTTATTCTACTGTATAGTAGCTAGGCCCCAATACCAATTCTTGTTATTGCGGCGGAGCGCTTTAACGCCCGCCCCACGCAGTTACGCTGTAGAGGTCAGTTATAGACCAACAGCATATTATACCCATCCAAAAAAAAATTAAGTAATTCTTGTCAGCAATGCTGTCTTTACCCAACTGCGACGAAGCAATAAGGAAGTAGATTATTATGCCACTTTTCTCGAAAGCTTAGATGGCACTGTTAAAATGTGTTGTTATGTTAGGGTACGTGACATACGACCATGGCTATCCTCTGGACATCACTAAGTATGAATATGTAATATATATAAAAATTTCACATGAGAATATTTTCTTGTTTCATACTTTTTAGAGCGTGGTTTTTCAGTAGTCGGTATTAATTTTGGACTTACTTTTTTATAGTGCTCTATAGTCCAACGAGGTAACCTAATTAAATATTATAAGAATGTCCCGTCCGTTCTTCCTTCGTTGGACCATTGGGAAGTTTTTGCGTCTACTCGTCTGTCTGTCTGTCTGTCAGTTTTTTTTTCACGATCTCGCCTGATGGAAAGCGATGATGTGGTCGAAGGTGTAGCACGCTTGCCTAGTAGATACCTATTCACTCTTGACTTGAACACACCGGGGTTATAATTTAACTGGGATTAAACTGGAGATCTATAGAAGAATCATCAAATCTCTTCAGAAATGCCAAGAAGATGAATGAACATACGCAAAATATACAATAGTATTCAGAATCTCCTCCGTCTAAAAGTCGATTAAAAACTGAAATAACCTTGAATACAGACAATAAGATACACAAAGAAGTGGAGCTTTCCCCTTCCTTTCCGTTCTCATTGAAAGAAATACAACCTGAAGGAAGACAATTTTTAATTATGTAACTTATTGCGCAGTGAAAACGATAAAGAATATATAAAGACACACTTCTAGTAGGTACAGTAGCTCTTTCGTAGAGATTCACAATCAAGTAGGTAGTTTATTATTTTTCCTGTTAGATTAGGTTCGGCATCCACCAATACTTTAACTCGATGATAGAAAGATAATATTCTCGAAACACGACAAAACTAACCTTAGTTAGTTGCTGACTAAACAATGAAAAGGTTTACAGCAATCAGGGGTATCTGAGCAACGGGTTGTCATTCTTATCTCAGTTCAAAGTTGAACTTGTTCAAAATCGTACTCGTATGTGTTTATGACAATTTAAAGTCTTGCGTTTACTAATTTCTTACTCGGAAGTTTAAGTGGAAGATGTGTTTTTTGCGATGGATTCTGTTCCAGGTGATACTCAATGACCTTTTTTAATACATTAATGACACTAAAACGACGAGAAAATGATTTTATTTTGGTTAGAAATTTTCATGAAATGAAAAAGTTGAATTTCCTGGCAGATCCGGCGTTAAGTTAAAATTGTTACAAAGAGTAATCATAAACAAGTTTTGCTAAATCCATTTAAAAAAACCCGTCCGTAACAGTCACTTTAACAAAAGTTTCAATTTTATTAGGAATGTTTGATAATTTTTGTTTATTTAATTGTTTTAAGATCAACTGACGAAGAAGTCTGCTTTAGCAAATAATCTCTTATCAGCTTGTGGGGATTGTGCTTCCCGAAAACATCACGAAAAACTGACATAACTGCTGGAAAATATGAATAATGAATGTTATTCACCAGTATGAAATTAAAGAGGAAGGGTGTTAGTAGAAGAAAAAGGAGGAGATATATATGTTTTAACACTAGCATGTATATTTTTAGACCAATATGAAAAACGAAATCTTTTGACCCAAAAGCTAACCACACCAGCTCATTTTTGACCCATTTTAGCAGAGGGTAGTTATCTCAGTCTCCACTATCCCTCTATCCCTAAAACTGGTCCAGGAACAATCCTTCACCTAATGTTATGACAAATTGGAAACAAAATATGTGTTAAAAAAACTGTGTTTTTTGTATTTTTATAATAATTTTACTTGTTATTAAATCAGCTACTACAATGGTGGTATAATAGTAAGATCACACAAATATAACACTATATAAATTTCACCAGGAATCTTCGATCAGGATTGTAGACCGTTGGAACAGCAGCTGGAACTAGCGTAGGTCTGGAACTGCTTCTTAACTCAGAAGTATATCTAGATTAACAGGCTGGACACTAATTTGATCTTGGAGTCTGAAGGTAGAGTCTACTTCGAAGATATACTGACACTTAGCTCTGTGGAAATATAAACTGGTGCTTGATGCACTTAGAATCATTGCATACCACCACGGTAAGAGATTTTCCAAGTCTTTTGGCTCCGTCCAGCTTACGACACAGGAACGTTCAGTGTGGCCCCTTTGCCTCATTTGAGTTTGGTTCGGAGTCGTTTTTTTTTAAATAATTTATACTTGCGTGTTTTATGTCAGTGTTAGTCTAAATGCATTTTTTACACATAAACATATTTAATTCTTCTTCTTTCTTCTTCTATTTCTTCGCATCGTATAGCATGCATCAAAGAACCAACCTAATAGTGACTTGGCTAGAAACTTTAATCCCTGCCCGCTCATGATCTATTGAACGGAAGGAACGTGACTTGCAGTCCTTCTGCGATTAAATCGCAATATTTATACGACCATTGAGGCATGGCCGATATTCGAAGGCTGTTCGCTCGCTTATTTCGTACTGTTGGTCATTTTGATGGAGGAAATCGGGTGTTAGGTTATGTACAGGGTTCGTTTTAGGAATGTGATGGCTCATTCTGAAACTATAAGAGCCAGAGAAAGGCGATTATAGAAGTCGTGAGTGATATATTCGTACACAAAGGGTCCAAAAGATACTTGATGTGGCAAAGCTCTGTCTGTCTGTCCAACTGCTTGTCATACATTTGCAGATTATATACGAAAAAGAGACAGTCTAGAAATTTACCAACGATAATTTTCTTGCTATCAATATACATATATATATATATATATAAAATATATATATATATATATATATATATGTATAAAACACTCTTTAATACCATTAAACCGAACTAAAAAGTAAAAAGTAAATTTCTATATTAGAATAAAGTGTTTAACGAGAAAACTAATGTTATTGTCAAATATATTAAATATATTTGCTCTGCTCAGGATCATCAGGATTATTAAATATATTTTACAATAACATTAGTTTTAATATATTTTACAATGAGTTGTAAATACAAAATAATTAAGAAAAAAAAACTATTTAATTATTTTACAATGAGTTGTAAATACAAAATAATTAAGAAAAAAAACCTATTTAATCCTGATGATCCTGAGCAGGACAATGGAACAAAATTTTTAAATTATGGTATTGTCATCGGGCCCTGATAAGTGTGTAAAATTTTGATTAAATCTGACCACTTAAAGTGGGTAAAAATCGAGTTCAAAGATTCCGTTACATACATACAAACACATACAGGTGAAGCTAAAGAAAGCGTGTTAAAAAGATAAAAATCTGTATATCACCCTTGATACCTAATGCCCATTTCAGAAAAGGAGAACTAAACCCAAGCTTGTAGTGTATCGTAGAAAAGAACTCTTAGATTCACTTACATAATTTATTATTTTGCAGACGTGAGCAACCTAGCAACAATTTAGCGGTTTATGAAGTTTGCCCCAAAAAGGTTTGTCGGAAAATAATACGATTTAATGATGACTATTATTTTTAGGTTACTGACATAGCTCTCAGAGTTTGCAAGTTGAAGTGGCAATGGGTAGGCCATATAGTTCGCAGATCCGACAACCGCTGGGGAATAAAGGTTCTCGAATGGCGACCACGAACAAGTAAGTGAAGTGTAGGGACTTCCACACGATGGACCGATGACATTGTAGCCATCGCAGGAAGTCTGTGGATGGTGGGGGCACAAGATCGGTCGTCATGGCGCTCTTTGGGGGAGGCCTATGTTCAGCAGTGGATTCTAAATGCTGATATGATGATGATGATGATTATTAAACCGTTGTTAAGCACACGTAGAGTTCTGGTTTTCTTGGGATTCTGTAACTTTATTAAATACTAGTGACTCGCACCGGCTTTGCTCGGGTAGGTTAGGGTTTCTCTTTATTTGTTTTTTTTTCTTTTTACCCGTATTTTGATTGACTAATTTGAACGAAAATGGTTATTGTGACATTATTATAATAGACATAATTATAGTCTCGCGGTCTTTTTTGTGGGTGATGAAGAGTACCATAAACATGTAGTATATTATTTTTGTATCATATCCATACCAATATATAAAAGTGAAAAGTTGTCTGTTTGTTTGTTTGGGGAGCTTTCACGCGATAACGGCTGGACAGATTTTGATGAAATTTGGAATGGAGACAGCTTATACCATAGAATAAAACATAAAATACTTTTTACCCGGAAAATTTAAAGTTTCCGCGGGCAAACTGGAAAATGTTGATTACTCACTGTAAGGAACGCTTGCCATCACAGAATGGTCTGTGGTTGCCATGGAAACAAAATAACAAGTCTGTCAAAATACGTCAAGACCGTTGGGTGCTATACCTAGTTTTGCATTGGTTTTTAATATCCTGGAAGAAAATAGGATGTTTTTTTCGCAATAACAAGTAGTCTGCGTGTACGAAGTCGCGGGCAGGAAAACTAGTTTAAAATAATATAAAGTAATGAAAAGTATATCAGCAACGTGCCAGTAAGCGTAATTCAAAATCTTTGGCAGCAACGTCGCTGTCGTGGTACTTTTTGACAGACTTTTTGAAAAATAAAATACAGCTCATGTTATTTTTTGATAATGTAGCTTTCTATAGTAGTTTTTTTTTAATATTTTCAGTATTTTGTAAGTTTATCCATTTTAAACAAACATACATACAAACAAACAAACATACAAACATATTAAGTTCATCCATTACAAACAAACACACACACATACAAAAAAACAAACCAAAGTATGTGTGTATGTGCTGTGGTGGCTGAGGAGTAAAAATATATAATAATATGCGTTTTGCAATCCAACGACACTGGATCCGATCCTCTGTGACGTAAAGCTTTTTAAGTTATTTGCGGACTTGTCCTTGTCAGAAGCCTGGGGCGGCCTGAAAAACTCTGACACTAGTGTCCGAAACGATCTCATACGTACATTTTTCCCGTTGCTACTTTCAACGTTAGACCTTGCTCTAAGTGTGGTATTCTATTCATTTGAAACACTGAACTGGCACTATAAAGTGCTTTTGAATCGCTTCATTAAACCGAACATAAAAAGCGATCGTTCGACTTCCAGTGCTGATTCTTTACAATGTCTAGACTCCAATTAAATGCAGTTTTATTACGAAATTCGCGGGAAATAACGCTTTTAAAAACGTCTGGAACTGGTTTATTACAACTTTAAATAGAAGTCTTTGAATATTATATAACTTTGAGACGTCTTTGTAATTTTATTTTATTTGCAAATCCATCTTGTGCGACTCAAAGTTTTGGTATGTTTTAAATTGAACAGTGGATTGTATTTTTAAATCATTTTGATTAAGATTACTTCTGACGTACTTAATTCAAATTTATTTAATATTTTATTTTAATAGGAATTGAGTTTTAAACTAATCATAAACTTCAAATTTGAAACTCGACTACCGTCGGGTAACACACCTTCTGATAGATACTCTTGCGATGAAGACGAATCGATTGATACCAAGTTTTCAAATTGAAGATATAACCTTTCCTTTGCTCCACCGTAGTGTGGTAAAAAATATAGCCTATGATACTATAAATGAAGACAAATCGATTGATACCTCGCTTTTCAAAATCGGACCAATAAGGGCGACGCTATAATGGAGCGATACATACGAGTACATAACAGTCGGTCAGTCCCAACATGAGTCAGAATGCTTGATTTTGTCAGGAAGCGCGGGACAGCAACAGACTTATCGGCATTGCACGTCGTGTAGGTCACTTTGGCTTTTAAACAGGTCGGGATGACTTCTTACATATATATTAAATCATAAACTGCCACCTAGAGATAACGATGGCAGATAATGTAAGATCTCGTGGAAGCTCTTGCGGCACTCGCACGATAGCTCTCGATTCTGTAGTCGGAAGACACATACATATATACTATAATGACTGCTTAACTCGTAAGTCTCATAATTATAGCACATATAACACACTAGATATGCCCGCTGCTTTGGCCATGTGGTCATTTTATTTAAAAGTAGCCCAAGCGTGTTATTCCTGGACCAAAAGTACCTATAAAAATATACTACATATTTTCAAAATTCGTTCAGCCATCAAATAGATTTTTATCAATTGCTTGGCATCTAATTATTGTATTAAGATACCAAGCCAAGCCAACCATACCAAGTCAAACCCTAAGTTATCCAACAGTGAAAACTACATCACAATCAGTCCAATAGTTTTTACGAGATGCGCGAACAAACATACAGACAAACAGAGAGACACGATTTTTTTAAAAACTTGGTCTGTAGCCTATTTCAAATACCACACTTTTTTTTTAATTATCTTCTTTAGATTTTTTGGTACCTACTGCTTTAATATAAGTAAGATTAATATACAGACAGTGGGAATATACATAGACTTTAAACCCTTCCCTGGAATTGGCGTAGTCGGGTAAAAAGCAATGTCTGAGGGTCATAAGCGCTGTGCAATGCTGTACAAGATTTTGCAATGCTATTCCTGGCACTACAATATTGCTATTGGTAGCTGCGTGGTACTTACCATCAGACAAACGCCCTGCAAGTCCCGTCACTGAGTTACATATAAAAAAAACGAACCCCAAACTCAATCAAACTTCTTACATCGCACCGTTCCAAGCTTATATTTTTTTCTCTCGACTCAATCTAGGAACACCTTGGAAGCACATCGCTAAAGTAGAAACTTTAAGACAACTTTGACTCGCCTGGGACAAAGTTCAGTTCTTTAGTGCTTGCAACATATTGTATCGATGTCCTGAACATACAACTTATAGGTGAGTGTAGTTGGGAAGTTCAAAAATTATATCAATATGCAAAGTTTTGTCACACAAATGAAAATATGGTCTATGGGGCTTTTGCCGATTTTCGCTCTTTGTTGTCTTTTTATTATTTACATACATTTAATTATAGCGTTGCCGACTTTTTGTTTTTTTTATATTTTTACCTCTTATTTAGCCGACTTTTTACAAATTAATAAATTTCAGAGTTCGGACTTTGCCGACTTTTAATAAAAAATAATTGAAAAAGGTACAAATGCAACCTTTATAATCATTTTTTGCTTTTGATTAGGCAACTTGATTTATAAAAACTGTGTTCATAAACTTGAATCATATTTTTACAGCAGATTCAAACAGAAACATAAAACTTTACTTACTAACAAACAAAAACTTAAAACTAAAAAGAAAGTCGTCAAACGCCTAATAAACCCTTAAAAGTAGGCAAAAATATAAAGTTATGGCGGAAATTAAAAAAAGTCGACATAGGCCGAACTTTGAAATTTATTTATTTGTAAAAAGTCGGCTAAATGCGAGGTAATGATATAAATAAACAAAAAAGTCAGCAAAGCTATAATGAAATGTATGTAAATAATAAAAAGTCGACAATGAGCGAAAGTCGGCAAAAGCCTCATAGACCAAAAACATACTATATATCACTTGGAATTTCTTGTAAAGCCGATAAACAAAAGACGGTGAGTCTCTTAGCCTCCGATATGAACGACGCCACAGTTCTCTGGCATCATGGCTCAACATCGGCATGAAACTCGCGCAGGTCTCTCTCCACCTCGTCTTTCAACTGGCCTGGCCGTCCAGAGTAAACCCATTACCTCCCCGAACCTCTAACATGAACGTAAACAAAAAAATGTAAAAATGAAATGTATAATGTAGCTTTTGAGTAATGGTTTATATTTAATTCAGTAAATTATATTAAAATTTAACAGCGCCAAGTGCTGCAGACGTCATCCACTGAGCCGCCCGTGCCACACACGCGTCGCCAATTGCGTGCTGACGTTTGTAGCGCTCGTCGTGGCTTGTCGGCATTACACTACCAGACGAAGGACTTCAAAATAATCCGGAAGTTGGCGTATTTCCGATCTTCTTTATGGTGAGTTTTTAGCATTTTTATTTCATCAGCCTATATCTGTGCACTGCTGGACAAAGGCCTCTCCTAATACATGTCACTGAGCTCGGCCTTCAACTCTCTTCATCCATTTTCTTCGAGCTACTTTTCGCAGGTCATCACTTCACCTGGCCATAGCGCGTTCTATACTAAGTTAGCCTGAACGTGGTCTACACTCAAGAACTCGTCTACCCCAACGGTTATTGGATCTTCGGGAAATGTGACCAGCCCATTACCACTTTAGCTTGCTTATCTTTTGAGCTATGTCGTTTACTTTGGTTCTCCACCGGATATATTCACTACGAATCTAGTGCTTCAGATAAACTCCATAGCTCTCTCCATTGCTCGCTGAGTGACCACATACTGTGGACAGTTTGACCGTGAGTGTCCACGTTTCGGCTACGAAGTTTTCTGATTGAAGACACTTTCGTTGCACTTTTTGTCTCCAGGAACTGTGGTATGGACAACGGGAAGACTTGAAGAAGCTTGCTGAATGCTGCCCAACCCAGCTGAATTCTTTTGTAGGCTTCCTTCTCAAAGTTGTTTTTACCTAATTGCAATATTTACCCAGGGTAAACATACTGTTGGAGAATTTCAAGAAGCACACCACTGACTGGACAACAATCGGTTCCGCGTCAACAAGATCTTCAAACATGATCTTGGTCTTATCTAGGTTCATACCGAGACCGATGGGTTGAGAAGCATCATCTAGATTAGTCAGCATACTTTGCATGTCTTGCAGCGAATCCGTCATTAGGACGATATGATCAGTAAATCGGTAAATCGTAAGTGTGAGATTTTCTCGCCATTGATATTGATGCACATTCCTTTACAATCCAGCGTCTAAAACATATCTTTCAAGGCACTAATGAACAGTTTCGGGGATATAATATCCCCCTGTCTGTCTTGCCTGCGCAGTTGGATATGTTTAGACTGCTGTTTTTTTACTTGGACACTCATAGTTGCGGCGTCTCATACAGAAACTTCAGCATTTCGATGTATTGCCAGTCCATTTGACACCCCTGCAAAACCCCGAAACCGCTCAGGTTTCAATAAAGTCAAAGGCAAGACACAGGGTTTGGTTATTCTCCTCAGACTTCTGTATAACCTGCCTCTCTGTGTGTATGTAATCTATGGTGCTAAATCCTCCGCGAAGCTCAGCCTGTTCAGGAGAATAGAATTCGCCAAGTCTTCTTGCGAGATGATTTGAGATGACTCTCGAAAACAATTTATTAGAGGTGGATTCCAGGATTACTTTGTCTTCTTCCTCTCGTCAAACCTCACTTAATCGAAAATGTACCACTTGATCTTTGTAAATTCTATCTCGAGTTGCGCCATGTGCTTGTCAAGCCTAATCGTTCATCCGTTATACTCGTATATAGCTAGGGTCATTTGTTTTGATTTTGGGTGGCGATTTTTTAGTTGTGATTATCACAGTAGGTGGGTTTGCCTATAATCGCCACGCTAGGCATACGGGTTGGCGATCACAGAGCGTAGCTTCTCGCACCGGTGACGCCTCTGCCCGTCACCGGCATGTGTCATTTAGTTACGTTTTTGGCATATCTATACCGCCATCGGTCGATCCCCAGAGCTTCTTTGTTATCCAACAGGAAGACCGCGTGCAGAGGGACCGGATGAGGGTGGCTTGGAGCAGTGAGATCGTTTTTTGCTCCCATACATCACCTACATACATTACCTTATCATCATCGTTTTATTTATATCTTTAAATATTTCGTTCATTATTTAGTAATATTTTACTAGGGAATCGCCCCGGTTTCACTGGGATACCCAATGGTTTATCTGTTTTTCACGATTCTACACCTGGATGGTGCCTTAACTATTAGACATATTTTATAGCCTCCTGGACTTTTTGATGGGTAATGATGAGTACTATAAACATGTAGCATATTACTTTTTGTCCATCAATTGTTTTCGCAGCGCACGTTAAATAATGACTTTAATAGGCATTTTTTTGTTACCTCGGGTTATATTATTGCAATATTTTATTTAACCTGTGTTACTCGCCGTCATGTAGTTTTCTATATAATAGGTGAAATAATTAAAAAAAAGGTTAAGTACTTTTTGAGTTAGTCCATTCCACACGAACAAACAAAAAATATTTTCTCTTAATAAGTTGTGACGATGTGAAAACCTCTTTCATAATAATACTCATTTGATCTCTTAATTGTTTCATAATCCATTTCATTCCATTTGATAGTTTGTCATTATTAATTCTAAATTCAAATAACCTGTCATTCCAATATTGTCTTTTGGATTAGCAAAAACTGCAATTTTACTAAATAATATTATATAAAATACCTAAATAAGTTTATTACAAATATATATGAGTCTTTTAAATATATATGATAATAGATTCGTGGTAGTTTTCACCCATATTGTAGCACCACGAAAAGTCTATGCTCCTGTTGTCCCTGTAATGTTGTGTCACTGAGGTTTGGTCCCTGGGCTAGAGGAACAAACCCAAACCCTGGACGGCCTCGAGACACTGGCGCCCTCTACGTGTCCTTACCCTGCTCTACCTGACTGACCAGTCATCATGCCTACAAGTTCCTGATTTCTCCGTGTTTTCTTAATCCGTGTGTTTTATTTTGTAAATCAGTGTTCAATTTTTAAGTCGTCCCACAAAATTCTAAAAGGCACTAGGCCATCTTGATTTAATTTTGGAAATATTTTGCAAACCCAGAACAGTTTTTTATACTAAAGTGTATTTTATATTTGCATCCCAGTCATTCATGTAAGTAAGATATTTTCAATAATACGTACGTTGTTCTGAATTTTACTATCAGCCTACCTAGTTCCGAATTACGCTAAACTTTGACGCGTTATTATGCGTGACGCATTAACGCGTAGTTGCATTATCGCTATTTTTTTTATATATTTTTAAAGCGTTACTATCTCACTTAACGTAACGTTACTTACAAAGTAAATACTTAATTTTATTTGCTGGTCTCATATAAATAATATAATAATAGTTTAAAAAACTAAAAAACACGCTATATCTATTTTTTAGTTTGGTTTTCTATATAAAGCGTGTTTTTTAGTTTTTTTAAACTATTATTTATTTTCTACTTTTTAGCTTGGTTTATTTATAATAGCGTTTTTTTTCTTCGAATTATTGCATTGATATCGGTCTTTGACACGTGTGCAAAATTTGAATGAAATCTGACCGTTTAAAGTGGGACAAAATAGCGTCCAAAGGAGTCGGTTAAAAACATACAAACATACAAAGATACAAGTGAAGCTAATACAAAAACGTATAAAAATGGACCCTGCGCATCTAAATAAACCAGAATTCATCTATGAATTAAAATGTCGAAATGCTGAGGTCCATACAACAGATACTGTAGAAAATTTACAATCAAGGTTATCGACCTTACTTGATAGCTCGAATACTCAGGATTTTCAAAGCCCGTATACATTTAAACAGGATACATACATACATTATGTACTATGAAAGTTACATTGCTTTCATATTCCCGTACCTTACCATATATTTAAATACCTACTTATGACCATTGTAGGTTCCCTACTTACAAATAACCTTGTATTTAAGTTGTGACTAATGCAATTTTAATATAATTTCCCTTTACGGAGTAATGTCCACATTTTTAGCCTATTTTTTTATTCATTTCGTTAACTTTTGGATTCATTATGAATATTTACTTCAAGTCACTACGTATTGCTATTCAGTGCTATTGTACTTACTACATACTTTAATTCTTTGGTACTAACAGTAGTTAATACCCTACTTGTTAGCTATGTACTTTTTTTTATTTACATTCATAAGGTTCAGTATAAAGCGAAACCAGTTCCATATATTATTATTTACTACACATACACACAAAACTTCTAATACTGAAAAGAGCGGTAAATGTGATTACTCTATAAACCAAGCCTAGGTCACAAAACCAGTATTATCTTACATTTAATATACTATTATCTACCTTACTCATATTATTTTAACGTTCTAACCCAACGTTTACTACGAGTATGTACATACACGTGCTACAGGCACGTCGTACCCTAAGGTACGTTTAGCCATTTTGGCTAAACGTACCTTACTAATTAAACTAATTGTATATAAATATACACATACATAAATTTACACATCACACACCACACACTCATCACACATACACATCCACACATAAACTCACTTAATCACCCTAATCAGCGGATAGTGACTGTAT
Source organism: Alsophila aescularia (assembly GCA_946251855.1). Classification (NCBI taxonomy): domain Eukaryota; kingdom Metazoa; phylum Arthropoda; class Insecta; order Lepidoptera; family Geometridae; genus Alsophila; species Alsophila aescularia. The sequence continues at coordinate 35,373,040 of OX276384.1, forward strand.
AAATATGCCTACACTATATTGTATTGGTTCCACGAGTAACCTTATTATATTTAAGGTTCCTCTTTCTTATGAGTTTTATTTCCAAAGAATTGTAATAATGAATGATGAATGAATGTGTGATTTATGAATTTGAATGCATCTAAGTATAGTACTATGAATGATGATGAATGAATGTATGATTTATGAATTTGAATGCATCTAGGAATCTAATCAATTGTATATTGACATTGTAAATAAACATGTTCATCTAAAAACTAAAGGCGATGATCCAAATTGGTCAACAACAAAAATTCAAAGGAGCTTGTGCAAGTTTCTTTGAAAATTGGCCAGAGTTTAAAAAATCCTTTTCAGCTCAGCATTTCCATTATTTTAGTTAATTATTTTACTATTTCAAGTTTATTACCCTTATTATATATATTTTTATTATTAACTTCTACTTATTTTTTCTTTTTTCATTAGTATTTTTTTTTCTCCTTTTTTTAAATAAACCTAATGTTTTGGGATACCAATAACATCAACATTTTTACATAGCAAATTATTATTTTTTGTATAAATTAAATTAAAAAAAACTCCGGGGAGGCGTGGTATTGTGACAATGTGAAAACCTCTTTCATAATAATACTCATTTGATCTCTTAATTGTTTCATAATCCATTTCATTCCATTTGATAGTTTGTCATTATTAATTCTAAATTCAAATAACCTGTCATTCCGATATTGTCTTTTGGATTAGCAAAAACTGCAATTTTACAAAATAATATTATATAAAATACCTAAATAAGTTTATTACAAATATATATGAGTCTTTTAAATATATATGATAATACCTTCGTAAGTGGTAGTTTTCATCCATATTGTAGCACCACGAAAAGTCTATGCTCCTGTTGTCCCTGTAATTTTGTGTCACTGAGGTTTGTTCCCTGGGCTAGTGGAACAAACCCAAACCCTGGAGCGCCTCGTGACAAAGTATTGTAAAATATTAATAAGTATTGAAAGTAAATATATGTTTTTTTAATACATGTGCTTCAGTTCATTAAATCATTGGGAAATCACGGCACCTCGTGAGTCACCAAACTATCTGTGTCTGCTTGCAGACTACATAGAGTATTTCGACAAAATAATTTATTTTAAGATCTTTTTTACATGACTGCGTTCTTGCAAATAAACAATTTGATTTGATTTGAAAAAAATATGAGTTTCTGATTGAATAAAATCAAGGGTTGTTTTTCGGGCCTTGGCGTCAGACTTCCTCGTTACGTGATCAAGCGTTTTAGTGCGGCATAATTTAAATTAAATAATAAACGGTCTTTTTCTTTTCTAAACTATTTTAAACGAGAAAAAATATAATGTTAATTAGTGAATTATAAATTCATAGAAAAGAATAAAACAATGAAAAAGAGGAATTTATTTTTAACTAATATACCTGCAAGATAAAGCGGGCGTAGCGTAGCGTCGAAATGAAAGTACCTACTGCGTTTTCACATAAGTGAGGTTCATCTCTCGATAATTCCTGCGTCCCCGCACTAATATACTAGAGCAAATAGAAAAAGATAACACAAACGGTGGCAAAGACGTCATAATGGAAATTCTATTCCGTTGTCCCTAACGTGGCGTCTCCACCGTTTATCTTCGAACCAACGTCGTATTTTACAATTGGAGTTTACAGTTTTGCATTGATTCTTTCAGTTGATTTTGTTTTTTCTCTAGGTTCTAAGCACATACTTAATATCTTTAAACCAAGATTAAATTCATGACCTATATATAAGTTGTGGCTCTATATATTTATTATTTCCAGGTCGTCGTCTACCTCGTAGGGAGCCATGCTATACTAAAACTTCTTTTCCCTGGTTGCCATTCGAGATCCTTTCTTTCCTAACGGTTACAGTTTCTTAGAGCTATGTGACCTGTGTGACATTGCCACTTCAATTTGCTTGTTCTGAAAGCTATTTCAATAACCGGATGTGTAAATTTAGAATGTTATCTTGCAAAGAGACCCAAGCGTAGCTCTATCTATAGCACAGAATCAATAAATTATATTACTCGGTCTAAGTAGGTATTGTAAATTTTTTCCATACAAACATATTTTCTTGAAATATATTTATTTTTAATTTCTATAAAGATTAAGATAGCTAAAGGAAAAACAATTTCCCATATTTTTCCAACTCAAGAACTTTTAAAGTAAGCATTCATCACTTAAGCAAGCTTTTTACACTCATTTTAAAATACATAATTCAGATAAGAATTAATTCAAACTAGTTTGTGAATTCGAATGGAGTTTCTGGAAATGCTAGTTGGGAACCTGGAATTAGATCAACATAGATTAGTCGTTTTTGTTGTTGTTTTTTTTATGAGAGCGAATAACGATCTCACTGCTCCAAGCCAACTTCACCTGCAACGGTCATCCTGCTGGACAGCGAGACTCTGGCGACTCTGGCGACTCTGGCGACCGACAGATGGCAGTATAACCATCCCAAAAACAAGCTTAGCCAAATGACACAGGCCAGTGCCAGGCAGCAGCGTCACCGTTGCGAGGAACTACGATGCCCTGCGATTGCCAACTCGCATGCCCAGCATGGCGATTATGGGCAAAACCTCTAATAAGTTTGCAAGACACAACCGAAAAATGACCCTCAGTTCTCGGTTGCCCTGCTAGTCCTGACTAAGGTGTCGGTCATGAAAATGACAGGGCAGGGGGTGCGAAGAATTCTCGGGCTACCGCAGGCCACCCAAAATCAAAACAAATGACCTTGGATTATGAACAAACAACGGGAGAAACAGTAAGGCAAACCTTCAGAAAAAGGAATCGAAATAAAAAAAAACAACGCTGGTTCGTCGTGACCTCCAATACTCAAATACTCGCCGAATAGAAAATGCAATTGAGCAGAATCAGGGGGTCAAAAATCTTCACCTGGCAGCTGAGTAGATCCCATCTGACGAAGCTCAAGACCATTATTGGTACAACCATCGTTTCTAAGCTAGATATCCTCATTGAGATCGAATACTTCTAGGGCTGATTGTATGACTCGCATGCTTCTAGACCCGAACCCAGCACAGAGGATTCCCACACAATACTGACCCGCTACTACACTGACGATTTGCCTGACGTCAGCCTAGACGAGATTGAGATGGCACTCAAACAACTTAAGAATGGAAATATCCCAGGAGAGGACGGAATAACTTTAGAGCTCTTGAAAGCAGGGTGAAAGCCCGTGCTTTGAGAGCTTAAGGGATTATTTAGCATCGTTCGTAATAATGGCAGTACACCATAGGCGTGGAGCAGTAGTTTAATAGTGCTCTTCGTTAAAAAAAGGGATAAAACCCTTTTATTGTACTACCGACCTATTTCGCTCTTGAGCCACATCTATAAATTGTTTTCGAGGGTCATCTCAAATCATCTCACCATATGATTATTTAGGAGGATTTATTACCATAGACCAAATACACACGGTGAGGTAGGTGTATACAGAAGTCTGAGGAGTATAACCAGGCCCAGTGGCTTGCTTTTGTAGACTATGAGAAGATTTTTGATTCCGTTGAAACCTTGGCGGTTCTTGAGTCTGCAGTGGCGTCAAGTGCACAAGCGATACATCGAAGTGTTGAGGTTTCTGTATGACACCACGACCATGAGTGTCCAAGTACAAAACCAGCAGTCTAAACATATCCAACTGCGCAGGGGAGTGAGACATGGTGAGGTTATATCCCCGAAACTATTCACTAATGCCTTGGAAGATTATGTTAAAGCGCTGGATTGGAATGGAATGGTAATTTATATAAATGGCGAGAACAGCTCATACATATGATTTGGCCATGATATCGTCATAATGCTTGCGTCCCTGCAAGACTTGCAAAGTATGTTGACCAATCTAGGTGATGCTTCTTGACGCATCGGTCTTGAAATGAACATAGATAAAACCAAGATCATGTTTCACGATCTTGTTGACCGGGACCGATTGCAGTCAATTGTGTACCTCTTGAAGTTGGCCAACAATATGTTTGCCTTTGGCAAATGTTGCATTTAGGTAAGAAAATAACAAGTTTGAGAAGGAAGCCAAAAGAAAAATTTGGCTGGGATGGACAGCATTGGGCAAGCTTTGTCTAGTCTTCTGGCTTCTATACCCTGTGGTATAGAAGCCAGAAGACCTGAAGACCTGATTTTTCCTGAAGACAAAAGTCTTCAATAAGTGCATCCTGCCAGTGATGAACTACGAGTACGGTCCAAAATGTACATGATCAAACTAGTCCACAAATTTAAGGTCGCTCAGCGAGCTTAAATTTGTGTTTCTCTAAAGACAATCAGAACAACTTTGCTGCTTCCATCGATAGTGTGGATTGGGACGAGATAATTTCAAAAACTTCTTTCTCGCCTGACTTAGCTACTTCTATAATAAATATATTAATTTATAAATATGACATATGTTTTCCACTGAGGAAAAGAATGTTTAGCACTAAACATGACTCATCCTGGGTAACCCAGGATGTTCAATGATTTAATTCACTTTTATTTGACATTAGATAAATCGGCAATTGGAATCCATAAATTTTTATTTTATTTTTTTGTATTCGGAAAACTAACAGCTAGATACAGTTAGTAATAAGTAAAAAGAACATTTAACAAATGGCCACTTACAAGTTTTCACTGGTTACAGACCGGTATCTATAATTCCCGCCATAGCGAAAGTCTTTGAAAATGGACTTAGCCGCTTAGTTAACTTTTTAACTTCGACATGTGCTCTTTCTGACGGGCAGTATGCATATCGGGAAGGCCGCTCCACAACTTCACTGACACAAGAGCTAGTACGCTATATTATGGCTGCCCGTGAAGGTAAGCTAAATGTTGCTGTATTATGCTGTCACTTATCTAAGGCATTCGACGTCGCCGACCATGACATAATTTCTGGAAAACTGCGACATTACGGTATTGATGGTTCGTCGTACGCGTTATTCAAAGATTTACTACAAAGTAGATCGCAAGTTGTAATCGGTGATGGAGGCAAATTAAGATAGGATCCATTAGGATCAACAAAGGGCATAGCGCAGGGATTGTCAGTCTCTAACTTGCTTTTCTTCCTGTTATTGAACGATCTGCCCGACGCAATAACATTCGTTTTGCAGTTATGACGAATTCATTAAGTTTAAGAATTGACGACTAATATGTATGTACTTTCTTGGATTCTATGTTTGTCTTTTTAGTATTGTATTACGAAGTAGATATTATTTTTATCACTTTTTATATTATTTGTATATGTAATGTACATGTCGTACTTTTTAGACTATTGTAATAAATATGACGTGTAAACTAGTTTTACCAAATAAATGATTATGATTATGAGCTATGGAGAGAGCTATGCTTGGAGTTTCTCTAAAGGACAAGATTCGTATTGAAGATATCCGACGGAGAACCAAGGTAAGCGACATTATCGTTATCTTAATGGATAAGCAAGCTAAAGTGGCAGTGGGCTGGTTACGTTTCCAGAAGAACCCATTCCAGTATATCCATTGGGGTAGACGAGTTCTCAAGTGGAGACCACGTTTAGGGAAATTTAGTGTAGGATGGCCTATGGCCAAGTGGATTGACGAACTGCGAAAGGCGGCTGGAAGAGAATATATGAGGGGAGCTGATGACCGAGCTCAGTGGCGTGCATTAGGAGAAGCCTAGCTACGTCTCCAGTGGACAGATATGGGCTGATCATGATGATGAGATTAGTGTTTTTTTAATTGTGACGGATGATATTCGATATTTTATGTCATCATAGTCATCAGACCATATTCGTCCACCGCTAAACATAGGTATCTCCTTGTAAACACTACTAGGCCCAATATTTGGCTTTTCTTTTTATTATTGGATGATCTCCTCATCCAGTTGCTAACAGGTGCCTTTCAAAAGTCGTAAGTCCACTGAACACCCCTAACTACGATTGCCTAAATGCGTGCTTTTATTCTAGAATTCGTTTACTCCAACAGTTGTCGGTTCTTCGAGATAAGGTTGTGACCTGCCCATTGCCACTTCAACTTGGTAATTATTTGATCAATGACCACCAGAGAACTACAGTTACTGCTTTGGTTCTCTGGCGGTACACCTCGTTTCGGATTCTGTCCTTCATTGAAAATCCGAGCATGCTCATATAATTTAACTTATATCTACATCTACAGATACTACCAATACGAATGTTAGAAGGGGGAAAGATTTGATTTGTTGTATATTTGTATTTATGTATGTTTGTTTGTAATTGATAAATTCAAAAAGTACTAAACAGATTTTAAATACTCTTTCATCTTTAGAAAGATACATTATCAGCGAGTAACTTAGGTAGTGTTATACTTTAAAAAAAAGACATGCCTACAAAAATTGCAACAATGTAACCCAAGGTATGAAAAATTAGCAAATAGTTTTTTTTTATAGATATTACGATGGGTATAAAAATGCCGCAATGTGAGCGCTACCCGTGCAAAGCCGGGTCGAATCACTAGTTGGAAATAATTGGATGCATGTTTCCGTAACCCCAAGTATATCTACTCGTATATTTAATACTTCTTGAGGCGCCACGTGGCTCTTTATACGACGCAAAGGTGCAAAAGTTTACGTATTTAATTAAATACATTTTTCAGGGACAGTGTCTTGCAAGAAAGATGTAACTTAAAACAGCTAGTTTTCTCATTTTTCGTATGCAAAAAAAGGAAACTCGCGCATAAAAAAAACGGTAAAGAAACAGTACAGCTGAAATTTCCATCTACCTTGATATAAATCCCCGCTAATGTCGGCAGGAAATTAGAGTGCCGGTAGATACTTGAACAAGGCTCATTTAAATTTCATATCCAAGTTGCATCTACTTTTATTTAGCCAAGTCTGTGCGCTTCTTCTGCATTAGGAGGGACTTTCTTTATTCTTTGCCACAATTTACTTAAGAAATTTGTGCCTTTTTAGGGTTCCGCGCCCAGGGAGTCAACAAGACTTAAGTTCAAAAACGAAAACTCGACTACGGTCGGGTACAAAATAGCGTATGACACTCATGCGATAAAGACGAATCGATTGATACCTCGCAAAATTGGACCAAGATTTTAGTTTGAGCACATAACCCTGCTAGTGCTTCGCCGTAGTACGGTAAAAAGTAGCCTGTGGCACTCTATACCTGATGACGAGTCGATTGATAGCTCGCTTGTTAAAATCGGACCAATACAAGCAACGGTCTAGTGGAACATCCACATACTCGTACATACATACATACATACATACATACATACATACATACATACATAGACTGTTAACTTCTTTACTCTTCCCTTGATTTGCCGTATTCGGGTAAAAATAAACTCTATGGCTATGGCAACTTTATGTCATAAACTAGAATAAGATAGGACATGTAATTTTACACAAAGACAGTAAAAGAGAAAGCATTTTTACACGACTGCCTAAAAAAAGAGTGTATTGTTTTTTTAGGATTCATGTATGTATGTGAGTTTTTTATTCCACCATAACTTTATATTCTTGAACAGATTTAGACGTATGGGGTATCGTTAGAATCCTCACATCCCCCGAGTATCATAGGCAAAATTTTGTATCAAAAAAATTCAATGTGGCGTCAGTATGGCTCCATTTTCAAAAGCGAAAAATATATTTTTTCTTTGTGTTTTACAATATCGGTATCAAATTGAAGGCCTTGATAAGCACATTCCAACAGTATATAATTTATTGTCATAAGTTCTTTTTTTTGGCAGGGCAGGCGTATTTTTTTAGCTTATAAGCTAGTTATTGTATTCTTTTTCGATTTTGAACGTTTCGATTGTAGGATGTCATGGTGTTTTTTTTTAATTCAGATTGCATATTTATATATATATATATATATATATATATATATATATATATATATATTTATATATATATAGGCAATCTTTTGACCACGATCTCACCTGATGGAAAGCGATGATGTGGTCGAAGGTGTAGCACGCATGCCTAGTAGATACCTATTCACTCTTGACTTGAACACACCGGGGCTATAATTTACCGGAAACACTGACGAGGGCAGGGCATTCCACTCCTTTGCAGTTCTTATAATAAATGAAGAAGCGTAACGCTTCGTTCTTGTGGGGTGGCGCTTTGCTGATCGTCTAGTCGTACGGTGATGGAAAGGTGATGGGGGAATCAGGTTGTGCAGTTAAAATTCTAAATTGATTGCCACAGAAACATGAAACTTATTTCAAAATTAAACAGACAACTTATCTTATACTTTAAAAAAAAAAGTTTTTTCTCTCTCCTACTAATTTCACTTGACGGTTTAATAAATGAGTGTTTGAAGTACGGAACCCCGAAAGTCTCAGGCGGAACTCGCACTTGGCCATTTATAATTTCATTGCCAAAACATAAAAATTGTAGTGCCGCCCAGGAACTTTGGATTACATCTTGTGCAGCGCTGCACTGCGCTCATCACCCTGAAGACATTCCTATTAAGCCTCATCTTTCAGATGATTTTGCTGGCTTAGGTTCCTTTCAAATAAGAATACCTTGCAGTTATTCGTAGTCTTTCAGGCAGTTATATCCCACAAGAACGTCAAACTGATACCAAAATATTTGCAATCGTTATTAGTTGTGGCTATAAAGTAAAATTGATCATCTCATGAAATGGTTCGATTTCTTGAAATGGCTAGCTAAAACTGACCATATCGTTGAAACATCAACGTTTAATGATATTTCAATCCACGTTTGGCCATATCATTGAATACCATTCATGTAGGGTTTTCATGATATCAAAGGTGTCAAACAGATATGTGTTCACGGCTAAAAAAAACGAAGGCATGAGCTCACCGAGCTTCGCTCCCGCCTTCGCTTGCTAACACGGCCAGGTCTGGCTTCCATATAGCGTCTCTAGCGGTGGATAATTTAAAATTGTATGATATGATCACTGTAATTTGAACATATCATGAAATAGCCGTGCGTTTAGCGGTTCATATCGTCAAACGCTAATCATTCATTCATTTATACAAACTATTTCAAGATGTCAACGAGAAATATATGAAATAAAAAGAAAACATGATGCGGATTTACGACAAATTAAATCTCATTAAATGAAATAAGAACTATAAAAGGCTCATAGCACAAATGTGTAAATAAGAGCTGGATTACAACTGTATTATTAAAACTGGAACATTATAAGTACCAGAATAGATGGCGTGACAGAAAGAAAGCCTATCCTCAACAACAGATAGGATAAAAATCTTTTTCATAATTTCAAACAATAAACTCATATTTCACTCAAAAATGAATTATGGAGTTGTAAAAATCTCAGCATTGACTTACACGACACGGCCCATCACCCATAATTACACGCGCACGCTAAGATCTAAACTCGCTAGATCTTCCAACAAAATGCCTAAACGTTGCTAGGTTAGAAACTCATGAAATTGTTGTCATTGAGTAACAATCACAAAATAAATATTATATAACTTCCAATCCCCCCATCCCATTATAGCGAAGAAGCATCTCGATCACATCAGCTTTCAAACAGAAAAAACGCATCAACATCGGTGCATTCGTTTAGGAGCTAGGATGCCACAGACAAACACATGGATACATAAATACACGATACACACCCTAAACTTATAACCTTTCTCTCTTTTGGACACTTAACTCTTTTGGAGTTCGGAGAGTAAAAGATATTTTTTTAAAACATTTAAATGGATGGGATAATTCATAAATTCATAATTCACAATTATCCCTTAACTAGGATACCCTATACTATCAACATCATCATCATCATCTTTATTATTAACAAATGTTACATGTCAATTAAACACACATGATACATAAACAAGATGTATCATAATTACCTATATATATTGGGGTTGGGTATTCCACGCGTTATGGCAAATAATGTTAGTTCAACGACTCTTGAGATTACGAAGTTGTTAATTCATGAATTTACTCTTAAAAATCATTTCAGGTACAGTGTTCTTCAAACCCTAGTAGCACAGAATAAATAATAGTGCTACATAGTATTTTATCTTTAAGGCTATTCAGTGACACGTGGTATAATATCCATAACTCAGAATCAAACATTTCTGTTAATTAATCACACAAATTATTCGAAACCGCGACCAAAAACACACTTTCATCTTTTACCTAACCTATGCCATGAGTACCACGTAGGGCTAACCGGCACAAACCTTTTGTTCAGCCCAGCGAGCTTGCAAAGATGTGATGCTGCGAGCTCTGATATGTGGACCGCTTATAAGAATTACTCGTAATAACAGGGGTATAACGTAATTAAAAACAAGAAAATAACATTTTGGATTGGATTTGTCAAAAGTGATAGTAGCTGCGGTGGGTATAAACCTTTAACCGCCTTGCTCGCAATAAAAACAGTAGGTGGTGAATAAAAAATCCCTTATTCTGAACACGTAGAGCAATAAAATAAATATAAAACCACAATGCTGCTTGACACGACGAAATAACGGCAGCCGTGTTAAATGAGAGAAGTGGCTGTCATTATGGTGTCTGTGCACACGCGAGGACGTAATGGAAAGCACAAAAATGCGAAGGTCACCCAGGCGATAGGCCGACCACACCACAATGTGCTTTTGGCGGCTCTTTGCATATTGTGTTTACCAGAAAGACCTGACCGTGATCTAGATTTTTGTAGTGTTCTATTTTCTGTGGTGTAGGCCGCTTATATAAGAATCCTCCTGGAGAAGTACCTCACAGTACTTTAATAGCTTAGACTTAATAAAAACTAATTTAAATAACGTTTAGGCAAACGTAATCTAGGACGACCTGTGGCCAGGTGGAGGGACGACCTGCTAAAAGCGGCTGGACGAGAATGGATGAGGGGAGCTGAAGACCGAGCTCAGTGGCGTGCATTAGGAGAAGCCTACGTCCAGCAGTGGACAGATATAGGCTGATGATGAAGATGAATTATAAAACTTAAAACTTAATATTCTAGAGTTCTGGTGCCTACTTACATACATAAAGCTGATTGTGTTTACTTACGTTGTTTGGGCGTCGGAAAGACATAAAAATATATATTTTATTTCATACTTTTTATTATCAGTTTTGTTAAAGTATAGCCTATATTGAAGTACTTCATTCCATTCGCTAAGGAGAAAGCGGTACTGGAAATAGTTAACAGTCTTTATCTTTTAAACTATTATTGCAATTGGATAGTTTCCGTGAAATAAGTGGACAAACATACATACATACATACATACATACATACATACATACATACATACATACATACATACGAGTACATACATTCGCGGGATTTGGTATATTTGTTCAGATACTCATATAGATATATTTGAATGTTATTCATTTTCTACGATATAACATACACATCAACTTGATAACCTCCTTTTTGAATGCGGCTGGAAACAAAGCTGGTTATCGATATTGATAGGCTGTTCGTGAGGCTGCTCATCAAATGCTCGCATTGAGCGTTTAGTCGCAAGGCCGGCTCGCGATGTGCTTAAGTTCCGTCTCTAGTAATCTCACTAGATTAAGAAGTTCTTGGTTTTCCATGTCGCGAGCGCGCGCGTCCATTACACATGCATCCTATGCTTGGTTGTTTGCTCGATAGTGAAACATCATCACCTTCACCTTACGTATGCATCCGCTGCCGTGCCGTGACTGGCGTCGTGCTGGTGCCGGTCTGTAATGTATAAACGCCCATTGGCAACATCAGTACAATCTAATCGAAGACCTACTCACAAAGGTCTCATAATACTTACTTAATTGAAACTAATTTAAAGACCCAACCTTAATGTTTATTCATTAGCAAACAAAAGGAGGTTTTAAAATTCAAACCTGAAGTCACAAATTGAATAAAGCGACGGTTAGCGACGCCGCGTTGAAACAAATCAGCTGTTTAAGCTATAAGATATCCCTAAGTGCGATTTCACACTGGCGCATTTCGAGCGTGTCTCCAAAACAGCGGCAACGCGATAAAGGCGACTGACGAACTTGGAAGCCACGTGGCCGACTTGAGCACGCAACGCTGAGTGCTTTCTAGATAAGTGGTTATAGATATTCCACTATACCATGTAGATATTTCACTCATGAAAACCAGTCCAATAACCTGTGAAATATTTATGGGTGTACGCTAATTACATGCATGTGAGAGTTGTCGGTACTCTATAAATATTGTCAAAAAATACATACATTTATAATTTAGAGATGTCTGGTTTTCGGTGATCGAGTGGAAATATAACGCCAACATGCCTCATTGCGCGTGTTAGGTTATAACTTATTGATATGTGTAATCTATCTAGTACCAGCCATTTTTAAAACAATGTAAGAGCTGACGATATTTAGTTGTGGTACTGGACGAGATAATACAACTTGGTACTTATGTAATGAATATTCTCACTGAATCACCTCACCACTGACGATATTATAATATATTTATAAAATATTGCACTTCAAGACAAAAGTGACTACCGATTGAATCTTTTTGTAAATAATTATGTAATTTCTTAGATCTATGGCGAGTTTGTAATCTGTGATAATAACAAATTATGTTTATGAACAAAAACTGATCTGGAATCTGTTCCACAACTTATTAAGTGATAATTATAGATTTATATAATGTTGTTTAAAATGCTTAGTACTGCAGTTATTCTATAATTTTAAGTAAAATTACGGAGTCATTGTATTATAACTCTGAAACATCTGTATTTATATTTCCGTTCAGATTAGAATGATTTAAAATCATGTAAACTTACGATATTGATAGAAATGCTTAAAACTAAGTACTTACCCGATTAATATTAATGTATTATTACTTAATCAGCTCTGTACATTTAAACCTATAATTGTAGTAAAAATACAACTTCTCCCGCTAAAAATTGTAATTTATGAGAATAATATAGAATACTGTTCTGACTTTAAATATTTGTTAACATTCTGAAAAATATATATTTAAACGTCTTAATTATTTAAATGATTAACAATGTGTAAACAATACCGAGTTAACAATTATTAAATAGTTTCAATGTAATAAAATATGTACATTTCCGTCACTTCGTGCAGGCTCATTCCTGCTGGTGCAAAGACTACGTGACTTTGGCGGGTAGAATCTCTATAAAAAAGCAGCCTCTGGGCTGAGCAGGCCTTTGTTCGTTTTCTGTCGTCGTTGCATCAACAAGACACCAAAAGTTAAGTACAATTAATATTACCTACACTGTGTATTTTGCAAATAGATATTGTCGGTTCTATGTTTTTTTCCATATTGGTTATTATAACCAATGTGACAGTGTTAGAAATGATTAGGATCACTTTGTTCATGGTAAATGCTTTTATTTTTTGCCTGGTGTAACTATGGTGATTGTAAAACGATAAAGTGTCATTATGACCTAGTATCACATAGAGGATGTTAGTATGTTAGGTATTTAGTGTATGATACCTATGTTAATGATAATTGTAAAACTGATGATGAAAGAATATATTCGCCCCGTAGTTTCTTGCCAGTTCTTCTATGGTGGTGTATTCCGAATCTGGTGGTAGAATCAATAAAAAATACAACAATTCTATTTCCTTGTTTCTATGAATAATCCTTAGATAATACCCTTTTTAGTACACATTAGGTAGGTACTAAACAGTAATTTTCAAGCTTTTATTAAATATTCCTTAGGTTATTTATTCTGTAGCTGTAGCTACTAGGTACTATAGATACCAGCTATAGGACAAAGTAACTTACTTTATTGTTAGGTGCAGATAAGTTTTATTTCCTATTCGACAAACCTGACCAACCGAAGGCTAACATTACAAAACTTAGGTTTTGATAATGTTAACAGTACGTATAATTATCTATATATATGTACATAAATCTCGCACGCGGCAAGGTAGTAGTTATGGCACATATAAACATTTTATGTGGTGTCTTTGTGATTCGCTATTTTACATTTTTATAAACAAAACACTTTCATTATTTATACGAGTTTTAGAGTTTTTGCTCTTTCAAGACAAAATAATTTAAACATTATAAAATTAAAATTGGCGTATATGGCAAACCCTTTGTTCAGGTGTATAAGTATATTACCCAACAAAAATAAAATACATATGAAAAATAGCCTCCTTGATACTATGCAGCCCATGAATTAGCTTTCACTAGGCCCCGTAGGTATCTGTACCGATCCAAAGTCCAAAACATTTGAAAAAATTGGCAGCTCATAGTGTAAATTTGGTTTCGTCCCGAATTGACCATAATGAGTTGTTACAATATATGAAAAAAAAAAAAGATCATTTAGTGGTTGCGTGCCAGTTGCGTTCCGTTTAAGTTCAAGAATCGCGCACGTTAAACACACGCTCACAAATCTCTAGTGCGAAATGGATCTAAGATCCCTAGGCTTCTGTATTAATCTTGCAAATGAGCTCTTCTTTCGCCCCTTCATGAATATGCAAAAATTTTGTTTCGGCTCCTTTTCCGCGAGAAAAAGTTGTTTTAAATCTGGCTTTATCAAAATCTGCCCGGAAAATCAAGGGAAGTTTTTATAAGGAACGCTTTACGAGCAGAAATATGAGATGGGATTCGTCGAACTAAGTCGTCTGAAGTGATACCGTATCAAAGAAAAAGTCGTCTAATTAAAGCGTGTCATTGAATATATTAACATTTTAACTGGGGTCATGTGACTTTTCTTTTGATAAATTATTTTTTTAGGCTGATTTACGCTAATACTAATGATGGTATCTACGCTAATATTAACAGGAGGAAAGATTTGATTTTTGGTATACTCGAATGTTTGTTTGTTTGTAATGGATAAACCCAAAAAATACATAACTGATTTTAAAAACTCCTTCACCTATTGAAAGCAACATTATCAGCGAGTAAAATGGGGAGTATTTTATTTTTCAAAAAATTTAGTAATTTTAAAATAGTCCTACAAAAATTGAAATAATGTAAGGCATCAAAAATTTGGAAAAATGACGATTACTCGATGTAAGGAACGGAATGAAATGTTGCCTTGGAAACGAAATAATAACAAGTCTGTAAAGCAAATAGTAATTATATGCAATATTAATTAATAATTTAATGCAGTTGGCTATGGTCAAAAAGCACCATGATAGTTGCTGCCAAAGATTTTGAATAACGCTTAGTGGCGTTTTTTTAGATGTCCCGGCTGATTTAAAAATGCTAGAAGCACAGAAATCACGGTATCTTCTTATTTTTTAAAATAAATAAGAAGATACCGTGATGTGAGAACCAGTGGGAACTTGCATATTCTGTTCCATTCGACTCT
This sequence comes from Alsophila aescularia, assembly GCA_946251855.1. Classification (NCBI taxonomy): domain Eukaryota; kingdom Metazoa; phylum Arthropoda; class Insecta; order Lepidoptera; family Geometridae; genus Alsophila; species Alsophila aescularia. The sequence continues at coordinate 35,388,264 of OX276384.1, forward strand.
CAAAACGTTCAAAAACTTGTGCGATAAAAACAATAACATTAAAGTAGTTTTTATATAGCGCGATGTTTTATGCTTTGGTAAAGTTTATTGTTTTATGAAATTACTACGTATTTGACGAATATCTTTTGCCCGTTACACACACACACACACACACACACACACACACACACACACACACGCACGCACGCACGTACGCACGCACGCACGCACGCACGCACGCACGCACGCACGCACGCACGCACGCACGCACGCACACACACACACACACACACACAAGGGTATACAATATAAGGGTAAGCTAGAGAATGTTCAATTTTACTAAATAACTGCCCATTCAATTCCGGGAACTATTTATTACACGTACTAAAGTCTAGTGTACGCAGTAAATTTACTGGCTATATACACGGCTATTAAAATTAGAACTTGGCTTGAACACTAATAACTCCTCGGTGGTAGTATATAAATGTGAAAATATAATCTTCGAGTCGATAATGAATAGGTATCTTCTAGTACGCTAGTAAGTAAAAAAATAACAAGGCCGTTGCCATGCAAAATAATGGTGTACGAACAATTTACACTTATTATTTTAGATTACGTTGTTTAGGTTTAGACTCATATGAAAAATCCAAATTTGGGGGGAGCGCAAGCCATCATTTAGGATTAAAGATGTGAAAAATTGGTTTAATCAAAATAATTCACCAACGAAAATCAAATATAAATAAAACGGCTAAAAACTCACGAAAAAAGCCGTTAGCCGTTTTATTTATATTTAATATGAATTTCACTCGCGTTAGTTTTCAAAATCAAATTCACCAACGGTTCATTAATTTTAACGAAAATGGCAGGGCAGGGGGTGCGAAGAGTCCCCGGGCTACCGTAGGCCACCAAAAACAAAAACAAATGACCCTGGCTACGCACAACGGATGAACGATTAGGCTTGACGAACACATGGTGCATCTCGAGACAGAGCTTACAATGATCAAGTGGGATATTCTAGGGTTAAGTGAAGTCCGAAGAGAGGGAGAGTATACAATAACCCTGGAATCGGGCCACCTGTTCTACTTCCGAGAGGGCAATCAGCAGTCTCAGGGTGGCGTGGGGTTCCTCTTCAATAAGGTCCTCATTGATATTGTTGTAGAAATATCCAGTGTGTCGAGCAAATTTTGTCAGCTGCAGCGTACGGGCACGAAGTCTAAAACCTCAGGTGAGGCTCTTCGGCTTATGGACAAACGACGGAAGCAACAGCAAGCCACACCGTCAGAAAAAAGGGAGCTCAATCAAAAAATCACTAAGCTGGTGCTCCTCAGTCCACTTAAGGTATCCGCGGATCCACATGTGGAGCCGAGCTGTGGCGGCTCCACATGTGGATCCCTTTATCTCTTCTTAAATCCACCATTGAGGGAATTCACAAACGCAACGTGACCTCCAATGCGCAAATACTCGCTAAATAGATGAGGCTTGAGCAAAATCGGGGGTCAAAAGTCTTCGCCCAGCAATTGAGTAGATCCCATCTGACCCGCCACTACACTGATAAACTGCACGACGTCAGCCTAGACGAGATTGAGATGGCGCTCAAAAATCTTCAGAATGGAAAGGCCCCTGGGGAGGATGTTATAACTTTGGAGCTCTTGAAAGCAGGGGGGGGGGGGAACCCATACTTCGGGAGATTCAGGGGTTATTTAACACCGTTTTTAACACTGGGAGAACTCCAGAGGTTTGGAGCAGGAGTTTGGTAGTACTCTTCTTTAAAAAAGGAGATAAAATCTTTTAAATAACTACTAACCTATTTCTCTCTTGAGCCACGTCTATAAGTTGTTTTCGAGGGTCATCTCGAATCGTCTCGCAAAAAGACTTGACGAATTCTAGCCTCTTGTACAGGCCAGATTTCATGGAGGGTTTAGCACCACAGTCCTCATTCACACGGTGAGGCGTTTATGCCGAAGTCTGAAGAGTGTAACCAACCCCTGTGTTTTGCTTTTGTGGACTATGAGAAGACCTTTGACTCCGTTGAAACCTGAGCGGTCCTGGAGTCATTGCAGCGTTGTCAAGTGGACTGGCGATACATCGAAGTGCTGAGGTTTCTGTATGACGCCACGACTATGAGTGTCCACGTACAAAACCAGCAGTCTTAACATATCCAACTGCGCACGGGAGTGAAACAGGGGATTTTTTTATCCCCAAACTGTTCACTAATGCACTGGAAGATATGTTAGGACGCTGGATTGGAAAGGAATAGGCATTAATATTAATGGCGAGCATATCTCACACTTACAATTTGCCGATGATATCGTCCTTATGGCGGAGTCGCTGAAAGACCTGCAAAGTATGCTGACCAACGTATATGATGCTTCTTGACGCAACGGTATGATCAAAGATAAGACCAGTATTAGTTTAATGATCTTATTGACCCAGAACCAATTGTAATCAATGTTGTACCTCTTGAAGTTGTCCAAAAATATGTTTACCATGGACAAATATTGCAATTAGGTACAAACAACTTTGAGAAGGAAGCCAACAGAAGAATTTAGCTGGGTTGGGCAAGTTTTGTCAAGTCTTTACGTCGTTTATACCACAGTGCCTTAAGACAAAAGTCTTTAATCAGTGTCTCCTACCAGTCATAACCTACGGAGCTGAAACATGGACAATCACGGTTAAAATTATTATTATTATTTATTTATTAGCGGTTAAGCGAGTTATGGAGAAAGCTTTGCTTGGAGTTTCTCTGAAGGACAAAATTCGTAACAAAGATATCCGACGGAGAACCAAGGTAACCGACATAGCTCAAAGGATAAGCAAGCTAAAGTGGCAGTAGGCTGGTCACATTTCCCTAAGAACCCATAACCGTTGGGGTAGACGAGTTCTAGAGTAGACACCACGTTTAGGCAAACGTAGTGTAGGACGGCCGGTGGCCAGGTAGCGTGACGACAAAAGTCGACCGTAAGGGAACGGATGCGGAGAGCTGAAGACCGAGCTCAATGGCGTGCATTAGGAGAGGCTTACGGACTAGGTCAGAATATATTTGTCCACTGCTGGACAGCGATGGACAAATATAGGCTGACGATGGTTCATTTTGGGTCAAAAATGCCAAAAGCTTTAAAGAGGGTAAAATTATATTCATTTTTGTATAACACTTTTTTCATTTTTGTAATTATTATATATTGTAATTCCGATAACTTAATTGTTACAGCGTTGAAATCATTTTACCAAAAAACCCCATATACTAAGTATTTGAATTAAGTTTCTCTTATAATTTTCATTTCGAATTACCATTTAGGTATAACGATTTAATGTTAATTAGCAACCATTCGGAATTATATTTTTGCTCCTTTTTAATTTTATTCGCAGTTGGGTTTCTGTGAAGGTGCATGACCGTGCTAGTTGTAGTTACCTGTGTACTTTGTAAATCCTGAAAACACTATTATCGCAACGTGTAAGCCCGGACTAAGAGACACATAAAGGCCGATAGGTGTATGTGTCACTGGCAGTTCGGCGGAATTGCTTCGTGCTAAAGTTTTTGAATAAACGACCGTCGTCGCAATTTGTTCGTGTTTTGTTTCCTTGGTTCTTGAGTAAGATAGTTACAGTGTAAAGTTTACACAGTAGGTTAGTTATAGTTTTGTAGAGCTGTTCTCTCTGTACTAAAAGTTTTCTCAGAAGTATTCTTTTACGTCGTAGTAGGGTAGATATTGTGTTACCTGATGAAAAGTGGTGCGGCAAACGGGTTTAGATTTGTCTAACTGAACAACAATCTAGTTTTGAGATATTTATATCAGTGTGTTTGGATTTGTAAATCTGTATGTAAATTAAAATCTGTGAGAAAATAAAACGTGAGCGCAGTGTGCAAATCTAAAAGTTAGCGCAATTTTCAGTAGTGTAAAAAATGAATAAGTTATTCGAAATGATACAAAAATAAGCTAGTTATCAAAATGACAAGAGAGCAATCTCCAAGTGGTCTCATTCGGGACGACGGTAAAAGACCTGACGGAATGACTCTTATTCCATGGAAGATGGAACGGCCTTTGGTGTGGGACATTTTTAAAGACCTATCAGCGCGCCTGGTCAAAGCAATACGTGACCAAAATTCTAACCTTTACCTTGGACAAAGATTAAGCATTGCCATACAACGTGGCAATGCTGCCAGTATTTTGGGAACGCTGCCTACAGGTAGCGGCTTATTCGATTAGTTTTGAGTTTTAGTTTAGAGTTCGTTTAGTTAACATTATTGTTTGCATAGTTATATATTTTGTAAATATTTTATTAAAACTTCAAAAGATCGAAGAGAGCAATGAAACAAGCGCGACATTGCTCGAAATTTAAACAATTTCCATCAATTAAAATGGATATTGGTGTAATATTTGTATACAGATATAAAGGGCGACATTGGATATTTTTATAGTTTTTTAATAACTTAGATTCGGGTACATAACAACAGCCATCTATCTTACATAGCTATATTTAAAGATTTCGGGGGGTGTGGAACATCCCTTTCACCCCCTGGCTACGGCTATTTGGCACTGTGTAACAGGGACAATACTGATTGAAGCATACAGCTCTCGACAATATCTTCACGGTGACAAAATGCTTCCTGCTATGTTATTTGAACTGTGCCTCGTATTTGAATGAGTATACACGGTGGTATTTAGGTCGGTGTCTTCTGGCGGTGTCTTGACACCTCGTGCAAGAAATGTGTCTAGAATTTGTTGCGGTACACAAACTGAACTATAATGAATTGTTTCACTGCAACAATGTAGTTTGTTTTACTGCTGTATTTAAATGAATTAATTAGACGCTTATAATATGTGCAATTCTTAGAATTCTTAGGCCCATTACTTCTTTACATTAGCATATAAGCGTAGTGTCTGGCAAACAATAAATTGTCCATATAAAAGTAATTCCAATATCATTTATAATTTAAGCATATTTGTACCATATTAAGATATTACTAGCGACTCGTCCCAGCTTCGCACGGGTAGCGTTCACACCACGGTATTTTTCTTAAATTTTGCATTTTAATAGCCGTCGTAACTGCTAAATGAAAGATCCGATTCAAATAATTTAAAGAGGAATTTACATAATCATCCTAGATTATGAAACTATTTATTTGGATAAGGATTAATATCATGATACGAATGTCATCATCTTTCGATTATATCAGTGTATCAGTATATTCTATCAGTGTTAGTATCAGTTCTATCAGTGTTAGTATCAGTTCTATCAGTGTTAGTATCAGTTCTATCAGTGTTTTGACTAAATTTGTGGATAATGATGAGTAATATACACATGCAATTCATTATTCTATGTATTATCAATAGTTTTCGCAGCGCACGCGAAATAATGAGTTCCATACGCAAATTTTTGATACTTTGGTTTCATAATCATCATCATCAACAGCCTATGTTCATACACTGCTGGATATAGGCTTCTCCCAAGACACGCCATTTGGCCCGATCTTCGGCTCTTTGGTCCACTTTTTACCAGCAACACTACGTTTGCTAATTCTTGGTCTCCACTCGAGAATACGTTCACCTCAACGGTGATCAGTTCTGTAGCTAATATGGCCAGCCCACTGCCGTTGTTAGCTAATTCTCAGACCTATGTCGGTAACCTTGGTTCTCTGCCGGATCACCTCGTTTTGAATTCGATCCCTTAGAGAAGCTCCAAGCATAGATATCTCCATAGCCCGCTGAACTACTTCAAGTTTATGGACCAGCCGTACCGTAAGTGTCCACGTCTCAGCTCCGTAAGTCATTACTGGTAGGTCGCACTGATTAAACTTTGTCTTTAGGCACTGATAGATAAGCGACGAGAAGACCTGACGCAGCTTCCTGAATGCTGCCCAGCCCAGCTGAACTTTTCTATTGGTTTTTTATTGAAATTGTTCCGGCCCAGTTTTAAAATTTTCCCTAAGTTAACGTAGTGTTGAACAATCTCGAGAGCAGTGCCGTTAACTGTGCTCGGTAACGGAGGAATGTGCTTATTCAGCGTGATCTTGATGTTATCCAAGTTCATTCCGAGACCGATTTTCTTGGAAGCTTCAGCTAGGCTATCCAGCATCCACTGCAAATCGTGCAACGATTCAGACATTATGACGATGTCATCTGCAAATCTCAGATGTGAGATGTACTCGCCGTTTATGCTAATGCTTTAAGTACTTTCGATTACATTATTACAATGTATATAGGGAAACCATTTTTTTTGAAAATACTATTCCACCCATGTTACTTGCTGATAATGTTCCTTTCTAGAGGTGAAAGACTTTTTAAAATCGGCTAAGTATTTTTAGAGTTTATTCATTATTTTGTTATGGAAAACTCACATACAAACATACAAAAATTCAAATCTTTTCTTTTTAAAATATTAGTGTAGATTAGTGCAGATGTAGAATAGGATTCGTATAGTATAATTATGTCAAGGTCAACTAGATGTATATTGTGTTCAAAATTGTTATCTAAAGCGAAATGAAAGCAGATATTGCATTTTATATAAGCTTTTGTTTAACTTGCAATTTATGTATGTAGTATGTATGTTCGCTTAGGTCAAATCTTGCATGCTAAATTAGCCACTTTCTCGCAGTTACTTCAGTTATCCGTGATCATGGCGCTTGCCACAGTGCCAAAATATCGGGCACTCAATATAACTCAGTTTATTATACTTATACCAAAGAACAATTTAATTCGTTTGTATGGGCAATTCATTGTTCGCCGTAACCTTAATGGATGTCAAATACACCCATTTCTATAGTTCCCGCATTGAGTAAAATTATTGAGAAAAATATACTACTGCAGTTATTGACACACTTCCATCTCAACAGTCTGTTTCATAATGAACAAAATGGCTTCACTAAACGTCTTTCAACTACAGGCTCTGAAAGCATTTATTCGGTGCTTGGAAGAAGTCATAGGTGGCGATGAAAATTCCCGGGAACATTCCCAAAGCTTCTATTACTTCCACGAAAGTTTCTAAAGTTCCCGGAAACATTGGGAATATTGGTGAAGAATCGTGTACTTTGAAAATAATATGTGCTGTACTTAATTGGTTAGTAAGGTAGTTAACTTTACTACAACACCCAATCAAACATTATTGTTTTTTCTTTTATTTTCTTATTGATAATCCAAAGGTATAAAAAGCTTTCTATGATATTATTATGGTTATGTGGATGTTCCACCATAGCGTCGCCCTTTTTTTGACTTGACAATCGATTCGTCTTCAGGTATAAAGTGTCATAAGCTATTTCTTTTACCTGTTTACGCCAAGGCAAAAGAAGGGTTATATGTTTAAACTTAAAACTTGGTCCGACTTTGAAAAGTGAGGTATCAATTGATTCATCTTCATCGCAAGAGTGTCAAAGGCTATTTATTACCCCACCGTAGTCGGGTTTTATAGTTTTTGTTTTTTTATGTTGTTGGTTCACTTCTTATGATAAATTTATGTTTAGTTTATTGAATATCCTCTTTCGATATTAATACATTTTATAAGCGCAATTCTAAATAACCTATGGGTTTGGTTATCCTGGAGTAACGAGTGGCACAGTTTCACTTTAACTTTACATATTTCAATCATTTATTGAAAATCCATTAAAATAAGCAATAGCCTTACTGGTAATGGTCATACATTTACCATTAACTACAACCTCATGTGTTCATAAACATAGATAATACATTTAAAAAATCCGACGAAAACTAGAACTTTGGAGTGATGGATTTAGCCCACAGCTCGTCTGACATACGACAGACGTAGTGCGTCGTAAGGACTATACATGTTATATTAAATAGGTCTCTTAAAATATCTAAGTTCCCAAAGTTCCAAGAAAAAATGGAAAGTTTCCTGGAAATTTTCGGAAAGTTTCGGGAATTTTCATCCATACACAGGACGCAATTGGCTTTTTTCTGTGATTTATCCAAAGTATTTGACTGCTTTAGCCACCAAACCTTAATGTATAAATTGAAGCATTATTAATTTAATGGGAAAGCTCTCGATCTTTTATCTTCGTATCTTAGCAATAGAATCCAAAAAGTGGATGTAAATGGTGTGAATTCACCTGGCTCTTATTACAATGGGAGGGGAGGATTTAATATGGAGGTCATTCTTGTTCTTAGTTTACATTAACGATCTTCCCCTTTTACCTGACTGAGGGGGGTTAAAGGATAAGCAAGCTAAAGTGGCAGTGGGCTGGTCACATTTCCCGAAAAACTGATAAACGCTGGGGTACCTAGATGAGTTCTCGAGTAGAGACCGCGTTTAGGCAAACGTAGTGTAGGGCACCCTGTGGCCAGGTAGAGTGACGACCTGCGAAAAGCGGCTGGAAGAAAATGGATTAAGTGAGCTGAAGACTGAGCTCAGTGGCGTGCATTAGGAGAGGCCTATGACTAGCAGTGGACAGATATAGGCTGATGATGAGGAGGGTTATGTGTTTGTGTGGTATGTATGTTTTATTGTTTGTACGTTTCTTTTCTTGAAGTGCCAAGAAAACTAATATGGCGGCTTACAGCTGCCATAATGTATTTACGACGGAACAAAAAATGACTAAAACCTATCGGAATTGTGGAATCAAAATTCCAAAAATATATAATTAATTAACCAAAACAGTAGCAATTGTCTTTCAAGAATTTTACAAAATTTTCAATTTAAGTTTATTCAAGTTATGTAAGTACTATAGACCAATGTCGTAATTGCAAGTTTTGTGGTAAAGTAAAATATGTCAGTAAAAAGAAAGCGCGGTCATTTGCATCACATTGCGTTCGTCTGCTATCACGGCTGAAAAGCAACAAGTAAAATATTTATATAAATACAAAAAAACCCGACCGAAAATTATTGAATACGAGCTGACCGCCAGCAAAAATAATCACACTTATATTTTAAAGGCAATGTTTGTATGTATGTAAGGGTGTGTGTGTATGTTTGTTACTTCTTCACGCTTAAATGGTAGCTACCTCCATACCAAATTTGATACCCTGGATTAACTCATAGGCTTTATCCCGTAATAATGCACGGTTCCTGAGGGACGCGGGTGAAACCGCCCGCAGCTAGTATTGATATAAATTGTATGTCTTTTTACTTACATATTATACTTAACTTTAATAGTTGTAATTGCAACATTAGAGTATATCATAATAATTAACTTGAATACTATAAAATTATGTTAGTAGTTTATAAGAATTTTATACTTTTGAAATGGTCTTTTAATGATCATCATTTTGATACCCCACTCGATAGGCTTTGGGCTTTTGTTCTGTAGGAAATACAATATGTTAGCTATAAGACAGATAAAACTACACTTTTTTTTTAAGATTGACAGATCCGTGAAGAATTTTGTAGATTAACATCAACAAGGCAATCACGCTAGATCTTAACTGGTTTACAACTAATAATTTAATGTTAAATCCTAAGAAAACTAAATGTTTCGTATCTATGTATGTTTATCCGTTATCTAGTGCCCAGTACAGGTTATCCTAGTTTGGGGCTAGGTAATTGGTGTGGATTTGTCCCGAATATATTATATTATATTATTATTATATTATGATGTATCAACTTCTCACTACCCAAAGTCAGAGGGGTTCCTACGATTTCAAGTATATAAATAGTAAGCCCGTAGACCTTGTGCAGTCAAACACATTTTTGGGTATTACTATAGATTCAAAAACATATCGTCGATAGCAGATTGAGCTCTGCAGCTTATGCAGTACGTAAAATTAGATAGTTTAACGATAAAGCCACTGCAAGATTAGTATATTTTAGTTACTTTCACAATATTGTCATATTGCATTTTGCTGTAGGGTAAAGCCGCAGAAATTCAATCAATATTTGTGCTGCAAAAGAGACACTAACTATTACTACACACACACTAACACTACACACAAACTTTTTTTTTCCACTATTAGTTGGTGCACCTTCTCTAACTGGCGTATTTCCGAAGCACCGGTAGAGTCAGCAGGGTATTTCCTTTTCCAATGTGAAATTTAACTCTGTTGGCACATGAATAGGAAATTTCCTTTTCAAACTCAAGGAATACTTAGTTTACCTAAATTTTATGAATATTATGATTTATTCAAAACATTTTATTCATTTCTCCTTGTTCATGAGATGTTAATTTTGACTTTTAAAACTGCTATTATTTTGCCTATTTACAATTAAACACTTTGACTTTGACATTGATACCAAAATAATATAAATAATGTTTTTTTTTCCGGTCACATTACTTACTGTGTTTTATAAACGATGTTTCCATAACCGAAAGCTCATGCTCATTTTCACGATTGGTTGGGTTCAATTGACCATTCAACAATAGAGCAATTATCACTTCGAAGCCACCGTCCTAGTCATCTATTTTCATCTACTCTCTTTCAGTACTTAACTACCCAAACCTGTCTGTATTTAGCTAAATACGCTTCAATATTTGAAGTGATCAATACTGATTAGTGATTTCTAGCTCTAACTTTATGACAAGATTAATGTTCTGCCATTAGATGAGAAGCTCAAGATATACTGGAGACTATTACAAGTATATAAACTACCAGTTACATTTGAACTATTGTTGCGGATAGTGTGAAGAGGCCTGTTTATAGTGGGAAATGTTATTGGAGATAGAGAAGACTACCTTAAGTTGATCCCGAAAGGTGATGGTATTGAGTAGGTTTGGACTAAATGGTTTCGTGATTTATTTTCGCTACTATTGAGAAGTGCTTAATTTTCTTTCGACGGATTTTTAAAATTTTAAAAGCTTTTATTTAAATTCACCTGTATGCATATATCTATGTATCTATGTATTTTGTCTGTCCTGGAAACTTGCAATTCAAATTTATCTGGCCGAAACTTTCAGAGTAGCTCACAAACCGACGAAAAAGCAATATAAAAAAGTGTGTGCCTACATATTTATTTTTATTTTTTATCTATAACTCCTAAGTTAAAATATGTCCATATCCATTTTTAGGGTTCCATACATCTAAATGAAAAAAAAGGAATAGGATCACACGTGTGTGTCTGTCTGTCCGTCCATCTGTCACAGCCAATTTGCTCCGAATCTACTGAACCAATTACACACATGAATTTCTGTGACCCAAACACGAACCATAATAATTGAATAACATATTAAATGCATTTTGAATATGGAGTAAATTTTTTTGGGCATATTAGAAAAATAATGCAAACTCTTCCGTGTGTCATATCAAATGAAAGGGTTTGTTGCGAGGGTCCCAATTTTTTCACTAGTCGAGAACTTAGATGAAAATTAACAATTCATCCCGTATCTCTGACAAGTGAGAATAAAAATTTAAAAAAATATTCCGAATAAAGTTATTTACTTATATATTACAGGACAACCAATATAGAAGGCTATCATGGTTTTAAAATAACATGACTATATCTCAATATTGTGAGATCACATATTCATGGCACGGAAATCTCTCCACGAGAGTTCGGCTCGCATTTTTTCATAGGTTTTTTTTTTTAAGGTTTTCTCTGTTTATTTTTTTGTGAGGGGAATTTCAGCTCACTGGAGACGAGTGTTACGTGAGGGGAACAATATAACTGAATAATATTTATGCAGTTGATATAATGCTTAATAACTGATAAGGAATTCTTGTAAATAAAAAAATATTACTAGCTGCGCCACGCAACTTCACCCGCAAGCAAACTTTGCTAACCCCGTAACCACATTATGAAAAAACAACTGTCCTTATTTCACCCCTTGGGTTGACATCTGTAACTTTGACACCTATCACTTTGATACCTGACCCTTTGACACCGGCAACTTTGACACCTGTCACTATGACATAGAAATGGCAATTGTCTTCCAAAATAAACATTCCATATCCATATTTCATTTTCTGTACCTATGACAACATGTGATCAATTGAGTAGTTAAGGCGTGAAAGCATAACAAACAAACAAACGTACTCACTTTTGCATTTACAATATTAGTAGGAAATGATTACATATATATGAACTAGCTATGCCCGCGGCTTCACACGCGATGTCATTTCTCTAGGTTAAAAGTACTCTGTGTGCTATTCGAAGGACCTAAAATATCAATATAAGTTTTATTATCGATTGCTCGGCTTCTACTCATCGGATTGAGATAATAAGTCCACCACATTTTAAGTCAAACCCAAGGCTATCCATTTATGTAAACCGCATTGCAATCGGTTTAGTAGTTTTTCCGAAAGTATAAAGCCGATACTTTTGATCCTTCAATAGAAAATTGACTACTTTTAACCCAGATAATTACCAGGCACAGCCGCGAGCACACCAAGTATGTAAATATATTTTTAATGGTTTTCTCAAATCTGTTATAAAAATAAGTAATTGAAAAACCTGTCAACAGCTATTTTACAATACTCACAAACGTTAACATAATTACTCAATCTATAACATCCAAAGTACAGCAAACCAACTTCCTACACACAAACTGTACCAATATTGATAATCCTACACCGCAGTTCCCAACAATGAGGTAAACGTCACAAGTTTGAATACACGAGTCTCCTGAGAGTACGTTGTGACACATACCGAAGTCATTAATTAGTTAATTTACCCGACGCTATGCTCTCCTTTTCAGTGGGTCAATAGGATATTTTGGGGAGAAAGTTTTTTGATGTGGAACGTCTTTATAATCACACCGATACATACCAAGGGTACCAAGAGCAGCAGTGTCAATCGATAGCAATTGCTTGATAACCAAAATCGGTCGCAAAGTACACATACTGATGACAATAGATAGCTTCTGTCAATGACTGTGGAAAGCTAACGATTGTCATCGGTACCTATGATGGTACTATTGTAATTCATATATATTTAGCCATCGGTAGCTTGCAATGGCATTGCTATCTATGTTGAGACTGCAGCTACTGTCAAAGATATCGATTGTTATAAGTATCATAAGGTACTTTATTGCAAACTTTACGATATCTCAAATTGTTTGCGATTAAATTTGCGTCCAATATTGACATCTCGCAAAGTTTTCGGTACCTTGCCGTATAATATTCAAAGAGGTTGAATTACTCTAGTATCTAAGTGTAATTCAACTTCTTTGTACGTATACGCCAGGAAGCAAAATTCAACACCGTTGACTAGTACGCGTAAAATAATACTTCAAAGGATCTTTTTAACATTTTCAATAAAAAAATATGAAAAGTTGGTACCCATGAAAATAGTTCCAATTTGTATTCTCTTTGGCCATTATCACCATGAGTGCAGGCAGGGCGGGGGAGGGGGGAGGGGTTTATAAATACTTTACACGACATATTTGAGACAGCGTAAAAGTAATATATAATTCCAAATCATAATGAACATTTTAATTAATTCAACTAAAGATGCACGATTGAAGCAACGCAAATAGCTTAAGATAAAAAAAAAAATAAGAAAATTAAATGAGATACCTACGGCAGGACGATCCGTGCATGGCTCTGTGTTCTTAGGGAAAGGGATTGAAAGGGTAAAGGAAGACACTGATATCAATCGACAATTAGATCATTCATTTTGGACAACAACAGACTCAATTTTTCATTCATACAATGATTTGATGATCACTAATAGATAATAGACGATTTTTTTTCGGTACCTCGGTTGCAGAGACTGCATTTGGCGTGAGGTGTTTTTTTTTGTCGTTATTATTTAACGACGGTAGCCTCGTTATCTACTTCGAGACTGTAGGCCCAGGACTAAAAAGTGAATTGTAACGAAAAGGTCTATATCGTCTCGCTTTTGTAACTCAGTAAGCAAGCGATTTAGAGATCTAATTTTGGTACCATTTGTTAACTTATAATTCTAGTCAGCTCAATGATGTAATATTAAAATTTTGGCAAAAAAGCCGCACAGAGAAAAAACAGCAAAAGTTATGTTTATGTGATCTTATAATCGTGATTTGTACGTGGCATAGAAGTTTCACGACAAACAAACGGCCGTGCGCTCCGACACAGGCCAACACTTTTTTTTGTATTTGCAGTGGACGTCTTCCAGCTGATGATGTTGATAAACACTAACGACTGGTTGGTCTCGTGGCTAGTGATCCTAGGTACGTAATCAAGCGGTTGCGGGTTCAAATCCTGCTAGGTGCAATCATTTGAGTGATGAGCAGAAATGTTTGTTTCCGAGTCATGGGTGTCATAATATTCGTATATATGTATGTTTATCCGTTATCTAGTACCCATAGTACAGGGTATCCTAGTTTGGGGCTAGTTAATTGGTGTGGAATTGTCCCGAATATATTATTATTATTTAATTATTATAAACATGTTTGGCTTCTCCCATAATAGGCGCCAAAGACCCTAACTTACATCGCCCCAAGAAGCTACGGTCTCTACTCCAGAACACATATCAATAAGAGATTATCAATCATTATAACTAATCTATCCTACTGCAATGACAACTTGCTAATTTCCTATCAAAGCTCCCTGTTGCAAGTTCATTTCAACGCGCTAGCACCACCAATTCTGCAATGCGCCTAAAGTGCCACTCAAACGAATTTGTACGTCACAATCGCGGGTGTCTCAATACTGACGGTATAATTAGTTGACATCAAAAGCAACGAATGACGTTTCATTAACGGCTTAAATGCTACCAAAACAGCTGAGGTTTAAGGTACGAGAGTCGGAGGTTTTCTGCAGATTTTATTTTTGAATGACTTTTCATAGTTATGTGCGGTTTTCCATCGCTCCGTGCTTCGGAGGGCATAACGTGCCTTCCAAAGTTATCCGTCCCGGCTGTTAATAAATAATAGCAGTCGTTAAGCCATGTAAGAGGCCCGCGGGTGACCTGACAAACTCTGACACCAGAAGCCAGCACTAGTCTTACGACAAACAAATAATTTATGAATATATTTTTCGAAGGGATTCTCGTGGAACCTGGCTCTCTATTAGTGGAATGAATTGCCTTCACTATTTAGGGAATAATCTAAGAGATACAAAGAAACTTAATTTAAATTTTAGCGACTAGTACAGGATGGAAATATAAACCGCACACTTATCATCTGGACTACAGTGGCCAGTGATCTTGAGATTGGAACACAACGACCAGAGGTTTTAAATTACGTCAAAACTACAACAACCTATGATATCATACTTACGGAATACGTTATGTGTGTTAACGGCCAGTGGTCTCTGACATGGACTAGGTAGTGCGCTACAGCAACCATTTTGTCTCAGATTTCCATTTTGTCTGCGTAGTGAGATTTAGCGACCCTGCTCTCAGACTTGGAGTCTAAAGTGTTCTAAAGCGATAATTAAGTTTCAGACTTGGAATTCGTATACGTAAATAGTGGGTTACAGTGGCCAGTGTTTTCAGATTGGCTACTGGTAGCGCGCTACTAAGTAGAGCGCTACCAGTAGCCAAGCCTGAAAGCTGTGATGCTGTGTAGTGGTCAACTGCTACTGGTTTCATACTTGGACGTTGAGCGTTTCAGTGACTACAAATCGTACAGACTGTTTAGTGCGCTACAACTAGCACTCTGGTATCAGACGTGGACTACGCAGTACTATACATTAACCGTTAGTCTCAGGTCTCAGATTGGGACTACATAGTACTCTTAAGGCGGTTTAGTAAATAAAAGGCGTGCTTCTCGTAACGTATGTATTTCCAGACTGAAGCCTACCTGCATTCACAAATGTCAATAGCATATATAACACCTTCTCCCTTAATTAAAGCTAAATCCTTCTATATCTAATTAACAAATAATGAACAATTTGTTTCATAAAATTTACTAAACAATAAGAGCTAATAGGGTAATACTTATAAATACTTAATCTATCTCCTCCCAGCCATATCGCTGTGGAAGTTTACGGTGTCTTATAGGAATAATTCAACTGGGACTTGCGAGTTGCTATTCTCCGGCACACTGGGAGCGGACGCTGACGGTAATAACACGGGCATTCCCTCATTCACATCTTTCGTCGGACTCGACCGCTGTGAAGTGCGAGAGGTAATGTCCTTGTTCGATGAACCTGGCATTTTTAATCCTGGTACCGTCGCAACGTCCGGCGTCATCTCCGGTCCGACCGCACCGCTCGACATCTCTTCGCTAATTAGGGGGCATCCAAGTGAACTACGAAAGCGCCGGTTATAATTATTATTATGTGAGTGCTCGGCTATAGCAGGTCACTCATATCTGTGCTTTAGTTGATCGACATCGATCGATCTAACAGTATAATCTGTACTACCTAGCTTATTTTCAACTTGACCTGTACCACACTGCTTCACTCGGTGCCACCTGCCGGCGCACGCCTCCCGCCGCCTCTTCGCTGCGAGCCTGTCTTGCTTGGACGCGCGCCTCGCGGTCCAGTTTCAGTTTGTCTAATCTCATGCGCAATTTCCTACCTTGTAAAATTTTTGCTGGACTTTCTCCGGTCGTATAGTGCTCGGTATTTCTATAAGCTAACAGAAATCTACATAATGCCGTATCGGGGTCTAATTTTTGCAAGAGGGCTTTTTTTATGACGCGTTTACATATTTTCACTGCATTTTCGGCGGCCCCATTCGACGCGGGGTGGTAAGGTGCCGAGAAAATCTGCTCCATGCCATTGTTTATCAGAAAAGCCTTGAACTGTTCGCTGGAGAACATTGCTGCGTTGTCACTAACCACATGTCTGGGCTGATCAAACCTCGACCAAACGTTTCTTAAAACCCCTATAACCGCTTGTGACGTAGTGCTTCTCATATTTATAGCTTCCATCCATTTAGAGCTAGAATCGACCATTATTAAATAAGTTAAACCTGATATTGGGCCTAAAAAATCAAGATGCAATCTTGACCATGGTCCGTTAAAGTAGAGCCACGAGTGTGGAATATGCTGGTTCGGCGCCTCGGCTACCGCGGCGCACACTGTGCACGGCCGGCACACCGCCTCCACGGCCTCGTCCACCCCCGGCCACCAGACGTAACTCCGAGCTAAAACTTTGGTCTTTATTATGGCCATGTGTGTATCATGCAGTTCATTTAGAACCCGGCTTCTGCAAATGTCCCCATAAAATACAACCTAATTCCGCATATAATTTGTTTTTACGATTGTAATATGGTTTGAGTTCTTTGATTTCTACTTCCGTTGGCCATCCGTCCTGAATAAAGCTCATAATACGACTCAGTAAAGGATCTGCAGCTGTCTCTCTCTTTAAGCTATTGTAGTCTAATAGAAGGGCTTCTGCTGCGAAAGGTATGTCTGTTCTGGTAATTCCTCTTCATTTGCAGTCGTTTCTTTACGAGTTTTTATTTACCGTGATAGTATCCGCTTGGTTTTGATCTGTTTTTACATATTCAATATTAAAATCGTACGCTGACAACTTAATCACCCATCTTTGTAATCGACTTGCTGCCGTACACGGAATACCGTTGTTGGGGCCGAAAATACTCACTAACGGTTTATGATCCGTGCGAAGTGTAAAATTGCGGCCATACAGATATTGGTGAAATTTGTTGACTGCAAAAACAATAGCCAACGCTTCTTTATGTATCTGACTGTAATGCCTTTCCGTTGATGTGAGGGCCCGCGACGCATACGCGACTACTCACTCGCAACCGTTACGCGCTACGCTAGAATAGTGCCGACGCCGTACGAGCTGGCGTCGCACGTCACCACTGTATCCAGATCCATGTGGTAATGCACTAGCACCTGCGTGCTGCATATCATTTTCTTGATCTGTACAAATGCTTGATTATGATTATTTCTCCAAATAAAAGTTTTACCCTTTTTTAGTAGTTCGTACAGCGGGCTCAAATATGTACTCAAATTATTAATAAATTTGCCATAAAAATTAACCATGCCTAGAAATGATTTAAGTTCTGTTACATTATTTGGGTGCGGCATTGAAATGATAGGTTCTAATTTATTTTATCTACTTTCACTCCATATTTACTTATTATAAATCCTAAGTATTTAATTTCGTTTGTTAGAAAATCACATTTTCTGCGCTTAATTTTTTATATATTCTTTTCTAAAATATCCAATACTCTATCTATTGTTTCTAAATGGCTTTTTAGATCATTGTTCTTAATTAAAATATCATCATAAAATAGGAGCGTGTTAGGTACGTCTTTAAAGAGATTAGTCATGAATTTTTGAAAAATACCTGGACTAGATGAAAGTTCATATACTAGACGTTTGTATTTAAACAAACCACGGCGAGTATTAACAACCGTGTAGTCCCTCGACTGCTCATCAAGCTCGAGCTGGTTATAAGCCGGCGATAAGTCTAATTTAGTGAACCAAACCTGACCCGAAAGCTCACTAAATAGATCGTCAACCTTTGGAACCGGGTACCTGTCGACCATCAAAACACGATTGAGTGTTACCTTATAGTCGGCACAAATCCTAATGTCCCCGTCCGCCTTCCTTACGATGACAAGAGGAGTAGCTCAGTCAGAGCGGTCGACTGGCTCGATGACGCCAGCGCGCAGCATGCTGTCCAGTTCGGCATCGACGCGGTCGCGTAGCACGTATGGCAGCGCACGCGCGCGGCAGTACACGGGCTGAGCCTCCGGCCGCACGCAAAGGCTCACCGTACCGCCGTTGTACCGACCCAATGTACCGTCAAACAACGTCTTATGTCTGGAAATTATTGAATTTACAATTTAATTTTTGTTACAGTTCTCCGTTTTTATACAATTAACTTTTAACTTTGGAATATCCATATTTAGTTCCGCCAACCACTGTCGACCTAGTAAATTTGTTGTTCCGTTGTCGAAGATAAAAAATCTAGAACTTTACTTAAATTATTGTGCTTAACAATTGCATCTATGTAACCTACCGGTTTAACTATGGAGCCATCGTAGACACTTAAATTTATACTACACGGCTTTATAACAAGGTCTTTAAAATATTTGGTGTATGTGTTTCTATTAATACAAGACAAGGGAGCTCCCGTGTCTACCTCCATATCTAACAAAGTGTTATGAACTGACATTGTTATACGCACCAGTTTATACTTTGCTAATGACATTTGATACATAGGCTGGTCAAAGCCTTCTTCACTGTTTTCCTCATCATAACCATCCGCATCGTCGCTGACCTGCGCCTCACAGGTGGGCTGTACCGCCTGCACCGGCACTGACTGCTGCGCTCCGCAATCATGCATGTAGATGATTGCAATGGCGAATCGTGCATGTAGCCGCGCCGACCGCGACCAAACCGACCCCCGCTGCACATCACGCTGCGCCCGCGTGATGATTGTTCCCGACGATAATAATTACTACCGTACGTCTCCGCAGATCCCGCGGCTTGTTTCGCTGGCTCAAAAGCACTTGATAACCGTTTACGACACATTCGTCTGAGATGGCCTATTTGTTGACAATAACTGCATTGGAATTCTTTATATTTGCAGTCCCATTTCTTATGTCGCAACAAACTGAGCACCCGCTTAGTTGTAGCTTATTTGCCTTCAGTAAACTCTGCCGTCTTCTCACTGTTGTTCCTTTCCACGGCGGAGGCGCCTCTTTCCGCCGCGTCGAGGGTAGAAGCTAACAACACAGCTTTTGAGTAATCTAACGTAGTCTCTGCAAACAATCGCTGTCTTGTAAATTCACTTCTTAACCCACACACCAACTGATCTCTCAAATTGTTTTCTAATACGGTTTCAAAGTTGCAATATCGTGATAACTTTTTTAATTCCGCGACGTACTACGCAATGGATTCCCCGGCTAGCTGCCGCCGTTGTCTGAACCGGTATCGTTCCGCCATTTCTGAGGGCTTTGGTTGTAAATGATTACGCAGTAGGTTTACTACTTTTTCATATGTAAGTGCGGTTTTTTTTTTTTTTTTTTTTTTTTCGTATCGTATTTATTGCCAGACTGAAGCCTACCTGCATTCACAAATGTCAATAGCATATATAACAGGTCTGAGGTCTCAGATTTGGACTACATAGTACGCTTAAGTGACCGCTAGTCTGAAACTCAAATTACGTAGTGTGCTATTCGCTACCGCAAGCAAGTTCAAGTGACTACTCACTTGAACTACGTAGTGTACGAGGCTCCGCAAGTCGTCTATGAATTGCACCAGTTAGCCACCGGCGAGCGAGTGATGAATACTTCATTACTACAAAAATAGGGCAAAGGTTGCCCTTTCAAACGACTTGTAGCATTTTTATTTCGTTCACAAAACATACGTTTACTCCACGCCAATACATGCGAGCTGGATTTGGTTTGTTCAAGGGAAATGTTTAGGTTCAATGATAAGTATTTTTTGTGAACGTATTTTTTTTTAGATTGGTATAGTTTTAATTAATAGTCTAGAGATAATACTGAGTGTTTAGTAGTATAAATGACTAATAATTTCAGTGTATATCTGGTTTGTGAAAAAAAAAGATTCATATATTAAAACTGTTGCTGAATTAAAGTTTTCCGGTTTTAGATACAGAATAAGTACATTATATTTTCAACATGTAATGTACACTTTTTATGTGTTACTGACATTCAAAAAAGGTAAATTCCTGAATAAGAAAGTCCTTGCAAAAAATTGAAAACATTCAAATAAAAAAAAGCACGCAAACGAATGAAAAAATATACATGTTGTACAAAGAACCACCGAGCAACCATTGAAAAAAGAAGTATATTTTCCGGATATAGAGTGTTTAAAATATGTGAAAAATCCGCGTGTAAACCCGTTTTAGGCAAAATGTATGATTTATTTGATCCTGTCTGACGGCTAACAGTTTTTGGTCTTACTTATTATAATGTATAGTTTGGTATGAACACCAGTTAGTTAGAGTCTAATGGTGAAAAATGAGTGAAAATTAAAAAAAAAGTCTTGATGACTGGTTGAACAATAAATAATTGTTACAAAAGTGAACACTGTAATGTGATATAGACACATCGGCATTTATGTTCGTCTTTATTCAAATAAATAAATAAAATAATAAGCAATTAAACTGAATAAAAAGTTATGATACAACATTTTTTAATGATGTCTGTGTGGATCCGCGATAATTTAAGTACGTATTAACCCGGCACAGACCTCAAAAATATTGTAGGTATAATTTCATACTTCTATATTTTTTTTACTATTTGAAGTTGGTTTTTTAAATTACTTTTGGCTACGTTAATGTAGGCCTAAGCAAATTAACAATTTAATTCCGTTCGCTAAGAAGAAAGCCCTTATGGAAACAGTTAGTTTTCCATATCTTTAAGTTACTGATTTTGTTGTAATTTGAACTATTATTGCGTTGCGGTAAAATGCGTCAGGTCTTCTCGTTGTTCATATCACAGTGTCTAACGACGAAGAACTTCAACGCGTGCAACCCACTGGTTATGACCTATGGAGCCAAAACGTGGACGATCAAAGTGAGGCTGATCCACAAATTTAAAGTCACTCTGCTAGCAATGGACAGCTTTGCTTGGAGTTTATCTAAAGGAAAGAATCCGAATTGAAGTGTCTCTCACTTTGCAAGCTGATTTGGCAATGGTCATATAACTCGAAGAACTGACAACCGTTAGGGTAAACGAGAGAGTGGAGACCGTGTTTAAGGAAGCGTAGTGTAAGGCCAGGTCGAGTGACGACTTTCGAGAGGCGGCTGGTAGCGACTGGATGACGAGAGCCAAAGATCGGGCTCTGTGGAATTCACAAGGAGACATTTACGTCTAGCAATGGACGAATACGTGCTGATGATGAATAAGACTATAACATTGGTTGCTGGATCGATTGAAATGCAGTTTTCAGTGTTGGATAAAAAAGGATTTAAGTTAAAATCTGATGTACCTTGCATCTCAAAGCGATAAATAAAAGCCGTGAATTACTTAAAAAAAACTATTTGATGGCTCAACGAATTTTGATGAAATTTGGTTTATAGGAAATTTGGATACAAAGAATACTTTTATCCTAGGAAAAAGTCCACGCAGGCAAAGCAGTGGGGTGCAGGTGGTAGTAGTAGTACATAGCACATCAAACCTACAAGCGTTCTTATGCAGTCGGAATGCTTGGAATTCGGAATCCCGCAATCATAGCAGTGTGGCACAAACGATGTGGCAATGGCGCGAGAATAGTAAGATGTTTGTTCATATTGTCAAGCTGCAGTCGATGATTATATTCTTTCATCCATACCCTAGCTATATTAAAGGCAATTGTAAAGAATAGTTTTAAATCAAAGTTCTCTTGCAATTGCCTCCCCAGGACACCACCCCCCCGTTTGATTTTAGGGGGCATTTGGCCCCCTCTTCCCCCCACTTCCGCGGTCCCTGTTGCTAACTTCCCGCCCTTACATCGTAAATCTCCGAGCAATTGTATGCATTCGATATGCAAGCCCGAGTTCAAAGTTTTGCAATCATAATAGCGTGTTTACCTACAATGAGACGTAGTAAAGGCGAGGTTCGTAAGGTAGTTGATCAGATTGTCAATTGGCAGCCAGTTTTATATGAAAAGCCCGACTGAGAACAAAACTAAAATGAGGCAAAAAGTTAAGTGACAATGGTTGCTAACCAACTTTAAATCGTTATAGATCCTAAATAATCATTCGATATTAAAATTCAATGACACCCCCTTAACTTATTTTGTCGACTTTCATTTTGTTCTTTTTCACAATATGGCGTCTTGTTTTCGCCATATTGCATTTTGGTTACTGTCATGTCTTTAGTAGCACTCGCAAGATTAAGACAAATCGATTGACATAAGAATCATCAAAATCGGTCCACGCGTTTCTTATATATTGTGCCACAAAACAACACAGACAAACAAACAAACAAACATACATACATACATACATACATACATACATACATACATACATACATACATACATACATAAGCTGATAAACACATACCCTCTGCTCAGTCAGGTAACAAAGTGAACAAACTTAACCTCGCGCCTGCTGCTTCACAGCTCTTTTCTCTAATCCTGTGTAATATTATGTTTCACAATATGAGACCAGTTGTAACATTTAGCCTGACGTACAAACCCCGGGAGCACATGGTGTGATGTAACGGGAGTGTGTACACTGTACATGGGCTTTTTTAATCGCGATATAAAAAGATTTTATGGACATACGCGTTCAGATTAGGATAATGCGTTCGGAAAAGCTGACACGGTTGAAAAGGATAACATGTTTTTCGTTTCGATGGTTTTATTATAAACTAGCTGTACCTACGGATAAGTACGCGTGGTCATTTCTCTAGGTTAAAAGTACTATAATTATGAGCTATTCTAGGACCTAAAATACCAGTATACCAACAATCTCAGCCAACAATTGATCAATATTGCTTCCGCCCCGTCAAAAATATTTTATAGATTGCTCGGCTTCTACTTATCGGATTTAGATACCAATTACCCCAGTTATTAAGTCAAACCCTAAGATATCCAACTGTGAAAACGGCATCGAAATCGGTCCACAAGTTTTAACACAAACATACAGAAATACAGACAGAGAAACACGTTTTTTTATATGTTATATTTTGTTAATTAGCTTATTTTAAATACTCTAGACCTTTTTTATCTTCTTTGTGCGGACTTTTTCGTATCTATTGTTTTTTTATAAGTATAGATTACTACATTAGAATTAACATAATATTGGACCCCTATCCAATATTATGTTAATTTTATGTTTTCGGTGCAAAAAAGGTGTCCACAATTTAAACGCATCATATAAATTATGACTGTGTCAATTTCCAGTACTTTCAGCGTGACACGTGTTCTTTTAAATAGCTTTCAACTAAGATCCTGCGTGAACCCTTTAATTTTTCGGGACGAAAGGTATCCAAGGTCCTACCTCGTAGTATGAACTCAAATCATACCAAGCTTCAGTTGAAATCATTTAGTGGTTTCGGCGTGATGCGCGGCCAAGATACAGACAGACAGGCAGACAGACAAAAAAGAAAAAAGAAACACTTTTGGCTTCAGTACCGAATATAGAGTAACCTCCAAAAATATATCAAAATATCTTCAATGTACAGAATTGGATCTGTTACAGTTTTATTATAAGTATAGATAGAAAATTAATACATCGGAATCGAGATACATTATTTGAGGCATTCAGATTTTCTCGAAATCTCTTTCTCTGTTTCGGGTCGTCCGTCTTCAGGCTTCGACCAATATTAAATGAATGGATGGGCCCAAGCGGCGGATTTTTGAAGTCTGTAAAGTGAGAGCCGGAGCTCACCTGGTCTTAGTCGGTCTCTGTCCGTGCGAGGCGAGACAGTTCGCAAGTGTTCCTTACTCTTACTCCACTTGAAAAAGACCACTGTATGTGGTTGAAACGTGTACGTGATGAACTCCCGTTTTTGTCTATTAAAATAGATAAATACAGTTTATATTTATTTATCACACATTAATTATATTTTTACATCTTTTTTGTAACAAATGCACGACAATGATATATCAGGTGTTGAAGACTATTGTTAACCAGAATCCGATTGTTGACTCGTTATGTTTAAGCAAGTTGTATGGACAAGACCGTCCATTCATTTTATATTGGTCGAAGTCTTCAGGCACCTAATGTATTGGTACTAATATTTATTCTGTGCATAATGTGTTCTAGCTTTCGCCCGCGACTACGTCCACGCGGACTACAGATTTATGCGAATAAAGCATCCTATGTTTTTCTAGGATATTAATAACCAATGCAGAAGTATAGCACCAACGCTCTTGATGCTTTTTGACAGACTTGTTATTATTTTTTCTCCAACTCCATGTCAACCGTGTTACTTACAGCGAGTAATCGTTTTTTTTTCTACTTTTCCCGTGGAATATTTCAATTTTCTGGGATTAAATGTATGCTGTGTTAGTTTTTATATTATAAATTACCTATCTACAAAGTTTCATTAAAATCGGATCAGTCGTTTTAGTGTGAAAGCTTCCCAAACAAAAAAAAAACAAAAAAGAAACAAACAGACAACGTTTCACTTTTATATATTGGTGTGAATTTACTGTTTTGTCTATGAACATTTATTTACGCAATCATTCTATATATTATTGTTATTCCAAAATCTGAATGCCCGGCAATAATAATTTAGATTTTATTGTATACATGACAACAATACGAAATTGACTGTAAATCAACATTTATTTTTCAATTTTATTCCAAATTTTTGAATTATCGAGGTCCAGTAAAATAAATAATAAAATTAAAAAACTAGCTGCGCCCCACGGTTTTACCCGCTGACACCTGACACTTCGACATCTGTCACTTCGACACCTGTCAATTTGAAATCTGTCACTTTTACATTTGTGATGTTGATGAAAAGTACCCTATGTGTTATTCCAAGACATAAAGTATCTATTTACAAGACATCCAAATCCATTCAGCCGTTTAAATGTGACGGAGTAACAAACCCATACAAACACATGCATACAAACTTTTGCCTTTATAATATTTGTGTGATTATGAAATTCAAAACCGAGTCGAACATAAATTTTAGACAGAGATCGTAACACGTACAAAAGTCGTCCTCAGTCTCATTTTCCTCAGCAAAAATATCAAATTTTAAAATCTTGCCTCCGTGTGAACCTTTGTTACAAACGCTTCCAAGACCACAAAATGTTACGAGAAGTCTCTCAATTGTTTTTCAGACCATTCCGGCGGTGCGAACGGAGGAAATTCTACAGTTTCTTCTTTAAAATGCGGTGTTTTCATTTACTTGAGATTAAATTCATAAAAAGAAAAAGACAAAAGATTTGAAGATACGGTGGCGGAGTTTCAAGATTAAAGTAAAGACGACATATTTGGTTTGAAGTTCTTCCAACAATCAAAAAGAGACACACATTTAGTTAAGTTTTATTCGTGTATAGAGTTTACGTCAAGAATACATGTTTTAAAACTAACATGGTCACAAACACTAGAAATATAATCATAAGAAACGGGATGTTTACCATGGATACTATTTGTATTGAGTTCCCGATATTTGGGCACTGTTGTAAGCGCCAAGAACACGGATAACTGAAGTAACTGCTGGATTACATTTCAAAATTCTGTAAATATGTTTTTCTATACATACCAATAGTATCCATGGTAAATATCCCTTTTCTAATGTATATACTTCTACGTCAAGAATGTTTAAAAAAATACGGATTAAACACTGCCAAATCGAAAATGATGCACCCTTGTTATGCCGAATGGTGACATATAACCATTGACATATATGTAATATATAACGATGCCTATAACTGAGTATTTAGCTGAGCAGATCGTTTCATTAATGACAAGTGCCACTTCCCAGCAAAATAGATATGTTGATGCCATTCACTTAAGACAAAATAAACTAATCAAGTTAAAAATAGTTTTTATGAAGATGATATTTATCACACGCAGGTAATGTGTTAAATACTAGCGGTAACTATAGTTACTGTTACACTATACAAAACCTGATTACTACACGAACGCTTGCCGCAGGTAAGACTGCATT
Organism: Alsophila aescularia; assembly: GCA_946251855.1. Taxonomy (NCBI): domain Eukaryota; kingdom Metazoa; phylum Arthropoda; class Insecta; order Lepidoptera; family Geometridae; genus Alsophila; species Alsophila aescularia. The sequence continues at coordinate 35,414,566 of OX276384.1, forward strand.
CGCAACCTGGGTAGGTACTTTTGTACAGGCTAGTGGCAGCGCTATTAACGCGCTAGTCACGCGCATCTGCATCGTCCCTCCCATAGTCAACAAATCGTTTGACAGTACTAAACTAAAATGTACACCGATATCAAAAGATTCATAATAATTGCGCCTCTAGGCTGAACTTGGCTGAGGGTGGCTGAAGCTTTGAGCGGGACACCGCTTTATCATTGTAAAGCGCTTTTTACTTTGCACTCATTGTGAAATATCCTTTGAAATTGCATAGCAGCTTAACTAGGCATTTCAGCTTTAAAAAAGGTACGAAAAATGCTCAAAGTAATGTCAACTGAAGGCTGTATTCACACACACTTGGACACTTAGACTAGACAGATAAAACGAATTATTTCGATGAAATTTCTTGCTATCTTTTTTGTTTCCTTATAAATATAATCTGGGCGTCTTCAAGGCTGGAGTGAATCTTGCTATCGGCTACATCACCGTTTAGTACGAGTATCAGGCAAGTTGCTCGTCAAACGTAGTTCTATTCTACAAACAAACAAAAAACTATACCTAAATATAAAACAGTACCTTGAAATACTGATGCCCGTTCCCACTAACCCTAAGAATCGCCTAAATCAGATGAGATGAAATATTTAGGAGATGCCAAGGGCAAAAAAAGATTACCTAACTTTACGTTTTAGGTGATAATAACTAGTGAAGTTAGACGTTACTTAAAGTTACGACATCGATTCGGGGGTGCTTAATAATAGGCAACTCTTAAACTGACAGCGAGCGCGAGTACCTTAAAAGTCACTTATTAAAAATGGATTGGTAACACAGAAAATTACGCTTCAGACTTTTCTTAGTTTAGGAGTTCCTTAGGCGTCGCCGTGGGTTAGTGAAAACGGGAATGACTAACTGACAGGCTAAACACAGCCTGATCCTTATGATGACGTGACTAGAGATTCAAAATACGGAGGATTACCTCCTTCATTAACCTAGGTGTGCATAAAGGAGTTATTTTTTAATATTCCATTCCAACGGGGTGGCAAAGTTTGTACACGAGTACAGTTTCGGGGCGCTGCTCAGCTAGTATAACATAAATGGAAGACTTTACTCTAAGCGAGAAGACCACCATTGTGACTTCTTTTATACAGTTTGATTTTTATGTATTTTTTTTTCTTTGTACTGTCGTGTTTAATAAAGATATTATGTACCTATCTATAACGTTAGATAGATAGATAGATAGATACTACTTTATTGCAACTAAAAATATATTATTACACATAAAATAAAATAAAAAACTCAACGTTGAGTTCAATGTTTGTTTGTTTGTCGTATGTGGTAGTGCTTACCTCTGATGTTAGAGTTTGTCAAGCTGCCCGAGGACCTGACATAGCTTGAGGACTGCTATTAATCAATAACAACCGGGATCGACAACTTAACGTGCCCTCTGAAGCACGGAGCGATGGAAAACCGCACAAAACTTAAAAAAGTCATTGCTGCGGAGCCTAGGATTGAACCCGGTATCGTTGGATTCTAAAATGCACTTTAGAACCGTTAGGCTACCATCGCTCTGTTGAGTTCAATAATGTTCAATGACTGCACTGATGATCGTCGAGCATGACGTACACATGCCTAGTAATACCATTTAACTTTATAATTTAGTCAAATATGCGAAGCTTGATCACTGCTGTACACTATACTCGTACTAACGCCCCACGCAAGGTAGCGCTATAGAAATCATGGAAATTGACTATGATTACAGAACTATCATGAATATTGTATGCTCCAATTTTAGATGTGGGTTATTGATACGTTCAGGACTGTCAGGAACGTCATTAGCAGTTTCTAAAGGTTTCCTATTTAGAAAACATAATGTATATGCTTGATATTCAACGGTAACTCTTGTATCTATGTGAATAATACTACATAATGCTGCTCCCCTACAAATCACAATCAATTCATCTTATAACCAGGATCCTAAAGGTATCATTTTACCAATTATTTTGAAAGCGATACCAGAATATTCTCCGGAATTATTGAGGGTAGATCCTACTAAATCTGGAGAGCGGAGTCGATATTTTTCGATTTTCTTTATGAAGATAAAGTTTCAAGATGATCGTGGGAAATAGCTATAGAGAGATTTTGCAAGATCAGATGATTTTGGATGAATCTTGGATATTAATATGTAGCCTTTAACATAATTGATCATTTTAATGATCAGCATATGACGTTTCTTCAGTGAAAGATGATGGGGCCACTATGGCTACACACTGGACTGTGCAAGATGGAAGAGTCCTTGAATTTTAAAAATCTTTCACCTGCCAGTTTTCTCACGATGTTTGCTCCACGGTTTTTGAGCGATGATTAACAATGAAATCTATAGATGGTTGAATATAACAACAAACAACGTTGGGCAACATTGGGTTTGTCTAAAATTATAATAGGATTCACTATAGTCGACGTCGTTATATTTTTTTTAGTTTCACGCAAAAACGACTTTAGTAGGTTGTACAACAAAGTGCATCAAATATGCAATTTTATCCCATACAATTATCCGGCCGAGCCAAAGGAGAGGGACGATTTTGAAGTCGATGATAAAATGACTTGTTTTATAAACGAGTACACACTCTGCTTTCTACTTTAATTGTGAGCAAATGAAACAATAATAGTATATTGAATAACCAAATATATAAATACTGCTAAGGAAAGACGAGGGTTCCTTTTCCTTCTCTTTTTGAAAAATATTTCTACATGATACACTAGGCTCGGTTCAGAGATTCTAGAGAATTAGAGAAGTAAAACACTTTTATGTACTAGAGAATAAAATTCAGTTTTATGTCGCCTGAAACTAGCTTAAACGAGAATTTTAAGATCATGAGAAGTGAAAAATTTATTTTATTGCAATTGTGGAAAGTATTGTTATAATATTGCGAACTGATTTTGTGATTTTCTTTATTTTTAAAACATTGAATGCAGTATATATACAGAATGGATTTTTTTAACCACAACCGAAAGAAAGTACTCTAAATACTGGAGATAAGAAACATTCCTTAATTTTTTTAAATAAATCAATCTGCATTCAAAGATTTATGAAAAGTCCCTTGCCACACTCGGTAATCAAACCTGCTAAAATCCGAAAAAATTACATGCTGTACTTTTATGGCATTAATCGATAGGATCAATCATAAGGTTCAAATAAAAACTTATAAATTCAATGGGACAAGATAAAGCACCATTACTCAAAGGTCGATCAGATTACTTCTGTTAGTACCTTATTAACAATTATCTTTGACGTCATTTATTTATTATATGACGAAGAACTATTTAGATTTCAATTTGCACGTATTTGTAAATAAACTCTTTAATAAATAATTTCTCTTCTCTTTATAAAAAGAACAAACTTGTGTATCTAACAACATGGAGCTCATTTCGGAGTTTTTTTTTTTTTCATTCAATTAAAATAAGTTAACATTTTATGGATTTCCTTTTATTTTATTTATAATGTTTGTTAGAAAGATTTGCTTCTTATGATTGACCCTGTCGATTGATGCCATAAGAGTACAGGATGTTAATTTTTAGGTTTTAGCCGATTTGATTCCCGAGTGTGGCAAGCGAATTTTCGAAAATCTACGACTGTAGATTTGTTTGTTTTAAAAAATAAAGGAATCCTTTTCTCCAAAATAAAGAAAGGAAATAAAGGTTTTCTTTGAGTAAAATTTGCTATCTCCAATATTAAGAGTACTGTACAGTACGGAGGTACATCACTCCCGGAGTGGTTAAAAAAAAAACATTCTGTATATTTATATATATATTTTAAACTTGAATAGTAGCGCAAGTATAATGGCATCGGCATTACGTTCTACTCCGGAAAGACAAAGTAAAACCAAAAAGAAAAAGATTTTCCGAATACACAGCTGCTTCTGGCCTTATTTCGATTCATTATACAAATGTAGGCGTCTGTTCCGAGCCTAATTGGGTTAAATTAACTGAAAGGAATCAATTACATTGATGAATAAAATTCATGGATCTTCTCCTTTTCCTCGGGAATAAATTGGGGCGAGAAGGCCAAGGGAATATAAAAATTTGGAACAGAACTGATTAGTTTACTGCATCACGATCGGGTGGACTGAGCGATTTAGAATTCCTCGCACTACGGAACCTTAAAAACTAACTTAGAAGACAACAAAATTACAGGTTCGATTAGTATTGTCTAATAAAAACCTTACAAGTACTTTTGTTGTAATTGCGCACTCAACATGCAAAATACACCCAAAGCGAGACGCCATTCAGTGCACGCCTTGCCATCTCGAATAAGATCATAGTATTATGAAGTAACGTCTTACGTTTATTTTCGTAAATGTATAATAGTGAGTTAATGAAGCATAGAATAAGAAAATATAATGAATTTGTCAAAAAAACTTTAAACTATACGACTTCATATCGCACTGTGCAAAAGTTCCCATTATAATATTAGAACGCCCCCATCTCGAATAAGATAAGTGAGTCGTCAGTGTTTCCGGTAAATTATAACCCAGGTGTGTTCAAGTCAAGAGTGAATAGGTATCTTCTAGGCTAACGTGGTACACCTTCGACCACATCATCACTTTCCATCAGGTGAGATCGTGGTCAAACGATTGCCTAGTCCGTAATAAAAAAAAACATAGTATTAAGGAGTAACGTGCCATGTTATAGTAGTAAATCTATAGTAGTGAGGTAATTACGCAAGGAATAAGAAAATATATGAATTTTTCAAAAACTTCCAAACTATACGACATCATATCGCACTATGCAAAAGTTTCCATTATAATATTAGAACGCCCCCATCTCGAATAAGATCATAGTATTAAGGAGTAACGTGCCATGTTATAGTAGTAAATCTATAGCAGTGAGGTAATTACGCAAGGAATAAGAAAATATATGAATTTGTCAAAAACTTCCAAACTATACGACATCATATCGCACTGTGCAAAAGTTTCCATTATAATATTAGAACGCCCCCATCTCGAATAAGATCATAGTATTAAGGAGTAACGTGCCACGTTATAGTAGTAAATCTATAGTAGTGAGGTAATTACGCAAGGAATAAGAAAATATATGAATTTGTCAAAAACTTCCAAACTATACGACATCATATCGCACTGTGCAAAAGTTTCCATTATAATATTAGAACGCCCCCATCTCGAATAAGATCATAGTATTAAGGAGTAACGTGCCATGTTATAGTAGTAAATCTATAGTAGTGAGGTAATTACGCAAGGAATAAGAAAATATATGAATTTGTCAAAAACTTCCAAACTATACGACATCATATCGCACTGTGCAAAAGTTTCCATTATAATATTAGAACGCCCCCATCTCGAATAAGATCATAGTATTAAGGAGTAACGTGCCATGTTATAGTAGTAAATCTATAGTAGTGAGGTAATTACGCAAGGAATAAGAAAATATATGAATTTGTCAAAAACTTCCAAACTATACGACATCATATCGCACTGTGCAAAAGTTTCCATTATAATATTAGAACGCCCCCATCTCGAATAAGATCATAGTATTAAGGAGTAACGTGCCATGTTATAGTAGTAAATCTATAGTAGTGAGGTAATTACGCAAGGAATAAGAAAATATATGAATTTGTCAAAAACTTCCAAACTATACGACATCATATCGCACTGTGCAAAAGTTTCCATTATAATATTAGAACGCCCCCAACTCGAATAAGATCATAGTATTAAGGAGTAACGTGCCATGTTATAGTAGTAAATCTATAGTAGTGAGGTAATTACGCAAGGAATAAGAAAATATATGAATTTGTCAAAAACTTCCAAACTATACGACATCATATCGCACTGTGCAAAAGTTCCCATTATAATATTAGAACGTTCGCTCTAAGTAGTACAGTTTTACGACGTTTTACTAATTACAGGAAGTCGTAAAAATTGATTTATTTATTTTCCGCGTTCACAAATTTAATTTTGTTCTTGACACCCCGTTTAGTTAGGTTCTTGGACTTGATATATTACCTACTCCTTCTTTACTACAATTTAATACCACAGACATGTTTGAAAATAGAGTTGATAGAATCTTATTACTTATAAACCGATTCAATTCAAAGTTTTTTTTTAACATTTTCACCGACTTCTTTGAGAGCGCGTAGACAATTTGCGCGATGTTTTTTAAATGAAATAAGCAGATACTCTCTAGATAGTCCAATTAAAATTTATTAATCAAAAAAGTAGTTGTGGTTGTTTCTTTTATAAATCATTTTTATTGATTTAGTAGGATTTTTTAAATTGCATTGAATCCGGTATTTTTGTTTTTTTTTCGTTTTACAAAAATCGGGAACGAAGTTGATGGGTTAAAAATTATTACATGTTCTTTTCATTTTAATATTTGCTCACGAAATAACGCTTTTAAAATGATTTTTATTTGCTTTCAGGTACTTGCTACAATTAATAAGCCTAAAATTTCGAGGCTCGTGAAATTTTATTTAACATAAGACTTAAATCACAAACCTAAATTCTAGCTTTTGTTCCACCAAACATATTTTAAGCAAAAAATGAAGTTTGAATAAAAACTTGAGATATACGTTTAATCCAATTAGTTGGTATTGAAACGATATCATAAATTTTCTGCCTAAAAAATTAGAACTTTCTATCGAATTTTTAAAGAAGGAGGATAAATGTATAGAAAAATAATGTTTTTTTGATGTCACGTATGTTCATTCATATCTTTGGGATTTCTTGAGTAGAGCTGATAGTTTGAATCATCCTGCCAATCCCAATCCCTCAACAACCCTCTGATCATCATTGTCAGCCCGTGTCAGTCTATTGCTGGACATATGCCTCTCCCATAGCACGTCATCAGTGGCGTACTTTTGGCCCGATCTATGGTTCTTGTTTTCCAATTTCTGCCAGATATTTTGCGTACATCCTGTCTCTACCTAGCTGGAGGATGCCCTACACTACGCTTGCCGAGTCACGTTCTCCACTCAAGAACACTTCTACACAAACAGTTATCAGCCCTTCGACAAATATGACCAGCCCTTCAGCTTGCTAATCTAAATCTGTCCTAACCTGAGTCTGTCGTAAAACGAATCTGTTCTAACTTGAACAAGTGATCCAAACTATGGGCTATGTCGATAACTTTGGTTCTCTATCGGGATACCTTGTTTCGGATAAAATCTTTCAGAGAAACTTCTAGCATAGCCTTTTCCATAGCCCGCTGAGCGACTTTAAATTGGTGGACTATCCAAACCATGTACACGTCTCGGCTTCGTAAGTCTTAACAGGTAGAACGCACTGGCTCCCCAACCAATTTAGATAAACATAGTGTAAATGTAATTATATATTTCCTATTCTAGAAAGTTTCATTTCATGAAGACTGTATCAATAGATCGGAAGTTATCGTTCAACATATACGAGTATACATACAAACGCCGATACGTCCGAGTTAGTTTGAAGACCTCGCTTTGCTTGGTGATATCTAATCACCAAGCAAAGCGAGGTCTTCAAAAAAATACTGTATTTTTATAGATTTCTTATATCATGCTTTTACAAGATAAATGTATGGAAAAATAATGTTTTTTTGCGTTCACATGAAAGTCTACAATTAAGTAAACTTTACGCTTTTTCTTTTCTAGCTTACTGTAAAATGAGCTAGGCCTGTAAAAAGCCTGTATTTTGTCAACAAACAAAAACTGAGAAGCCCTGCTACGGCAACGCACAAAAGCTGAAAATCCTCTGCAGAACCGTTAAGATTGAATAGACGCTAGGCAAGAGTGTTCCGTATAAATATTTTATGTTCAGGCTGATAACTTGATGTGTTCTGTCTCATTCAATTTTCTTTCTTATTTCCCTGTTTAGGGAAAAAGAGATTTATAAAATTTTCACGGATGTTTTATCATGGGTGAAATGATATTCATTTGTTTCATATTTCTAGGAATGAATGGGTTATCCAGTTTACTTTTTGGAATACCTAAAATGTTTTCCTTCATTCGTCAATGCTTTTTAAGGAAAAATCTTTTTGTTTGTTTGGAGAATGCTTTTGGTCACTTGCTGGAAAGACCTAGTTACAGAAGGGGGGACAAAAGTGCTCAAGGACCTGCGAGAGCACAAACTTTGGCTCAAAGTTGAGGATTAGCGAGAGATCATGCAACATAGAAAGAAATTGCGTTTGTTTTTGTCGGAGGCCCTGATATGGGTTGCAGAGCTAGCGGTTTATTAAGTTTAAGTTTAAGGACCGTCAGGTGTTATTAATTACAAATCCTACTTATGCGGATTTACTTATTTGTCAGTTTTTGTTTGTTGATCCTCAAACACGGTATACGTCAAGTCTGGCGCTTTAATGAATATGTGTGCTGTCACCTCTGACTGCATCATCAAATTAGTGCATTGTCATCGGGTCAGTAACATCGACTTGATACGTCAAGAAATAAATTGACCATAATTAGGTTACAAAATCGAACTTAACATAAACTTCGTTACTAATAAACTTGGTATAAACTTTTATGCTAGGTACAAAGATGGAATAGTACAAATCAATGCTAATAAACACGTAATAAACCAATTGCGGAATAACCTCGACATAAATAATCTGTCAAACTCTATACCAACCCCGACCCTAGTATAAGCTTGGTATAGCCACAGAATAAGTAATAGTAAGCCAGTATTACACCAAAACCTCACCTCCAAAAACTTAAAACTAAAATAACTATAATATCCAACCAAAGGACAAACAAAAATAACAAGTGTGTCGTAGGTAGTGAGGGCGGGCTGGTGGAAATTGTTCAAGCGGTCGGGTTGGAGTTCTTTAAGACCCTCCGCACAAGTAGAATACATAGCGCACAATCAATTAACTAGTAAACGATATAAGTATCAAATAACGTATAACGAACTTCGTAATCGTAGACTTTGGAATGATTTGTTTGTATTTTGAGTTTTAATGTGAATCTTGACGATGACAGTCTGTCAGATCAAAATTTTTGTCATATACCAAAACTTTTTTGGAAGGGTTTAGATAGATAGATATAACTCTTTATTGCGCAAGAAATGAAACTGATGATACATGGGTTTGTCTATGAAATGCAAGGTTGCCGCTCTTATTTCGGTTATAACCATGGATTTATAATTACAATGTTATACCGAGTTTATTAGAAAGAAATTATTCCTACATAATATCGAACTAATTCTTGGAATACGTATACCAGGAGTAACGAAGAAATAAGATGAGAATACTGAATTACCATTAGTAACACTGTAATAAAATAGCACGTGAAGGTATATATATATACCTTTATATAACTTTATTTACCTTCACAAGACTTCTTGTAATTCAGTATTTTTTTCATATTACATAATCAGAATCCAACTGAACCCCAAAATATAACCACCCTCAGGCACGCTAACTATAATTGCAGCCTCAGGTTAAAAGGAGTGAGATGAAAGGACACTTCTTACATAAAGGCTCGAGTCTCTCTGAATACGTCTACAACAACAACTTTGCCATCACGATGAACCTTATTGTTATTGCAATAGAGGAGATATTGCAGAGGTAGGTCTGTCTCGTAAGTTGGCAGGACCACAATATCTAGTTTTCCAGTCTGGATTGCCATGGAAAAGGTTAAGCGCTGTTACTAAAATGGCTCGGTAATGTTCAATAAGACGTGAGCTTTCCAAAAGATTGAGTCGCAAATTAGAAACTATACTAAAATAACGTTGCTGTAAATATTTAAATCTTAATACAATAGCTTTCCCTTCTTTCAGTACAAAATCTGTGGACTGGAAACTTTCCATAATATAAAAAAAATAGAATAAAAACCACAGTTTTAAAATTATAATATTTTGTGTTTTTACCTAGATTATACAGCAGTTGGTTTTATTAACAATTGATTTAGTCAGGATTGATCTGTGGACTGGAAAATTCCATAATATTAAAAAAAAAAATGAATAAAAACCACAGTTTTCAAATTAAAATATTTTGTATTTTTACCTAGATTATACAACAGTTGGTTTTATTAACAATTGATTTAGTCAGGATTGATCTGTGGACTGGAAAATTCCATAATATTTAAAAAAAATAGAATAAAAACCACAGTTTTCAAATTAAAATATTTTGTATTTTTACCTAGATTTTACAGCAGTTGGTTTTATTAACAATTGTTTTAGTCAGGATTGATCTGTGGACTGGAATCTTTCCATAATAATAAAAAAAAAAATGAATTAAAACCACAGTTTCCAAATTAAAATATTTTGTTTTTTTACCTAGATTATAGAGCAGTTGGTTTTATTAACAATTGATTTAGTCAGGATTGATCTATGGACTGGAAACTTTCCATTGTATTAAAAAAAATAGAATAAAAACCACAGTTTTCAAATTAAAATATTTTGTGTTTTTACCTAGATTATACAGCAGTTGGTTATATTAACAATGGATTTAGTCAGGATTGGTCTGTGAACTGGAAACTTTCCAAAATATAAAAAAAAAATAGCATAAAAAACACAGTTTTCAAATTAAAATATTTTGTGTTTTTACCTAGATTATACAGCAGTTGGTTTCATTAACTATTGATTTAGTCAGGATTGATCTGTGGACTGGAAACTTTCCATAATATTAAAAAAATTGAATAAAAACCACAGTTTTCAAATTAAAATATTATGTGTTTTTACGTAGATTATACAGCAGTTGGTTTAGTAACAATTGATTTAGTCAGTATTGATCTGTGGACTGGAAATTTTCCTAAAAATATAAAAAAATAAAATTGAATAAAAACCACAGTTTTCAAATTAAAATATTTTGTGTTTTTACCTAGATTATACAGCAGTTGGTTTCATTAACTATTGATTTAGTCAGGATTGATCTGTGGACTGGAAACTTTCCATAATATTAAAAAAATTGAATAAAAACCACAGTTTTCAAATTAAAATATTATGTGTTTTTACGTAGATTATACAGCAGTTGGTTTAGTAACAATTGATTTAGTCAGTATTGATCTGTGGACTGGAAACTTTCCAAAATATTAAAAAAAAATAGAAAAAAAACACAGTTTTCAAATTAAAATATTTTGTGTTTTTACCTAGATTATACAGCAGTTGGTTTTATTAACTATTGATTTAGTCAGGATTGATCTGTGGACTGGAAACTTTCCATAATATTAAAAAAATTAGAATAAAAATCACAGTTTTCAAATTAAAATATTTTGTGTTTTTACCTAGATTATAAAGCAGTTGGTTTTATTAACAATTGATTGAGTCAGGATTGATCTGTAGACTGGAAAATTCCATTATATTAAAAAAAATATAGAATAATAACCACAGTTTTAAAATTAAAATATTTTGTGTTTTTACCTTGATTATACAGCAGGTGGTTTTATTAACAATTGATTTAGTCAGGATTGATCTGTGGACTGGAAAATTCCATAATATTAAAAAAAATATAGAATAATAACCACAGTTTTAAAATTAAAATATTTTGTCTTTTTACCTTGATTATACAGCAGTTGGTTATATTAACAATTGATTTAGTCAGTATTGGTCTATGGACTGGAAACTTTCCAAAATATAAAAAAAATAGAATTAAAACCACAGTTTTCAAATTAAAATATTTTGTTTTTTTTTTACCTAGATTATAAAGCAGTTGGTTTTATTAACAATTGATTTAGTCAGGATTGATCTGTGGACTGGAAAATTCCACGATATTAAAAAAATAATAGAATAATAACCACAGTTTTAAAATTAAAATATTTTGTGTTTTTACCTTGATTATACAGCAGTTGGTTTATTAACAATTGATTTAGTCAGTATTGATCTGTGGACTGGAAACTTTCCATAATATTAAAAAAAATAGAATAAAAACCACAGTTTTCAAATTAAAATATTTTGTGATTTAACCTAGATTATACAGCACTTGGTTTTATTAACAATTGATTTAGTCAGGATTGATCTGTGGACTGGAAACTTTCCATAATATAAAAAAAATAGAAAAAAAACCACAGTTTTCAAATTATAATATTTTGCGTTTTTACCTAGATTATACAGCAGTTGGTTTTATTAACAATTGATTTAGTCAGGATTGATCTGTGGACTGGAAAATTCCATAATATTAAAAAATAAATGAATAAAAACCACAGTTTTCAAATTAAAATATTTTGTATTTTTACCTAGATTATACAGCAGTTGGTTTTATTAACAATTGATTTAGTCAGGATTGATCTGTGGACTCGAAAATTCCATAATATTAAAAAAAAATTGAATTAAAACCACAGTTTTCAAATTAAAATATTTTGTGTTTTTACTTAGATTATACAGCAGTTGGTTTTATTAACAATTGATTTAGTCAGGATTGATCTGTGGACTGGAAACTTTAAATAAAATTTAAAAAAAAATTGAATAAAAACCACAGTTTTCAAATTAAAATATTTTGTGTTTTTACCTAGATTATACAGCAGTTGGTTTTATTAACAATTGATTTAGTCAGGATTGATCTGTGGACTGGAAACCTTTTCATAATATAAAAAAAAAGAATAAAAACCACAGTTATCAAATAATAATATTTTGTGTTTTTACCTAGATTATAGGTTTTATTAACAATTGATTTAGTCAGGATTGATCTGTGGACTGGAAAATTCCATAATATAAAAAAAAAATTGAATAAAAACCACAGTTTTCAAATTAAAATATTTTGTATTTTTACCTAGATTATACAGCAGTTGGTTTTATTAACAATTGAATTAGTCAGGATTGATCTGTGGACTGGAAAATTCCATAATATTTAAAAAAAATAGAATAAAAACCACAGTTTTCAAATTAAAATATTTTGTATTTTTACCTAGATTTTACCAACCAATCATTCATTTACGTAAATAAACAAGATTTTAATCGGCTTTGCACGGCTCATAAATTTCATTTGTATTTTAATTAACGTTAAAAAGGGGACGATCGCAAATCAACTGTATTTGTTACATAATTAAAAAAAAAGAAGATAATAATATAAAATGATTTAAATTGAATAAAAAAAAAAAACATTTGAAAAGTTAAACATATATTACACACATTCATATACACACACACACACACACACACACACACACAACAACATACACATGTACATTTCTTGAAAATCAATCAGTTGTTATTATTTTAGTGAATGTCGATATTTTGGTTAAAATTATTGTAGTACTGTAGTAATGTAAGTATCGTTTATCACCCCGTAACTGGTTGTCTTTTGAGTCTGCTTGTAAATTTTTATGGTTTACTAAAACATAACTTCTTAGATTACCCACTACAAATAATGAAAAATCTTTGTAATATTAATCCTACAACTGCATTATACTCACATACTAGAAAGCCAATACAGATTATAGCAGTATCCCTAAGATACAATCTTGTATCAACAATCTTTGAATCTACAACTGTCTTTGCATCTACAAGATACAACAGTATCTTGTATGACGACCTGTGAAAAGTGGGTGAAAGAATATGGATGAGAAGAGCTGTTCATTAGGAGAGGCATACGTCAAGCAGTGGAGAGATATGGCTGATGATGATGATGAATCTTATGATGCTGCAGATCAAAAGTCGACCCTGGAAACACAATTTCAAAAGTGTCATAATCACATTGTTTTCCCCACCTAGTTAATTATCTTCACTCATATCCTAATAAAACAAGAGCTTCAGCAGTAAAAAGTCTTCCTTGAGATTTTCTTTACGTTCTAATAATTCTTAATTTGGTAATGTATTAGCAACATAAACCGAGAGAGATCTATGCGAAGCAGAATCTTTTATAGGTATAAAATGAATATGGCGTGTACGTTTACTTTGGAAATTGAGTTGAAGTCTTGAATGTCTTGTAGATAGGAGCAATCTTTAGATAGGTATCAAACCCGTATGTCCGAGATTTATCTCCCATTAATAATTTCACCTGGGAATTCCCATGATGTTGGCAACATTGTGACTAAATAATTTTTTAATCAATTGAGAGACCTGGATGGCATTTATTTATCTTGTTTCAATCAGATTTTCATTATCACTATCACTTAATGCGGTGCATTAAGGTAGATATTGCTATGAAAATCTGTTTGTAACAAATCATACTGGCTTCTGTAATTGCCCTGCAGGTTATCAGTTCCCTCGTCTTATGGAAGCATCACACCAACTGGCTATTATAATTATTGTAGTGCCACCCAAAACTTTGTATCTGTTTGCAATCCTAAAACACTGGGTTCAATACTCGGTCAAAAGAGGCCGCCACTCATTTTGTTATATCAGGTGGAATTAAAATGCCCAAATACAGCAATGCATGATATAATATTGTAACTTCAGGAGGTTGTTTACAAGTTTGAAATGACAGCGCAGATTATAATAAGACCTTACAACGCCTAAACAAAACACAACAATTATACCCGACTTCATGATTACTTAGGTATTCTGTGCTTAGAGAGAGCATGTGACGCTGGCATACATTTGACATAGTCATAGTCATTTCATGTGCTATCCAGTATCAGTGACATTACTGACTGGTTTGATTTGAAATATTGCATCTGAAGTACTAGGCTAGCATACATTACCGCACCGTGAATTCGCAAGGGACCATCTTGGAGAATATCTATCTTTCTATACTTACTTTATAAAGCAAAAGGAACGAAATAGTCTGTACAAAGAAGATAATTTAAAAGATGGTCTAGGGTACTTAAATAAGCTACTGAACAAGAATATAATTTTGTTTTTAAATCCTGTCTGTCTGTTTGTCTGTTTAATGTTAGTGAGACTGTACATTTATTCACGGATCACGTATAAACTGATATACCGATTGCATTGCGGTTTTCACTTTTGGATAGCTTAGGGTTTGACCTACAAACTGGTGTACTTGGTAACTCAATCCAATAAGAAGAAGCCGAGCAATTGATAAAAACTTTTTGACTCTGAAGTAATTTTGATCAAATGTTATATAGGTTAATAAGTTAATAAGTGTTAATAGGTTGTTTTAGGTCTTGAAATACTACATATAGTACTTTTAACCAAGAGAAATGAGCACGCGTGCGAAGCCTCGGGCATCAGCTAGAAATAAATAAGAATCACTCGATATGGTCTGTGATAAGAACGAAGTATTGCAAACTATACTGACTGGCTGTAACACATTCGTTTAGTCAACTGAACTGGACAACTGAACAAGAGGGAATAAACAGAAGGCTCTATATTATAGTCGGTCATTGACTCCATACAACTGATTTTACTTGTAAAACTTCTCAGATTGCCAAGGTGACCTCCAAATTTAATCAAACAAATGGTAAAATCAAATGGTGATGTTAAAACGAAACATTCACTATTTACTTAGTAAGTAATTATGTTACATGTATTGACCTTTCAGAAGCAATGTTAACAAGTTTCTATTCGAGCTGAAAAGCTTTTTGATTATATCTCGTAAAATGATATTATGAAAAGCAACGATATCAATGGCTGCAGTTTTTTTATCCAACTAAGAGATAATAAATGAGCAGGTTATTGGTGTTATGGCATGTGCAAAAATGTTAGTACTAAAAATTATATTGTGATAATTATACCATAATAATGACTAAGCTCCTCTCACTTCACAACTGTTATATGTCAAATATATTAAAATCGTTGGAGGTAAAAGTATAAAAAGTAGGAGTAAAGTTTACCTATTTTATGTTACTTATAATAAAGCAGTAATTAATAAAAATCTGTACATCGAAGATAATTATAAATGAATGGGCTGGCACTTAAAATATGCAAACGAAAGTATTAAAAAATGGTCTGTCTGTCGGTTTTTCTGTTTATCTGTCTGATCGCGCAACACGTAAAAACTACCGGACAGATTGCGATGGTTTATACACTAGTGGGTAACTAAGGGTTTCACTTAAAAACATGGTATCGTAAGATGATCAGAAGCCGAGCAATCGACAAAAAACGAAGTGACATCTGAACGAAATTTGGTATTTTATACTTTAAAGCTACATTTGGTCCTGGAATAACACAAAGTTACTTTTAAACCAGATAAATTACTACGAGGGCAAAGCCGCGGGCATAGGTAGTGTACATTGTACCAATAAGCCTTCTTAACTATTTTTATCAAAAAAACAGTATCATAGCTCGGTTTCTGGACACTGGAACGTACCAAAACACAGCAGTGCATTTGTGTAGTCTGTTAATAAGCGCCTGGCACCAATCGGCACGAAAAGTAAGCGCTCAAGCTCTTTGGCATGACATCACAGTGAATACGCTTTGTGAAAAACTGCCTGTCTCTCTCGCTCGTGTGCATGCTTATGAGCGTGAAAGAGACTGCTGTTTGAATTGTCTAGTAAACTTTATAACATAGTGAACAGCCTGTAACCGACCTTGAATGCTTGTTTTAGTATACAGAATGTTAATTGACCTTATTCTTAGAAACCAATAAGTACTGTTTTTTCGACACTCACGTCAGCTTTTATACCAAATAATGACGGATCTTTATTGCTAGTGACTCGTCCCGGCTTCACACGGTTAGCGCTTACACCGCGGAATTTTTCTTACTTTTAGCATTATTATAACCGTCCTAACATCTAAAAAAATATGCAGTAGGCATAATTCAAAATCATGGGCAGCAACGCTCGTGGTGCTTTTTGACAGACTTGTTATTATTTGGTTTCCACGGCAACATGTCATTCCTTTCCTTGCAGCGAGTAACCATAATTTTCATAGGCTTTGATTACCTTGGTTATATCATTGCAATTTTAGAAGGGATTTCTTTTTTTTTAAATTTAATAATGTACCTTCCATGGAACTTGCTGATAAAGTAGCTTTTTATAGGTGAAAGATTTTTTTAAATTGTTTCAATACTTTTTGAGTTTATCCATTACAAACATACAATAAATCAAGTCTTTCCTGTTTATATTATTAGTGTATACTGATACAAATTGAATAGTTCAGAGGTGCAATTCCAATGTCAAACATTCGTTATCCCTTCTAGTTTATTGAACCGACATTAGTGCCAATGTACAGACGAGAATCCAATTGATTCGGTACAGAAATCAAAGAGAACTTTGGCATTACTTTGATTGGTTCGTTTATTGTAAATTGATGTGTTTTAAAGCAAGTTAAGTTCGCATTATATGTTTTCTGAAAAAGTTTCAGCATCAGTAATATATTTTCTTAAACATTGTCTCAACTTCACGTCTCACTAACAAGAAAAAAAACTTGCAAAAGTTAAACATTATAAAATGACCAAATCAATACATTAGGTAAGCTGTAGGTTTTTTGAGTTTCGAGCGGAAATGTCTTATTCATTTTGCAATTCATAGTTAAATTTAGCACAGGAAAATCCATACCAATTTAAAAAAGTGAAATGTTGTCTGTTTGTTTGTTTGTTTGTTTGGGGAGTTTTCACACGATAACGGCTGGACAGATTTTGATGTAATTTGGAATGACCTCCATTCCAAATTACATCAAAATCCGTCCAGCCGTTATCGCGTGAAAGCTTATACACTGGAATAAAACATAGGATACTTTTTATCCCGGAAAATTGTAAGTTTCTACAGAAAAGCTCGATAATATTTATTGCTCGCTTTAAGTAACGGTTGCCATGGAAACAAAATCATCAAAAAAACATCAAGAACGTTAGTGCTCTACTTTTGCATTGGTTTTTAATATCATAGAAGAATATAGGACGCCTTTTTCGCGATAAACTATAGTCCGCGCAGAAAGGTATTTTCCTTACACGCAAATTCGTTAATAAGAATTTTTTAGTTAATTCCTTATTAAATTACTTTTAGCATTTTGGTAAAATGGTATGGTGGTAATACGAGTATACTTCCTACTTATAATGCCAAAATTCTAATAAGATGTCACGCAATCTTAAAAAGTGGTATTATAATAATTATTTTAAGAAACTACGCAAGGAGCACCCATTCACGAGTATGACTTGTGCACCAGCCATCACTCCCTCAATAATTTTAGAGGCACATAAAGACATCTCTACAAGAACATAACCACAGCCGCTAGATAACCTAAGCATGCCTCCTAATGCAGTGTGTCGTCTGAAAACAATTTGCTACACGCCATCCGTTCGGTCTTTCTTTCATTACCTAACATATCCATTTGTGTTCTATCCAAGCATTATTGTTTCTCAACCTATTTTCTGCTACATCCTTAAAAAGATACGGTTGCGTTTGATTTGGGAATCATATTGATACTTAAGCTGTTTTGCACCGAATAGCAGGCTAGTTTGAAAAGGGTCCTGCTATATTTTTAAAGTGAATTATTTTAAAAGAAGAAAAGCTTCGGAACTCGGAATAGTTTTTAGTCGACAGAATTTTAAGTTCCTTCAGCGTTTTGTGGTTTTTAAGACTAAGAAGTCTGGGGACATTTCTTCAGATTTTCAGATGAAGAAGCTATTTTATTTTCTGTTGATTGGAATAATCAAATGAGAGAACAGTAGAAGCTATTACAATAAACATTAAAAAAAGTTCCAAAGTGGGTTTAATCTTGTTTAAGAACAGATAAGCGGGAGACTATGAGGTGAATATATTGCTGATTGAATGAATTAAGTAATAAATGTGAGTAACATGGTAAAATGTAGCTCTAATTAGGTAAATTTTGCGCGGAAGGGCAAAACCTGTAAGTATAATACATTGAAATACACGATCCTTCCATTTTAATCACTCCACGTGGCGTGGATGGCGGCTGTTTTTTGCCCACACACCCGAGCACTCCACTCAGAGCGCGCATCTGCACTCCATTTCTCGGCCACTTTGCGTCTCAACTTCTTTCCTATTAGTTTTAATGGAGACCAATTCAGAAGTGATATTTTTACTTGCGGCACCCACGGTTTTTATTTGAATTATCATTAAAAAAATTATGATGATGATTATGAAAAGTATCTCATGTGTGTCATATTCCAAGACCTAATGTATCAATAAACCATTTAAACCCGTTCAGTCGTTTCAAGGCTGAGCGGTAACAAACATACTATTTACAAATTCTGGCATAATTAACCAGATGACCTCCTCACACATCGATTGCACACCGGTCACAGACGAGTGCGCACGACGTGGAGTGATAGCGTGCCAAACGATGAGCTGGATTTGGTGGTTGGAGCAATAGAATAATTGTAAATTCAACATTTCTTGTCACTCCACGATATCCACAA
Source organism: Alsophila aescularia (assembly GCA_946251855.1). Classification (NCBI taxonomy): domain Eukaryota; kingdom Metazoa; phylum Arthropoda; class Insecta; order Lepidoptera; family Geometridae; genus Alsophila; species Alsophila aescularia. Next base: position 35,433,691 of record OX276384.1, read on the forward strand.
GAGATTTTGCACACAATGACGATAGTTGGCAATTTTTGGAGTGTCGGCGTGGCATGCTGTGGAGTGGAATGATCGTTTATTTTGACCTTTAGGTATTACGTAATTCTTCTGGTAAGCGGTTTTCTGTGACGCAATGTTGACGGTAGCACAGTACATTATATATTTACTGTGACGGTAGCACTGCTGGTTATCAACGTGGCGATTCCTGCATACAAAATGAGATGATAAGCCTGCTCTTCTGATTTCTTGTCTGTCTTTAGTAATGTATTATTTACACCATTTAATTTGATATTGTCCAATAAATCGTTTGTCATGTTTATTATTTCAGACCTATAAATTATGGGTATCAAAATTATTTAGCGCTCGCGTAAGGTTGCCCTTATTGCCGCGTAAATCTTATCATGGAGTTTGGTAGAGTTATTGTGTTGCGAAATTGTGATGAAAATGCTGGTAACATTAGATATACTTTGTCAAAATATTTTGACGTAAATATAAACCACTGGCCAGTTAATTGGCTAGTTGCGTGGTCGAAGGGTTGTTGACAGAAAATGTAATAATATAATAAATATTAAAGAGTCCGAGTATATCTAAAAGCTAATTCAATTAATTAAACATTTTTTATTTTAATAAACAATAGTACATTACTGCCGCGGTCTGTAATGACTGCGTTGCTGGTAGCGATGATGATGACCAAGAGCGTAGCTAAGCTAAGTTCGACGCTATCACAGCGCGGTCAGCATTGCAGTTCTTGATGGCCAAGCTGGAATGAAGGCCGAGACCGAAGGTCGAGGCCTTTATAGCGCGGACAACAAGGGCTGCAATGATGGCCAAGCTTGAAGGCCGAGAACTTAACTAAGCAAAGCTCGAGGTCATCATAGCGTTGCCAGCAGGGCAGTCATTGCGGACCAAGGCTTGTATAGTGCTTTACTCAAACAATTTGAGGTATTTATATAAAACAAGCAAACTGATGAAAAAATTATATAACCCACTAAAACAACAACAACAATAACAACAACAACAACAACAAAAACCAAAACAACACCAACAACAACGTCAAAAACAACAAGAACAACAACTTCAAAAACAACAAGAATAACAAAACATCAAGAACAATTAAAAATAACTACAACAACAAGAACAACAAAAAAGAACAACAACAACAACAAGAAACAACAAGAACTACAAAAACAACAACAACAACCAGAACAATAACAAAAACAGTAATAACATTAAAAACAACAAGGAAAACAACAAAAACAACAAGAACGACTAAAACAACAAAAACAACAAGAACAGCAAAAACAACAACAAGAACAACAACAAAAACTACAAGAACAACAAAAACTACATGAACAACAAAAACAACAATAAAAACAACAAGAACAACGAAAACAACAAGAACAACAAAATCAACCACAAAAACAACAAAAAAACAACAAGAACAACAAACAAAAACAACAAGAACAACTAAAACAACAAGAAAAAGAACAACAACAAAAACAACAAGAACAACTAAAACAACAAGAAAAAGAACAACAACAAAAACAACTAAAACAACAAGAAAAAGAACACCAACAAAAACAACAAGAACAACTAAAACAACAAGAAAAAGAACAACAACAAAAACAACAAGAACAAGAACAGCAACCACAACAATAATAACAAAAAAAAAACACAATAATAAAAAACAACAACAAAAAATACATACTACAACATAACAATAACAACAACAAAACAACAACAAAATAACAATAACAACAAAAAACAATGAAAACTAAAACAACAAAAATACAACAACAAAAACAACAACAACAACAATAATAGCTAAGAACCATCTCGATCACATCAGCTTTCAAACAGAAAAAAAAAACATCAATATAGGTCCATACGTTTGGGAACTACGACGTCTCTCTTTTCGCGTTCGGTGGTTAACAAAACCACAGAATAAATAATAGTACTAAAAAAACGCGACAATAATGGATTTTCAAAGGAAATTGCTGGCCGCAAAACACGACAGCAATGAAATTCCATACAGCTTTGCTGGCGCTTATTCAAGAAGCGCGGCAAGGTCGACTTTGCCCAAAGAAGGTTGTCGAAATAATGACCACATTACAAGCTTGTTTGAGTAAAATTCTTATTATTTTTTGCCATTTGACTAAAACAAATACGCGTGAAGTCATGCTTACAAATTCGCGGTTGTATTATGCCTGTATTGTTTGCATTTTTGTCTTGTTTTTGTACATAGTGACATCATACGGTCGCCATGGCAGCTATTGTCGTTCAATTTAACAACTCTCAAAAGTGAAAAAATAAATAAAAATAAGAATGTAATGATTTTCGTTAGATTTTTCATGAACAATGTATATATTTTGTTAAAATAGAGGCTTATGCACCTTATCGTTGACTTTACGGAAATTAGTAAATAACTTTTGGCTGAGTTGCTAATAAATTATCTACGTGTACAGTACTACCCTGCCTTCTGGTTGGGTGGAGCGACGATATACGCAAGAAAGCTAGTGGCTTGGAAAGGAAGATCATGGTCAGTGGCGTGCTTTGGGAGAGGCCTATGTCCAGCAGTAGACTGATACGAACTGATGGTGATGACAGTACTACAATATTTTCAGGATGCTGATGCGATGCCTCGCTATTGCTATTTCAGCGCTTCTGGGAAGTTCCCGAGACATGAGGCGCATTTGGACGGCCCCTAAGTGAATATTCACAACAAAGTCCCTTCGCTACGTCAGGTCAGAGTGCCCAAGGCAGTAGCAACAGCATCCTGCAGATATAACGTTGCGAAGCGGACTGCTCAAACCAAATCAATTGGACGCATGTGTTACAATTACTAGGTTCTTCTGTCATGATATTTCTCACAGAATAACAGTTGAAACTCTGACTCAAACAAGAAAATTTATGCAAATTTATGAATTTTATAAAAAGAATCAACCCGACTGCGAATAAAAGTACATAATAAAATAAGTTTTACGTTAAATAAGAACTATTATCACAGTTTTTTTTAAATGTAATGATAATTTAAGTGAGAATGGTTGCCAGTCAGCTTTAAATCGTTTAGATCCTAAATGCTCAAATGAGAGGAGAAACCTAAAGATGATTTTCAAATTCCTATTCAATGATACCCCACCTAACATACCTATATCGCCGACTTTCATTAAATATGGCGACTGGTTGTCGCCAAATTGAACTTTGATTACTGTCAGGTCTTTAGTGACACGCGCAAGATTAAGGAAAATCGATTGACGTAAGAATCACTAAAATCGGCTTACGCGTTTGATTTCTAGAGCGTCATAAAGGAACATACATACACAAGCTAGTAAACACAACACAACACAATGCGCAGTCGGATATAAAAGAAGAACTCGTCTCTAACTATGCAATAACACCAATATTCTACCCATTATTCTATAATTTTCTCTTATCCTTGTTCTAACAAATCTTTTGATTACAAAGGCTAAGGTATATATAACCTATTGAAGGTTTCACTAATTGTCCCCGGTATCTTGGTTATGAGTCGCAGTACATAGATAATTTTAACAGTACATAAGCTCGAACGTGATGATGATGTTAGAGTGAAACGAATGATTAGAAATATCTTCATGATGTATGCCTATCATCAATCAATACAAAGTATAAGGGGGGGGGGGGAAGGGTTCTCGTATGCTTGTATTAAATATGTCGGGGGACGGTCAGAAAAGGCCATGAATCAGCGTGAGGATGATCAATCCTGCGTCAGGATAACCGATGTTGGTGTCCATAGTTGTGCGCGCTTTGTCTGTAGGTTCATAAATCGTAGGCACTGATGGCGGTTATAAAAACCCTGGATTAAATCACACGTTTAATCTGAACGTTACAAACAATAAGAATAGTCTACTAATCTCATAGCACAATAATTTTGCTATGTAGGTAGTTAGAATAATCGAGTCGAGAAAACGCGGTATTCCCGACGTGCGCGTGCGACACGACCCTCACCTTGCTCCATGGTTTTTCCTGAAGTGCCAATCGTCGCCGCTCACTTCATACTGCCGCCGATTATACACGAACGTAGACAAGCTTGCAACCATCGGTTGTATACGCTCGACGTTTCCACATCTCCGACATATATAAACATCTTCCGTGAAAAATTATCTAACTTATGATAAAAACCGCAACAAAGTCCGTTGCGTGGTTTAGGAGGAGTTAGCGGCCAAACAGACAGACGGACGCAGAAAGCGACTTTGTTTTATACTACGTTTTGGTATTGATTGAAGATGATGATTGATGATTTAGAGAAAAGATTTGTACTCTTTTATATATATTTGTTTATTTGTAATGTACAAACTCAAAACATACTTAACCGATTTTAGAAAGCTACACTAGCAATATTCATATGCTACTTATTCAATCCTACAAATTTTTTGAATTCTTTTTTTTACTTTTTAGAGGGATAACGGGAAAACATAGCACAACTACTAGCTGCTTTGCCTTACAGCGGAGCCGTAGGACAGAACAGCTAGTAGTAATATTATAAAGAGGAAAAGATTTGATCGTTTGCCTCGTCGTCCTGATCGTCGTCAAAAAGTACTTAACCAATTTAAAAAAAAAACGCTTAAAAAGCTACATTATCAGCGAGTAACATGGGCAGTATTTTATATTTCAAAACAGTAGAGATTTCTACGTAAATTGCGATAATTTAACCCAAAAGGTAAAAAAAGGGTTACGAAATAATAACAAGTCCGTCAAGTACGTCATTTATAATGGAGTTGTCTATGGTCAAAAAAACACTACGATCGTTGCTGCCAAAGATTTTGAATTATCTTTAATGGCGTATTTTTTTTAGAATTTACGACGACTTTAAAAATGCTAAAAGTAAGAAAAAGGCATTTTTCTTACTTTACTTGTGACTCGCCCCGCCTACCCATGCAAAGCCGGGGCGAGTCACTAATGTACAATAAACAGTTTTTATATCGAATCTAATTAAGGCTCAAAAACAATGGAACTATTTTTATGAATGTATTATTAAGGCACACTAATCTATACTTATAATAAATCAATAAGAACAAAAATTCATACTTATAATAAAGCAATAGGAACGAAATAGTACTTATAATAAAGCAATAAGAACCAAAAAGTCTAGGGTACTTAAAATAAGCTACTGAACAAGAATATAACATATTTAAATCATGTCTGTCTGTTTGTTTGTATGTTTGTTCGCACATCACGTAAAAACTACTAAATCGATTGCTATGCGGTTTTCACTGTTGAATAGCTTAGGGTTTGACTTAAAAACTGGGGTACTTGGTATCTCAATCCGATGAGTAAAAGACGTGCAATCGATAAAAATAATTTTGACGGCTAAGGAATTTTGATCAAATATTGGCATATTTGTATCTTAAGTCCTGGAATAGCACATAGAGTACTTTTAACCTAGAGAAATGACCACGCATGCAAAGCCGCGGGCATCAACTAGTACATAATATAAAAGCGAAAGTTTATGTGTGTATGTTTGTAACTCCTTCACGCTCAAATGGCCAAATGGATTTTGAGGAAGTTTGGAATGGAGATAGCTCATACCCTGGAATAATATTTGGGATACTTTTCAACATCATCATCATCATCATCATACACACACGGATGATGAAAACAAGCGTAATGCATTAATTGTTATTGCTTTAAGTTGTACTAATTGGGGTCTAGTTTCACCCAATTTCATATGTGCACTTAAATCAGAATCACACTGTATATAATTTGCTCTAATTGTATTTTATTTGGGTTACATACATTTCAAATTACCAATTCCAAAAGTTTTAAAATGATCATATATTATGTTGTGACTGATTTTAGAAAAATAATGAATAAAAGTTTTTATTTTTTATTTTTTATTCTTAGTTATTTTTTTGTTTGTTAAAACACAAAGGAGTGGAATGCCCTGTCCTTGTCAGTGTTTCCGGTAAAATATAACCCAGGTGTGTTCAAGTCAAGAGTGAATAGGTATCTACTAGGCAAGCGTGCTACACCTTCGACCACATCATCGCTTTCCATCAGGTGAGATCGTGGTCAAACGGTTGCCTAGTCAGTAATAAAAAAAACCTTATATACTGATCTTACTGTATACATAGTCTAACCAATGAATGGACACCGGCGGGCATCACTTTGAAGTTTTAATATCATCAATTTAAATAATTGAAACTTTATCTAGTGTTGGGCCTGTCACTTTCATAATAAATCACCCTTCGTTACTGGATTTCAAGTTTCATATTATTAACGAGTAGTATAAGCTCTGTTTAGTGGTGGGTTACCATTTTATAAATACTGTATTTTATAAACATCCTTTATTTTGAGTAACAACTTCTTCACCTAGATATATAACCGGCTTAAAAAAAAGGTTCTCAAGTTTATATGTCTACATCATCATCATCATCATGTCAGCCTTTAGGAGTCCACTGCTGAACATAGGCCTCTACTAAAAAGGGGGGTTTGTCATAGTCACCACGCTTGGCAGGCGGATTGGTGAACGCAGTGTTACAAATATGTACTCAGAGGACGCTGCTGCCCATTTTCCGGTGTGTATTCCCTTAGTCGCTTGTTACGACATCCACGGGAGGATTGGGAGGGGTCTTATTCTAAGCCGAGACCGCCACGGCAAAGAATGTAATATTGTTAAAAGTGCGTAATCTATCTATCTTATAATAAAGCAATATGAACGAAAAAGTCTGTACAATGAAGATAATTTAAAAAAAAAGTTCTAGGGTACTTAAAACTAGCTACTGAACAAGTTTTTTTTTTCAAATCATATTTGTCTGTTTGTTTATTAGTTTGTCTGCATGTTTGTTCACCCATCACGTAAACACTACTAGACCAATTGCGATGCGGTTTTGACAATTGGATAGCTTAGGTTTTGACAAATAGACAGAAATGATTTTTATTTTTTTATATTCTTGTTCAGAAGCTTATTATATGTAACCTACACTAGACCATTTTTTTAAATTATCTTCTTTGTACAGACTATTTAGTACCTATTGCTTTATCATAAGTTGAAGTAGAAGAATATAATACTGTGTATATAGTATAGACACAGTAGATATATTAGTCTTTCCAGACAGTAGTGTTTTCGAGTTTGATGTCTACTGTCAATCGGAGACCGATGGTTGCCACCTGTGGGTCATTACCCGGCTTCAAAAAAGGAGGGTTATGATTTTATCAGAATACCTATGTATGCATGAATACCTATGTATGTATGTATGTTCGTCTGTTTTTAAATGACCACACTTTACAGCCAACCGTTTAAATTTGTAGGAATCTTCTATTAGTAAAACCAGAGTTTTCAAGCTACTTACAAAAACTTACTTACAAGAAAGGAGGCTATCGATTTCACGCGTATGTCTACACTCATATTATAGAGAGGAAAGATTTGATTTTTTGTATGTTTGTATTTTTGTATCTTTGTTTGTAATGGACACACGAAAAAGATACTGAACCGATTTAAAAAAAATATATCACGTATTAGAAAGCTACGTTATCAGCGAGTAACATGGGCACTATTTTATTTTTCAAGAAAGTAGAGATCCCTACGAAAATTGCAATATTGTAACCCAAGGAACCAATAAAATATTTTTTTCTAAAAAAGAAATGACTTTGTATTCAAATGTTCTTTTCTAAGCAAACACTAAAGAGAATAAATAATTACAATAGAACCAAAACACTATCACTTTAAGAAAGTAAAAATGTAATACCGATTCAAAAATACTATTTAAAATAGAAAGAGTTATAATAGTTTCATACCACCCTATTCTCAATTCTCACTCTCTCCCCCCCCTCTCCCCACCCCCCCCTCTCTCTCTCTCTCTCTCTCTCTCTCTCTCTCTCTCTCTCTCTCCCCCCCCTCTCTATATAGCAAAGTTCACATCCCCAGCCAGTATACCTAATCAAACAAAAAAAGAATTTTCAAAGAAATCGGATTACATCAATAAAAAAATAAAAAATATGCAGTCGAACATATAACCGTGTCCATTTGTAAAGTTGATTAAAAATATACAACGGAATCAAAGAACGAAATGACACGTTGCCATGGAAACGAAATAATAACAAGTCTATTAAGTACGTGAGTAATGATAAGACATTTCTTACTGTCATTGGAGTGAACATGCAATTATTGTCTCTATGAAAAAAAATACCATGATCGTTGCTGCAAAAGATTTTGTTTTTTTAGAAGTTAAAATGCGTATAACAAATCTAAAAGTAAGAATAATGCCACGGTGTGAGCGCTACCCGTGCGAAGCCGGGCTAGTATGTAATATTGTAAAAAAATGGTACTTATTAGTAATAGGTATATAAACGAATGTTACTACTTTGTATCTCTATCCGATGAGTAGAGAAGCCCCTCAATCGATGAAATAATATACTGAACGAAATTTGGTAATTTACTTTTGGTTCTGGAATACGCACCGTGCGCGTTTTTATCTGAGTTTTGGCTACCGCTTACGTAGTATTTATATACTCTTTGGCTACCGTTGCAGCCGCGGGGCATAAAGTAGATAGAAAATCTCTATTTAGTTTGTGGTTACCGAAAAAATAATAGAGTTACATTTTCCCCAGAAAAATGTCCACGCGGGCAAAGCCGCGGAGGATAATATAAAACTACTATATACCTATATTATAGCCTATATATACCTAGTTTACTCTTATCTTACTTTTTTTTTTGCCAGATGAATGTATAGTTACTACGGCTGCTTGGTCTAGTGGCTAGTAAATCTAGGAACGAAATCAAACGATCGCGGGTTCGAATCCTGCAAGGTGCAATCATTTGTGTGATGAGCAGAAATGTTTGTTTCCGAGTCATGGATTTTGGTATTCGTATTTATGTATGTTTATCCGTTATCTAGTACCCATATTACAGGGTATCCTAGTTTGGGGCTAGGTAATTTGTGTGGAATTGCCCCGAATATATTATTATATATATTTATAAACGATATGTTTTGTAAGGTTTTAGAGTTATTCAAACATTTTTCTTTCCGTCGGAAATAAAATATGACATTTGTAAGGTGCTTGATACTTCATATTTCCAATAGCACTCTCGGGGTTAAGACGAATCTAATGATATCTCATTTAACAAAATCCATTTAGCTGAATAGTCTGTAGGATGTGCCAAAAAAACGTAAAAACAAACAAACATACATACATACTACCCAACTTATAACCCTCCGCAATCGCGTAATAAATGAAGTTTTTTTTTCTGATCTCAATATTGGTTCGAAAAGATTGAACTAAAGAGTCCAATCGTGATATATACTTATATTACTATACTCTTTGGTCCAATCTATTTATGGTACTGGCATCCTACTTGCAGAAAACAATCTTTCTTTCTAGTATTTTTACGTGAAGATACTTCATTCACGAAACTCGCTCGTAGCGTTGTTTTCAAAACCACGCTGAGACAGTGCCCCCGGCCCCCGCACCGCATGCGTCAAATCTGCCGTTTACTCCACGATACACTACTGTCTGTAAAGATATCTACTGTGGTATAGATTAATGAAAATTATTAGATACTAGCGACCCGCCCCGGCTTAGCACGGGTAGATATATAGAAATATAAAATTAGTAGGTACTTTATTTGGACAAATAGAATAACAACAATTTCTTACACAAAATGTTTATGTTTATAGGTTTTATACCACGTACCATTTCGTCTATAGTAAAGACCCCTATCTCCTTCTTAGTTTGTGATCTTACGTAGTGTTTATATACTCTTTGGTTTGTGATACAAAGTATTTGAGTTTTTTTTGCAAAATTTAATACCTCGGGTTACATTATTGCCATCTTCGGAGCGAACTAATTTTTTGAAAAATAAATTCCTGCATGTGTTACTCGCAGATAATTTAGCTTTCTTTATGTGAAAGAATTTTTAATATCTGGTCTGTATTTTTTGAGTTTATCAATTACAAACAAATAAACAAACAAACAAACAAACAATCAATCTAATCTTTTCTCTTTATAATATTAGTGTTGGCTAGCTGTGCCCGCGGCTTCGCACGCGTGGTCATTAATCTTGGTTAAAAGTACTCTATGTGCTATTTCAAGACTTAAAATACCAATATACCAACATTTGATCAAAATTCCTTCAGCTGTCAAAAAGTTGTTTATCGATTGCTCGGCTTCTACTCATTTGATTGAGATACCAAGTATCCCAGTTTTAAGGTAAAACCCTATGATATCCAAAAGTGACAGAAACCGCATCATACATCATAGTTTTTACGTGATACGCGAACAAGCATACAGACAAAAAAAAACAGATAAACAGACAGATGACACTATTTTTAATTTTTTTGCATTAATTTTCAGTAGCTTATTTACAGTACCCTGGACCTTTTTTTTAATTATCTTCTGGGTACTTTTTCATTCGTTTTGCTTTATTATAAGTATAGATAGATGGTCTGTAGGTTATATCGCCAGGTACATTGTTCTTCAAACCGCGACAAAGTACTGATTGCACCAATGCTTACAGGTTTTTTTTTGACAAATCGGATGTACTTCTCAAGATGGACTTCTCCAGAAAGTCCTCCCAAGTATATGACCTCCTTTCAAGAGTACCTTAGCTCGTACCTTAGTTGAAATATAATTATTTAAGCTTTCTTGTAGCTTTAAAGCCCTCACATTTTACTTTCACGTTTAAAATAAAACTTTGCTGTGCAAAGGATCTTCAGAAGTTCTTAAAGTTTATTATTATGGTGATATTTTTAACAGCAGTTTCTATGGCAGCTGTGATAACTGCTAAAGATAGGAAGATGTGTTCCTAGAAATCTATCTAGAAGCATTAGGTTTCAAACGTAGAATTGCATATAGAGATTTTAGAAATATCGTTATTTTTATTTTATTTTCTTGTTTGTCTGTCGTTCCGGGTGGAATTTTACAACTCAAATTTCAAGCACTTCCCGATTAGCTATCTGATTTAAATTTTCAGAATAGCTCACAAATCGATGACAATGTATGAAAAAGGGGGGGGGGGGGGGGGTCGTGTCGTGTGTATGTGTTTGGCGGCTTATATTATTGGATCAAGTTACACGAAGAAGACCATCACTACGTTAACTTCAGCAGTAACTGTGTATAAACAGCGCAGGGAACACTCTATTGTAAGTGAACATCTTGAGACTATACCTCAAATATGTTTGCTGAGGTGTGAGTTCATGGTTTTTATGTCAAGCTCAAAAGAAGCACCTCCTTGCTAAGCAAAGTGCGTAGTAGCACTAACAGAATATTACAATCCATTGGCGAAAGATGCAATTCCGCGGATATGAAGGAGTTAATTCCAATTCAGAAAATAAAACTCGTTGTAGACTGTCTGAAATGTCTGACCAGGATCGAATAGCGTGAATCGCCTTATCTATGGATAAACCAGCTGCGCCCTTGCACATTTTTAAGTTCCCCCCCCCCCCCCATACACTCGAAACGCCTCCCCCAGCCTTCTCAGTCGCCCCCCGACCCGATGTATTATATTCACACATTATCACATTGTTAAAATTGTTTGAATACATCTCTTAATACTATTGAGCCTGTTTCCACTGCATCTATCGATACCTGCCTGATTGAATATCATGTAGACGTGACCTGAGGTCCCCCGAAGGTTGGCCCACGGCCCATTGTGACACTCCAACAGCACAATGTGCCTACAAGAACTGGATCTAAGTCGGAGAACGCTGGAAAGTAGTAATTGCAAGCTAGTAGTAAGAGTAAGCTTCAAAGTCTGGCGCATCGACGTGAGGTAGCAAGCCTGTCAGTATTCTTCAGATTGCACTATGGAGAATGTGCACAAGAACTGCACAACCTGATTACCCCATCACCTCTCCATCGCCGTACGACTAGACGATCAACAAAGCGCCACCCTTTTATGGTTGAAATACCTCGCACAAAAACGAAGCGTTACGCTCCTTCATTTATTATAAGAACTGCAAAGAAGTGGAATGCTCTGCCCTCGTCAGTGTTTCCGGTAAATTATAACCCCGGTGTGTTCAAGTCAAGAGTGAATAGGTATCTACTAGGCAAGCGTGCTACACGTTCGACCACATCATCGCTTTCCATCAAGTGAAATTGTGGTCAAACGATTGCCTAGTTCGTAACAAAAAAAGAATAAAAAAAAGTTGCAACTTCTCGAAGCTACTTCTATCTGCAAGGTCTATCAATGGGTCAGGAGTGAGTACTAAATCCAGCAGCCAACCATTAAAACCATACTTTAGGTGATATCATTTTAATACCTAGGTATCGATCATCCAATTTTCCATAATAAAACAGTGTTACACGAAGATTGATATAGTGATGTTACCGTAAGTCACAAATCAGCGCTACGGCGTAGCTCAAGCAACGAACAAGATATACTTACCTGGGTAGTGGTTACATATTTGAGGGGTTATTCCCTTTCTCCCCACCAGATTTGTCCCAATAGTGGGGAGAAAGCGAAAAATAAAATATGTATAGCCTTTCTCCCCACTATGGAAAATATAATTTGACAGTAGGTAATAATCGAAAAAGTATTCTCATTTACTACGCAGTCCTTGATATCCTTGATAAATTGAGACGTTTGGTGTTTACATTGGGACCGGGAGCTCATCGTATTTTCAAAAACTCGATCTGTCGATGCGATGCGTGAACGGAATGCTGGTACCTATTTCGATCATCGAATTAGCATTATAATTCAGCGGGGCAATGCCGCCAGCATGTTGGGTTCCTTCGCTTCCAACTGGTGAGGGTTAGAATTTTTGAGGAGGTGAAGAACAAACACTAACATTTCCATTTTCGACGTCTTTCTTTTTCGTTGTATATTCCTCGTAGTCAGGCTGAGTTTCATCGTCTAGCGGTTCCAGATTGATCAAAAACGAAATATTACAAATTGCAAGTAAAGTCATTTTTTGTGTCATAACATTAACACCGAAAAAGTTGAATAAACCATACATACATTTCCTTGTTGTTTTTCGTAGGTGTGGTTTAATTAGGTCGTCAAACGGTTCCAGTATTATTAAATGTAAGTTCCATCTAAAAACGACAAATTAAAATCTTTGTAATTTTGAAAACCATATCATATCCTTTAGAAAAATGAGATCTAGTTCAAAACCACAGCTTTCCAAATGTTAATTTTCGATAACGTAATGGAATAGTTTAATGTAATTATTGTTCGCCCTTATCTAGATAATTTACGTGTATGTATAAAACCCCCAAAAATTCAGAAACAATTATATACAGTTTTACTTGATTCTGAAAAATTTCCAAAGTAGAAATGTCAGGTTTTGGTCCACACCTTCTCATTTGGATTACTCGTGAGGCAGTAATGGTTTGTATCCTACAAATCTTCTTCTTCTTTCTTCTTTTTTTTATTGGATGGCTTCTGCGGAGGCACTGGCCTACTAGCAATTTCGCCAATGTCAAGTTTAAAAAAATGTCACGTCACAGTCAATTATTGTCAAAGTCACGAATCAGTAAAATGGTGGACATTTACTGAAACTTCCGAGGGAGATTTGGAAAAATCACAAAATGCCATTTATTTCTGCATTTGATTCTTTTGCCCGCACTCGTGCACGTTAACGAACATCTAATGGTTAATATTCCACCAATATTACACATTAACACTCGAAGATACACAAGATTGAGAATAAAATCTAACTCTAATCACAACATTTTGAATTTTTTCAAAAAACCCCCATCCTACAAATCATTACTGGGCCTGCAGTCTTGACATAGATAGTGATTGCTTTACTACCGAAATCGGTACATATACCGATGACAATCAAAAGTCAAAAGCTATCGACTGTCATTGGTATCTGTACTGGCATTGATCACGATTGATATTAATATTTGGCAGTCTCTACCAAATATCGTTATAATCTGACTTTGCGACCGATGACCGATTTCGGTTGTAAAGCAAACTCTATCGATGTTGATACTGCAGACCCAGGTCAGAGTTAGTCAGTAGTTATTAAAGGCACTAACGTTATAAAACCAGTCACAAAACCATCCCATATTGTATTATTCTCACACCCGAACAATGGAAACAGTTTCTAACATTATTAACTAATTTTAGAACATTACTGAATAGTAATTAATCACGTTTGACTCTTATTACTTCAAAATGTTATTATCGATAATGAGCTTTGACAGTAATTTGAGTTAAGGAGTTAGTTAGACAAGCGTAGGAATAAGCTAACTAAGAGTATGACTGCAGCAAGATATTTCTATTTCGTTTAAATGAACACAACTACAGTGAAAGTCATCGTGACAGTGTGTTTATTATACTACCATACCATATTATGATATATTTTATTCATATATAATTGGAACTCTTCGTTCTACCCTTTTAACCCGACTACGTCGAAGCAAGGGAAGGGTAATGAGTTTAACAGTCTATGTATGTATATGTTGGAGATGAGTAACGTCGAGCAAACGATCAAACGTCGTAAACAAACGATGGTTGCAAGCTTGTCTACGTTCGAGTATAATCGGCGGCGGTGCAAAGAGTGACGTTTAGAAGTGGGGCGAGAGCCATGGAGCAGAGCGGTCGCACGCGCACGTCGAGAATACCTCGTTATCTCAACTCTGAGTATTCTATCTACCTTTCTAAAAAAAAATGTGTGTTTTGGAATCAGTAGATTGTTCTTATTGTTTGTACCTGTTAACATTATACGTGTGCCTACGATTTATCGAACCTACACACAAGCGTGCACAACTATGGACACAACATCGATAATCATGATGCAGCATTGATCATTCTTACGCTGCTTTATGGCCTTCCTGGCTAACCCCGTCATGTATAATGTACTAGCAACCCGCTCCGGCTTCGCACGGGCAGATTATTGAAAGATAAAATTAGTAGGTACTTTATTTGGACAAATATAACAACAAAATGTTTGTGTTTTTAGGTTTTATACTCCCGTTCCATTTCGTCTATAGTATTATTCTGTTTAACGCAAGGAGGTTGAAAAACGGTTACTATTTCGTGTATTATTAGCATAGAGCATTTCCTACGTCAATGATTATTAGATGTTCTGTGATTTCGTTTCCATGGCAACGTTCCATATACAAAGACCCGTATCTCCTTCTTAGTTGTGATCTTACGTAGTATTTATTTACTCTTTGGTTTGTGATAATTTTTTTTGCAAAAAATCGGGTTAAAATATTGCAATTTTCAAAGGGAAATCTAATTTAAAAAAAAAGTACTGCTAGTGTTACTCCCTGATAATATAGCTTTCATTATGTGAAAGAATTTTTAAAAACGGGTTTGTATTTTTTGAGTTTATCCATTACAAACAAACAAAAAAACAATCAAATCTTTCCTCTTTATAGTATTAGTGTAGATGTGGGTATGACATACAATACAATACAATAACTCCTTATTGAACACATTACAATAAAAAAACATCATAACAGTAGTTATGATGTTTTTTTATTTTTTTAATTGTTTTTTGATTGATATGATACATAAAATAGGTAGATGTTCCACCAAAGCGTCGCTCCTATTGTTCCGATTTTGAAAAGCGAGGTATCAATTGATTCGTCTTCAGGTATAGAGTGTCATAGGCAATTTTTTTAGCCGTCTACCTGCAAGCATTGCATGGGTTATGTGTTCAAACTAAAAACTTGGTCCGATTGTGACAAGCGAGGTATCAATCGATTCGTCTTCAGGTATAAAATGTCATAGGCTATTTTTTAGCCGTCTTCTTGCAAGCATTGTATGGGTTATGTGTTCAAACTAAAAACTTGGTCCGATTGTGACAAGCGAGGTATCAATCGATTCGTCTTCAGGTATAGAATGTCATAGGCTAGTTTTTAGCCGTCTTCTTGCAAGCATTGTATGGGTTATGTGTTCAAACTAAAAACTTGGTCCGATTGTGACAAGCGAGGTATCAATCGATTCGTCTTCAGGTACAGAATGTCATAGGCTATTTTTTAGCCGTCTTCTTGCAAGCATTGTATGGGTTATGTGTTCAAACTAAAAACTTGGTCCGATTGTGACATACAAGGTATCAATCGATTCGTCTTCATTGCAATAGTGTCATAGGCAATTTTTTACTCAACCGTATTCGGGTTTTATTTTTTGAACTTATTATAAGACTAGGTAAAGGTCCTTGCGTAAAGTAATTATGTCTATGATACCTTTGTACAATACTTTATGTTGAGACCCCACGTTCCACTCGCTAGAACACGGGCAATACGTGGGTGATCTTGCACTGTGCCATCACAGAACAGCTAGTAGTAGGACCGAATGCACAACGGTTTTTTTTCGATTTCTTTATGGAAAATCGCTTTAGATTGCCTAGTTTACACAAAAAACGATAAGGACGAATCGATTGATACCTGTGTGATGACACTCTACACATGCATACGAATCGATTGATGATCAAAATCGAATCAAGTTTTTAGTTTGAACTTGTGAACCCTTGTATTGCCTTGCCATAGTCAGGTAAAAAAATCTTATGACACTCTACATGAAGAGAAATCGATTGATCCCTCGCTTGGCAAAATCAGCCCTAGTTTTTAGTTTGACACATAACCCTTCCTTTGCTTTGCAGTAGTCGGGTAAAAAATTGCCTATGACACTCTATACCTTAAAACAAATCGATTGACTCCTTGCTTGTCAATATCGGACCAATAGGGTCAACTCTCTATTGATTCCTCACCAAAAGAAGACTTACAAATTAAAATAACTTAAAAATTGTACATTTGGCGGCCTTATCGCTAAGCAGCTATCTCTTTCAGGCAACCGTAGTCTATATTGAGACATATCACTATATAATTGAGGTAGTTGTTTGTGTGCAACGAAAGAGAACAAAAAGAAAAAAAAAACAAAGTATATATAGCAAAATAATACTAATAAATTAAATATGTAAATAACAAATACTACTCAATATAAAAACATTATAATAAACAAATAAATATTTTGTGGTAGGTACATAAATAATATTCATGAGGTATATATACAGGTATAGATAGTTTCAGCCAAAAGTGAAAAATTACAATGATGACAAGTAAAAATTGTTGTCCTTTTTTTTATAGTACGAGTAAGTAGAGAAAGTGTTAAGCAATATACTTGGATGGCTTGCCATTAATTTTGTTGAGTCACCACATCACGCCACTAGTATTAACTTCATCTGTGGCAATGTTCATAAAATTGCCAGCTCTTATTCTTTTCAGAGTTTTGACAGCTTCTGAATTAAGCACCAAAGATCAATAAGCGCTAGAAACTAAAGTAATTTAGCAACATAGCAATGAGACAAATCAAAAAATAGGTGTTCGTAACAAATAATGTACCTTCGTCACTCCGTTTCAAATATCCAAACGGGTACATCTGTCGAGAATGAAAACCTACATAGTTGAAACGGAAAGGATCAGTGAGTAATTACGTTTATATTTAATGGGCCTTACAAATAAACCTAGTATAAAAAGATTTACAACATTTAAAAGATTTTTATATTATGTATACCGCGAATGCTTTATACTGTAAGTCTACGGGAGCATTAAACGAATAGCTTTGTTTATAACTAGCTGTGCACATTGTGCGTGCATGGTCATTTCATTTAAAAGTAGCCCGTACGTGATATTCCAGGACCAAAAGTACCTACAAAGTACTTCAATATACTTCATTTCTTCAAAATTCGTACGGGCGTCAAATATCCACTTGAGCATAAAAGCGGTATTAACCGGTATTCCAGTAGTAGCAACGTTACAATTGTGTTGTGTTATGCTCATTTGTTTTTTTTTATCGATTGCTGGTCATCTAATCATCGGATTAAGATATTAATCACCCCAATTTTAAGTCGAACCCTAAGCTATCCAACAGTGCAAACCGCATCACAATCAGTCCTGTAGTTGTTACGTGATGCGTGAACATACAGACACGATTTTTAACAATGTTATATTCTTGTTCAGTTACCTATTTTAAATAACTTATTTTTGTTTAATATTTAGCCTTCTTTTTTATCCAACTACGGTGAAGCAAAAGTAGAGTTATGTGAATTTAAAGACTTGTTCTAATTTTGAAAAGCGAGATATCAATCGATGTCTTCATCGCAAGAGTGTCATAGGCTATTTTACCCGACGACCGTGGTCGGGTTTTATTTATTGAACTTATGTCTTGTTAACTAGATACGTTAAATCCCATCACATTTTAAGATAGTCAAAAATTAACTTTTGTGACATCTTTCACATTGTGACTTGCCCTTTGACAATTATTCCTTTGATACTTGTCTCTTTGACATCTGACACTTCTCCATACATTCATTCTAGCTACGTCCCAAGGTGATGATAGTAATGATGATGATGATAAGTTTCCTATGTGTTATTCCTGGACCTGAAGCAACTTTACTTCATCAAAATCAGTAAAGCCATTTCTTCCATACACACACACACTCACTCACAAACATTAGCATTTATAATATTAGCAGGAGCAGGATTTTGTAATAACTGTATCGCTGGTGCGGCATGCGCCAGTAGATATGTAAGTATATTAAGATTTAGAAATGTTGATGAAATTCACTGAAGATCACTATAGCGCAAGTTTTAGTGGCAAACCTGTCTAGACACAAAGTCAAAGTATTTGTTGTCAATAGGCAAAATAATAGCACTTTTGCAAGTCAAAACTTAACATCTCACGAACAAAGAGATAAACATAAATTATTATAAATATATGAATACAATACTATTAGGAAAACAAGGTATGCTTTGAGTTTGAAAAGAAAATTTCCATTACATGTATTGTGCCAACTCAAAGTTAAATCTCAAACAGGAAAAAGAAATACCCTTCTGACTCTACCGGTGCTTCGGAAATACGCCCGTTAAAAAAGAGAGCACCATGAGAGCACAGTGTAGTCCCGTATAAACTCAAAAAATACTAAACCGACTTTAAAAATGTTACCTATAGAAAGCTACATTATCAACGAGTAACATGAGCAGTATTCCTAATTTAATTTTTCAAAAAATTAGAGATCTCTACGAAAATTTCAATAATGTAAGGAACGGAATGATATGTTTCCATGGAAAAGATATGATAACAAGTCTATCAAGTACGTAATTAATAATGAAGTTGTTTATGGTCAAAACGATAGTTGCCGCCAAAGATTTTGAATTACGCTTGCTGGCGTTTTTTATTTATTTACTACGAATGTAAACATGATATACTTAACTAAAACAAAATGCTGCGGTGTGAGCGCTATCCTTCCAAAGCCAGGGCGAGTCACTAGAATGAAATATAAATAATTTAGGTATCAACACCACCACTTTTTAAGATGCTTCTAGTTTCAGACAAAATTAACTTAAAGTGATAAATTATGGGGACTTGACGTGTGAGCCATTTGAAAGGGTAAAATTTTGGCTGTCCCTTGTTTTTGCGATGTTCTTGATGGTGTGTAGGAAATGTTAACAGTTTAGGAAACAAGATATAAGTTCATACGGCTATGGTCGGGTAGAAATTGCCCATGACACTCTTGCGATGATACCTCGCCTTTCAAAATAGGACCAAATTTTTAGTTTGAACACATAACCCTTCATTTTCCTTGCCGTAGTTAGGGTAAAAAAATAGCTTATGACACTCTATACATGAAGACGGATCGAAAGATACCTTGCGTGTGAAAATCGGTCTTTTTTTTTGTCTACACATAACCATCGACTCTAATGCACATAACCCTTACTTTGCATTGATGTAGTCTGGTAAAAAATAGCTTTATGACACTCTATACCTGAAGTCTTACAATATTTACACTGTAAAAGTAGTCTCTGCGTGACTCTTATAAATAGCAATAGTTTTTTCTTAGGTGTTGCCATATTATAACTAAAATTACCCCTAATGGAACTAAATAAAATAAATAAATAAATAAATATATTCGGGACATTTCCACACCAATGTAATATTACGACATAATGTAATATTGTCAACAGATGATTGGGAATGTAAATAAATTAAACACAATAATGAAAGTTACGTATTTATTTTTTAGGACCATAACATAACAAAAGGTAAGTAGCATAACAAAGGATAAGAAACATAACATAAGTAATTTCATATAAAACACGATTCCCTATTAAAATTGTGTGAATACTACAGTCAGAACTCTAATAATAGGAAAAATATTGTATTCATTTTCATTATTATTATTTCAGTTTATTTATTTCATATCTTAGATTACAATTTTTTACAATATTTCTATAAAAATATTATAAAAAACCTAGGGTACTACCGGCAGCTGAGCAGGGCTCAAACTAGCGGTGGCTAAGGCTGCAGAGTGAGGAACCTCCTGACTTTACGCGCCGTGTCAAGGAGTACTGCCTTCTGCATCTGATCCTTATCCAACCATCCAGCAAGAGCCTCTTAAGATGTTGGTCGAGGCTTGCAATTGTTGGTCATGCAACATTTGCAATGAAACTTTACGCAACTCTATAAACGCAAATCAAACTCGCATAAAGACGGCAGTAATTCTTTTTTAATATGAGATGCCACACACTTACCACATTTTGTTTTTTTAGTATCTGAACAATCTTGATGCTGTTTTGCGGTGCCGACCATAACAGATGGACTTGTGCACTTTGACGTTGAAGGAAATGTCTACAAACAAGACAAAGGATGGGGGGATAACGTCATACATATCTAGAGGCTTCGAAAGAAATAACATGAAATAGTATAAGAAAAACGCCCATTCATTATAAAAATACTTACTTTGGTATGTATTTTTATAATCACTAGTTTCTTGATATTCTAGATGTCGTTTGGCTATACACATTATTGAAGACTGACTTTTATCTTCTGATGTTGAAGGAAGTAACTGCAAATAAATAAGTTAATGCTGGAAGAGGAACTTATCTTGTAAATTGTATAATTAAATAAATAATAAGTATAACCGTGCAGCTGTTTTTCTGAAATACTCAATTCTGTGCTGTTTGTTTGTTGTTTGTAAGTAACCACAACAATAGGTTGATTGGTTGCATCTATAGGTTGATTGATGGTTGATGATTGAGTTTACAAAAACAAAACATGGAGTTATCTACTTAATGACTATCTAAAAGCGTCATTGTGTGAAAAACAATAAAAAAATAAGCATCAAGCAAGCACTTACATGTACAAATTCTACCAGAACTGCATCGTCAACGAGCTCTTTGTTTTTATTTTTTTGTTACTATTTGTGTAGCATCAGAGTGGACTCAGCAAATTCTTGCATATTTATTTGGAACTTAATTTGTTTGGCCCGTTGCATTTATCCATTTTTGTTTTACAACTGAATCTAAAGAAAACCTAAAATAGAATAATTTTGTTTATTATTTTATTACATATTGTAATCATGCTTCTTGTTTTATTTTAATATCAATAATAGGAAAACGTAAAAATCTCGTTCCGGTTTCCTTATACTTACGAAAATACCATCATCGTGAATCGTCAGCCCTGAGGCTGGTTTGGCCTCGAAGTTGAACTTCTTCGCCCATTAAATTAAATAAAAACACGATTTAAACATACGGTTAATACCTAAAGTTTATTTTTGTTGTTTCAAGATGCAAACTGAAAAACAAAATCATTACCCTATAAATTGGGTAAGAAGTACCTACATCCATGTAATGGAAACATTCTCCTTGTTATTGTTTAAGGTTATCTTACCTGTAATTGCGACTAATTTGCTAGAATAAGGTGACTACGGATTAAAAATCAATACTAGTGTGAAGAATATTACATAAGAAATTTAAATGAGACGAGCTTGTAGCACATAATATTGAAAATGTTAGGGGAAAGTGAATACTTACATGTGGAAGCTAATTCCATTTTTGTATTCACTACGGCTTTGGCAGCCAGATACACTACACCCAACCATGGTGTTAACTTTTATAACACCAATGGAGTCCGTTTCTCACCCAAAAAATATTCTAAAACTTTATAAACACAAAAATACTATTCGCCAAACGATCACTATGACAGCTCACGTACTTTTTGTCGCAAAGTTGACTTTGTGACAGACAAAAAAATGGGTTACGCGTAAGAGATGCAAGATAAATAGCTCTGTCCTGTTCTGTCTTAGCCTAAGTTGTATATCACTCGTTCTTTCTATTTGTAGTGACGTCATCGACGCTACTTCTGCCTTAGGGCAGCGTAAATATTCTAAGCCTGAAGTTGAATCGATTGTCACCTCGTTTGTCAAAATATAGGGGCGACTCTATGATGGAACATCCACATACCCACATATATATATATACATAAGTACATACATACATACATAGACTGTTAAACTCATTACCCTGCCCTAGATTTGCTGTATTCGGGTAAAAAGCTGTATTTCAAACCATTACCTAACCTATGTTGCTTTTAATTTGTGTGAAATGGTATGATTACAGATCAAATTAACACAAATATTTTACACATAGTTAAGGAATAAAATGCTACACAATTTTATTACTGACTAGGCAATCATTCGACCACGATCTCACCTGATGGAAAGCGATGATGTGGTCGAAGGCGTGCGTGCTACACACGCTTGCCTAGTAGTAATACCTATTCACTCTTGACTTACCTGGGTTGTATTTTACCGGAAACACTGACGAGGGCAGGGCATTCCACTCCTTAGAAGTTCTTATAATAAATGAAGAAGCATAACCACAGAATAAATAACGCTTCATTCTTGTGCGAGGCCAAATGTACATTATACAGTTCTAATGTCAAACAAACATTATGTACATTGTGTCATGTTTGAACGTTGCTTGGCCTACAACGAAAGTGAATTAAAAGTAAATTAGAGAACACAAGTAAAACTGATTATAAATATACAAAAACCCGACTTTGTGACTGTACTGTGTGTGTCTTAAATAAAATTTTAAACAACTCACGTGCTACGAGTATGTCGGGTTTTTGCTTTTCAGCCGCGATAGCGGACGGACGCAATGCGATAGGAGTAAAAGTATTAGATAGTAAATAAATTTAATGTTTTCTATTTATTTACTTACATATTAGATTACTTACTGTAACGATAAGTAGGGTGTTGTAACGCTATAAAACGGTGTAACGGTGATTTCCGAATGTAAAGGTAACAAAAAATAAATTGGGGCAAGTCGGACCAAAAGTGGGGTGAGTCGGGATTCTTGCCCCATTCGGTCGACCTGTACGCGAGGACGCTATACCTTTCCTCAGAATCACTCGAAACTAAAAATACTCGCTACTATTTTGAAATTAATAAAATTACCTGGATAAACTTAGACCGGAACGAGCTTCAAGAACTATTGGATCAAGACCGTTCGGTAATGTACTAGCTAGTGGGTACTATAGTGGAAGATAAAACATACAACTCAAATTCACCAATATAATCTTTATTACCTTTGGTTTAATCTTGCTCATGTACTTAAAATCTAAGGAACCGTGCCGTCGGTACGTTGGAAGGTCACTCGAGCTAGCATGTAAAGTTGAGGACAAAACATGCAATTTAAATTCACCAATACAACATTTATTATCCTTGGTTTTAATTCTGCTTACTTACTTAAAATCTAAGGAACCGTGCCGTAGGTACGTCGGATGGTCACTCAAGCTAGCATGTAAAGTTGAAGACAAAACATGCAATTTAAATTCTCCAATACAATATTTATTATGCTTGGTTTAATCTTGCTTATTTACTTAAGATCTAAGGATCCTAGCCTGCAGATCCAACTCAGCAGCCAAGAAATACCAAGATCTAAGATTACCCTGCTATAATTAGGGTCGATATAGAATTGACAAAATTAAGTATTTACTCTAACAGAACATTGATGAATTTGCCGGCCGGCAGTACAGTCTACTTATTTACCTTTTTCTATAAGGTTTAACCGTTATGTTGGTGAAGGTAATTCTCCATTCGACGTTTCAGCAATGTCCAATTCGCGTGAGAGGTAGCCAGGCTAGACCCCTCAGGCGTTGCAGGTGTCCGGCAGGTCAGTGGGGAACCGAAGTTCAACACTCCGGTTAACGAAATATATGGATTAAATACGATACCGCATCCCAAGTATGTGGCAGGAATCGTTGGGTATAATATCGGCGTGGCGTGACGGATTGCAACACGGCGCCTTTTTTTACTCAAATCCGGGGAAGCCTCCTTCGTGGGGTGTCTTTAGTCCAGGGGGGAAAACCCGCTGTGAATGGATAGGCACAACGTTTTTTAGAATTCGAGACTCCGCAAACGCCACCGCTTTCGGCTCGCTAAAATGGCGACTCGAAAAATGGATAAAAGTGATCTCACAATCGCAATCATTACTACGAAAATAACACCGACAAATGCTCTCACCTTTTTTACGGGTTTTGTGTTACGCAGGGAAAAATCCTGTCAGTCCTGTTAGGATCTTCGGCACCAAAAAGAAAGGACACGTCTCTATTGCCGGTGTCTTTCTGTCTCGCCGGATTTAGTATTTTTCTTTTCGAAATCTATCGGGGATACATTTCGTTTCACCAGGAAGCCCGGCGTTTACACATTGGCTTTGGACAAATAATCGGGTTTTATTTTTATTTTTAAATTTCTCACCCTAGAAATCACATTTGTTTATTTATCCTTTTTTCAACTACTTTTGACAGCTAAACAACTGCCAAACGTCAATAATTGTTATAAACTATATTCTATAAAAGCGTTCCGTTTCAGACGAAAGGTACGGAACGCGGTTTCTTTGCTCCGCCACTGTCCTATCCTCGTAAAACTATATATCGTGACTATTAAATTATGATATTGTATGGGTTTGCTTTGGAAAAAATCTACGTTCCTAAATTTAGCATTTGTTGCATTTAATTGCTTTGTTTAATTTATTTCTATTTGCTGACATCGCGGGGACGTGCCGAACAACGGAACGCGCCCTTTTGCTTTGCCAGCTAATCGATGCAAAGATAAGTAAAATTTCCGGTAGATGTCACCACCTGTCTCCGTGTTCAGCAATTGAACTTTATTATTCCTACTTTTACTTGTCGAATTGTTGTTTTTATAGGTTCATTGTTTTTTTATTTAAGTAGCGTTTTGTCAACGCTACATTACATAACTTTATTAACATAAAATTGCTACTGTTTAGGTTAAATTATTATATATTTTTGAAATGTTCTTTTAAAGACCTTCATTTTGATACCTCACTCGATTGGTTTAAGTCATTTTTTGTTTCGTCATAAATACAATATGGCAGCTGTAAGCCACCATATTAGTTTTCTTGACACTTCATATATCTTATAGCACTCTCGTAATTAAGACAAATCCAATGATACCTCATTTATCAAAATCCATCAAGCAGTTTAGGCTGTAGGCCGCGCCTTAGAAACGTATAAACAAACAAACAAACATACATACAACCTTAACACATAGCCTTCCTCAGTCAGGTAAAAACATAAAACAAACCACTTTCTAAAACTAGCTGAAATAAAACCCGAAGCACACAAAACCAAACTTTAAATTGGTACGGCAACAAATTTTAAAAATTCAGAGGTTGCCGATGCGGATGTCTTCTAAATTCGCAAGGTAGCCTTTTGGCCTCTATATGGCCTGTACTTGGGCCTCTAATTTACTTAATACTCGATATACGCCAGTGACACATTATAAATAATAACAGTAGCCAATATTGTTTCCTCTGTGCAGTTAAGTCCCAACCTTTTTTAACGCGCTTTTATTAGCATAAATTATAATAAAAAAAAAATGACAAACAATATGTTTAATATGACTAAAAAACACGCTTTAATACCATTATACCAATCAATGTCATTGTTAAAAAGGCTTTATTCTTATATTGAAATTTATTTTTACTTTTTAGTTCGGTTTAATGGTATTAAAGCATGTTTTTAGTTATTTTTAACTATGATTTATTTTTGCATGCTGTTTGTGTCGCTAGTCTCCAAATAACTCCAGCTCTTAGTGAGCCTTATTTTGGAGTCATGTTATAACGAACCGTCCGTCTGTTAGACAACGCAAAAAAACATCAGTGTTCGTCCATACTGTTTTATTTTTAAAAAAATACAAAAAGATCGAAAAAAATTATATACTTCTTTTAAAAACAATAGCACTATCAATAAAATTCACAAAATCAATAACAGTAGTTATTACGTTTAAGAAAAAGAAAAGTGTTTATTTGGGCACAGCTAGTTATTTTTTCTGGGATATAAGGATCCTGTGATATTCCAGAACCAAAATTATCAAACTTCGTTCAGTCGTCAAATGGTTATTTATCAATTGCTCGAATTCTACTCATTAGATTGAGATATCAAGTACACCAGTTTTTAAGTTAAACCCAAAGCTATCCAACAGTGACATCGCAATCGGTCCATTTGTTTTACGTGATATACGAACAAACAGACAAACAGACTAAGAAACAAATAGACAGACACGTTTTTTTACATATTTGTTCAGTAGCATATTTTAAGTACCCTAGACCAATTATTTTTTAAATATTTTCATTGTAAAGTTTTTTTTGTTACTTACTGCTTTATTATAAGTATAGATAGAAACAATAATCTATCTAAACTGAAAAAGTTTTTTTTTTAAATCGCGTCTCTCTGTTTGTTAGTTTGTTTGTCTGTATGTTTGTTCGCGCATCACGTATAAACTACTAGACCGATTGTGATTATCTGAATCCAATAATTAGATCAGGCAATCAATACAAAACTATTTGACGGCTGAACGAATTTTGTAGAAATGTAGTAAATGTACTTTTGGTCCTGAAATAATACGTATAAGCTACTTTTAAATAAAATACACTTACAATAAAGCAATAGGAACGAAATAGTCTGTACGAAGAAGATAATTTAATAAAAAATGGTCTAGGGTACTTAAATAAGCTACTAAACAAGAAAAAAAAACTGTTTGTCTGTTTGTTTATTTGTCTGTATGCTTATCCCAAAAAAACAAATCTTCGACTTAGTTTTAAACAATGTATAAATAAATAAATAAATAAATAAATATATTTGGGACATTTCCACACCAATTATCTAGCCCCAAACTAGGATACCCTGTGCTATGGGCACTAGATAATGGATAAACATACATAGATAAGAATATTACATCCATGACTCGGAAACAAACATTTCTGCTCATCACACAAATGATTGCACCTTGCAGGATTCGAACCCGCGACCGTACGATTTCGTACCTAGGATCTCTAGCCACGAGACCAACCAGTCGTATAGCTATACCAGTATAGCTTGGAGCATCCACGATCTCTTTCGGTAGCCTGTTGTAAACACCAGGTCCCATCACGTGAAGCCTTTTCGCAGACTTTGTCTATAATAAATGTATTGAGATATATATTAAAATGTAGTGAGATAAATATTTGTTTGTACTAAGGTGTGTTACTGCTTCTCCTATACTGCAGCAATGCAGAACCCGGAATCGCAAGTGGGACGTGCCAGGAATGTCCACAAGGTTTTAGACCTTAGTATTGGGCATTATTTTCCTCCTCTAATCAGGATAATGCTCAAGTTTTGTATGGATTTTATAAAATGGCACATGAGATTTTAGATTTTAATGGTGACAAAGACTTAAGTACAATAACTTAAACCCGACTAAGGTCGTAAAAACAGTCTATGACACTCTTGCGATAAAGGCGAATTAATTGATACCTACCTCGCGTGTCTAAATCGGACCAAGTTTTTAGTTTGAACACATAACCCTTCCTTTGCTTCGCCGTAGTCGGGTAAAAATACCTTTGACACTATAAATGAAGACAAATCGATTGATACCTCGCTCGTCAAAACCGGACCAATAGGGTCGACGCATTGGTGAAATATACATACATACATAGACTGTTTACTACATTACACTTCCCTTGCTTCGCCGTATTCCAATAAAAACGGGAATTACTCACTTATATCAGTTGAAATGTTCGAACTATAGTTTCAACCACAACCGGCGGTGTAATGAATTTTTAATTTGTATCTGGCAATTATTAATATTTACTATATATTTTATTCGTTTTGTCTTTTCTTGTTCTGGCAATTGGAAACCTTTATCGGCTTACAATGTACATTGTATTTTATCCTGTACATTTTTAACACTTTGATAGGTAGATATATAACTCTTTATTATACACCAAATTAACATTTTATTACAACAACGAAAGCATTTCGAAACGTTATGCTAAAATAGACTATGGATGTTTGAAGCAAATATTAATATTGATAAAACAAAATTAATGCCATAATAAATCGATGTATTCTACAATATGGCAAAGTAAAATTCTCCCAAAAAAAACGTGGCTGTACACACTGTTAAAAATTGACAACTGACAAAAGACTTGAACTGTGCTGGGGAAGCTACTTGATAAGCAATTGTCCTATTTTCCACTTGCCAGATTAACGAATGCTTTTATTATTATCAGTAATTCTTTATAGCTAAAGTTGGAAAAAAATGCAAATAATACTCCTTTTTTTGGGCAGTCGTATAATTAAACAGGACATATGTTCAAAACCCAACTACGGTTGGGTTAAAAAAATCTTATTACACTCTATACCTGAAGACAAATCAATCGACACCTAGCTTGTCAAAATCGGACCAAAAGGAGCGACGCTATGTGGAACATCCACATATCATAAATGTATTTATGTGACTCTTAACATCATTACCTTGCTTCGCTGTAGTCGGGTAAGATGTACTAATAACAAGTAATTATAGGTACTTTCATAAAAGTGAAGGAGGACAAACAGAACCTCCAGTTATTTGGTTATTCGAAAGGGCCTTCAGGATTTTCGTCACGTTATTTCAATCTCTTCAATTATGTGTTCTTCATAATTAATCGAGCGAACACGAAGCGCGTGTGAAGTGTCTTCGTTTCTGTTTGGGCAAAAATGCTTTTGTATATCCGGCTGTCCGTGCGCCGTCCGGATCTCTGTTCTCCTCTACTGGTAGCATTTCTCAACCAATCTAGACGAAACTTAATGTATATTATTAACCTGTATATTTTAAACAATTTTTTAGTTTTTATTATTCGTCGAGGATTTTTGATTTGGGGTGGTTCCTCCAAAAAAGAGCAAAAAGGGAGCTAGTGAATATCTTCGCCTCATAAAGCTCGGTCTCATAAAAATATGGTGAGGATCTGATGAGGATCTTCGGCGTGAGGAGCAGAATAGCTCCTCAAAATGCAGTAAATTTCTCACTCTTAGGTTTTTACCAGTGGAATCAGCCCTTTACCTACTCTGTAGGGATTGATGGAGCACCTTGGTTATTAATGCTAGTTTTACAGTAAGGTGCTACTGTGCACTGCTTTTGCAAAAAGTTTCTGCGCGCGAGGTCAACAGCTCTCAGAGCCACTATTTAGTGACAGCTAATCTGCTGAACACACGTAACAACAAATTAAAACGACAAACTTAAACATAACCAAAGATAAAACTAAGAAATATATCTCAAAGTCTTTCACACAATATCTCCTCCGTACCCGTTCAAAGCCCGTCTACTTAATGCACTACTCCATCCACATACCGCTCTCAGGGGTCCGATACGTTTTACATAATAAATCGAGGAGACTGAAGTTTATCTAGTCGAGTATGAGTGAATAGCATACGGGGACTATGCGTCAAAATTGTTTCGGTTAGGGACTAGAGCGACGGCTTTGGTTACCGTTGCAAATGAGGTCAGAGTTCTTGGTTGGTAGGTTCTACGCTAGTGTTGAAATTTTGAATTATATATTTTGTTTCATGGTGATAACATTCTGTACCAGTTTCAGCTATCGTGGATGGATGAATTCGGAAAGCTAGCGCGAGTTCCTGATAGGTTATGGCGCAGGAATATCCGAAGTGACGGCTCCAAGGTAATTTTGAGTCCAGTGACTCAAAATTAGTTTTGACCAATGACAATCTTAAGAAAACTAGCTTAAAAGGTACAAAAAATACGCCTGCCCTGCCAAAAAGGAACACATGCCAATAAATTATATACTGTTGAAATGTGCTTATCAAGGCCTTCAATTTGATACCTAATGGTAAGCGTCACGCCTACTCATAACAGTTGCAGTTCCACCCAACACTTTGGATAGCAAATTCTTGCGTGTCACTGCACTGCGCTCGTCACCCTGAGACATTTTTTTTTTTTTTTATTATACTTATTTTTATTCCATTGAGTGAAGAGTATAGCACGTTGCTCGGCTGATGCTAAGCGTCACGCCTGCTCATAACAGTTGCAGTTCCACCCAACACTTTGTATAACAAATTCTTGCGTGTCACTGCACTGCGCTTGTCACCCTGATACATTATTTTTAGTCTCATGCCCAGTTCTTTTTTTGGAAAGATTGCAAATCAAATCGGAACGCAGTAATGTTTTCACAATACTGCATGGCGGTTGAACATCTGACAAAGGTGTGGTACTCCCCCGGGTGGACTCTTGCGTAAAAGGCAACAATTTTGTTGATGGCACTACAAATTAATAACACAAATGCTCAGATGTTTGCAAAAAAAGACGGCATATCTGTTTTGAAGCAAACCTATTGATGTATGTATATCCAATCGAAATTCAAATATTTGGAAAAAATACCAAACCCATATCCCATGTTTGTGCGGATTATGCTGGCTAATCAGTAAAAATATAATGTCAACAAAACATAAGTTCAAAAACTAAAACCCGACTACGGTTGGGTAAAACATATCTTGTGACAACCGATGAAGATGAATCGATTGACACCTCAATGTCAAAATCGAACCAATACGGGCGGCGCTATGGTGGAACAATACATCAATACATACCTACCTATATGCATACATACATACATACATACATACATACATACATACATACATACATACATATACACATACATACATACATACATACATACATACATACATACATACATACATACATACATAGACTGTTACACTCATTACCCTTCCCTTGCATCACCGTAGTCGGGTAAAAAACAGTCCCAACATTCAGATCTCTTCACTCAATTACGCGAATTTAAAGATAAATTAACAAAAATCCCACGCATACCAGTTCAAGGCAGTACGAACCTGTTTAACTCGAATGCGAATGTCGACAGTGAATGGCTGAATAAACAATGACTACAATCGATTATCGGTAGATGAATCGGAATTGGCGGCTTAAAGAATATGATTCACATTTTCTGTTTAAATTTGTTTTCAATATAATTTATAATTGACATCCGCCTTTGGCGTGCGGGTTTCGTTTTGCGGTTTAGTGACACAATATTGAAGCGATATAATTATAATGTTTGATATATTTACCTCTTTTCAATTACTGTAGTTAGCAGGGTGAAAGGTTTTTATAATAAGCATAATTTAAAAATGAAATAAAAAAAGAAGCTTTTACGACCTTTTTTCAATGAATGTCACTTCTTTTTTTTATTGCATTGTCACTTTTTACTTGTCCTTTTTTCTGTTATTTTGTTGTCTTTTCACTTATTACGTTTTATTTCTTTGCTTTTTCTTCGGTTTGTGAGCTACATTGAACGTTTCAGGCTATATGTTATGGTTATGTTGAAGTTTATGTTAACAATCGTATTTGATTAGATAGTCAAAATAAAAACTGTCATGCATACCTATAATGAATAGGTTACACTTCGTTAATTAACGTATAGTGTATTAGGCAAAAGTCAACGCTTCAAATGTGTTGCTTTTTTCACATTATAATTTTCTTTTAGTACCTACTTATATATGTTGTATTTTGACTCAAAAAATTGAAAGTAATAATAGCCTAAGCACTTTTACAAGTCAATAACTCAACATTTCATGAAGATCTCCACTGTCGTCTCAAATTTCATCAAAATTGGTTCAGTAGTCAGGAAACCTATAAGGAGTTGATGTTTAGAAGGTGACAAGTAATTGTGTAGATTTATCATTTTATATTATTGAAGTACATTAAAGTTTACTGAACACGAATACAAACCGGGAAAAAAACGTTTCAAACGATTAGGCATAATTTAGCACAACGTCGGCAGCGAGATAATCGCCTCCAAAGAACATTTTCCCCCTGAAAATATCCAAACTTTATGTAGCCGAAAAAATACCATTCAACTTCTAAGTTGGCCAAAGTCGTTAGCACCTTCGAGGTGCGAATAAACGGTGAATTTCCATGTGTTAATACCATAAAGCCTTCCCCAATTTGGCATAACGACCGAGCCTAACAACCAAACTAACTATTGCGTTTACAATATCGGGAAACGGTTGACGGCAATTCCCGAAATGGGGAAGGGAGAAGTAATTTTAGAACCTACGTGATAATAATAATTGCCGTTCGGCGAAGATTGTAACATTTTATGGATTTGAAGGTGATGGTAATTATTGTGATATACTCCCTAGAAAAAAAAAACAAATGTCCAACGCTAAATGGAAAATAAAATAAAATATGTAAATAACCCATGCTTCCCAACCCTTATACAAATTGAACTAAAATCAAATGAAAAGATGTGGCCTTATCTATCTATTGCATTTTTTTATTAATATATAAAAGTGAAACGTTGTCTGTTTGTATGTTGGGGGAGCTTTTTTTTATTCCTTTTCATCCCGGAAAATTATAAGTTTTCACAGAAAAACTGTTTTTTTTATTGCTTGCTGTTATAAACGGTTGCTATGGAAACGAAATAGCAAGTACGTCAAAAAACATCAAGAGTGGTGCTATACCAACTTTTGCATGGGTTTTTAATATCCTAAAAGAACATAGAATGCTTTTTTTTTGCGATAGCAGTATTCCGCGCGGACGAAGTCGTGGGCGGCAAAACTAGTTTTATATATGAATTTCCGCAAAGCTGCACCTGAGTATATGAACTATACTCTGTAGGTAAACCTTTGATCATTTCTCTATCTATTCGTTTGTTTTCACTTGTATTAATCTCTTTTCGGCAATAAAAACTCATTTATCATTTATTTATTTATTTACCTTACGTTGGACGCTTACCTCTAAACACGCATTCTGAAAAGGCTCTATTTGCTCGTGACTTGAACACTCCTATCTTTCGGGAAATGCAGACTCTCAGGTAAGGAATTCCAATAATTAGCGTTACGCCCTTATATATTAATTTGTTAATTGTTTATTGCTTACTACATCACTCAGTCCAAAAACTCTAGATGAGAAGAGCCGAAGATCGGGCTCTGTGGCGTTCATTGGGAGAGGCCTATGTCCAGCAGTGGACGAACACAGGCATGTTGATGATAATGATGAGCCATCCTCATTGTTCCACCGCGCGCCGAACCTCATCGCCAATAAATAGATTTTTTGACGGGCGTAATTATAATTGATCATTCGCTAGAATGATCGACAAAATGTTCGTACCGATACTTGGCTCCATTCGTTGTACAGTTAAACAAAATTAAAAAACAGCGGTTGCTCAGTGTTTTGTTACAAATAATGCTCAGGTTTATCCGCACCTTTTCACACCACACTTGGCAAGTCGCTTGGTGATCGCAAAAGATGTTGATATTATATACATTTGCATTAGTAATCATGGCTTTAAAGCTCGTTAGGTACATGCACCTTGTAATGGTGGAAGTGCATACGTGCGATTACTCTAATTTAGACAATAACAATTCCATACCAAAATTATGTGCTTCATGCCTTGAATATTATTTATTCTTGGCTGGAATATTCACCGTATAACGACAGAGTAGTCGTTCGATGATGGAATGGGCTTGGGCTATTAAATTGTGTAATCCCATCGCACATTCATTGAAATGCATCCGATAAAACACACACAAAAAAGCTTTTTTTGGGAGAGTGTAAATACGGCAGATAGGATTGCAACTCTACTCTGATGGTCACAGCTCTGAATATGTTAGCTAGATACTACGAGCAAATAGATTATTAGTTCAATCGATTGGTTGGAGTAACATAGTCCTATCTGTAGCCTGTAATTTCTTGCTATGATTTTGTTGTTTAACCACAACAAATTGATTTAGTGGTTATACAACTCAAGGTGGTGATCCATGCATTTAAAACTAGTCGTTCTGCGAACAGAAGACCTCACACACACAAACATTTTTTGCAACAACCTAGAGGTGCACAGTAGCGCCCTTATTGTTAAACCAAGTTTAATCACCATCAGGGTGCTCCATCAATCTCTACCTGGTAGGTAAAAGGATTATTCCACTGGTAGAATCCTTGCATTTTGAGGAGCTATTCTTCTCATCGCGCCGAAGGTTCTCATCCGATCTTCACCAAATTTTTATGAGACCAACTTAACGTTACTTACTCGTAACTACCCTTCAAATAAATAAGTTAAATGAAATACATTAAAAAAAAGAAGCTTTTTTGTAGTAGCCATGTCATGATAAAACTTAGAACGGTTAATCACATTTAAATGCGTATACAAAATTTCGAGTCAGTGCTATTAACAGTGGAGGAGTTCCAAGTCAAGAGCCAAGGTCTGGAGTACTGCAGCCATGTCATGGTGATTCTTCAAATCAGCTATCATAATATAATATCTATAATAGAATGTGTACACAAAATTTCGTGTCAGCGCTGTTGGCCGTTGAAGAGGTCCTTTATCTGGAGCTGCTCCTGGATGTCAATTCAGGTCATGCTTACCATAAACAAGTAAAATTTGAAAAGATATAGTTAAGAAAGGTTCATTTTCACTTCTTACATTTTATTTTGTAATATATTTTCATTTTCACTTATAACAGTCTTAGTTATATTTTTTCCTCTTTTTTATTTTTTTGTTTTGTCATCGGCTTGTGAGCTACCCTGAAAGTTTCAGAAATTTGAATTACAAGATTCCAGGATAAAATAAATACATACATACATACATACAAGCAAAGGTCATAGTATGATCTTGGATACAAGTGAAGTTAAATAAAAACTTTTAATTAAATGCATTGTCATCGGAACTGAATCAACATGCATAAATTCAACTCCGTAGTGGTTCTTATTCAGCTTGCAAGATTTGACCTCAACAAACATAGATACATACAAACAAACATTGCAAGATAAATAAAAGCTTTTAAAAATAACCATGTAAATCAGATCTGATAAGGCAGAGATATTCAGAAGGCTCCTTTTTGCTCCTTTTTGGAGGTAGTACCAAAATTATCAAAAAATTCGTTATACCTGTACCACGTATATAACGTTCATTTGTTATACCACGTGTCGTCCAGATCGGTTGTAAAATACGACCTGTAGAGGAGTACTAACAAACTGACAGATGAAAGCGAAATTGATTATACTTGAAGCAGAGACTTGAGCGCTCTTCGCTCGCTCGATCAATTATTTTCATTTCATTACTAACGTTTGGTAATACTCTATATTAAACATTAGTGACTCGCCCCGGCTTCGCACGGGTAGCGCTCACACTACGGCATTTTTCGCATTTTAATACCCGTCATAACTTCTAAAAAATACTTTGTCAGAAAGTATTGTGGTATTCGTGGTGCTTTTTGACCATAGACATCTGCATTATTCAATAGCGAAGGAAATTTCTAAGCATTATTGCTCACGTACTTGACAGACTTGCTATTATTTCGTTCGGCAAAATGTTGTTCCGTTCCTACGTTCCGTTCCTTTCAGAGAGCCATAGAAATTTTTGAAAATTTTCTTACCTTGGCTAATTTTTTGTATAATACTGCCCGTGTTACTCGCTGATTATGTAGATTTCTATAGGTGAAACAATTTTATAAATCGGTTTAGTATTTTTAACAACTGTGGAGGGTTATGTGTTTTTTAGGTTGTATGCATGTTTGTTTGTACGTTTCTTAGGCGCGTCCTAGAGACTAAACGGCTTGATGGATTTTGATAAATGAGGTATCATTGGATTCTCCTGGATCACGAGAGTGCTAAAGGATACATTAAGTGTAAAGAAAAGCAATATGACGGCTTATAGCTGCTATATTGTATTTCCGACGGAACAAAAAATTACTAAAACCTATCGAGTGAGGTTTCAAATTACAGGTCTTTAAAAGATCTTTTTAGATTTTTTTTCTTTTTTTTTTTCTTTGTTTTTTTTTTGTTCTGCAGTGGACTTCTAAAAGCTCACATGATGATGATGATGATGAAATACTATAGTCTAATGTTGCAATTGCAAATATTAAAGTAAAGTAAAATATGAAAGAAAGAACCATTAAATTTATACAAATACTAGATGCACCCCGTGGTTTCACCCGCGTCCCTCGGAGACCACACATTTTTCCGGGATGAAATGTAGCTTATGTGTTAATCCAGGTTATATGCTACTCCCGTACAAAATTTTATCGAAATCCGTTTGGCCGTTTGAGCGTGAAGACGTAACAAACATACACACAAACTCTTACTATAAAGGTGAAAGTGTGTAAACTTTCACCTTTATAATATTAGTGTGATTATTTTTGTCAGCTCGCATTCAATAATTTTGTTCGTAGTCAGGTTTTTTGTATTTAAGCGACTTCACAAACGGAGACGGTTTTATGTTCGATTGACTTTTTTTTTCGGTATCTCCGTCAATTGGAGAACGATTTAAAAAAATGTTTTTTTTGTTTGAAAGGTTATCAGGTAGTCATATAACATGTTAGCCCGCAGGTTTGCACGTTGTACAGCACAGGTAAAAGTGACACTACCAATCCTGTTATACGTGCAGCCTGTGGGTGGACTATACGCGGCGGGTGTACAGCGATCTGCGTGTTCAGTACAACGATGCGTTCAGGGCACTGTTGGGGCTGCCACGATTCTGCAGCGCGTCGGGTATGTTTGCGGATGCTCAGGTTGATGGTTTTCATGCCATCATCCGTAAGCGGTGTGCATCTTTACTCAGCCGCTGGCGCGGCAGCTCCAATACCATTATGGCCGCGTTGGCCGCTCGATGGGATAGTCCAATGTTCGGCCACTGGATGTTCCTTCATAATGTTATTTAAATCTTTGTGTCTCTTATTTTATATTACTTTAAATTTTGTGTTATTATGGGTCAAGACGCACGAAATAAAACTGGTTTAGCAGTTTTTCGGGAAAAAATAGTTTTTTTGAGTAAATCCATTCGTTTTTATGTATATATTATCAAATTCAAATTCAAATTTATTTATTTCATGATAAACACTTAATGATTCACAATAAAAAGTACATATAAGTTTAAGATTCACATTTTAGTGTACACAGAACCTACACTAAGCTGAGCTTGTGTTGTAGGTTTCTGTATTACCTTCGAGCATATTACAAAAACTATAGGTACTACGTTAACAAAGTAAGTACATGAAATGTAAGTTATTATTTTAACTTAAATTTACTTTAATTATAATTTATATTTTATATTAATAATATAAATAATAAATATTAAATATATACTATGTTATATAATAGTTAAGTTAGTTAATTAAAAGCATGCTTACAGTATGAGAGTGGGTATATGTGATTTTAAAAACGAATGAGTGAAAATAAATAAATAAATAATTTTGGAATGAGGACTAAGCTGAATTGTTATGATATAACTTTTAATAAATTTTCTGTATCTTCATAATTTAAATAAGCTAACCATTTAATTAATGCACTCTTGGACTCCGGATTATTTAATGTTACAAAATTGTTAATAGCTTTGTTTATTTTATTGTACATATACGGACCAAGAAATATTTTATGTCTCCTAGCCAGCTTGGTATTGAACTTAGACCTGTAAAAAACTCTATCTTTCCTTCTTTTCAAATAGATGTCTTCATGTAATTTGAGTGTTTTAGCTATTTTGTGCTGCGCCATTACTAGGTTGTAGATGTACAGCTGTCGAACAGTGAGCACCTTACAGTCCATATAAAGTTCACGGGTAGGATACCTAAAGGGTTTCTTAGTGGCGACTTTGAGAACAGCACGCTGAGCACGTTCGAGTGTCAACAAGTAAGTTTTACATGCACCTCCCCAAGTAGTGTTACAGTAAGTTAGAATTGATTTACACAATGCATCGTAGACATTAAAAAGTAAGACTCGATCTGCCACTTCACGTAGGTTTTTAAATACAAAGATTAACTTACGTACTCGCTTGCTTAAAATATCAATATGCGGCTTCCAGGTCATTCTGTAATCAATGTGAAGACCTAAATATTTAATTATTTCTACGCGTTGTAGCTTCGTGCAGCCACAGTTGTTTGAAGAACAGTTGGAGTGTGCTTTGATTTCAATGTTAGGTAACCTACCTCGAGCATTTGAAAAAGTTAGGAACTTAGTTTTATCTACGTTCAAGGTCAGTAAATTATCCTGTAACCAACTTATAACCCTTTTTAGTCCTGATTCAGCATACTCATGCGCTTCTTCCCAGGTATTTCCCACAAAAATCAAAGCCGTATCGTCAGCATATGAGAATATTTTTCCATGATCCAAATTTAAATTGCACAGGTCATTTACGTAAGCAAGGAATAGAGTTGGTCCCAGTACACTTCCCTGTGGCACCCCATAGCTTACCACTTCATCATGGCTGGTTGTGTTACCTAACCTTGTTCTCTGGGTTCTGTCTTTAAGGTAGTCTTCCATTAGAGTCAGTGCATTTCCCCGTACACCCATTATTTCTAGTTTCTTCAAGAGAATGGGAACAGAGACAGTGTCAAAAGCTTTAGCTAAATCCAAAAATATTCCAATAACTTTCTTTTTGCTATCCAGGTATTCTATTATAACATCAGAAAGATAAGTTATTACTCCTTCTGTTGATTTTCCTTTTCTGAACCCAAACTGGTTAGGCGACAGAATACTAAATCTTTCGAGATAGGATACCAATCGTACGTTGATTAACTTCTCCAAAATTTTAGAAAGTGCAGGTAGAATTGATATCGGCCTGTAGTTACTAACACTGTCTCTGTTTCCACCCTTGTGAATAGGAATTATGATTGAGGTTTTAAAAACTCGTGGAAAACGTCCAGATGACAAACTTAGGTTACACAGGTGTGTGATCAGAGGCACCAGTGTTGGTGCAGATTGTTTAATTATGTTATTTGATATTCCATCGTGTCCTACCGCACATTCATTTTTTAACCCATGAATTATAGCGAGGATCTCTATGTCATCTGTTGCTAGCATACCAATAGAGTTAACTTGAGATGGTATATTATTGCTTAAATTAACCAATGCCCGATCAATACCTATGTTTCCAGAGCTATTAGTAATTTTTTGTGCAAGAATTTTGCCTACATTTGTAAAATAATTATTCACAAAATTGATTGAATTTTCCGGACTTGTTTTCAAATGTAATAAAGAATTATTGTCAGTTTTTTGTTTTTCTGTGTATGTAATTTGTTTTACGATTTGCCAAGTTTTTTTAATATTGTTTTTATTTTTATTTAGTTCTGTTTTATGATACTCAATTTTTATTTTTTTTATTAAGCTGTTACAAAAGTTCCTGTATCTAGAATATGTTAATTTCAAAGTATTGTTGTCAGTTGTTTCTTTAAATCTAAGGTGCATTTTATCACGTGTACGAATACACCGAAGGATGCCAGGTGTTATCCATGGTTTAATTATACGTTGGTTTTGAGGTATTTTAAAAGTACGTGTATTAACTCTGATTATATCCATAAGTCTGTTAAGAAGCATTTCCGCTGCTAAGTTAGCATCTAGTACAGTAAGAATATCTGAAAAATCTAAGTTTTTTATTTGCTGGTTAATTTTAATCCAGTCTGATTTTAAAACTAATTTCTTAGATAAAAAATATTTATTCATTTTGGTTTTAATGTTTAAAAGAACTGGACTATGATCAGTTATAAATGTTTTTACCACAATTGTCGTACATTCAAATTTACTTTTTAACATAATATGATCCAGACATTTGCTGCCTCTGGTAGGCATTGTGTGACCTGGTAAAAGACCATGGCTAGCCAATAATTCCAGGTAGTTACCAGAATGACGGTCTGTATTGTCTGGATGAATATCTATGTTAATATCGCCCAAAACAGTAACTGTGCTATATTTATTTAAAGTTTTTAATATATTGTCTAATGAATGTATAAAACAGTCTGTATTAGTGAATGAAGGAGATCTATACAAAGCTATTATTGCTACGTTGTTACCAATCCTTAATAAAATACAGTTCGAGTCTGCGAACTCTGGTTCTTCTATTTTTAATTCCATATTAATTCGATAGAAGATTATTATGCCTCCATTTTGATTAATGCAATTTTTAGTAAAGGCTGAATGATAATTAATTAATTGAGGAAAGGGCTTATTATTTTCAATCCAGCACTCCGTAAGTATAAGCAAATCACATTGAAATTCTAGTCTATTAATGAGTAATTCTAAAGAGTTGAAGTTCTTAATTATACTTCTGATATTAAGTGTAAGTATGTTAAGAGTAGTATCATTGACAACAATATGAGAACCACATGATTCTGGATCACAAGTCACTGCTTTAGCAATCGTAAAGTCATCTATTAAGGCACTTAAAACATTTTGTTGGACTTTATCAACCATAATCTTTATCAGTTATTTGGGTACAATGAGTGTGTGTCTCATAATTTATTGTTAAGGAGATATGTTTATTATATAACATAAAGTGACTAATTATTTTAGTAAAGACACGGAAGTTCAATGAATAGAGCTTTCCAAATGTAAGTCCAATGTAAAGAGTAAGAGAGTGAGTGTGAATAATTGTGAAAAATCGTGTGAGAGATTGAGTATAAGTGCAAGTAATTGAATAACAAATGATGATATTAGGCTGATACAAATAGTTTTTTTTCCAAATATATATAGTTATAAACACGTATATAGTAGTGATTAAACATAAGTGTTATTTTTAGACATAGGCTAATGTTCTCATATTTACTTATTAGTTTTATGATTTCAGGTCTATAAGCTGCTGTTCACTGACGACAACAATCGGTGGAGCGCCTTCGTATTTCCTCAGGAAAACCTTTCCGTTCATGGTCCAGCAAAAGTCATATTTATCCGTCTTCGCCAATTCACGCGCAAGGAAGAAGAGCCTTTTGGTTTTAGGAGTCAGAAACTCAGACACAAATATAGAGGATTTATTACCCTCAATGCCCAAGGCATGTGTGTTCAGTCTGTCTGTAGAATTAGAAGCATTGTACTTTCTGACTGCTAGCAAAATATTGGATTTTTGGGAGGAAGTAGTCAAGTCTACTACTACTGGACGCTCACCATTTGGCTTGCCCTTAAGGCGGTAAATATCTTTGATATAATTTGATTGTACCTCAATCTTCAGCTTTGTTTGCAGTTTTTCAACTGCGGCAGTAAGCTCCGCCTTAGTCTCGCTGGCCTTTGAAGGAATACCTCTTATCTCTATACAAGTGCTTCGAAGTTGTCTCTCTAGCTCTTCAATTCTATTATCCAACTTCAGCATATGCTCATCACGTCCAACTCTATTACTTTCAAGCGAAACCACCCTTTCTTTAATTTCTTCATAATTTTTACTGTGGAACTCAAATGATTTTTCAAATGACTTTTCCATCTCTAAGTTACTTTTACGGATCTCTGTAATATCAAGTTTAATGTCAGAGACATCTTTTATTACGTGGTTCATCTTTGCCATTAGTTCATCCAATTTATCCTGATTTTGTATTGGGGAGCTATTAGTTGACTTAGGTGACTTCAGCGGACGCGGACGTTTACTACGCGGCGTCTTTATCGCGCCCTCTGCAGATGGTTTCGGTGGTGTTGTCTCCATATTCTCAAAGTTTTAAATGAAATAATGTACTAGGAGACTATAACGGAATAAGTGGTTTCAAACTGCAATCAAATATTAATATGTTTTGTTGAAAAAGTTGTCACCTGATGTACCAAGCGTTCATAACCCGTAAAAAGCAGACTAGGTGGTTTCAAACTGTATGGAATCAACTATTGATGTTGTTTTGATGCAAAAATTGTCACCTGATGTACCAGGCGATCATAACCGGTAAGAAGATCGGTAGGTACTGACCAGTGGGGCTATTGCTGGGGTGGAGGAGGAGGTCACCCGTGATTGGCGATTCCTTCAATATGGCGTCTTGCACTCCGGCGATGACGCGTGATGTGGGCGGAGCGTCGCTCTTCCTGAGATAGCTGCTAGTAGAAAGCGTCGCTTGCGCCGCTGAGTGATGTCGCACGTGTTAGCTCCTTCTAGTTTATACACTCCTATTTTTCTATATCAAATTAAAACAACTTTTAATTTTAAATTGAGTGAAAATAAATTTTGACTTAATTCCGGTAAATACGTCTGCTCACTTTGGAGGTCCGGGGGGAAGGGGATAATGTAGTATCCAAGGTCTGGTGATGGAGTCCGAAGGTAGTCACAGTAACTCAACAACAAAATGATGGAACCCCTTCAAGTTTGGACTCATTTAGTTTGTCTTGATGAGTTTTCTGGTGTTATGTGGTTTTCAGGTCTGATAATGGAGCCGGAAGGTAGTCCCAGCAA
The DNA here is from genome assembly GCA_946251855.1 of Alsophila aescularia. Taxonomy (NCBI): domain Eukaryota; kingdom Metazoa; phylum Arthropoda; class Insecta; order Lepidoptera; family Geometridae; genus Alsophila; species Alsophila aescularia. The sequence continues at coordinate 35,475,886 of OX276384.1, forward strand.
CTCAACAACAAAATGATGGAACCCTTTAAGTTTGGGCTCATTAAGTTTTACTTGATGAGTTCTCTAGTTTTATGTAGTATCCAGGGTCTGATGATTGGTCCGGAAGTTAGTCACAGGAACTCAAAAACAAAATGATGGAACCACTTCAAGTTTGGGCTGTCTTGATAAATTCTCTGGTGTTATGTGGTATCCAGGGTCTGATGATGCAACCGGAAGGTAGTCATTGGAACTCATCAATCAAATAATGAATTCCTTTCGAGTTTGTTTCTATTGGGTTTGTCTTCATAAGTTCTCTGGTCTAATGAGGTATCGAGGATCTGATGATGGAGATGGAGTCAAAGAAACTTATTACCCAACCATCAAATGATGAAATCCCTTCGAATTTAGGCTTATTTGATTAGTCTCGATGATTTCTCAGGTCTTAAGTGGAAACTGGTGGTGTCTCGTAAAAGATTGCTTTAAAAAGGACACATTCATCATTACAGTATTTTCAACTTATAAATCTATTTGTTTTGGGTTAACGTTTTCTCATATCTACGGGATGTTTAACCATTTGTTTAAAGAGTTCTATTTTATTCTAGTGAAATCATAGATAATTTTCGTCAAAACTTATTCAATTCTTAATATATGTAGGTTTATTCATCCTATGTTTTAGTTTACCTACGCTTTGAGTCTAAAGTGAGTGAGCTTCTACTATTTTCTTTGGCATATATTCTTTCCGATGTTCGCTTAGGCCACTTAATACCACTAAAATGAATAAAATAATTACAAAGAACCAGAACAGTATCACTTTTTCAAAATTACTAACGTAATAATATTGCAAAAATACAACTCTTATGTTGTTCTGCGTTTCTTCTGCGTTTCCTGTTTTGTATGAGGGTGCGTCATAGACAACTGCATATTACTTCGTACGTAGATAGGTATGTATTAATGTTGTAAAGATATTAGATTCAAATGATGCCTGGGTTTGGCACCGCCTTCAAACAACTCTTTATTATCATATTATTATGTTATATTTTTGCATTATTATTACATCGGTAATTTCGAAAAAGTGATATTGTTCTGAATCAATTGTAATTATTTTATTCTATTTATTGGTATGAAGTAATTTTAAATTTTTTTAAGATTTTTTATGGTAAATATAACATACAAACAATAAAATCTTTCCTCTTTATAATATTAGTGTAGATAGTGTTGATGTTGGCTAGTGTGTGTCGCAATGTTTATCAGATTTTTCATTTGAATCCTTCGTGAAATGTATCTAATGTCTTAGTTTCACTTAGCTAATTAATCTATGTTGACTACTGCAGTTCCTATTAAGGTATTAATTAAAAGTTAAAAGCTTTTACTTAACTTCACTTGTATTACTTTTGTTACCAAAAGGATCCCTACAATCTTGTTTTCTACTTGCTAATTTCTTATCCATTGGGCCAATTTTGTGGCCTGGAATAACTTACGGGGTGATAAATTTTTATTGTCCACTACAATGTCACCTGGGAATTTACAACATTGTAAGTTTAGCCACTACCTAATCTAAATTTGAATTCATTAGATTGCTCGCGGAAACCTATGTTACTGAAAATTACAGATAAATAATGAAAATTGTGTTACACCAATTAGGATAGAAAATAATTATAAGCAAGTACCTAAATCAAAAAATCCATATCAATATATAAAAGTAAACGTTGTTTGTTTGTTTGGGGAGCTTTCACGCAATAACGACTGGACGGGTTTTGATGAAATTTGAAATGGAGATAGCTTATACCCTAGAATAAAACATAGAATAGTTTTATCCCGGAAAATTGTAAGTTTCTCCGGGAAAACTGTTAAATATTGGTTACTCCCTGTAAGGAACGGTGGCAAAGGAAACGAAATAACAAGTCTGTCAAAAAATCAAGACCGTTGGTGATATATCTACTTTTCATTGGTTTTTAATATCCTAGAATAACATAGGATGCTTTTTTGCGATAAATTGAAGTCCGCGCGGACAAAGTCGCGGGCGGGAAAGCTAGCTATTTATATTTTCCATATTCAGCATATTATAATTACAATCTAAATCATTAGTCCACACAATAAATTAACTTCAAAAGGATGACCACAGCCACAATATCATTAAAATTTTAATAACTTAATAGTATATCACTTTTTGAACCAAAAAGCATATTCATAAACAAACTTGAGTTCCACATAAAATACTTAGCTTTACACAATCCTATAGAAGCCACACTTGTTACCATTCCTAAACCTATGCAGATCTGGCTTGTTCTAAATTTCAAGAACAATTGAGCTTAAAATGTTGAAGATCCAACAGATTGCCTTGATGCCAACATTTTTCATGGTGGCAAAATGCTCCACGTTATTCGCTGGCACTTCGCTTGTTATCCCAATGGCCCTTGTTGCTTCGACGGAATTACCATGATATTTCCCAAGGTGTACCAACAGTCGCTTTGAAAGAAGTAGATGAATTATTTGATGCTCTTCTGGTTCACTCTTCGACCATAGGGCTGACAGCTCAAAAATAACATTTCTGAAAGATTGTAATAGATGGCGTTGACAAATAATGAAGTCAGTGTGACCCTACGAGCATTTAATTTAACCTCTTCGGTACCTATCTTTTTGAGGTGAGTGACATTTTCAATCACTTTTTGCTATATTAGACATCATGATCAAATGTCACAGTAATAATAAAGATCCAAACTAAAAAAATAACAGTCAAATATCATTTATTATCATTTGAAGATTTGTTTATTTTATCATTTGAAGATTTGTTTATTTTATCATTTGAAGATTTGTTTATAGTAAATAAAATAGATAAACTATTTGGAAATAGCTCTACTTCCATGTGTTGTAGCTTTCAGCACTAAAATAGCAACACTTACTTTCCCTAAAGCTGAAAATCATCAAATCATCGAGCAGAGTGGATTCAAGCAATTGAACATGTGAAGCCTGGATTGACGATTAGAAAATATAGTAATAAGTACGTAGTCACAGAACACTAGACTAGGTCTGTGATTGTTTACATTTACATTCGTACCATTCGTACCTATAGTACTCTGTGACAGTCAAAGAGGATGGTAACAGTGACAGACTTGACTTGATGGCAGTTGGCTACTCTCTTTTTATCACTTCATTATTTTGCTATCGCCATATATTGGCTCATTTTGTAAAACCTTTTTTTTAATCGTCTTTCGGTAAATCCCCCATTGGGTTAACACTGTTGACAGCTGACGTATGACGGGCGGCTTAGTGACTGGAGAAATCTTTCAGGTGTGCAATTCATTGAGCGCAGTGCAATGCTTCTTATTGGTAACAATGCAATAATCATTATTATATTATTAACTATTATTATATATTCATATAACTTTAACTAAGCGAAACGAGGCATATCGACGATCTATAAAGTAATGGTAGCCGAGCTTTTAACAGTGCGAGTTATAATCTAACGATACCGGGTTCAGTCCTCGGATTTTATATATTTGGCGTCAGTTTGTCAGTCAGCTCGAGAGCCCTTGACATGGCTTAACGACAGCTATTAATCATTAACAGCTGGCACCGAGAGTTGAAGTGCACTTCGAATTATTGCCTCCGAAACACTGAGCGATGGAAATCAGCACAGGAATGAACCCACGCGCACTATGTATGCTACTAAGTTACTATCGTATTTGTTTTGTTTCACCAACCAAATTATCAAAAATATCAAAGTGTAAAAAAAGTATTAGGTAAAGTTGCTGTCAAGGGCTTTTCTTGTACATTAAAAAATGAATTTTTTTTATATAGGCATAATGGTTTGGAGTTACTAGCCAAAATAAAATGTAATTGTACTCTACTAAGATAATTTAAAAAACAATATGTCTTGGGTACTTAAAATAAGCTACTAAACAAGAATATATCATATTTTTTAATCGTGTTTGTATGTTTATTTGAACTGAAAAACTACTGGACCGATTTCAATGCGGTTTTCACTGTTGAATAGCTAAAGGTTTGACTTAAAACCTGGGGTATTCTATTATATATATCAATGTAATGAGTAGGAGCCGTGCAATAGATAAAAATATTCTTGGAAGGATTTTTTATTAAATGTTGGTATTTTAGGTCTTGGAATAGTACTCAAAGCACTTTTAACCTAGAGATATTAAAACGCGTGCGAAGTTTCAATCACAGAAAGTGCGAAGGTGCGAGCAAAAAAGTTACAAAAAAATTGTACATCGTAGCGTCTTGGTTTGGGGAGAACCGCTTGATGAGAAACGTGCATTCCATAAATTTAACTCGTTAGTCTGTCACGTTTTCTAATATTACTGCAAAATTGTCTAACATATTTTTTTTCTCCGACTTTTATGTGCTGCAATGCGAATTCCGAAACGAGGTGATCCGGCAGAGAACTAAGGTAACCAACATGTTGATGTGCTGGTCACATTTGTCGTAGAACCGATAAGCGATATCCAAAGTGTAGAAGAATTCTAGAGTGGAGACCACGAATCGGCAAACGTAGTGTTGCCCTCCGGCTAGATGGAGCAACGATCTGCGACTGGATGAGAAGAGCTGAAGATCAGTCTCAGTGGCACGCCTTAGGGGAGGTTTATTTCCAGCAGTGGACGAATACAGTCTGTTGTTGAATGCGAATACAATGTTTTAATAATGTAACATGTGGAAATATAATAATAATTAATGTTTATATGATGAAGCATCCATTCATCTATGACCTATGACTAACAATTTACTTACAGGTACCATCCAGTAATAGGTAGTACAACATTTCTTTGTAATTAAATTTATGGTTAAGGTATACATCGACAGAGAATAAATAATTGATTTCGGTAAGGTCGTATAAGTCGATGGCATAAAACTTTGACTTCTGAATTCACCGTGCTGAGCACATATACTAACCAATTTGTCTGATAGGCTGCCAGGTCTTTATAAATCAACCTCTATTATAACAAAACTTCTGGTGCATCCTGCTAGCTAGTCCAGCTGCTGTCAAGCTAGAAGGGTCTGTCTCATCACGATGTTTTCGACGGTGTATCCACTCACGCATCCTCTTTACATTTTAAGGTGCAATGGTGGAAACAGACAAAAAAAACAAAAACACACACTGATTTACGCTGTTGCAACACTTTTAGAGTGTCATATCTGTAATGAAATTCGTCCATCAGGTATAAAATGCTTGTATTTTCCACTGGTCGCTTATATTCTACTTTACATTTGTACTAAATAACTTCTTCAGACAAAATACATATGTATTTTCAATGTTTACTTATATTCTACTTTACAGTTGAATTCTTCGTTCCGATGCTCAACAAGAATTGAATAAACTACCTCCTCACAATTTTATCCCCTGCAACAAAAAATGGCACAATTGTCGTGAGACTATGTTTCCGGTAGAATCATGGTAAGGCAAACGATTGCCAGGTGGCACCACCTTCATCTGACGATCCGGTAGCCATACTTTTTAAATATTCCTGAAGTATTAGTAAAATTGAATTCGAAAACTACTGCAAAAACCCTTAAATTTAAACATAACATTGGAAATCATGACATATCCAAATATTACCCTCCTATAATAATTTGATTCGAAATCATAGAATTCGAAAATCCTACCGTTTCGCAAACCTTCCTGCCATTTCACTAAAATCCAGTCAAAAATTACGTTATTTTTGTTCACGATGACATCATATAAAACTACCGCCTGACAGTTCCAGCCAACATGTTAATCACAGGAATACCGATAATGTGTGTTTCCATTCGTTTGATTGGTGTGAAATTATTACCATCATTCACTCTGTTATTACGACGGAACACATGAATGCGTGTTTGCCTTATGTATTGATGCTGCTTATTGGGGCGTGTGTGATATTTTACTCATCATTTCGAAATAGCTATTGTTAATACCTAATTAATGCTGAAATAGATTGATGTTTAAAGCTATTTATTTGGTTAATGGATAGCCTGTGTAGCGTTGTTGGTGGTGAGCTGACTTTGAAACGTGAGATTGCGGGTTAGATTGCTGCGTTTTGTTGTTTGCTGCACAGCGTATACATGTGTTGCTTTGAATCATGGGTATTTCCTATGATTATATCTGAATTGAAGTACTTTGTCCTAGTAGTTAAAAATTGTGTCAAAGCTATATAGTAGAACTTTGCTACAAGACGATACATCTCTCGATGACATAGAATTATATTTTGATGGGCGCTGTAGTATTCAATGAAATTGCTGGGGATATATCATAAGTAAACTGAATAGATCTTTAAAATAAAATACATAATATATCACTACAATAGAACTTCCTTCTTTTGGAAGTCGATTGAATAATAATGTTACTTAGTTAGTCATGGGTCTACGCGTCACTTCGATGTCGCGATTTTTAATCTCATATTTTATTAAAAGCATTTTGTTAACTTCACTCTTTTAATTATCCCTATTACGTTTAGTTTTATCATAAGTCATTCACCGAGCTATACTTAGGATCTCTTCCGAACATAAAATCCAGGATGGAGAAATCCGAAAAAGAATAAAGTATCGACAGCTCTCATAATGATTAAGGTGTCAATGGGTAACATAGGTCGTAAATCTGACTGGGGAAGAAAGGTTCTGGAATTGCGAACTCAGATAATCCAAATCATAGAATGATCCTTCACAAGCTGGTAAGAGTTGGAGGTTGCTGCTGCATGGAAACTGCAAACAAACGCTCATCTTATAGAGAAGAGATTCCACTCATAATCAAATGAAATGAATGCTCCTACAGGGCTAGTCCTCATCATCATCATCATCAGTTCTTATTCATCTACTGATGGAAATAGACCTCTCCTTGTGAAGCCACTGAGCCCAATTTTCGGCTCTCCTCATCCAGTCGCTACCAGTCGCCTTTCCATTTGGCCGGCAGGCGCCCAGACACTAGATACGTTTGCCCAAACGCGGTCTCCACTCTACTCCAATTTACCCCAACGGTTATCAGTTTTTTGAGTTATGTGACCGGACCTTTGCCGCTTCAGCTTGCTAATTCTTTGAGCTATGTCGTTTCTCCTCATTTCAGGATTCATCCTTTAGACAAACTCCGGACCCCATACACGTAGCAGAGGGGCATTAAAGCTGTATAACGTCGGGGCTCCATGGGAACGAATAGCGCGTGACATTGCGGGGCCATTCCCTGTAAGTGACAGTGGGAACAAGCATTTCATGGTTATGGATTTCTTCACTAAGTGGTCGGAGGTATTCGCCATTCCGAACCAAGAAGCTACAACAGTGTCAGATAAATTGGTTCACGAAATCTTCTGTCGTTTTGGAGTACCACTTGAAATTTCGAGTCTCAAGGGTTCTAGGAAACCCGCCGAGTAATGGGTCCTCATAAAACCAGAACAACTTCCTATCACCCACAATCTGATGGAATGGTAGAACAAATCAACCAAACTTAACTTAGAGAGATATCTCGCAAAGTTGGTGGAAACCCGACAAATGGAACAAGCACATCCAGACGTTTCTTTTGTCATACCGAAGTGCAGTTCATGAGACTACAACAGTCACTCCTGCCTTCACGTTTTAGGAAGAGAATTGCGGTTGCCTGCAGACCTGATCACTGGCACCCCGCCGGGTTCTCCTCGCAGCGTTACAAATTACGCAAATGACTTTGCGCTGTAAGATGGAAAAAGTTTATCAACAAGTTAGAGAATCGGGACAACAAATGTCTGAAGGAATGAAGACCCGATGTAACTGGAAATTGAATAATCTGGGATTTGAAGAAGGTTCACTTGTTTGGTTACGTAATCCAGTACGCAGCAAAGGAAAGTCTCCGAAATTGCAAGCAAAATGGGACGGACCATACCATGTTGTGACCAAAATCAATGAAGTCACGTACCGGATTCGAAAGGGTCAGAGAATTGCTCCTAAAATTGTTCATGTTGATTGACTGGCCCAATATTACGAGACTAACACTGCTTGGGACGAGCATGTCTTAGGAGGGGGTGGTGTTACGCCAGTCGATTCTTAGAAAAACAGTAGGTACTAAAATGTTCAAGGAGCTGTGGCAATACCTACATCTACAGGAAACTTCTGGAACATACCAGTGGAGCGTAGGTACCTACAGAAGTTTCCAGAGCGCGCGGTAGGTATATACGAGGGCTGTTTGATAAGTCCTTTTAAAAACTATTTATAAAACCTATTTTTTCTGGTAAATGGCATTAACACTGGCAGGCACAATCTTTCAAATGAAGACTGTCTAAAATTCAGCAAAAAAAAAAACAAGTTTTTGTCAGTTTAACCATTGTTTAACTGTGATCACTCGTAAATTTTCAACAACTATGGAGAAATCTAAATTTCGTGCCGTTATAAAACATTTTTTTATGAAGGGTTGCAGTGCTGCCACAATAAAAACTGAACTTGATTCTGTTCATGGCACTAACGCACCAACGTTGCAGACTGTTTATAACTGGATAAATGATTTTAAAAGTGGTCGGTCAAGCACATCTGATGCTCCACGCTCTGGTCGCCCAATCGAAATCACTATTGAGGATGTTGTTGAAGAAGTACATAATATTGTACTCGACGACCGTCGAGTGAAGGTGCGTGAAATAGCTGAGAACACAGGCATCTCCACTGAGCGAGTACATAAAATCCTGCATAAAAATTCGGGTATGACAAAGCTGTCTGCACGATGGGTGCCACGTTTGTTGACAATCGAACAAAAACGCGAACGAAAGCGAATTTCAAAACTGTGTTTGGATATGATGTAGCGTAATCCTCGGAATTTTTTGAGTCGATTTGTCACTGTGGACAAAATTTGGGTCCATAATTATACACCTGAATCAAAACAGTAAGCAAAACAATGAATAGCGACTGGTGAACGTGCCCCAAAGAAGGCCAAGACTGTTTTGTCGGCTGGGAACGTGATGGCGACAGTCTTCTGGGATGGCGAAGGAATCATTATGATTGAATTACTTAGAAAAGGGAAAGACTATCACTGGCCGTAATTACGCAGAGTTATTGGACCGTTTTAATGACGAATTGTTGGAAAAACGACCAAAATTGTCCCCCAAGAAAGTCCTCTTTCATCAAGACAATGCCCCAGTGCACACGTCAGCTATTTCAATGACCAAAATCCACGAGTTGGGCTTCGAGCTGGTTCCGCATGCTCCGTATTCACCGGACCTAGCTCCGTGCGATTATTACCTATTCCCAAATCTGAAAAGATGGCTTGGAGGGCTTTTTTTTTTGACAAATGAGGACTGCATCGCAGGTGTAAACGGCTATTTTGAAGACCTCGACAAAAAGTATTTTTTGGAGTGGATAAAATAATTGCAAACTCGCTGGAACAAGTGTTTGGCCCTCAAAGGAGACTATGTTGAGAAATAAATGTAAATTGTTTAAAAATATTATTTTTTTACTTTTAAAAGGACTTATCAAACAGCCCTCGTACCTACGGGCGCAGCAACATCAAAGGCGGCGCCGGCCTTAGGTACCTACGGGTGCGGTGCAACGCGGCAACTGCAAAGGCACCGCTGACCTTGAAAGTTCAAATTCCTACCGACTACTGCTAGTAAATACGAGTACATACGAGTACCTTCTGGAAACTTCCATCGCGATATAACTAGGGTACGCATCGGCTGCCTGGGGCAGATTGACTTGGAATTCGGAACGAAACGATCAAAGTGTTTCGAAGTGAATATTCAGTGATAATTGATAAGGGTGTACAGTCGAGTTAAAAAGTGTTTGAGTGTTATTTGTTATTTAAATATTTTTTTGTGGTTTTTCGAATTAAGCTGTTAATTTTTGGTGTAAATACCGTAGATAAATTTTATCCGAACCCCAGCTCGTAACATTACGTTGACTAAATTACATATTCAGAAATTGGAATGATAAATTAACTTAAATTTAACTACGTAGCATGACGTAATGATATCTGAGAATCTACTACTTTACAAGAAGCTGTTCATTAAAAAAAAACAACTTTCAGCTTGATATGAGTTATGGTTGTTGCAACCTTGCTGTTTTTTCTCTTTACTCAAAATTAAAATAGTAATAAAATAAATTTGAAATGTTGTCAATTGTCCCGAATATAATTATATATTTTAAATAAATAGAAGAACATTGACCATTCATGGTCTTATAATACTAAGGTAAATCTCTTAATATTTTGAGATTATAAATTCATCATACGGAACCCTCTCTATACGATTTCAACTCGCACTTGTCTGTTTTTTGTTTTAATTAAAATTACTAGTAACTGAGCTGCTAGCAACACTCAGGTGAACAACTAACTGCTGCTTTAAATTTCTTACAGTATACTAGATCACGTAGAACACGAAGACATACTGCTAACAACACTCAGGTGGACAACTAACTGCTGCTTTATATATCTCACAGTATACTAGACCAAACAGAATACAAATACATACTGCTAACAACACTTAGGTGGACAACTGCTGCTTTAAATTTCTTACATTATACTAGACAACGTAGAACACGAAGACATAATGCTAGCAACACTCAGGTAGAAAATGAAAAATGAAAATGAAAAATTAATTTATTGCCACTATCATAAATACATAATAATCCATTATATGAAAGTACAATAGAAAAAATATAAATATGCGTCCAGCTACAAACATCGACGACAATAGGGCAATTGGGTATCTTCAGCTTGTGCTGCGTTCACATTTTCATGTGTCCGCAGCGCTGTTTTTAAATATACCCATTCTTCGGACTGAGGTATTTGCCGAAATATGAGCAATGTGGGTTACATTACAACTAGGTTAACATAATTAAAAAAAAAACAGTGAAAATAAAACAAAAAAAATACAAATTGCCACCGACTCAAAACAAATTCAAAACTGCGTGATGTGTAAGTACCTATGTAGAGGTGTGTGTTTGTGAGGGTGTGTGTGTCTGAGGGTGCGTATGAGTGTGTGTATGGTTGCATGAAAGTGTACGATTGCATAAATTTTCTGCCCTTTGTTTTAAAAGTGGCCTCATAACTGTGTTTTTGTCGCACTAATAGGTTTAATTTCAGTATAGTTTTAAAAGAACTACTACATTTTTTTTTCCTCAAAGGTGGCGGGAGGTTATTCCAGATTTTAGAGGTACTATATTTGAAAGAACCCCTAAAACCCTTGCTATTGTGTTTGGGGATGGCTAGACTATTATGGAACTTAGAGCGTGTGTTTAATTGATGAACATCCTTGATCCATGTAAATTTTTCAAAAAGATTCTGGCTTCCCATTCCAAATAATCTTTTGAATCGTACATGCTAAATGAAGCTGGACTTCATATTAAGTATGCATTTTTTAACTAAGTAGGGTAACTACTAAGTATTTTTTACATGCTCTCTCCTAGGTATACTAAAACAGAACCGAGCCCATGCATTTTGCACTCGTTGGATGGCACTTTCTGTTCTAGCCCATAACCTAGGCCCGTTCACCGAACTGCAATAATTAAGTGGAGAGAGCACTATTGAGTCACAAAGTAATATTCTGACCTGTTCTGAAAGATTTTTCCTTATAGTGTATAAAACTTTAAGCTTAAAGAACGTATTCTTAATCTTTTCATTAGTATGTTTAACAAACCTCATTTCGCTATCCATTATTAGGCCTAAGTTTCTCGCGTCCAATTCCATAGGTTATATCTATTTCATTAATAGTTAGTTTAGGATTATGGTTCAAAACTTTTTTAACTTGGACCTTAGTACCGATGATCATCATTTTACACAACTTGGTCAACAACTTGGAATAACGTGATATAGTAACAAGAGCTAGAATGAAATAGGATATTAAACATCAAACGAAGCAGCGAGTTATAAGAGTTAGAAATACCTATAATTATTTATTGCGAATGTAATAACTAAACTTTCAAAGGATTTAGAACGATAGTATAGAATGATGCAGAGTTAAGAATTCTACATTAATACTAAGATCAAGTACCTAAAATACTATATACAATAAGATTACAGCGTCTCGTAGAGCTTCACAATGTTGCGTCTACTCTTGCTGATCTTACTGTAATTACCGTCGGCTTCCTCATCATCGGATATTTCCGGGTCCCGTGTCGGTATTTGTACATTTATGGTTTGGTTTGGACTTTTGTTTGTTTTTGAACTAGAATGGCATCGGTTATAAATTCTTATGCAACACTGTGAAGCACCTGTATTACATAATAATTTCTTACCTTTAAATAATAAATATAACAGAGTAATAATCGATATGATATAACCTACAGACATGTAGTGAATACTATATGTTTGGAAATGTGTGGGACTTTTAATTTTATTTAACTCCTTTTCAAAATCGTCAAGGGACACGCTTGCGTGAAACAGTGAGTGAAAGTCCCCTACATGGTTTAACCTTACGAACGGGAGACTTGTGAGAGTTTTATTTCTTAAAACTCTGTCACAACTATCATCTTCGACTAACTTGAAGTTCGAAATAGAGTTCACACTGGCGTTGGTCGTAAAAACATCACATGGCGTAAATTGTAGAGTTTTGAAAAACGCCTTACACTTTTTAGGAAGAGTCAATATGCCGGTGCCGAATAGAATTTCGTCATGAGTATCACTTTCACATGCTATATGGCATTTTCCCGGTTCCGACTGAGCATAATTGGTTATTACTAATCTTATGAAACGCGTCTACGATTCCTTTAAATAACTTAACCTCACACTGAATTGGTAGTTTCGGCACTGCTTCTGTAAGTAGAATTGTTTCGCACGTGGGACTAGCTATAGTTGACAACACGTTTGCACTAGAAAGTTCACACACATAGCATTTCCCAACCATAATTTTGCAGTTATCGACAGTATCAAGCAGTGAATAGAACAAATTATCAACCGTTATAGTCACATAGGGTCGATTGGGAGCGATTAGGGCGTATGTATCTGGTTTCACTATATTATAGGGAACTGGCATAGGAATGACATGGTAGAGTTTGTAAGTCTGGGGAAGGACGAGTGGGATTCTAACAATGATTACAATTTTCTGATTATGATAATAACATATGAGTTTAAAAATATCTATTAGTTGGTGCACATTGTGTAATGATAGCACTATAGGTAGATCGCAGTGCCTAGGTAAGCTATTTCTGTGCAACTCGAGCTCGTTGTATATTTGTTGTGGGCTAAGTACAGTCGGGTGTAAAATATTTAATTTACTAAACAGAATAGCATTGTTGATGTCTTCAATATTAAAGGATATGGAAATAATGATACTCTCTAATGAATTTAGTAAAAGGTTTAACTGCGATCTTATTTCTATTTTATCATTTAAATTCGAAAGTTGTACGAAAGAGTCGCTGATCAGTTCCAAGTTTTTGTTAAGAAGCTTTTCGTTATCTTCGACTTTAGAAATAGATTTATTGAAAGTTGAAATAGTAGACTTTATGATATGAATGTTGTCTTTCATCAGGTGAACCAACTGTTTTTCATCTGACTGTACCTTATCAATGGCTTCTGAGTATTTTAAAGCATCGTCACTATCTAGCGTTCCGAATAGCGTTTTAAGTAAAGAACCACCAGCATCGATTTACACCTCCTTTGAATCGTGTAGGCTGATCGCCAAAGATTAAGTATGAAACAGAGGAGAACTTCTTCAGATTATTCACATGTTGATTTTCTAAGGACAACAGAGAGTTAGTACATTCTAACTGAATTTTTGAGGACGTAGACTTGCAGAACTTTTCGATTGTACTTAATAAATTTTCTACTGCATTTAAATGAGGTTGTATGTTTCGGGTATCAACGTAGGTCACAACGTCCCAATTATCGTTAGTGAACTTAAGATCGAGTAACTTATCGTAATATAAGCCAGAACTGTCTACTATCGAAGCTGTGAATTTCGGCAAAATTTTTTTGGAGGAAGGCTTTCAATTCTTCAAAATTATCGAAAAGTTTTATGGCACATGCTACTTGGGCTTTGCCTTTTAACTTTGAAATGATGTACTTAAACAGCAGTTCTTTTTGATTTTGTGAAGCTAACTCTAATGCATTTTTACAATTTGTCAAGAATGCTTGTAAAGTTTCTCTGTCTCCTTTGTATGTGTTTATAAAATTACATAAAACACTAATCGGAAATTCACTAGGTGGTAGATTTGGTACACTTGGAACTGATAATGTTTCATTAGATTTCACACGAGGAGATGATTCGTTTGGAAGAGACACGATGGAAAATTTTTGAGGTAGAAAAGAAATAGTTATCTATATATATATTAAAATAGGAAATCGAAAGATATAGGATAGATATACGAGTATTAACTTAAACAGTGGATTGTGACAACAACAGATCTAAATAATAAGTTCTACTCACAGAATAACTACAACTTGGAGTATAGTGATGAACATCTTGCGTTGCGAATACTTGGGCGAATACAAGGTAGCACGGCGTCTGTGGAGGTGGAGACTTCAAGTAAGTACCGGTCTCAGGTACTCAGGAGCAGTGGCGAAGAGAAGCAGAGGATGATGACTACAGGCTCACACAGCCTGTGATGGTGGCAGGATACAGTGATTTGGCGATGTCTACGCGGCTTACAGCCAGCGCAGATGAGGTTCAGGCTCGGTGATAGATTCAGGGTCTACGCGGTTCAAAACCTGCGCAGATGAGATGCGGACACGGCGGTAGATTCAGAGCCCACGCGACTCAAAGTCAGCGCAGGGACACGGCGTCGATGGCGGAGAAACGTGAGCGGTGACACAACTTCACAGGATATTGCACCATACGGAGCAAATCCCTTATTATTTTATTGACCCGTATGAAATAGTTAGCTCTATTTTGCCAACTATACCACTTCTGACACCACTGTTACGGGGTGGGTCAGGAATCGAGTTTTAAAAAAACAAATTAAGATGGCTAGAATGAAATGTATTGAAATAAAAGAAATAGAAAAAACATAAAAGTAATATTAACGACTAGCCGCGCCCGGAATTCAAGTCTGAATGCCTTAGAATATCTAATTACTAAAAAGTCGCCGTTAGGCGGAAACACCGACAATGCCAAAAGTGCGAGCATCAGCATTTCCACCCTCATGCGCTTGCTATGTATGGGGCATCGTAACAGTACCTTTTCTACGCTAGAGACAATTTAGGCACAATTAAGGTAGACAACTAACTGCTGCTTTATATTTCTTACACTATACTAGAGAACGCAGACCTCGAAAACATACTGCTAGCAACATGCAGGTGGACAACTGCTGCTTTAAGCACGAACAGAAATGACGGAAGTTATTTGCAAAGAACAGCCGACAACATGAAACCGTTGCTCAATATCAATGCCATTAAAAAGGTATTAATACTTATGATAAAGAAATAAGTAACAAAAAGTCTGAACAATAAAGATAATAAAAAAATGGTCTAGGGGACTTAAAATAAGCTACTGACCAAACATATTACATTTTTTAAATGTCTGTCTGTTTCTTCACGCATCACGTAAAAAAATCTAAACCATTTGCGATGCAGTTTTAACTGATAGATATCCTTAGGGTTTGGCTTAAATACTGGTGTACCTGGTAATTCAATGAATAAAGTTTGATGACATTTGGTAAATTAGTACTTTTGGGTCTGGAATAAGGCTTAGGACCCTTGTACCCCAGAAAAAATAAAATGCGGGCAACGCTGTAAGGACAGCTAGTAACTAATATAGATAGGTAGATTAATATAATAATGTAATGTACACCATAGAAAGGAAACACAAGAATTGACATTGAACTTGATATAAATCTAGTACCTACAATGGGTAGTCTTATCGCTTTGTTAACAGCATCTTAATGTTACATTGTTCTAAAGATGAATTTAAGTTCGAAGAACTGACGTAATGGAGAAATGTCTTAAGTCTTGACAAGTTTACAAAAAAAGTGACTTAGCGGAGAACGGAGTACGTTACTTTTTCCTGTATATAGCTATATGTGACTCACTTATGTGAGTCAAATAAGAAAGTCATAAAAAAATATGTCAATCTATTGCTTTTGGAAATAGGGTTTATTTTAAAATATGTAACTAAACATAATACGCAGTTTATTTTTCTTCAACGCTATAGGTCCAATCACTTGTATTATTTCATCATACTAATAATATGACAAAACTACTTATCTGCGTTATAAGTATTACTGTGGTGTCCAAGGTTACAAGACCTTCGGCTATGCAACTTCTACTTGATATATTATGTTCTGTGATATGTCCGGAGGGCGTCCTACACTACGTTTGCCTATACGTGGTCTCCAATAATCTCCATTCCAATCGAGATTTCGTGTACTCCATCAGCTGTCAGTTCTTCGATATATGTGACCAGCCCATTGCCACTTCAGCTTTGCTATTTCCCTGAGTTATTTCGGTGACATTCGTTCTCTTTGGAAATATCTGGTTTCGGATGTCATTCTTTAGATTTAGAGAAACTCTGAGAATAGCCCATTCCGTATTTCATTTTACTTAGGTACTCACCTATGACTTTGATAATTGTGATACTTCAATTTTAAAGGTTCACAGTATCTTTTGTGGTTATTATCGGTGATTTGTGTCTGTTTACAGTGCTAACCTTATTGGTAGAATGGACATGGTCACTTTTGCAATATTGTTTGCCTTCTAATTAAGGTCTCTTGCTTTGCATAAATTACTATCTATCATTATTAACTAATATAGGAAAAGGAAAACTATATTATTCAAAAATATCAATATTTATTATAATATTAAGTGTACTTACTATATTTGTTTTTTTTTTTTATGATTACATAAAAGTATTTAACTGTCTCCAGTAGTAGTAGTAGTAGTATGTAGAATTCAAATTATTATTAATATGCTATTTTAAAAGGTTCCTACGGCTCACATTCGTGCGGCACGTAACAAACGATTCCTTCTCCTGAGGTAGTGCTTCATGTTATCTCTTGAAGATTTGTTTAACAATATAACAGCTGTTTGTAGAATAAGTCGCCAGGCAAACCAAGTTTCTGCCAATAAGTCTATGAATGGATATGAATTATTATATATCTTTCTGAAAATATTTACATATATAAAATAACCCACAGTGACAGTGTCACACAGCACCGCTACACCAACAAGCGCTATGACGTGAGTGTAGCGCCTCCTCGACATCGACCTGTTACAACACGACATAACTGATGTTACAATCTTCCCAAATAATATTAACATTAAAGTCATAAAAAGACAGCCGCATAATGTGCTTACAGCATTAAATACGTGCATTTTTAACATCCAATTGTGTACTGAATCCCAAGGATAACAAGTTTCCTCAACATTGGTGCATCGTAAAATATGATTATCAACGAAAAGTCCATAGCTGACTTCGCAAGACGTAACCACAGCTGCAACCATCACAAACACAGAAAATGTTACAATTCGCTTCTCGTAGCTTATCTTTCTGTTATAAACCAACACGAGTCTTATATATGCGAGTATTGAAGCTTGCAGAGCCCAGCATATCGTCATCATGAACAAGTAGAATAATGCCCGCCTTTTTAGTAATTCGGTATTTAACGAACTCTTCTGGCTCATCTCGTATGTATTCCACCCTAACATATCAATTAATATTTTTTCTAACAAAACCAGATTTTTACAAATCAGATGCACTGTTCCGAATATTATTTGATTCACTGCTATGAAGTGTTGCAAAGATCTCCAGTGGGCCATCAAGCACCACGCTGTCAATGCTAAAATGACACATAATATTGAGGCGAGGATCCCTGTGAGTTTAAAAAAATCCTCCCAATACATGGTTAATATTCTCGCTACGGGATGTATGTGGCAACTGTTGTATGATTGTGAATGGGTAAAATTAACAACTATATGTGCAGCTAATCAGTTCATAACTGATAAAACAATGGTGTTAAAATTAGATTGCTAATGATCATTAAAAGAGTGATAAAATTAATAATATGTTAATATAGTTAAAAAATTGAAATAATATGTAAGATGCTTTTATCCTGTTTTGTTAGTTTAGTCATATTTGAAATGGTACGGACTCTATCTAATGTCAAAAAATAAATGTTGATAGGTACAAATCAGATCATCAGCACTGTTCTGAATATTATTTGGTTCACTGCTATGGAGTTTTGCAAAGATCTTTCAAGAACCATGCTGACAATACTAATATAACACTTACTATTGATACAAAGTTCCCCATGAGTATACCTAAGGGAGGCCAGGGTAAAGCGTACAGCCAGGCAAAGTGAACATGCAATTTTTCAGGATTATATAACAGATGTGCTACAAATCGTAGTCAAGTCGATGCGTGATCTCTTTGCCGACGCCATGACAGGTAAATCATAACAGTGCATTGCGTCGTTTGTAGTAGAGCAAAAAAAACGCTGGTTTTCTTTCAGTTTTCGATCAAGTTTATTAACATTTAGTTTTTTTTGATAAAAATTCTAAATGTTAATCCATAACATAAGCTATGATTGTGCCAAGTTACATCAAAATCCATCTGGTAGTTTCAGCGTGATGCATGTTCAAAGAAACAGACAGGCAGACAGACAGACAAAAAACCTTTTTGCACTCCATATCGATTTTGAAGTGTAGCTCAATTATAATTTTCAAAAATATTTTATGTACAGATTTAGCCTAGTTACAGTTTTATTACATTATATATATATATATATATAGATGTCAAACCGTTTAAAAAAACATCTTTTTGAATAATCTAAACCATAGTTAATAATGATGGCTTGGTTTGGCATCGCCTTCAAAAACTTTTTCATATCTTATGTTGTATGTTTGCATTATTATTACATTGGTAATTTAAAAAAAGTGATATTGTTCTGGCTCAATTGTATTTTTTTTTGTTTTAAAGTCTTTTTATTGTAAAAGCACTTCCTAGAAAAGGCGTATATAACTAGTCGCTTTTGGCATTCCGTTCTGCGCCGCCAAGCTGTGCGGTCGCCTGCTGCCTTCTGTCCGGTCCCCAGCTGCGCATCGCTCGCAGCTATCACCGAGCCAGTCCGCGCTTGCTTCCCTGCATAGGCACTGGTGTCGTGACGCAATCTAACCCGATGGTTTATCGAGACATTCGTTCCTTACGGAGCGCTCTTTGTCTCGGTAAGCCAGACGATACCAGAAGGTTCGCTGGGCAAACGCTCTTTTAAGAGCGGTGCCTTGTCTCGGTAGCCGGAGGACTCATCTCAGTATTAAAACTATAAATTCTAAATTCAAATTCAATTTTTATTGAATTTTTATTCATTTATTGACAAAACTATAAATTCATTGGAGTCCTCTAGTCGCAAAATAAAATCCACAGTTTCGTGGTCCAACTCGAGGAACGGTTGGGCGCTGACCCAAAGCGCTTGATTCCACTCCTTTTCAAGGGGGAAACAAGAATCCTGGCTGGGCGTGGGAAGTCATTCTCCTTGCGTAGATCGCTAGAGAGCACCCACGTATCTCCCACCTCCCACCTACCCTACCCTTACCTCCTTGCCCTAGCGATTTGTTTGGGCTTGTGCCTCCGGATTGCCGGTCACCTTTCCTCGGTCGCTAGGAAAGCACACATCCCTCTGCATAATAAAATTGGCAGAGGGCCCCACAACAGGGACACACTATAAGGACACCCCCTCTGTCTAATCCGACAGAGGGGACCAGGATTAACACATACCCTTCCCGGTTTACCCTTTGGGTCGTATTTCCCCCTAGCACCCATCATGGGTAACCGTGACACCCTTCTTGCCACCTGCGGTGACTTTTTCACCCGGGCACTGACTGACAACCCAAACTTTATAATCGACCACGCCTTCAGCCTCGGTTATACACTCCCCGCTGACGTAAAGCAACTCTACGCGCTTGCCAAAGCTGCCGCTACCGATACCGCGACCCACGTACCCGCTCGTCCCAGCTCGCCGAAGGGGATTAATGCCCCTAGGGCTACGAAACCCGCGCCTGCTACCGAAGCCTTCCACGATGCCACCGCGCCCAGCGCCTCCCGCGAACCCCGCGACCCCCGCCTCCACAACCGCGCCGCATCCGTCGACACGAGGTCGAAACCCACCCGCGAACGATAGCGCTCCGTGATCCGCGTAAAATCAACGCAAAAAACAACTCCCTCCGCGAGTCTCTCAAAACCCACTGTTCAAGTCTCCGACAGCTCGATGGAGGTCAAACAAGCAATGTGTAGTAAGCATCCCCGCAAGGACGTACCCTCCAGCTCCCAAGCCAATCCTGCTAACGCCCCGTACCTAACCTCCCAGACCGCTCTCCTTAACCAAGCTGCCCCTCAGGCGGGTTCCGGTTGGATATCCACAAAGCCCCCGCCTCCGTTCTTCATTAAGGACAAGGCGAAGTGGGACTAAGACTCGAGGGTCCTTTCCGCTAAAAGGGTTAATTTCACTTCCGCGCAGAATACCCATAAGTTTCTCGTCGACGAGCGAACGAGAAACTCTTTAGGGACTCCGCGTTCCTATACGCGGTATCCCTAAAGAGGCCGAGATAGGTTTCGTCCTCTTGGACCATAATTTTCAGGGGTACTGTACCTAACCATAATTCGGTCTTCAATGTGTTTAACCTCTTCCTTAACGTGAACATTGCATTGTTATACTAATTATAAAAGTCGTAGGTACTGGAATTATTTAGTATTATGAGTGGAAAGTTTTGGCTCGGCGTTATAGCATTGCAGCCCAGGGGTGGGGGAACAACGAACGTAGTCCGTTGAATCATGCGCATGGAAAAAACCCCGGGAGCGGGAGCCAGTCAGTGCGGAATCGTTCCAAGGATAGGTCGCGTGCGGAGCGTCTCCGCGAGACACGTACGTAACAGTTAAGCGAGGCCGGGCGTCCGAGGCAGTCGTTGCGAGACCTTGAGAAATTAAGACGTGTCGAGAGGCCAGTCAAGAAGAAACACTATAAGTGAGTGGTTGTGCGTGCGCCGATCGGCTCCGGAGTTCAATAAAATCGTAGTGTACCTAAAGTGATTGGGGCGGCCTGGGCCCGGAGAGTCACCGAGCGGCGCTCTTGGAAGATACTTGGAGTTTCAGCGAAATAGTGCACTAACAGGATGAGAGGCATACTAAAATTATTTCTGATTCGAGAAGGGTTACTTGGGGTTTGTTTTAATGAATTAGGGTAGTGTTTATGTTCGGTGTGCGGCGCCCGCTCCGTCCGGCATGCTGGAGGGACGTAGCCCTCGTAAAGAGAATTTTGTTTTATGTTTTGTCTAGTCGGTGACGATATATCGCCAACATGCCTCATTGCGCACATACTGCGCGTGCGCACGCGGTAAGGTAGTAGCTAACAAGCAGAGAACATACGATAATTGTGGTAGTGAACGTAAAGCATTTAAAGAGATAATCGGCTACGTTCTATCTTGTACTATTATTTATTCTGTGCAGCGATGCGAGGGACGATCGACATAGGAAAAAAAATACGTAAGCAGTGCGCACGGAGATATAATTATTCTATCATATTAATCAATACTTATAATGGAGCCGTGAGTGTCGGGGGGTCTCTGTACAGTGTAGTTTGGGAAGGATTGGTCTGTGGTGCTTGGAATGGCTGTTGAACGGAAATATAACCTTTGGGAATTTTGTCTGTCTGTCTGTATGTTTGTTCGAGCATCGAGTGGAGGATACTGGAACAGGTGCAGGGATCACGTGTGCTTTGGTGGTGGGCGGCACCTAGTCTTAGGTACCTACCAACTTGGTCCACATGAAATCATAGATCGTGAGATTGTAGCGCGGTAACTAGGTATATCGAGTGAGCGAGACAGTACTTCCCGTAATCGGATCTTTCGCTCGCCGCTCGCCGCATGTGCAGTCAGTCGTGGACGGTAGGCAACACGCTAATAGTGGTAATCCTTTTATATGAATATTGCTTCCATTCTTTAGTAAAGTACTTTGTACCTAGTTTGGGTATGGTACGCGATGTACTTCATGACTAGATGTATGATCAAACAACTGAACGGATTTGGTTGAGGTTTGAATTTAGGGTGGCTGTGCCCTGGAATGAAACCCCTTTATTTCCAGCTGCAAATTTCATAGACCATTAA
Source organism: Alsophila aescularia (assembly GCA_946251855.1). Lineage (NCBI taxonomy): Eukaryota > Metazoa > Arthropoda > Insecta > Lepidoptera > Geometridae > Alsophila > Alsophila aescularia. The sequence goes on from OX276384.1 coordinate 35,497,823, forward strand.
CTATACAAACGTTAGATAAATAGAAATCTTCGAGTGATTTCTGAACCTTTAAAATGGATCATTATTTTGAAGTCTAGATAAATGTTTTAGGGAACTCTTTTAACTGATGAAATTTGACACACGCGGGTGAAGACGTGGGTGCGGCTAGTTATATCATAAAATTACCATAAAAATGAATTCATCGGTTTAAGTAAGAAATTTATTTTCAGCTGCAAATTTCATATACCATTGGCTACGCAAACGCTAGATAAATAGAAATCTTCGATTGATTTCTGAACCTTTAAAATGGAGCATTAATTTGAAGTCTAGATAAATATTTTAGGGAACTCTTTTAACTGATGAAATTTGCCACTCGCGGGTGAAGACGTGGGGGCGGCTAGTTATATCATAAAATAACCATAAAAATAATTCACCGGTTTAAGTAAGACATTTATGTTCAACGGCAAATTTCATAGAAAATTGACTATATAAACACTAGATAAATAGAAATCTTCGAGTGATTTCTAAACCTTAAAATGGGCATTAAGTTGAAGTCTAGATAAATACTTTAGGGAACTCTTTTCTTCTTTATCAGATGATGGTTGCCACTAGCGGGTTTTGTGTATTGAAGAATGCTGGTGATTATTGAGTGATTACACTGTTTAACATTGTAAAGGCGGAAGTATGTGGGTATATTTTTTACTCCTTTACGTTCAAACGGCTAACCTGATTTGCTATGAAATTAAGTACTGGGATAGTTATATACTAGATTAGCACATGGAATGATTTTCATCATCATCATCATCACCATTTTTATTTTACTCCTTTACGCTCAAACAGCTGAACAGATTTGGATGAAATTAGGTATTAGGAAAGCTTATATGCTGGATTAGCACATATAATACTTTTCATCATCCTCGCAGTTCTTACTCCTTTACGCTCAAACGTCTGAACTGATTTGGATGAAATCAGATACTAGGATAGCTTATCTGTTGGATTAGCACATGTAATACTTTTCGTCATCGCAGTTCTTACTCCTTTATGCTCAAACGGCTGAACTGATTTGGATGAAGACAGATACTAGGATAGCTTATATGCTGGATTGGCACATGTAAACTTTTCATCATCATCATCATTCGTAACTCCACACTCAAACGGCTGAACCGATTTGGATGAGGTTTGGTACTAGGATGGCTTATATCCTGAATTACCAGGAGGACTGGATGGAATAAATATTTTAAACAAGTATCTGAACGTACTAGGAACAGGTGCACCTAGTCTCAAATTTGCCGATTATAACTGATCTCTAGTCGGAATTTACCTAAAATACGGACTAAAGGTATCTAGTTTGATGTAATTAGTGTGTTTAATCGAAATTAAAGAACAATTTTGAAATCAAGGTTCACTTTTATATATACAGGGTTTTTCTCAGTTAACGATGGTACGAGATTTCCTGATTGTATCATGTATTGGTGGAGGGATATTAGAAAATTATAATGATGTTTATTTACAGCTACCTGGCTTTTACTATAATTAGTAATCTTGCATATTATTTTATATCATGTCACTTTCAGTTAATGATGGTACGAGATTTCCTGATTGTATCATGGATTGGAGAAGTGTTATTAGGAGTGATAATAATGTTTATTTACAGCTACCTGAATTTCAATGCCAGTTATTAACCTTGCACATTATATCTTATTATTATGTTCCCTTTAGATAACGGCACGAGATTTCCTGATCTTAGAATAAATTGGTGGAGGGTTATAGAGCTAATAAGGCGAAATCGTTTATTTAAGGGTCATTAATCTGTTAGGTCTCGGAACGGCTTTTTGTTTCTGATAGAAGCAGGATCCCCCTTTCCCTTGGTTGGCGCAGGTGAATGACCACTAAATACAACAGCGTTAGAAATAAGTATAACATACCCTTATCCTCATAGAATAGAAAAATAACGAACTTTTGTTTTACATTATATACTAATTGAGTGATAGCTTATTCATTTATATACTGTATGAATTATTACCAAGTGAGTGATATTGTATGGAGATAGATGCGATTTTAAAGCCTCACAACCTTTACTATATACGTGATCTTTCCTATGCATTGCTGACTTGTAAATAATATCTGCTGCTATCAAAAGGACTTCACAAAGAGGAGATACCCTTACGCACACAATACAATGAGTAAGTGGAGTATTGTTCTGTTCGGCCAACAGATCATTGCTTACTGACTCAACCTTCAAACATAAATATCAAATACAGATAAATTATGGCTTGATTAGTAATCGGTGATAGAGGAGGTTGACTCCGATTGCTTCCTCCTAACTGTCATATTCCTACCCTTCAAACCAATTTCTTTATGTAAGATTAAAGATGAATTACGCCTTAAGGGTGAATTTTAATACTATTTCAGTCTAGCAGAACTTTTATATTTATATAATCAACCACAAACTAATTAATAGGTTTCCTGGTTGAAATATATGGAAGGGATGTTAATTTTCACTTTGTTGTTTTGGCACCCAGCACTGATAGAATATCTTATGTTCCGAAAAAAGATGAAGGCTATAAGCTGAACAAAGGGACCCTTATCGTGTAAATTCTGGCTCTGTCAGGCACTAGTGATGGATTGACATGCTTACTGTTGATCGATTACGAAATCTTTAATTAAGGTACAACCTTGAATTAATAGCAATTATTATGGAAATGTACTTACAAAAGTGTAATAATTTCATAATTAATTTACTGAGGATTATTCCTGAATACTAAATAATTCACACTGGCATAGTCCAGATAAAACCCTTAAATATTTTAAGGAAACATATTGAATATCAGAGGCTTTAGTCTCAACTACGAATTACGGCAAGGCCGATAAACTAAAGGGATTTATTCCTAATGACAACTATAACCATTTACTGGTATAATCCAGACTTTATTTAAATAAAACTAACTGACATAGTCAGTAAAAGACAAGTTACGGCATAGACCGATTATGTTCAACTAAGTCAACCTGAACTAACTCCAGTTATGTTAGACTGAATGGTTTGCTATACTCATAAAATATACCTACGCTACTCCATCCTCATACCACTCCGTTTAGTAGACGATGAAAGTTCTACTATCATATGAGTGGTTTTACATAGCCAAACTCTAAAATAAAAAGAGAATAAACATGTTATGCCTTAAGGTCTCTGATCATATTGTCGGAGAATATCAGGCAGAACAAACAAACACCTTCTCACAATTAAATAATAAGTAAACAATAAGTCTTCTGATTTCCTGTTTTATATTTTATGATGTGCTGTATGGAGAGATGCAAACGATATGACTTCAGTAATTATTTGAATATTATAATAACACATTTATATTATCAAAGAACATGCTCTTGTTAACACTATGTTAATAACCAAATCTCAGATGCTAAGTTAACATATTTATTGAAATATCTGTATTTGTACTTTCATAATAATTTTCATTCCTTCCCAGTACAGTCACGCACTCTAAAAGTTCCGGGTTACTTATATTCACAACGTAGTATAGACGATCAATTGGCCAAGCGATATATTTATTATGAGGGAGAGAGGTTAGTTACAGTACCCCGTACATGCATAACCGGGACAACCTCGTCATTGTCATCTTGGATAAGAGCCCCGAGGGTAATGCCATATTCAATTTGAAGACGGTCATCAACCTCTCAGGACTCTCAGTCGAGACACCCGACACAAAAGGCACTCTTTCTCAGTGCCACAAGTGCCAGCTCTATGGCCACGCTGCCCGGGCTTGCCATTGCCAGCCGCGCTGCGTGAAATGCCTGGGCTACCACGGCACGATCGACTGCCGTCACACCCACGATTCCCCCGATCCGCCCGCTTACGTTCTTTGTCAGTCGGTAGGACTCACCGCGAATTATTGCAGGTGACCGAAAGCTCCAAGCAGCGCAAAAGAGCCCGGCCGCCGTCCCCTCACGTACCCTCCTATCAACCCTTGCTGGCAAGGGTACATCCCTAAGGTGAACCTAGCTCCCCCGATGCCTGACTCTAGATTCACCCCCGCTCCCGTACCTAAGGCGAACGCCTGGGCCAAGGCACCGAGCACGCCCCAACCTATTCTTAAACCGCAAGCCCCCCACCGGATATTGGCCTCCTCAGGCCCGCGCTCACGTACCGACCCCAGGGCCCGTGCCTCGTCCCCAACAACAGGAAGGACTACAGGACAATCAGTCTCTAGACCTAGCCTACATAGATATAGACATGAGCGAAGTTGACGAGCTCGCGGTGAAACTTCGTTCCTGTAGGAACGGCGTTTAGATTATTAGGGCCCTATCAGAGCACAAAGTACTCATGGATACTCTCCGTAACATTAAGTAATAACTTTTATCATAGATAACAAAATATATTTAAAACCCCGTAACATCACGTTAGCATATTTTAATGCTAACAGCCTCTCAAAACAACGCGATCAAGTCCACGAATTTTGTAAGACCTACCAGAGAACCTTTATGCTAGTGCAAGAGACCTTCCTAAAGCCGAGTAAACGCAATCCCAGGATTGTGAACTACCGGGTCATTCGAAACGACACAGTTACCTCCGAGAAAGGAGGTACTCTTATTTGCTATAAGAAGTCTCTTCACTGCCTGCGTCCCGTTAATTGTAGGGTCTTGGCCTATTATTTCTAATCACCCACCAAAAACGCCATCTTGCACAACGCGCGCCCCCTAAAGCGCGCGGTGTGAACTATCGACAACTACTTTCGGGCGGACGTTAGCGGCTGCGTTTCCTCCGCTGTTATTCAAAATTAATGCAAAAACCGATTAAAATACGGACGATATCATAATAAATACTGTGCCAAAATCAAAGTGACACTAGTGCGCGCACGTGAAACCCAAAATTCCGGGTCTGCAGCCTGTGCTGGAGCACAGATCGACGGCAGAAGGCGGGTGAGTCCCTGGCCAAGGGTTTTTCGTTTTTGGGGAACATTTTGGTGATTTAACTTAACTACTGAGCTATCGGACGCTCATTTTGGTCATATCGAGCCTGGATTACCCAGTTATAACGCCGATTACAGTATATTTTCACCAACACATTGGTGCAAAAACACGTGCGGCTTGAGCACAAATTTGTATTTTATACAAAAACTACACAGGTTCCAACATCAACCTAATTTCTTACATTCATAATACACTACATTCCAGCTAATTCTAGTGTTCAAAGTGTGGAAAAGTTGTTATTTACTGAATTAAGTTAAACCGGTGCGTTGACCTTTAGTTGAAACACAAATTGTATTTACTATGCTAATTTAATTGCATTTGCACATTTCTATAGTAATATCTTAATCTATAAGTGTGTAAAGTGGAATTTGACAGTTACTTAGTGTTTTTCTCCCGTATTTCATTTCGTTTTTACACATTATTCATTGTTGTTGGAGGCAAATCAACTGACCACCATTGCGTGCCATCACAGTCATATACGCGCAACGTAGGTACCTACGTATCGGGTCACGTCGTTCAATAGGTTGTAATTCTTTTACCTACCTACGTTATCTACCTTCTATTTTATAATTGCTGAACAAATATTGTCAAGTGTTCTAAAGTAATTTCACTACACTCTATTACTTATTTAAAATGCCTAAAAATCCAGGAAACAACTCTGACTCGGATCTTGACGATTTATTGCAACCGTTTCTGACGTCAAAAGAAATGTGTTTTATTCGCGTTCAGCGGATGTTTGATATATCCAAACAGGTAGAATCAGATACATCGATTGAAGCAGAATTTACGGTTAGGGTTCAGGACCTATCAGAACTCCGTACAGAATACGATCGCTGTATAACTGAAATAAATACACTATGTAAAAAATACAAACCTAACTACGTCCCTACGTATGGTGAAATTGAGGCCTTCGACCAACTTTATTATTCAATCCGAAAGGTTGCAAACAACCTCAGCCCACCACAGCTTCCCAACAAGATGGAACACGGTGGCAATGAGGAATTCCTTATACCTAGACGTAGAGTGAAGTTACCGGAGTTACAATTAGTTAAATTCGATAGCAAACTCGAGAATTGGATAACATTCCGCGATACATTTACTAGCTTGATACACAACAACGCCGGTATTAGCGATATTGAAAAATATTATTACCTAATGTCGTGCGTGACCGGACCGGCTTTAGCCATTGTCAAGTCTTTGCCGGTCACAGCTGATAATTATGCGATAGTTTGGAGTGCGTTGGTCCAGCGATTTGAAAATAAGCGCGCGCTGGCTACGGCTTATCTAGATAAGCTGTTTAACTTCAAACCACTGATTAGCGAGACAGCGTTTAATCTTAATATTTTTTTACAAACGTATCAGGAAAATATAACCGCGTTAGAACATTTAAATGTACCAGATTTGTCCAGTTTTATACTATTTCAAGTATCTTTACGTAATCTCGACCCCGTAACGCGACGTGAGTTTGAACAAACCATATCCCCGGGTGAAATACCTACAGCTAGGCAACTATTGTGCTTCGTCGAAAAGCAGGTTCGAGTTCTTGAGATGTCGGAATGCAAGTCAGTGTACGTCAAGCCGTCTTTCAAGCAAACTGCATCAAAAGAGACCACCGCGACTAAACCATATAGTCCGAAACCTACATTCACATCAGCTGTGGCCAGCACAGATAACGTTGTCGAACGTCGGAAATCCAATGTTTGTCCGTGTTGTCAAATGCCGCACGCTATATATAGATGCACCGTCTACAACGCACTCACACCTGAGTTACGCACTGCAAAAGTCAAAGAGCTCAGATTGTGTGAGAACTGTTTGCGTGACAGTCACACACTAGCTGACTGTACGTCTAAATTTTGTTGTACGGTGTGCAAAAAAAGGCACCACAAATCTCTTCACATAGACACAGCTATGAGTAAAGAGTATGTGGCCCTTACCTGTTCCACCGAACAGACAGTTTTGCTTGGCACCGCTGTTATACACGTCGCAGATGTTTGGGGCCAGTACCACACCGTGCGTGCTTTAATTGACAGCGGCGCTATGTCAAGCTACATAACTCAAAACTGCGCTAGGAAGTTAGGTTTATCTCGCCGCAAGTGCGATTTTAGGCCTATCGGTCTAGGCGGAAACCAAGTTCAGAACTTTGGTTTAACAACGTGTAAGATAAAACCACGAAACGGCAAATTGCCGGTTTTGTCAACGGACGCTGTTATCGTAGCGAACATTGCCGGCAACCTACCGACAGTGTCTTTACCGACTGAGATGTTAAGTAAATATACACATCTTGAACTTGCGGATCCAGCGTTTCACTATCCCTCACCTGTGGATCTGTTGATCGCAGGTGATTTATTTCCATATGTATATAATGGGAATAAAATTCTCCCCGAACAAACAGGAATGCCAGTACTGTTAGAATCTATTTTCGGTTATGTCCTAACTGGTCAAGTCAATTTAGAACCGCGAAACCAAAAGTGCATCGCACCAAGTTGCGATACTTTTGCCGGGTTTTCAAGTAGCACGAACTTAGACCAGGTGATGAACTCCTTTTGGGAAATTGAAAATATACCGTCCGAGCGAACGCAAAAACCAGACGATATATTAGCAGAGGAATTGTTTGCTAAGGAACATAGTCGCGACCCTGAAACGGGTAGGTACACTGTTAGGTATCCATTTCGTCCGGACCATAGTCTTGGCGATTTCCGGCAGATGGCAGTACGTAGGCTGAACAATTTAGAGACGCGACTTAATCGCGACCCTCAGTTAAAGTCTGAGTATCAGAAATTCATGTCTGAATACGAGGCGTTAGGACATATGACGTGTTTAGGTGAGATGCAAGACGTGGATTCCAAATACCTAATCCCACATTTTTGTATACATAAACCGGACAGTTCCAGTACAAAACAAAGAACAGTTTACGATGCGTCCAGCCGTAGTTCTAATCAGCGGGCTCTGAACGATGTCTTGCTCGCTGGACCTAAGCTTCAGGCAGATATTAATCAGATTTTAATAAATTTTCGACTGCACGAAATTTGCCTGTCGGCGGATATTCGTAAAATGTATAGGCAGATACTTATACATAAAGACCAACGACCTTATCAACACATATTGTGGCGACACTCAACAGATCAACCTATAAAGGTTTACGAGCTCAACACAGTCACATATGGTGTTGCCAGCAGTCCCTACTTGGCGATTAAAGTGTTGCACACTTTAGCGAACGAGGAAGCCGATGCGTATCCGACTGCTGCACGAGTTCTCAAATGTGGTTTTTTCATGGACGATTTACTGTGGTCAGAACCCACAATGGAAGAAGCTCTGCAGTTACAAAAGGATCTACGTGCTCTTTTAGAGCGGGCTGGTTTTGTTCTTTGCAAATGGGCGAGCAATTGTCCTCAAGTCTTGGCGGCGGTACCAGAAGACCACCGAGAGACTCCAATTGAGTTCAATGACGAGCAGAACTTATCACTCAAAGTCTTGGGTCTCCAGTGGCAGCCGGCAACAGACTGCTTCTCTTTTACGGTTTTGCCTTCCGAACACGTGGTCACAAAGCGAACCATTCTCTCACAGATTGGGCGCTTGTTCGATCCTCTTGGTTTCGTGTCACCTTGCGTATTTTATGCCAAGATTTTAATGCAGAAGCTCTGGGCTCTGAAACTAGAATGGGATCAGCGTTTGCCAGCTGACCTCGAAAGTCAATGGCTAAATTACGTCAGGGAACTACCACTCCTATCGGAGCTGACACATGAAAGACATGTCATGGTTAAGAGAAGTACATACTGTCGTATTTTCGGATTTTCTGATGCGTCAACTCTAGGGTTTGCAGCGACGTTGTATTTATACTCCACTAATAACGAGGGCGAAAGCAAAGTCAGTTTACTTATCGCCAAGTCTAAAGTAGCTCCTTTGAAGACGCTATCTGTTCCCCGACTGGAGCTGATGGCGGCTCATTTATTAGCCAAGCTAGTAAAGTATGCTCTGTCTGTACTACAGGAGCGAGCTATAACTGTCAACGACACACTTTTGTTCACTGACTCATCCGTAGTGTTGGCATGGCTAAACACACCCTCTTACAAACTCAAGACGTTTGTTGCTACTCGCGTAACTAAGATACTGGACACAGTTCCCAGTGCGAAGTTTTTCCATGTGAGTGGCGAATGTAATCCTTGTGATATTTGCTCGAGAGGTGCACTTCCATCAGCGCTACTGTCCACACCAGAGTGGCTTAATGGTCCCAGTTGGCTGTTAAGTGAGCAGTGGCCAGTCCGATCAATGGACGAATTTATAAATAATAATAGAAATGAGAATATTCCTGAGCTTAAAACACTCAATGAGATTAAGGTGATGGTTTCAGCTGAAAACCCTACAAATCTGATTTATCAGCTTACTGAGAGGCATTCTAATTACACGAAATTAGTCAATGTCGTTGCTTGGATTCAGAAATTCATACTAAATTGTCGTACTCCTAAAGGCGAACGAACTAAACTCTCTCTAACAGACATTAACAAAGCACGGGACACAATTATTAAATCCGTGCAGCAGCAACACTTTGCTGACGACATTGCGGCGCTTTCTAAAGACCATACGCCTCAACAGTCTTTGCTAAAACTTAACCCCTTTGTAGGACCGGACGGATTCCTGAGGGTGGGGGGACGGCTTATGCTAGCAGATATGTCTTTTCAAAAAAGGCATCCTGTGTTGCTACCTAAAAAATGCAACTTCACAAATTGTCTGATCGACTATTATCACGTGCTCCATTTGCACGTTGGTCCACGTACTTTACAAAGTATAATAAGCCAAAAATTCTGGATTGTGGCTGCACGTAATGTAATTCGGTTGCGTACCAGTAAATGCATAGCATGCTTTAAAGTAAGTCCTACAGTTAGGCAACCTGTTATGGGGCAGCTACCGAAGTTCAGGACTCAAAGCGTGCATGCGTTTCATACGGTGGGCATCGACATTGGGGGTCCCTTTCAAATAAAAGAGTCGATTCGTAAAAATGCTCGCATAACGAAGGCTTATTTGTGCGTGTTCGTTTGTTGTGCCACGCGTGCGGTACATTTAGAGACATTAACGTCACTGAGCACTGAATGTTTTCTAGCAACATTTGATCGCTTCACTTCTAGGCGAGGTTTATGTAGCGGGATAGTCTCAGACAATGCGGGAAATTTTACTTCGGCGAGTAGACAACTAGCAGAGGTCTCACACTTTCTAAAATCGAACTCAGATGAGATTTCATGCGGGTTTACAAAACGTCAAGTTGAATGGAAGTTTAATCCTCCTACCGGTAGCCATTTTGGTGGTCTTTACGAAGCCGCAATAAAATCTGCAAAATTACTTTTAAAACGAACTATTGGAACTAGAGCGTTAACTTATGAAGAATTAACTACACTGTTCACACGCGTAGAAGCTGTCTTAAATACGAGACCCCTTTGTTCCCAGTCGGCCAATGCGAATGAATTCGAAATAATTTCGCCTGTCCATCTGTTGATAGGCCGCGAACTGCTAAACGCTCCAGAATATGACTTATCTAGTCATCCTATGAGTCATCTCAGTCGTTGGCAGGCTGTGCAACAGATCGCTCAACAATTTTGGCGTCTGTGGCGAAGAGACTTTCTCCACACACTTCAGCAACGGCAGAAGTGGTTCAATGGTTGTCGAGAGCTGAAGGTTGGAGATCTAGTGCTGATACACTCTGATGCACCTCCTCTTCAGTGGCCATTAGGAAGAGTCACAAAGCTACACACGGGGCCCGATAACATCACCCGTGTCGTTAGTTTACGCACCAAGAACAGTGAATTAATTAGACCTGTAGTCAAACTTAGTCCTCTCCCCTTGGACGAGGAACCTTCGATTGAACACTAATAGCGGTCAACTCTTACAATATTATGTAATTAAATTAGCATTTAAGTTTAAAACATTAAAATAAAAAAAAATACAGTCCACTCATATGCTCATCTATTAGTTAGACTGTACCTTCAATGCTGTATTCAAGTGTTAGGTATAGTTTAAAATATTTAATTATAAGGTTTTCCACATTTTGTTATTAAACATACTTTTCAACAAAATGATAATCAACCACATTCAATTTACACTTAAAGAATTTTGTTATTCAACACACTTTTCAACAAAATTTTGAATCCTTCCCGGAATTGTAACTGGGAAATCCTGGCGGATTTCGGTGGGGGGAAATGTAGCGTCTTGGCCTATTATTTCTAATCACCCGCCAAAAACGCCATCTTGCACAACGCGCGCCCCCTAAAGCGCGCGGTGTGAACTATCGACAACTACTTTCGGGCGGACGTTAGCGGCTGCGTTTCCTCCGCTGTTATTCAAAATTAATGCAAAAACCGATTAAATACGGACGATATCATAATAAATACTGTGCCAAAATCCAAGTGAAACTAGTGCGCGCACGTGAAACCCTAAATTCTGGGTCTGCAGCCTGTGCTGGAGCACAGATCGACGGCAGAAGTCGGGTGAGTCCCTGGCCAAGGGTTTTTCGTTTTTGGGGAACATTTTGGTGATTTAACTTAACTACTGAGCTATCGGACGCTCATTAATAACCCCCCTCTATTAACTTAGAAGCCTCAGTTTGCCAACTAGCAATGACCGATCATCAATCGGTCGTTATAGGTTCATGAAATTTGGAATGAAGATAGTTTATACCCTTAAATAAAACATAGGATACTTTTTATCTTGGAAATTGTAAGTTTCCACGGGAAAACTGGAAAATGTTAATTAATCGCTTTAAAGAACGGTTGCAATGAACTTCAACTTCAAGAGTATTGGTGCTATACCTACTTTTGCATTGGTTTTAATGTTTTAGAAGAATAAGAGATGATTCTATCGCGGTAATCAGTTATCCGCGTATAAGGAGTCGCGGGAGGGAAAGCTAGTGTCTTATTTAAAAGCTTTTATTTAAGTTCACTTGTATGTATCTATCTATGTATCGATCTATGTATTTTTATCTGTCCTGGAATATTGCAATTAAAATTTCGAACATTTCCCGATCAGTGTAGCTCGTAAATCTGGAATTGCGAACTCAGATAATCCAAAGTCTACAATGGTCCTTCACGAGCTGGTGAGAGTTGGAGGTTGCTGCTGCATGGAAACGGCAAGCAAACGCTCATCTTATAGAGAACAGATTCTTTCTACTCACAATCAAATGAAATGAACACTCCTACAGGGCTAGTCATCATCATCATCAGCTCCACTGATGGAGGTATGCCTCTCCTTGTGAAGCCACTGAGCCCGATTTTCAGCTCTCCTTATCCAGATGCTACCAGCCGCCTTTTCCAAGTCGTCATTCCATCTGGCCGGCGAGCGCCCTACACTAGATACGTTTGCCCAAACGCGGTCTCTTCTCCACTCCAGTTTACCCCAAAGGTTGTTGGTTTTTCGAGTTATGTGACCGGCCCATTGCCACTTCAGCTTGCTAATTCTTTGCGCTCGGTTTACCTCATTTCAGATTCTGTCTTTAGAGAAACTTCGAGCATAGCTTTCTCCAAAGCTCGATGAGCGACAGAGCTAGTGTTAATCCTCAAACATTTTAATACTGTCACTCAACATAGCCAAAGGCACTAGCCACCAAGCCTCGAAGATAAAATATTTAACAATGCTACCGCAAGGCCGTAAACGTTTTATTTCTGTCGCAGTGCGACGTCAATGAAGCCATGTGATGAATTGCGGGAATATGCTGATTCTTGCTAAGCCCTCGCACGCTTTCTTTGAGGCTAATTTGAATGTATGAAGTTGGAATTGTGAGCTTATTGTGGTCGTTACTTTACGTTAGAAATGTGCTGCGTTAAAATGTTACTTTGGTAAAAGTGAACTGTTTTGCTAAATGAAGAGCACGGCGTAAACTCTAATAATCTATCTATACTTATAAACAGTGACTCGCCCCAGCTTCGCATGGGTTGCGCTCACATCGCGACAGTTTTCTTACTATCATTTTATAACTTCTAACTTCTGTCGTAACTTCTAGAAAAATACACCAGTCAGCGTAATTCAAAATCTTTGGCAGCAATTATAGTGGTGTGTTTTGACCATAGACAACTGCATTATTACTTACGTACTTGACAAACTGGTTATTATTTCGTTTCCATAGCAACGTCATTCCGTTCTGTATCTTTGATACCTTGGGTTACAGTATTGCAATTTTCGTAAGGATCTCTGATATTTTGAAAAATAAAATACTGCACACGTTACTCGCTGATAATGTAGCTTTGTATAAATGAAAGAATTTTTAAAACGGTTTAGTATTTGTTGAGTTTATCCATTACAAACAAATATATAAACAATCCAATCTCTCCTCTTGCCATACAAAAAACTTCAAAATGTAACCAGACGTTGGAAAAATGACTTGTTTCATTTTAATAGGATTGGGGGGAGGTGGGGGGTAATTTGATCAAAAACCAGTTATTGTGACATAACTAAACCTAATAGGTAGATATATAGCCTCGCTGACTTTTTTATGGGTAATGATGACTAGGTAATTTAAACATGTAGGCAGTACATTTTTTTATGTATCATCAATAGTTCTCGCAGCGCACGACACATAATGACATTTAAAGGCAAATGTTTGATATCTTGGGTAACATTATTGCAATTTTTGTAAGGATTTCATTTAAAAAAAAAACAGCCCTTGTTACTCACTGTAAATGTACCTTTCTGTCGGTGAAATAATTTTTGAACTCTCTTACGTTAATTTGGGTTTCTCGTTTGTTTGTTTGTGTTTTACAAACAAACATTCATTTTTTTTATATTAATAATAATAATAATGATCATCATTATCAGCCCGAATCAGTCCACGGCTGGACATAGGCCTCTCCCAAAGCGCGCCATTGAGCCCGATCGTCGGCTCTTCTTTTCCAACCGCCGCCAGCTATCTTGCGTATATGTCGTGGCTCCACCTAGCCGGAGGGCGTCCTACATTACGTTTGCGAAGTCGCGGTCTCCACTCAAGAATACGTCTACTCCAACGGTTATCGGTTCTATGACAAATGTGACCAGCCCATTGCCACTTCGGCCTGCTAATGGGCTTATACTTTATAATAATAGGGTAGAAAAAACTTTTAAGATGCTTTTGGAAAGAATGTTCATGGTCTTAACAGCATTCACCAACTTGCACTTGGCTTTGCCATCGTAGATTTGGCTCTGGCCCGTATTTTCATTGTGAGAGATGGCCTGTGTCCCCTCATTGGGAAATTCAGCATGTAACGCTCATGATAACGATGAGAACTTGAAGGTTGAATGGTTAGTAGAAGTCATACTCGTAAACGGGAGCTGCTTCTGGGGACTGGTCCAGCCTAGCTTCTTATATTTAACCATTGTTCGACTTTTTTACGATACCTATACTAATTACTCAGTCTTTCTCATTTCACAGATGTATAAACGTTTACCAAAAAATATCAATTCGCAGAGTCATCTACAGCCAAAACTCCCACCCTGATTACATTCTAAAAAGGTACACTCGTAAACAAAAGAATGTACCATTGGCAAAACAGGAAAATGAGCTCCGAGCGTACCCAGGAATCAGAGTTGCGCTTTAGTTTTTCCATTATGACTTACACACTTTACAACAGTACCTTGATTCGGACCAAACGCAAACGGCTCGGTTTGTTAGAAGCATAGTTTTGTGACGAAGGTAACGATTCGGCCTGAACTGAGACTGTGATTGGTCTGGTTTTTCAGATCTTGCATTTGTTACGACAATAACTATAAATTATAATAGCTGAACCCCGTGGTTTCACCTGCGCAGATGATGATGACCGTATGTCACTTTTTGGCCTTTGAAATAATATCTATGTAAAAAATCACGTCAATCCGTCGCTTATTTGCTGCGTGAAAGAGGAATAAACAAACCAAAAAACATACACACTTTCAAATTTATAATATCAATAGCGGCCTAGGTTTTGAGCGTATCCGACGCTCTTCCTTAGGAGTTCACGCCGCGAGATCCCGAAGTGAACTGCGGGCTGCGGCTCGCTGAGAGCGGCGCATGAGATAGTGTGGCGATTGGAAACGGGGACGCTCGGTGCTCGTACTGCACTACACCAGGAGGATTATGATGCGGTTTTTTATTATTTAAATCTGATGAGATCGAGATGCTTTTTTGGTTAAATTTTGAGAGTTTTTTTTTTGCTTATATATCTGTATAAGAACCAAGGTTATCGACATACTCGTAGTTCTCAGAATTTGCAAGTTTAAGTAGCAATGGGCAGGCCATATAGTTCGCAGAGCCGACAACCGTTTGAGAATAAAGATTCTGGACTGGCGACCACGAACAAGCAAGCGAAGTGTAGGGAGACCCCCCACACGATGGACGGACGACATTGTGGCCATCGCAGGGAGTCGGTGGATGGAGGCGGCTCAAAACCGTTCGTCGTGGCGCTCTTTTGGGGAGGCCTATGTTGAGCAGTGGACGGCTGAAGGTTGAAATGATGATGATGATGATGTAGGTATATATAGTAGGTATGTACCGACTTGTATCCAGTCCAAAATTAGCTTAAAAATGTGATTTGTGTTGTAAAAATTGGTATTATGTTTGGAAGACCGGATTCCTCTAAGCTTAATCTGGTACAACCTATGGTACTGACAAATTATTTACAGTATGAAACACGCAAGCTAAGGATTACTGTGCATTATTCTATTGCTCCGCGCTGCTTTATGGACTGTTCGGTGGTTTTGAATGTGATTGTTCCTTTGTTAATGGCATTAGGATGTTCATTGTACGAAAGTAATATTTAAAAATCGTTTGGTTTATCGTCGATATAAGGACGTGACTTTTTTATTGGAGAGCTGTTACACACTTTACCCAATTTTTCGCAGGAACTATTTATTTCTTCAGGATGAAAACCACCTCCTAAGTGCACCCTCTTCAGGTACTACTTACTCAAGGAAAATTCTCTCCAAATTTCAAATCTCTAGGTAGGCTGTGCGTTGTCTGTATGTCAATAGGTCTGTCACAGTAAGGTATAGACTAATTCTGTTAATTGTTTAGTTTCACTTCATTTTGTTTTAATCAAAATCAAAGCCATTTGCATTTTTACTCTAATAGGCTCCAAATTGATAAGACAACATTTTTTTTGCACAAAAACCACATGTTTTTACATAGCTCTGATTGAAAAGACCTAATTGGCAACACAGCGCACCCTCGCCAATCACTGTCGCCGCTGTACAAACTCAGCTGAAAGCGTGACGTCATGAATAGAGGATTTACTGATAATTAAGGCACCTGGGCCACAGTGTGAAGACTAACATAATGGTTGTAATATATATTTAGTTCTATATCAAATCGTATGCTTGCTGATAGATTTCCTTACAGTTAACAGGACATAAGCACTTTGGTGTTACCATGACACCCTACATTTTTGTTATTTTATTAAATCTAAACTAACTAACTAACTATTGGTATTTTTCCTAGCAATTGTCTTAATTTTAATTAAAACCAAATTTATTTATGTAATACAACACGTGATCAAAATACTCTTACTTGTTTTGCTCACCAAAATAATCAGCGTAACAGTTCAGCGGGGTAATATTAATAACATGTTGGATATGCTAGTAAGCGTAATTCATAATCTTTGGTTGACTTTGAGAATATAGAACTATTAAAAAAAACCACCAGAACCGCCAGATAAATAAATCTGCAATCGCTGAGCATTTGCTTGAATCGGGCCCTAATCACTGAATAGAACTCCATGACCCAAAGATCCTCTCCACGGAACGTTAATACTACTCCAGGATTGTACGTGAAGCGGTTGAAATTAAAAAGTATCCCAATTTCAACCGAGAGGATGGTTTCAAGTTGGCTGCATCCTGGAATCTCGTGATAAGCAAGTGTGCAACGCCATCTAATGTATTTTTTGAGCTGTCAGGAAGTAGCCCATTCTAAATCAAGGCCGCGATAGACAGATAGCGCCGTTGCACTCGCATATTATGTGCAAGAGCAACGGCAATACATATTTATGCGCGAGCGACAGAGATAAGTAGTGAGGAGTCATTGCACGGATTTATATCTAAATCGCGGCCGCGCTTTAGTAACATCACATCCACAGCCCGAAAAAGTCCACTGTGAACCTGGACCTTCCCCATAATACGGTTTATTGTCAAAATCTCCACGCTTTGGCTTGTAGACTTACGCAGAAACAAGCATTATTTTAAAAACTAAATAATTTAAAACACTTTCATGAGTTTTTTTTTTTTCAATTATATTGTCATCGATTTGTGAGATACCCTAAAAGTTTCAGCCGGATAGCTAATCATGAAGTTCTCGAAAAGATTGCAAGATTCATAGATACATACATACGTACAAGTGAAGTCAAATAAATTTTGCCCATTTCCTTACCTTTATCTGGTCCTTTGAGCACCCGCGGCTGAGAAGGGGTGGATCTTTAACCAAGCAGAGTAGCTCATAAGGCGAAAGAGCAGCACGTATCAATAAAACCACTGAAACCATCTCTTCATCAAAGTATATTTATGATTAAATGCACTTGAGCGGTACTGCGTTAAATTTGAGAAAAGAAAACTTGAACACGAAGCCGGAATTGATCCTTCGACCTCCTGAATGCTTTTCCATCGCTGTCCCAATTGAGCTGTCTATTGATATCGTAAAGCCTATACGCAATGGAAGCAAATATTTGACGTACCTACAAGCTAGGACCACGGATAGCCAATAGGAAGAGCGATAGAACGGAATACCAAACATCAAATTTCCTTTCCAAATTTAACTTACATTAAAATAGACTAACTGTAGTATACGAGTAAGTTTTCTGTGCCCCATATTTACGCACACGTCATTGTATAAAGAACGACAGTGTGTCGTTTACAGAGCGGCGCCTAATTCAATCAGTGTCAATCAGGCTCGGCGTTGATTAAATCGCACTTACATCAGTTAAACCGCGGAATAACCGGCTTTAATGGTTATCATATACATTGATTAAATTACGCAGAAAATTAATGAATCTGAGTTATCAAAGTTTCTGTAATGTGGAGAGGTTCTGATGTGGGATATTTATCTCGTCTGTCGTCCAGACAGCAATCATGTATAATGTAGCCATACTGAAGACTGTAAAATTCAAATAAAACAACAAACCAAACTTTTTTTTTCATCATTAGAACTAATCAGTACCACCAAAGGTAATTTAGACAAGAAATATATTCAAAACTAAAACCCGACTACGGTCGGGTAAAAAACAGCCTATGATACTCTTGCGATGAAGAGGAATCGATTGATACATCGCTTGTCAAAATCGAACCAAGTTTTTAGTTTGAACTTTGAACACTTGTTTTGCTTTTACCCGACTACTGCAAGTCGGGTTAAAAAAGAGCTTAAGACACTCTGTGACGATGTGAAACCTCTTTCATAAATTCTTAATTCTTTCATAATCATACCCATTTGATAGTTTGTCATTATTACCTCTAAATTCAAATGACCTGTCATTCCTAGATTGTCATTGATGCATTTGGCTCATGTCCAGGTTTTTACAAAATATCTGATAAATAGTGGTAAATAAATTATTATTTTATCTATATCTGGCAGTTTAAGTTAATACTTAAATACTACCTACATAAAATAACGGCCAATACAATGCCCACTAAAATGCTGACTTCTAGCTTGGGGCGTTTACGTGTTCAGTAAGGAAAGACCAGCTCGACTAGCAGAGTCCTGCAAGCGTTGCTGATAGGCCAGCTATCTCTGTACATTGTCATCTTCTGCTACAACGTGTCCACGAAGGTGAAGCCGCTGTTTACGAACATCTCCATGTGCTTCTAATTGTTCCTGTATTTTTATGTTGTCCACTGAGGTTTGGTCCCTGGGCTAGTGGAACAGCCAAGGATCGCCTCGTGACAACTCTATACCTGAAGACAAATCCATTGACACCTTGCTTGTCAAAATTGGACCTATAGGGGCGACGCTATGTGACCACAGAAATGTCTGCCAAAAATAAAAAAAATAAAAATCAAATGTATGTATTTATTGTGCGTTAATTACACCGAGTAACCGCACATTTCGGCCGTATCCTGGCTGATAATGTGAAATGCTCAGATAACAAAATCTAGGTAAAATGCGTCCAAATATTATAACAGCACAACTAGTAAAGCTATCGATACTATCGATTATTGCTATCAATAGTAAGAGTGATTTCCATCGCTCCGTGCTTCGGAGTGGACGTTTAGCTGTCGGTCCCGGCTGTTATTGATTAATAGCAGCCGTTAAGCCAAATTTTAACAAAGACGATTGAAAAACAAGTAAATGGCAAACTGAAACACTAGAAAACTATTTTGCAGCGGAATCATCAACGAAGCGATGCCGGAAATATTCAAACAAATCACAGTAGTATGAGTAACATAGATAAAAATAAACTAATATATGTAACACGCATAACGAAATATACGATACCAACTAATGTTTTTTATGGAGAAGGTTAAATTACAAAAAAAGAAAAATCAATATTAATGTCCTCATGCTGCCTCTGCTCATCAATCAGGTGTTTTTTGAGCTTTATACGGAACGACTTTAAATATTTCAATCTCCTTCCTAATCGGCGGTGGCAAATTATTCCATTACTTAGACGCCGCGTAACGAAACCCACCTCTGAAAGCCGCCGTGCGGTGACGTTGAATGGATACTTGCTGAGAGCCATGTCTACTAGAACACTGCTTGTTACTGGTAACCCACTTAATCTTATCGAACAGATATGAAGGCTCGTTGTTGTTGATAATGCCAAAGAGTAAACACGCTAAATGAAGCTTACAACGCGACTTAATTTTCAGTGCATAATGTCTATTTAAAAAAGGAGTCACATGGGTTCTTGACGGAATAGTGAAACAAAATCTTGCGCACGCATTTTAAACTCTTTAATGCTTGGTTCGTGAGAGTAATCTAGGGCCATAAACAACGTCCGCATAATTTAATTTAGACAGAACAAGAGATTTGATAAGTTGTACACGGAGCTCTTCACTGAGATATATGATCTCAGTTTATAAATTGTTTTAAGTCTGTAAAAACTGTTTTTTACTGAGTCCGCTATATGTTTTTCAAACCTTAGTTCAGCATCAACATACAAACCAAGATTGCGCGCCTCGTAAACCCGTTCAATTGATTCCCCCATTAGCGATATATTAACGGTAGTTGGTATCGAACCTACTGATGTTTGCTGCCCACGATCATAAACTTCGTTTTATTCGGATGAAGCAAAAGACAGTTCTCCTGAGATCAAACCACTATTCGATTTAAATCCTCGTTTATATTTCTTATCGCACCGTCAAGACCCCCAGGACTAAATGGTATAAGCCTGAATATCATCTGCATATATATGAAATTTTCATTTTTTCAAACAGTTAATAATATCAGCAATATACAAAATAAATAAAATTGGCCCAAGAATTGACCCCTGCGGTACGCCTCACTCACTGTGGTAAGGGAGGAGGAAAGAAAAGTCCCAGAAGACTGACGTAATTCGACACATTAGTGGCGATTGCTAAGATAACTATTAAACCAAATAAGCGCTGCAGAGCTGAACCCATAGAAAGTTAGCTTGGAGAGTTTTATTATTAGTGCGCGGTGTTTATTGCATCAAAGGCACGGGAGAAGTCAAGCAACACCAACAAAGTGCATTTTCCTTCGTCCTGCGACGCCAAAATATTGTCTGTAACGTCCAGCAAAGCAGTGACAGTACTTTGACACTTTCTAAAACCTGATTGGACTTCAGGGAGCATTTTATTATTTTCAATAAAATCTGACAATTGCTGACATACTACCTTTTCCAAAATTTTAGATGCACAGGGCAAAATGCTTATGGGCCTAAAATCTTTGTGGTCAAAGACCCTTAAGCATTTTGCCCAACCCAGACAAAACAACCCAGTTCAGTTCTGGTGAACTGGGTTGTTTTTTAGACGTTTTACGACAAACAAATGGCCGTTTGCCCTGACACAGACCCACCCGTTTTTTTTAATATATGAGTGTTATCGCACTAGGTCAGCACTAATAGTGGTATAGTTAAGACTTTACCACCAGGGGTATGACCAGTGGTATCATGAGTCCACAGTGCTTCAAACCATGACATAAAGTTCGTTACAATAACACCATCAACTTATATCCTAAATTTTCCAACGACATCCAATACATTTAACTTGTATATACTGAGAAGCTGATCACTCAAGACCGTTAAGCAGTTGTGTATAGATGAGTAGATTGCTTTTTTCACTACCTCCTTATTTTATAGAATTTCTCGTTAGGGTTGGCTAGGGTTGTCATCGTGTGGAGTTTGTTGTTTTACAGTGAAAATGTGTTAAAAATGGCGTGAAGCCAAGTGATAACTAAACAGAAAATTAAACTTTGGACTGATCAAAGCGAGATCTTCAAGTTAACTTACACAAATCAGGCATACGTACCTATTGATATATAAATACTTACCTATAAACATACGCTCGTCTTACGATAACCTTTCAATCATTGATCTGAAGTTCATGTTAGTTAGTAGATGATGCGATATATATCATTATATCAGAAACATGAAATCATAATTTTTCACTATTAAGCTCACCCGGCAACGGATCGGCACCGGAACGCGTCGCTCGACTGATTGACGGGTAGGCGTCCACCCGGCTACTGCGGGGTGACGTCTCGCTTACGCCAAGGTGGATTGGTTGACGTCTAGACTTGGTGTATTGATGCCACATTTTTTTTACAAATTATATCCTTTTCATTTTTTGTGTATATTTTTTTCCAACACTGGGCATGGGTGAGCAGGCTGCTATCGGCCTGCCTAGGTAATATGTAATATATGACATAAACCGCTCGAAGGTTTAGGAAGATCCAATAGCTCACCGGGGTTTAACATTTTTATTTTGAGACAATCCGGTCAAAATGTGTGACTTGTAATTATTCGAGATTTTTGTACATTTCATTACTATTTCTTATTTTGATTTAGACTATTGAGTCCAGAAAAATATGTATTTTTTTTTGCTTGCCTAGTGATATATTATATTTTATTTTTATATTTTATTTCTTACTAGGCAGTCGTTTGAACATAATCTCACCTGATGTAAAGCGATAATGTGGGCAAAGGAAATTAAAAAAAAAATAAAAAAAAGGCCTATTAGATATTTATTCAATCTAGGCTTGAACATACCTGGGTTATGATTTACCGGAAACACTGACTAGGGCACAGCATTTCAGTCCTTTACAGTTCTTCTAATAATCAAGCTGCGCCTCGTTTTGCCCGTGTACAACATTTGCCACCTTTCACCCCATTAGGGACGGAATTTCAAGAAATGCTTCCTTGGTCTCTAGGATACTCAAGGAATATTTTCTGCAAATTTCGAAAATAGGTCCACTGGTTTGTTCTGTGCGTTCTCTGTCAGTCTGTAAGTATGTCACGGTACTGTTTGATAGGTACAGATTAAGAAGTGTAACGCTCCTTTCTTGTGCGTGTTATTTCTACCTCATATTGTAGGCGCTTTACCAATCGACTGGTCGTAAAGCGTTGGAAAGTTGATGCAGGATATCCGATCGGGGAGAACGATTACTTCGTTTTCTAGTGTCTATTACTGAATGCGCGTTATGTAGAACGAGAAACACTTGGGCGCAGCCCGTTGACTATAAAATACCGCCCATTGTAGTATAATATTTCATAAGTTTTAATTTTAGTTCATTTGTGTATGTACACTTTTGGTGTACAACAAAGAGTTATCTATCTATCCATACCAATATATAAAAGCTTTCACGCGATAACAGCTGGACGGATTTTGATGAAATTTGGAATGGAGATAGCTTATATCCTAGAATAAAACAAAGAATACTTTTTATCTCGGAAAATTTGAAGTTTTTATGGGAAAACTAGGAAATGTTGATTACTCGCTGTAAGGAACGGTTGCCATGGAAACGAAATAACAAAACTTCAAGAGCATTGGTGCTATACCTACATTTGCATTGGTTTTTAATATCCTAGAAGAACATAGGATGCTTTTTTCGCGATAAACAGAAGTGCGCGCGGATGAAGTCGCAGGTGGGAAATTTAGTCTATCTATAATATATCACCTACCAACGACAACATTTTGTTTTCCTCTCTACGTTTTCATTATTTTGGCGTAGTCATCACTACAAGAAAAGAAAAAAATATAAATGTAATAGTAAATTACGGTAATGTTTATCTTTTATTACAGTTCGACAACCCTACCCACCCAATACCGGGCAAAAATGAATAAAGGGACCGGCAAGAAGTTAATTCAGCTGAGTACCTTCTCGAAGGTCAGAACCAATACAGTACTATGCTTATGTATCAGCCCTATAACGGCCATGTCAACTTATTTAATGTTGAGTTGACAAGGGGTCTGATGGAATCGTTTATTGGATGGAAATGTATGTGATTTGTATGCTGTAATCGATGCCATATTTTTGAATCTTGTCTTTAGTGCAGTATCCAGAAGGTTTAAATGGAATTCAACTGCTATGGCAACGCTGTTTGTCTGCCCGTCTGTTGTTTTGGCTACCACGGGCTTGTAGTTTGTAGGGTCGGGTAAAAAATAGCCTATAACTCTTGCGATGAAGATGAATCGACAGAACCTCGATTTTCAAAATCTGACCACTTTTAGTTTGAACACATAACTCTTCCTTTGATTCGCCGTAGTCCGGTGAAAAAAATAGCTTATCAGAACACAAATTGACTGACATCTCGCTTGTCAAAATCGGACCAATAGGGGCGACGCTATGGTGGAACATCCAGATACCCACATCTTCACTTCTACACTAATACGAGTATTATAAAGACGAACGATTTGATTGTTTGTTTGTTTGTTTATTTGTTTGTAATGGATAAACTCAAAAAATTCATACCCGATTTTAAAAATTCTTTCACATAAAGAAAGCTAAATTATCAGAATTTATTTTTCAAAAAATTAGAGTTCCCTTCGAAAATTGCAATAAAAAAACCCGAGGTATTAAATTTTGCAAAAAATCTCAATTACTTTGTATCACAAACCAAAGAGTATATAAATACTACGTAAGATCACAAACTAAGAAGGAGATATGGGTCTTTGAATATGGAACGTTGCCATGGAAACAAAATCACAGAACATCTAATAATCATTGACGTAGGAAATGCTCTATGCTAATAATACACGAAATAGTAACCGTAATTCAACCTCCTTGCTTTAAACAGAATAATACAATAGACAAAATGGTACGTGAGTATAAAACCTATAACCATAAAAATGTTGTGTAAGAAATTGTTGTTGTTCCATTTGTCCAAATAAAGTACCTACTAATTTTATATTTCTATATATCTACCCTTGCGAAGCTGGGGCGGGTCGCTAGTATATAATAAATAAAATAAAACGACCTTATAACGCGCAAAAATAGTTCCAAACCATGACAGTAGTTCGTACTACTACGGGGCGGGTCGCTAGTACATACATACATACATACATACATACATACATACATACATACATACATACATACATACATACATACATACATACATACATACATACATACAAACAAACATACATACATAAATACATACATACATACATACATACATACATAGACTGTTAAACTCATTACCCTTCCCTTGCTTCGCAATTGTTAGGTAAAAAGGACAAAAAAATATAAGTTATAGATGTGCCGATTATCAAAGTAGGTACTATTATTTTTTCTGAGCTATTATTATAAAAAAGTAAGCAATCCGTATTATAATAATGGGCAAAGATGAGGCGTGTGCTAGAAAGAAACCGGTGCCATAGTATTTTTTTTATTGTTGGCCCCACACGACTGCATTTAACCAGTTTCAATTATAAAGATATCAGAGAAGAAACATTTTTTCAAATATAATTGACAATATGTAGTCCCATTCAGTCAGGTAGTAAAGTCACAGTCAAAATCACGATTGAAGTGGTGGATGCTTTACTGAAAATTCCTAGGGAGGTTATGAGCGAACACGAAATAATACGTATTTTGCTTTTATATCATTTGCCAATACTAGTGCATATTGTCACGACCACAATTGTTTATTCCTTCAATATTACTCATTTACACTCGAATTATTACAAGATTTAGAAAATGTATATGTAAATTTATATATATTCGGGACAGTTCACACTAATTACCTAGCCCCAAACTAGGATACTCGGTACTGTGGGTACTAGATAACGGATAAACTTACTTAGATACAAATATAACATCCATGACTAAGAAGCAAAAACATATCTGCTCATCACTCAAATGCGGGATTCAAACCTGCGGCCGTTTGACTTAGTAGTAAATGATCAAATCAATACAAACATTAAAACTTATGCGATAGCGGGACGCTATTCAGACCATGGCTCACCTTACTAAATGCACCTCATGTCCCGATAACTGTTCCCATGAGGACATGTACATGGCTAGCGATTCCGTTATATGGGTGGCAGAATTCTGTTCAGCTAAAGTTTAACAGATTTGCTATCGACTCGCAAAGTAAGTAATAAAAAAACGTAAAACGTCCGCTAGTCCGCCGAAACTACCTAGTCTATGTTGTCAACTTACGATGGAAATAAGTTATGTAGAGATGACAGCGGACTGATGGAATTTATTCAGGCTTAATGCATTTAAATAATGTGTTTTTTATGTTATAATAATATTGGATTTGTGAATGTTTA
This sequence comes from Alsophila aescularia, assembly GCA_946251855.1. Taxonomy (NCBI): domain Eukaryota; kingdom Metazoa; phylum Arthropoda; class Insecta; order Lepidoptera; family Geometridae; genus Alsophila; species Alsophila aescularia. The sequence goes on from OX276384.1 coordinate 35,523,428, forward strand.
GGTTTATGTAAAATATATGTTAACTACATGTCTGGTAATATGAGATACTACTAGCTTTCCCGCCCACGACTTTGTCCGCGCGGACTACTGTTTATCGCGAAAAAAAGCATCCTATTTTCTTCTAGGGCATTAAAATCCTACGCTATATGCCACCACTCTTGATGTTTTTTTGACAGACTTGTTATTTCGTTTCCATGGCAACCACAGACAATTCTGTGATGGCAACCGTTCCTTACAGTAATCAACATTTTCCAGTTTTCACATGGAAACTTACAATTTTCCAGGATAAAAGTATTCTTTGTTTTATTCCAGCTATCTCCATTCTAATTTTCATCAAAATCCGTCCAGCCATTATCGCGTGAAAGAAAAAAAAATACAAACAAACAAACAGACAACGTTTTACTTTTATATAATGGTATGGATGTCCCTATATCAATTGAATATTAAAATATTATAAGTTTAAAAATTACTAAACCGATTTCCATTAAAATTATTATAATGGGAATAATCTTGTGGGACTACCATAGGACCATATTTCAATAAAAAAAACCATGGATATGAGGTAACATAAACCACAATTCGATGGGTAACATCCTTGAAGAAGGGCAACATAAATAAAAAAGACAAAGAGTTCTTTGAAGTAAGTTAAAAAGTGATCTATTCTAGTCCATAAAATAATGTATCAAAATGAGACAGCATTAAAAGTAAGTATGAGCGCCAACATCGTTCATATCAATTCAACCTCAAACATACATTAAAATACTACCAGCAAAAGTTTCAACAACAGTTAACTTTCAAAGTTCAGGTGCATTTTGCAACCAAAAATAGCAAAGCGGTAGCAGGAGTGAAGGAATTTCATATCCGTTGCGGAAATTCAAACTGATTGTGAGCAGTTTTCTCGTTGGTGAACTAAAAATGATGCATTAAACTGAAAGACACGCGAAGTCGATTTTTTAAGCCTTGTGAAAACGTTTGTTTGTTTGTTTTTCAAACGGATCCAAACGGCGTAATCTAAACCAACGCCGTCCATCTACCTGCCTATTTAAAAGGGCTTTATGTTTTGAACCGTAAAAGATAGACAGTTGAAATTTACTTACACGTCCAAGTCCTAACCTTCGATGAAAGAAACAAATAAGGATTCACTAAGTTCGCCTGATTCGTGTTCTAACAAAACTCCGCGAAATTCAAAAACTGCGCGCATGGCCCGCTTATAGTGGAGACGGTTTCTATAAATGGCAAATAAAATTTATCATCATATAAAGTTGCTATTAATAGTTTTGAGCCGGGACAGCACACATAACTAGTCGACTACGCGCGCTGACACACGCTTGTGTGCGTAACACGTAGAAGTTTGCGTGGAGCGACAGGCAAGCGATACGGGTTAATGCGTGTGGAAAAAGGATGGCACAATATCACTTGAGATTTTTTAATGTCGAACTATGACGATCAGTTTTGTACCACGCAACACACACACACACACACACACACAAATAATCGCGTGATCGCATTTTGATTAAAAGTAAGTATTAAGTGCTTGATCTTTAGTTGTTTCTTTCATCGAAGTTAAAAATGAACAAAAAGTAAAAATTAGAGGGGTCTCAATAAAGGTACGTAACCCTCGCGTTCGAATCGCACCTAGCTGGTTTTAGTTATAACCCGAGTACGGTTGAGCAAGGGGAGGGTAATGAGTTTAACAGTCTATGTATGTGGGTATATGTGGATATTCCACCAAAGCTTCGTCCCCATTTGTTCGATGTTGACAAGCGAGGTATTAATCTTTTTTTATATTCGTTCTTTTCTATTATTATTTTTTTCGATTTTTCTTTAGCTCTAGAATGTAATAGACTTTTCTTTTACCCGACTGCGGTTAAGATAAGGAAGGGCTATGTGTTCAAACTGAAAACTTAGTCCAATTTTGACCTGCGAGGTATCAATCAATTTGTCTTCATCGCAAGCAATTTTTTTTTTAACTGTAGTTTGGTTTTAATTTTTGAACTTATGTATTGTTATTCAACTGCACTCACGAATAATGAAAGCTATCATTTGTTTATAGCCGATACTGTGTAAAAATATATATAGTCGTCAAAGTCAAAGACCTAAAATACCAATATGTCATCATTTGATCAAAATTGTTTCAGCCATCAAAAAGTTTTTTGTTGTTTGCTCGGCTTCTACTCACTGTATTGAGTTATCAAGTACCCCAGTTTTTAAGTCAAACCCTAAGCTATCCAACAGTGAAAACCGCATCTCAATCAGTCCATTATTTTTTTACGTGATGCGCGAGCAAACTTATAGACAAACAACCAGACAAGCAGACAGACACGTTTTTTTCATATGTTATTTTCTTGTTCAGTAGGTTAATTTAAGTGCTTTTTTTTTAAATATTTTCTTTGAACAGTCTTATTCGTACTTATTGCTTTATTATATGTAAAGATAAATATATAGAAACTCGTACATAGACTTTTGAAAATTTACTGCGATTTACTCGCGGTACTTCCTCCTTCAAATCTACACGATCAATAACAGCGATATACCTAGCAATATTTTTTTAACAGATTTCATATGTTATTTTCCGATTTTTTCGTACTAACCAATATTGATGGGTTAGTTGTCAAAATTCGGAGCAAATGTTTGGTTATACCACAGGGTTATACCCACTTAGTGCGAGTTAAAATCTATAAGTACCAGGTTCGGTCCTTGGCACCAATGACTTTTTAAGTTATGTGTGGTTTGCCGTCACTCCGTGCTTCGGAGAGCACGTTGAGCTGTTGGTTCCGCCTGTTATTGATATTTAGCAGGAGAGACCCTCGGGTGGCCTGACAAACTCTGACAGCAGAGGTCAGCACTACGATACGAAAAGCAAACAAACGTCAATGCTAAGTACAAACTTGCGCGTTTTTTTAATTAAAAGCTTTTAACTTGCAATGTTTGTATGTATATTATTATGTTTAGGTCCAATCTTGCAAGCTGAATTAGAACCACTTCCTCTATTGAGAGGAAGTGGTTCTAATTCAGCTTGCAAGATTTTACTTCGTTGCCAACGGAGTTTAATTTTCACATTTTGGTTAGTTCCGATGACAATGCATTTTTATGGTCAGCATGACCTGAATCGACATCCAGGATTAGCTCGAAATAAAGGAACTCTTCAACGGTAACAGCACAGACATTAAATTTTGTGTACGCATTTTATTATGATAGCCGGTTTATTTTTTTTCCATAACATGGTTTCCAGATAAAGGAACTCTTCAACGGTCAACAGCACAGACTAGTAATTTTGTGTGTGCATTTTATTATGATAGCAGGTTTTATGTTTTACCATGACATGGTTGCTGCACTCAGGGTTGGATCTTGTCTAGGGAACTCCTCAACGGTTAATAGCAAAGACACGAAATGTTGTGTACGTATTTAATTGTGATAGCATGTTCTAAGTTTCACCATGACATGGCTACTGCTTAAAAGCTTATTTTGAAACGTTTTTTAATGAACCTATTTTATAAGCTTTTAACTTCAATTGTATGTATATACGAGTACCTATATCTATGTATTTTGTCTGTCCTGGAATCTTGCAATTTAACCCCCTTACTTATAAAAAGTTATGCAATGATTAAGTAATGAATAGTAAGTAATGAATAGAAGTAGTATTAATCATTGCATAGCTATTGCATAACTTTTTATAAGTAAGGGGGCAAATTTCGAGCACTTCCCGATTAGCTATCCGGCTGAAACTTTCAGGGTAGCTCACAAACCAATGACAAAGTAACAAAATAAAAAACGAAATATAATAAATAAATAAAAAAACTTAATAACGTAATGAGCGAAAATGCAAATAAAAAATAAGTGACATTCATTAAAAAAAGCTCTAAAAAGGTTATTTTTATTTATTATATTATACATATTATTTTTTGGGTTACAGCCCTCGTAAAATTAATTCATAGTAACTTAAATTAGCACGCCATTTGTTTCTTTTCTAACAAAATACTTGCATTTTTTTCGAAACTTTTCGTAGAGAGATTCCGTCACGCTATCTCATCAGTCCAGTAAGCAGCTTTGTAACGTAAACAAATGTGAAGACATTATTCACCATCGCTACCCCATTGAGCTGTGGAAATGCGTGGGCGGTAAGTTCTGAACTACTGTCATGGTTTGAAACTATTTTGGCGTGTTATAAGCTCGTTTTATTTTCTTTATTATACTCGTACATAACCTTGCATATTCCATTAAGCATTTAATTCAACAGGGCCATTATTCGCTATGAATATTCACACACGAAACGCGTCGCGTCACGAAATCTAAGAGGTATTGTTTGTTGTAATTCTCGAACATTCACGAACAATTCCACTAAGATATCGTACCACGACGCATTACGCGACCGAATGGTCAATGCGTATTTTTCCTATCATCCATAAAAACAGTAGCTACATTTTTTTAAGTGACTTCACAAAAGGAGACGGTTATATGTTCGATTGTATGTATGTGTTTTTTTATATATATTTATGTCGGTCGACTTAAGAAAATAATAAAACTTGACAAAAGCTTTACGTAAGTAGGTACTTTATCGTAAGCACACACTCTACTGAATTAACCGCAATATTGCGGCCACAAAGTGTAGGTATAATATTTGTACTTATTGCGGAGTGTGACTGGCCTAGTATAGGTGTTATATAAAAAAAAACATCCGTCCGATGCTTAGTGGCTGCATGAAAGACGATCAAACAAACCAACACACAAACCAACAAACAACCACACTTTCGCATCCATTAAATTAGTTACTGTGATAGTGGTGTCGATTCTGAGCTTGACAGCTCTAAAATTGTTGCTGTCCCTTTCGTTTCCAAAAGGTTTGAAAGTGACAGCAATAATTTTAGAGCTATCAAATTTAGTTTTAGTTTTAATTGGTGCAGTCAGAATCAACACCAATATTACCAATATTACATGATGTGATATCTATTTAAGATATGGAGTTTTTATCCAAAATGATGCATCCATTCTGAGGATGTTATATGTTTAATAAAGCTGTAAAACTTCATTTTCTTCCAAATTGCCAATGAGGATCCATTCAAAAAAACCGTTGAAACAAGGTCATAAATTAAATTCTTCATTTTGTAGACACTTGGAGATCTTTAATTATCCTCAGTAGTGACATAAAAACTGATACAAAGTGAGAATCTGGGTAATAATAGCTGGTACACACGGTATAATTATTCCACACGTTTGTAACTTCCACTCGGATTTTATTATTATGACCTTTAAGACACGTAACGCATCGCGTTACAATACCTGCGTGGTATTCTTAGTGAATTATCATATTGACGTCACATGTTTTCTGCAAGGAATTTCGTGTGGCATAGCGAATAAGTGGCTATAGGTATTCAACCAATATCAGTCATCATCATCATGTCAGCCATTAGAAGTCCACTGCTGAACATAAGCCTCCCCCAAAGAGCGCCATGACGAGCGATCTTGTGCCACCACCGTCCACCGACTTCCTCTGATGGCTACAATGTCGTCGGTCCATCGTGTGCCCCCCACATCCAATCTCAGTACTTATTTTTTATTGTAGTGACGATTGAACAGTTGGTTGTGTCGTCAGATGCTATGCCATAGGTCGAGAGTTCAGAACTACCCTACCGTGCTATCACAATTAAATGCGTATACTACAACATTTCGTGTCTGTGATGTTAACCGTAGAGGAGTTCCCTAGTCAGGCCCCAACTCTGAGTGCAGCAACCATGCCATGGTAAAACATAAAACTTGCTATCATAATAAAATGCGCACACAAAACTTTCTATTCTGTGCTGTTGACCGTTTAAGAGTTATTTTATCTGGAAAACATGTCAAGGATTTTTTTTAAACCGGCAATCATAATAAAATGCGTACACAAAATAAAATGTCTGTGCTGTTACCGTTGAAGAGTTCCTTTATCTGGAGCTAATCCTGGAAGTCGATTCAGGTCATGCTTACCATAAAAATGCATTGTCATCAAAACTAACAAAAATGTAAAAATTCAACTCCGTTGGATAAGAACAATTTGTTATAATTCATCTTGCAAGATTTGACCTCAACATAAACATGTTTCTTTGTCGTATGAGGTAGTGCTGGCCTCTGACGTCAGAGTTTGTCAGGCCGCCCGAGGGCCTCTGACATGGTTTAACGACTGCTATTAATCTGTAACAGCCGGGACCGACAGCTTAACGTACCCTCCGAAGCACGGAGCGATGGAAAACCGCACATAACTTCGAAAAGTCATTGGTGCGGAGCCTAGGTTTTAAACCCGGTATCGTTGGATTCTAATTTGCACTATAGAACCATTAGGCCACCATCGCTGTACACATATACATATACATACAAACATTGGATGTAAAATAAAAGCTTCTTATTTAAAAAACAGCCAAGTTTGGACCTCGCATTGAAACTTGCTTAGTTTCCGTATATAGATAGTGCTGGTCTCTGCTGTCTGATTTTGTCAGTCCACCCGAGGATCTCTGCTGCCAAACATCAATAACAGGCGGAACCAACAGCTCAGCGTGCTCTCCGAAGCACGGAGTGACGGCAAACCACACATAACTTATTAAAGTCATTGGTGCCAAGGACCGAACCCGGTACTGTTAGATTTTAACTCGCACTAAATAGGTATAACCCTGTGGTATAACCAAACATTTGCTCCAAATTTTGACAACTGATCAATCAATATTGGTTAGTACGGAAAAATGGGAAACTAACACATGTAAAGTTTTTTTTTTTTGCGGTTATGGATCGTGTAGATTTGAAGGAGGAAGTAAGTTGCAATAAATTGTTGTATGGAGCCAAGAATTTATATCTATACTCATAATAAAGCAATCAGTACGAAAAAGTCTGTCCAAAAAATATAATTAAAAAAAAAAGTCTGGGCTAATTAAAATAAATTACTGAACAAGAATTTTAAAAAATCGTGTCTATCTGTTTGTTTGTTAATTTGTTTGTTAGTTTATCTATACGTTTGTTCGTGCATCACGTAAAAACTACTGAACCGATTGCGATGCGGTTTTCACAGTTGGACCGTTTTGGGTTTGAATTTAAATCTGGGACACATGGTATCTTAATCCTATGGTTAGATACCGAGCAATCGTTAAAAAACAATTTGACAACTGAACGAATTTTCAGGAAATGTAGTTTATTCTACATTATAGGTAAATGAAATGACCACGCGGGCAAAGCCGCAAAGAACATTAAAATAAATAACAGTGTAATAAATACCATGTGGATCAAACCTAAGGAGTCCTGAAAACGGCTCTTAGGCAGAATAGCGCCCCAGCGCAGGTAATTTATCTTATTAATGGCTGTCCTCGGTAACCTTTCCGAAGATATTACTTGTTTTTCGTCCGGCTGAATGGATTTCTTTATTTAAAAGTTTCATTCTGGGAATGTGGGAAGAATTTCCATTGACAGGAAATTGAGTGGGGCAGAAATTGATTGCAATTATTTATGGGCAGATGGACGAATGAGTATCACGCTTTTATGTACTTTTACGCGTCAGTTGTTCAAATGAGAAAAGAGCAAATGAGTATAAATTAAAGAAAACTTATACGACCTTTTTTTTTAATGAATGTATTTTTTTGTTTCATTTTCACTTTTCACATCATTTTTTTTTTTTTAATTATTTATTGTTTTGTCATCGGTTTGTGAGCTACTCTGAAAGTTTCAGCTGGATAGCTAATCAGAAAGTGATCGAAATGTGAATTGTAAGATTCCAGGACATAATAAATAGATACATAGATAGATACATACATACATACATACAAGTGAAGTTAAATAAAAGCTTTTAAAGTATGGGTCCATTCTCTACCAGGTTTTTTGGGACAAGACATTCCTTGATGTCTTTCAAAAACCATCACTCGTTTACAATAGAGCATGGCTGAAATGCGTTAAAAGAATTATTCTGATGTAAAACTACCAGCATCAGGAACATAACCAACATCAGGGTTTTTATTTAAAGCTGTATCCGTCACAGCCTGATGCTGGTTAAATTAGCCGTTTAGTTCTTCTTGTTTCATTTTATGTCCAGTAAATATGTCGTTTTGTTTGACTTTACGTTCAGTAACTTGAATGCTGGTGTTTAATGAACTGCCTAACCGTTCAAATAAACAGATAAAATACAACCACTGGTTTTCAACATAATATCTTATTCCTTAGAGTTAAAGGCATCATAAAGAACACTGAACATAATAAATTAGGTATGGAGGTATGTAAAGTTTTTAGTATTATAATTCCAGCTTTTTGTCATGATAATCAACCTAGCTTTATCACCAAATTTGAAGTACCTCTCAGAAAAATAGAGCTAAGCCAATATGTGTAGGTATGCTATTAGGTAGGTACCTTACAAATGGTTAACTTTAACATGCAAATTTTCTCACAATCACAGTCAGAATTCTTCATGCTCTTTCCTGTTGAGCGAATGGCAAATTGTTTGTGCTACCATTTAGGTAACCAACCGACTTTAGAGTTGGTTATAAATAAAATTCTGCAGCAAGAATTCTCACTACTGCAGAATTCAGTTGCAAAATACCTCACATTCCTGCTCTAGAGATAGCGTCGGATTCGTGGTGAAAAATAGCAATGTTATTAGGATCTGAAATATCTCAAAATGGATGTGTTTCCACGTATCGAACTGCGACGATGGGTCTGGTGGCATTTTTCGTAGTTTTGAGATCTTCACTGTTTGAGAAAGTGAGATGTAGATGTTTTTTTGGAACTTCAAAGAACTTCTCTAACTCTATTATCTTATTTTTAATATATTGTTATTTTTGACTAGGCAATCGTTGGACCATCTCACCTGATGGAAAGCGATGATGCGATGAAAGGTGTAGCATGCTTGCCTAGTAGATACCTATTCACTGTTGACTTGAACACACGTGGGCTATATTTTACCGGAAACACTGACGAGTGCAGGGCATTCCCCTCTTTTGCAGTTCTTATAATAAATAAAGAAGCGTAAAAGAGAACCAGAACCATAAAAGGGTGGTGCTTTGCCGATCGTCTAGTCGTACTATGATGGAAAGATGATGGGGGAATCAGATTATGCAGTTCTTTTGCACACTCTCCATAGTGCAATCTGTAGAATACCGAAGGCTTGCGACTTCACGTCGATGCGCCAGACATTGAAGTTTACTCATTACCAGAGTGACATTCCCAATTAGCCTCATAACACGTCTCTCAATTGAATCCAAAGCTTTGAGCTTATATTTGGCAGGACCGTCACAGAGATGGCAGCAGTACTCCATACGAGATTGGACCTGTGCTTGATAAAGATCCAAAAGCTGTCTAGGAGTGAAGTACCACCAGCAAGTAACTTGAAGCAACCAATAAAAACAGAATAGATTTACCAAAAAATTCAATATTTTTAGCATCTCTCTGGCCGAATCATAGTTGCAGTAACCTTTATTCCCCAGCGGTTGTCGGTTCTGCGAACTATATGACCTGCTCTTTGCCACTTTAACTTGCAAACTCTGGGAGCTATGTCGATAACCTTGGTTCTTCTATGGATTTCCTCATTTCGGAATCTATCATGTATTGAAACACCGTGCATAGCATAGCTCTGTCCATCGCACGCTGCGTGACTTTGAGCTTGTATATGAGACCAATAGTTAGCGACCTCTCAGTGCCGTATGTCATCACCTGGCTTATACCTTGGAATAACACATAGGATATTTCTCATCATCATCATCATCATCATCATCATCATCCCTCACGCGGATGAAACCTCGGGGCACATCTAGTCACACTATAAATGCGAAAAAATCCATCCATACCAATATATATAAGTGAAACGTTGTCTGTTTGTTTGTTTGGGGAGCTTTCACGCGATAACGGCTGGACGAATTTTGATGAAATTTAGAATAGAGACAGCTACCTACTTTTTATCCCGGAAAATTGTTTTTTTGTGTGAGCAAACTGGAAAATGTTTATTATTTACTGTAAGGAACGGTTGCCATCACAGAATGGTCTGTGGTTGCCATGGAAACGAAATAACAAGTTTGTCAAAAAACATCAAGAGCATTGGGTGGTATACCTACTTTTGCATTGGTTTTTAATATCCTAGAAGAAAATAGGTATATAGATAAGCTTTTTTTCGCGATAAACAGTAGTCTGCGCGTACGAAGTCGCGGGCGGGAAAACTAGTATATAATAAATGCGAAATTGTGTTTGTTTGTCGGTTTGTTGATTCGTTTGTTTTTCTATCACGCAGCAAATATGCGAAGGACTGACTTGATTTTTGCATTGTATAATTCAAGGACCGGAGAGTGACAAGCTTATCCTCATCATCATAATCATCTTCCACGCTATTGGCAGAAGCATTTTTTATATTAGCACAAAGCCATTGGTCATTGAGATGTGGAAGTCCAAAAAACTAAGACACCTTATACAGATCAAATCCAACAGCATTTTACAAAACGCAAACACCCCTATTTACTCCACCCCGCTCATCACATACGAACCAAACATTAAATTCTGCACACGTACAAATTCGATACAGAAAATTGAGTTGTACACTCAAACCAGCTCTGTGGGTATAAAATAGAGTTGTTACCAATTACCGGAAGGAGTTATCCGGCAGCAGACGGCCTAAAATGAAAGCTAGTCCATTTGTTGGAACACAGAGCTCACAATATTGATGAGCATAGGCTAAACAGACACTATTTTGATCTCCTATAACACATTTTTGCTGCGTCCATTGAATTTGAAAGAGTAAACATTTTTGTAAGAAAATAAGTTAAAAAAGTGGTGTTTGTTCTTCTTCATAATGCACACTCAATACTGTGAAAAAGCCTGATCAGGATTAGGATTGCTTTATCAAATTTCATTAAGATTGGTTCAGCTGTTTAGTCGTGAAAGGTACAAACATACACACCGAAAGATAGAGTTACTTTCGCTTTTTTCAATATTAAATATGGATTTGATATGAACGAGTATGGATTAGTGTGAATTAGTGTAATACTTGGTTGGCAAGATGGAATATTTTGTCATCATTTCGTTCCTCAAAGACCTCTCATAGTCATTAAGATTGGAGGATGTATCATATAAACATACGATATGTTCCGAACTTTGACCCCTACCTCTGTTGATCTATCCTGCATCCGGCCAAATCGCATCGACCTGCGTCTCTAACACAAGATATTTTCGTCCAGTAAAGGCTACAAATTACGGTTCAACCCGAGTGAATAAACTAGTAAAAGTCGGCGTTGCTACATCAATTCGAGAGGCTGCATGGTTTATAGGTTGCTGCATTAGATTCCCGGGAGAGCTGTACAAGTTTCGGGGATTTCAATGATATAATTCATAGCGGAGGCTGAACGGACACTTGCGTGTTTTACAATCAATATCCATTGATTGATCGGTGAAGGAAAATGTCGTGTGGGAGGGAGTTGGTACGCCCAAGAACCTCATCAGTGCTGGGCCAGCATGGTCGATTATGGCCCATTATCTTTCTCTGAGAGAAGACCTGTAACCAGCAGTGGGAATGGATAACCTATTGACCCAAAGAGATTGTCTATATTATATGATGTGCGGACAAGGCAACCTTATTAAAAACTGACCAGTTCCTAGTAATGTATCGCATATTTAACTACACTCATATCGTTTGTTTGTCGTATAACGTAGTACTAGGCCTCTAGTGACAGAATTTGTCAGGCCACCCGAGGGCCTCTGACATGGCTTAACGACTGCTAATAATCAATAACAGCAGGGACCGACGGCTTAACGTGCCCTCCGAAGCACGGAGCGAAGGAAAACCGCACATAACTTAGAAAAGTCATTGGTGCGGAGACAAGAATCAAACCTGGTATCGTTGGATTTGTATTTGTAAGTTGCACAGTTGAACGGTTAGGCTACCATCGCATACTCATATCGAAAAATCTGGACTATAAATTAAAAAAATGGTGGCATAATTACATAATTCACGCACGGCACGACATAATATGAAAAAAAAACATTGTAACACTGTTTTTTGAAATAAACAATATTACAATAATTTTTTCAACACAATTGTTCGTAAATTGTCTTTTATGGCAACGTATTTAGGTTCATAACTCAGCTTATTACACACTAGTGCTTTTTACTTTACAATTTTTTTTTCAATCTCCCCGACGAATTTTTATGTTTAAAGCAATGAATATTTGTGACTAAATAAACTATTTCAGGTTACATATAATAATTTACTGTTTTAGTATTATAGAGTTCAGCAAATAACAGTTATTGTTATTTTCGTACTCCACTATCTCCACTAAACATAATATAATATACTAGCTTTCCCGCCCGCGATTTCGTCTGCGCGGTCTACAGTATATCGCAAAATAGCATCCTTGTTCTTCTAGGACATTAAAAACCAATACAAAAGTCGAACAGATGATGATGATGGTCTTGATGTTTATGATAGACTTGTTATTTCGTTTCCATGGCAACCGTTCCTTACAGCGAGTAATCAACATTTTCTAGTTTTCCCGGGGAAACTTTTCATTTTTCGGGATAAAAAATATTCTGTGTTTTATTTCAGGGTATAAGCTACCTCCATTGCTAATTTTATGAAAATCCGTTTAGCCGTTATTGCGTTACAACTTCCCAAACAAACAAACAGACAACGTTTCACTTTTATACATTTTAAATATATAGTTACTCGTAAATGAGAGGACGCAATAATCACGACACAACGTTTATTCATCCAAGAACTTGGCCTAGAACATGTAAATAAGCGTCGATGAAATGGCACGACCCTTTACACTTTTTACTCTGAGAGTAAAATTTTGCGAACATTACCGCCAACAAATATAGTTATTTGCCACACATAAGAAGGTAGCAACGCCACTAAACCTAGTACTATTATTTATTCTGTGACTAAAATACATTCAATTCTTGGAAAGAGTCTAACTCTTATTTTATCTCAAGTTCAATGACGTTGTCAATTTCCCACTTTGAGTGCTATGAATTCGGAAGGTGATGAAGATTGAATAAGACGTGAGCACTATGGCCAGCAATATTCACATACGCTCTCAGAAGCAAGGTTCTTGACAACAAGGATGTACTTAGCTGGAACTTGCTCTCGGTAACAGCTATTGCATGTAGTAGGTACAAGCGGAATGGACGCAACCCATGTCGCCTAGTGTCATAGACAGCCGCAGCAGTGTCCGTCTGGTGATTGCACCCCAAGGTAAGAGTGTTTCTTTAGGCTGTGTTAAGAGAGAACTTGAAATAATTTGGTTGGAATTGGGAAAATTGGACTCGGAACGTTCTGAGCAACTCACCCCGTGTCTTGTAAATCAGCGTATAATCTTGTTAATCAGCAATCACGAAAACCAAATAATTACAGCGAAATTGATGTTTCAATTAATAATTTTCTTAATCCGTCATCACGAATACGAAATAATTGCAAGCTAAAACACTTCCGTGAAATGTCCCACTCTCTCTCTCCCCACCCGTTTTTTCCTACCCTCACCCGTCAATCTTTATTACCCACTTTTTAATATATCAATTTGTGACTCGGAAACATTTACGTTCAGTATTGATCAAATTAATCCTAAATATTAATTTATTTTATCCCGGAACAGGTAAGAAGCATTTAATTTTATTATGAATGACGAATGAATATGATAATATTGCAAAATACTGAAGTAATGTTAGATTCCAAGACTGTACCACAGTACATATATAGTCTTTACACTATTTATGTACTGTGACTGTACCGTGGCGACATCTACCAAGATCGCAACAAACTGATAGCACCGAACCATTATAATATTGGTATGGATTCTTAACTCACAACTCTTTTTCTTCTTTCTTAAACACAGGAGTATATTTCGTGAAAACTGCATTTTTAAATTCCTTTTCTCGAGCAATGTATCATGCTTAGACTTTAGACTAAACGTAGAGAAGTAAGCTTCTACTAGGCCTGCAAAATTTGAGTTTGGTGTTTAGTGTCCGGAGAGGATTTAAGTTTATGTATGAAGAAATAGTGTTTGAGTAGTTATTTTCGTTTTATTTTTTGCATTTTTCGAAGAAATAGTGCTTAAATACTTTGACCAATATAAAGAAAACTTGAACAGTCGTTTTTTTTCGCAAATCCATCTGTCACAGCAATCCTTTGCGCAAAGTGTGGAAGAACTTGTCGCTCAACCATCCTTGTGATTTGTTTACGCCTGTATACTTGTTTTCCATTCATAAAATGAGCGCTTGACGTGCGTGGGTAGCAACATGTTCCTCAAAAACATCAACAGAATACTACTTACTTATATAGACTGCAATAGACGTAGATCCCTAACGGAGTTGTTTTAACTCCGCTACAATTTCACCAAACAGTTTTTTGAGACCTTCGTACTAACCCTTAAAAATATGCGTATTTCATTCCTAAATGGCATAAATTCTTACCAAATTGCGTTACCAATCCGGGGCAGATCTGTCTTGGCTGACTAGTCTTGTAATAAAAAAATAACTAATGTTACAAAAAGTAAAGTCACAAAAAAGATTTTTAATTACATACAAGTCAACAAAAAATAAAGTTACTGAAACACCTGAAACTATTTCTCCAGAGAATCTAATTTGACTAAAGCCACTCGAGGACATCAAACAAATCGGCTCCGCTCAGCAACCTCCACTATAAAGGGAGAATTCTTCAAACAAATCGCTCCACCTCGCGACGCGCGCTACCCAATTATTGAGATAAATTGCACCTACGGGAAAACCGTGGAGTTGGCGAGACTTTGGATCTATTTGTCGGGTATTTATTTGAACTTGGGATGCGGGTCCTAAATCAACCTGATTTTCTAAGCGCAGTTTTTAAGTTGGTTAGAATCCATTTGGGGTGGGGTACTTTCAGTGAGCAGAGAATTCTTCAAAGTGATATAGTTTTTCAAACCAAATAAATTGACTTCTGATTGATTAACTAGCGAAACACACTCGAAATAAGAGGTGTGTGTATCCATCACTGTTTGTGTCTGTCAGTGGCATCGTTTCTTCCTAACGAATAGACCAATTTTGGTGCGTTTTTGTCTGTTCGAAAGCTGATGTGATCGAGATGGTTCTTAGCTAAAATGAGAGTTGAGGGTTGGGATCGTAGCACCCAAACGAATAGACTGATATTGATGCGGTTTTCATGTTTGAAAGCTGATGTGATTAAGATGCTTTTTAGCATTGGGGGTGGGGGGAAGGTAAGGGGGGGGTGTGATATACTATTTAAAATCGTGCTTGTTGTAGATCCAAATAAGTCTCCTAGCTGATTATGTCTGTCGGTATAATAGAAAATACTTTCTATGTGACAAATATCACAAGCGAAAATAAAAAATTGCATAAGTAGGTATGTTACAAATTGCCCCCAACTCAGCATAATGCTGGTTGTTAACCAGCGCTGATCTTCCGTTGGAGCCATTAGGTGATGTCACGGTCATACACACATATACAGCTGCATAAAAAAGAAAGACAAAAAAAAACCATAAAAAAAAAAAAGTATACCCCTATCAAAAGTAATAATAATATGACATTAATACCACAGTACCAGATATTTACAGTACTACAAGGTGACACAACGGTAACTCGTGACGACAGAGGGAGTAAAAACAAAGTAAGGATGACAATCAATTTTATGGTTTGGCTTATTTATATTGCGCTCGTATCAAATTTGAGACTTTCCTCTCGCTGCTAAAAAAAAATAATTAAAATAAATGAGTTTAATTCCAAAACTATGAACATTTTGCAGGTTCCTTACTGGCCGCGGGATGTTATTCCAGCATTTGGTAGCAGCGTAGCAAAAACTGCCCGTGCAAGCGGCTGACCTATGGCGTTGCGAGGAGACCCGAGATAAATATATGATAAAAATCATGATTATATTGATATATGATGATAATCGAGAAAAATTAAAAAAACGATTTTGAAAAATACGAGGTGCGACTCTATGCCTGCTGGCTGGAACTTACTAGGGCTTAAACCCCTAAGTAGAGATAAACCACGATACTGTTTAACGCGACAAACAATTTGATAACCGCTTGTACACGTCAGATACAAAAAATCTTTTTCACTTCACATGCTCGTAAAGTTCTTGTTTATGCTTGATGTAAGCGGACAAAAACTGCATTTTATGCTCGAGTACACAAAAGTGTTTACTTCTCATTGGTTTTCGACCTGACCCAAATAAATATTTACAATATTGTTTTGTTTCCTCGCAATAGAAGAGAAAAGCATAGTGAATAACTCGTTTATAAAACAAGGCATTTTATCCTCGAGTTCAATATTTAAATATTTACAAACAACCAACTTCCTCGATATTACGTTTTTACGGAATCATTGCCGAAATCATACTCTAACCTGAACATCCTAATTATTTCCTTTCACATCCGTTACATCCGCTCAAAAATTTAATATTTCGCTTTAGTAAAACACCCCATTTTACGAACAAAACACTGGTCCGTGTTAATTGAATTCAAAAGGTTCCCAACACCAATTAAAAAGGGAAGATTAACCTTTATTTTGTAGGCGTAAAAGCTTATTTTACGGTGCGTGATTGTTCCCCAGACTGAAGCATGCCAATCACCAGATTGAAGGTATTATGACAAGGGTGCAAGTTTCGAAATAATGGTCCTCATATTTCCTAGTAGTGGATTATTTCGAGGAAGCACGCTCGGAGCGAATTTGAAAGGCTATTTGCAAGTTAACAAGGTTTGAGCCCATTTTATTTTTTGCTTATAAGTTTGTTTAAAACTTACATTGTAATGTATCTTACCTTAGCGGCGTTTGCCTGATAACCAACGTCACTAGACGTTACACGATACACTACACGAACGATACACTAGTATCGTTCTGCACATTATTGCTGAGCACAAGCCACTCACAAGGCGCATACTCACAACTGGCATGTGTGAAAGGTCGCATTTCTGTAGAGGTGCTGAAGCTTGTGTACCGCTTCAGAGTTGTGTCAAGCAATGGAAATATGTACAATCTTCTTCTAAGTACTTCTCCACAAGTGGAGGTTGACCGTCATATAAGTGAACATATTTCTGTCCGGTGCCAACAGAAACAGGTGTACTAACCATATGCGGATGTTGCGCAAACTCCCAAAATTTACCACGATTGTCGTAGCCCTCGTAGATTGTCAAAGTTGTAGCCTAGCGCACTAAACTACGATTACGATGCTGTTGCGTATTCTTCCTTTCCAAAAGGTTTAACTGGATGTCAAAAAGTATACAAACCCGGATGTTTATCTGCGTCTGTAAAGTTACTGGCGTCCTTTCACACCCATTGCAGAGTCCAGAAAATTTCAGTTTGGACGTTGTGTTCTAAAGTCAATATTTATGCGTTCTACTTTACCTATCGACCATAAACACAAATTCCAATACAGACAACAAATGCAAAGTACCCTATATTCTCGCATCGCCCATAAAATTACAATTTACAATGCATGCAACCATATATATTGTATTCACAAACGAGATACAGGGAAGAAGGAATTCAGTGTTGTGTTCTGTGAAAAAGCATTACAAATTTAAGAAGTGTTGTACCTTCGTATTTTTCTCTACACCTCGAATCTAAATTTTTCAAAAATATGTGCTCCGTGTTCTGTATAAACTACCGTAATTATACAAGCTCTGAAATGTAGGTACATAAGCTCGCTTCCGTAACGACGATCGTTGTGATCATAATTGTGCGGTAGGTCATGGAAGCGAGCGCAACGACTAACCCCGGCTTCGCACGAGTAGCTAAGGGTTTCCCTAATATTTCAATTCTACCAATGTTTTAATTGAACAAAAGAATGTTATTAGAGAAAAAGCCTCGCGGGCTTATTTGTGGGTAATTACGAGTACCATAAACATGTAGTACATTATTTTATTTATCATCAATAGTTTTCGCAGCTGTTTGCGTTTTTTTCATTATTTTCTACCCCCTCACATCACCGACCCTTTGTAGTTTGTGTCATAATATGGGTAACAAAAAAGTTTTGTGACATTATTGAACATTTTTCAAAATGGCTGAAATATGTTATTTTTTACGTTTTCAACCCCCATACCTCACAGCCACTTTGAAAAATTTCGAGAAATGAATCGAGAATAAAAAAATGTTTAATTATCGAACCAGCTCCAAAAAATTAATGAGAATCGATTGAGAAATTAAACTTGTAGAGAAAAACAGCCGGAAATTCACCGGCCGGACATACCAAAGCATTTTTGGCCAAGCTGAAACGGAGTCGCTACGCTCGCGCTTTGCACCCGCTTGTTCAATATAATAAAATATTTTCCAATTTTTGTTAACACTATGATATTGCTTATAAGTAGACGAAGTTCTGTTTAAAAAAAAGAAATCATGCAATTGTGTCCTACAGAAGTAAAAATTGTAACATATTTTGTCGATTATATGTATACCTACTTAATTGCGACTTAGTTTAATGGTTACATATTTTTGAACATGTGCTCAGAGTGCTGTTATCACAACGTGATAGTACAGTTATACAGGATGTTCGGCACAATATGTGACATAAGGTAAGGGAAGGTAGGTGCACGTGCAACATTATGGTTACCTTTTATAACCCTCATAAGCTTCGCGGCTATAATGTTCTTCCTAAATTTGATCTATCTAGTAATGTCTCTTTTTACATGATGTAACGTCCTAATTTTTTGTTTATTTGCTCCTTTTCTGTTTGTTTGTATTAGGTATTCAAATTGATATTTTAGTGAGACTGAATAACTAAGCAGCTAAACCCTAACAAAATGTCGACAAGGGTAAAACAAAATCTAATAGTTCAGCTTTGGAGTGAATTCATAAATAATAGAGATGACTCAATTCTTTCAAGCATTTACAAAGTTCGTCGCTCGAGTGCTTAATTAAGCACTCGAGCGACGAACTTTGTAAATGATTTTCGTCAATAGTGGTCGATTGGGGAATTCCCCAATCGACCACTTTTGACGAAAATCATTTTTAAATGCAGTATTGTTAAGATATGTATTACATACTGGTAAGCCTAGTAAATATTAAAATTAAAGCATTTTAAAATTTCAATGTACCAAATTAGTTCACAAAATTACGTGCTTGCTTGTTCATAGTCCTTAATGCAAGCACTGAGAAATGTTATTCTGTACTTGCATGCTCATTCTCCACTAATTAACCAATCACAGCGCACGTCATGTCATTTGTTTTCATTCATTTGGCGATTCGTCGAGTAATTGAGACGAAAATGTTTTTTTTTAAATAAAACATTTTTTATTTTTTACACTATTAAAATTTATTTTCTATTTTTTAGTTTTGTTTTCTATATAAAGCGTGTTTTTTAGTTTTTTTTAAACTATTATTTGACAACAGAAACCTAATAAAGGTTAAGACTTTATCAGTACACTCAGAATTCATCCTTATTTAGGGTTCCGTAGTCAAATAAAGTATATTGATATATTAAAGTCACGTCATGTCTGCCATTAAATCATGTTAGCTCCGTCATTTAACTAGTTATTTTTATTAAAAAATGGATAAATGCTTGATAAATAAACAATAAAAATACACGCCATTTATAGACTAGATTTAAAAAAAATATTGTTATATCTTTTTATATAAGTAAACGTTATTTTAAGTTTAAATATATTTTACTGAAATAAGTCCATGTGTTTTAATGAAATAACAGCCACTTTACATTATTTGTTTATAACCTCTGATAATCAGGTTTACGTCATTTAGTTGAAACAAAAACAAAAAAAGACTTTCTAATATATAATTATTATTACGCAATCTCCACTTCACAATGGCCAATCTCCATGTAGATAATTCTGAGTGTGCAGTTTTCATCAATCTCCATATTCAACCCAAAGTTAAACACTCTTACAGAATATGAATTAAGTACTCAGGTGACGAGTTTTCTGGTGTCGGATAAAAATATCGCGTATGCTTCAATTTGTGAGGCTGGGTAAGTTGAACAAAACTTTAGCTTTAATAAATGCCTTTCAAAATAAACGAATATATTATTTAATTGCTATTTTTAACCCCCGGACTCAAAAAGATTCCTCTCTATTTGGGTTCTTGGTGAGTTTAGGGTGTGTACGTATGTATGTATCATTGTGTCTGTCTGTGGCATCGAAGCTCCCAAACGAATGGACCAATTTTAATGAGGTTTTATGTCTGAAAGCTGATGTGATCGAGATGGTTCTTAGTTTTAATTAGGCGGTAGTATTTTTTTTTAATTTTTGGTTGTTTTCTGTATGTATTAAACTGACGAAGGCTTTTTAAGATTTAATTCTAGGTTATAATAATAGTTAAAGACTCGTCCAAAACGCCGTGTACGTGAAAACATCATCGACCTTATTGGATCCAAAAGACAAACTTTTTTAGGAAATTCCTTACACTCGATGCTAAATTGTTCAAGTTTCTTTACGTCTTGCAATTTTTTATCTCATAGATTATTTCAGACCCCGCTCAAACGTAATTATGGAGTATAATTTTTAAGAGTTAATTACTGTTTCCACTCCGGAAACATTCTTTATTGTAATCAGATTTTCTTTCGTATCTCTTTTACTTGGCTTCCTATTACCAGAATTTGGTGATTTAAGAAAACTCATTCGCCGCTATGTTGCTTTATTGAAACTCGTAAGAAAAACATGGAATCTATTACTTAACACTTAATCATAAAACAATTGTTTACATCACTTTTCAAATATGCAGCAGCTCAGCTGCATATGGGAGCAGCTCAAAAAGTAAAAAAAAAATATTTTTTTTCACCTTTGTATTTCTTATCTAATACGTGCGTCAAATTTCATTTTTGGCATCTCATCCCAATGACTAGCATTAATAGTGTAGCGTTAATAGTGTCTGAATAAATTCCGTGAAATACAGACGGATATAGCGAAACTATAAAGATGTTGAACTACGAAACTCTAACGGCACGTAGGCACCTTAAAACCAAAATTGAATTGTACTTTTATGACGAGGGGTACATGGAAGCCTATCAAAATTCTTGGTACGTCGTTGATATATAATAGGAAATTGTATAAAAATTGCAAGTTCGGAAGTGCAATCGCTTAGATCAAACGAAAGTACAGTTAAGTGCACACTTCATAATAGCCAGGTACTAAATCTAAAAATCTCTTTAGTCTCATTTGACTCCTGGCGAAACAGGCGATTGAAATCTGGTTTTTCAAATGATACTATAAATAGTCATAGGAATTTTCTGGCCAATATTGGCTGGGAAATATAATTTTTATGATGATGAGTAATGCATTTTTTTTAACAGGGCAAATGTTTTTATAGACAACTCACTGCTATCCACACCAATATATAAAAGTGAAACGTTGTCTGTTTGTTTGGGGATTTTAACGCGATAACGGCTGGACGGATTTTGATGAAACGTTGAAAATAGGTACTGTCCAATATAGAGACCAACATAGGACTATTTATCCCGGAAAACAGTAATTTTCCACGTTAATACTGGAAAATGTCGATTACTCGCTTTAAGGAACGGTTGCCATGGAAACGATATAATAACAAGTCTGTCAAAAGGCATCAAGAGCGTTGGTGCTTTACCTTTGCATTTTGCATTGGTTTTTAATATCCTAGAACATGGGATGTTTTTTATTGCGATAAACTGTAGTCCGCGCCATAGTCCGCGAGGACGAAGTCGCGGGCGAAAGCTAGTAAAATATAAATTGAAAACTACAACATGAAACAGTTGGACATGGCATGCGGGGGCATGCCATTACAGGCTGATAGAAAGATGTGAAGGAGCCAGAGAGTCAACACAAACATACCAAGTCTAGCATACCAGACTAGAGACCCTCACATCATCCAGGAAATATAGCCATACCAGGGGCCAGCAGACCATTTAGTTCAAGAATAGCTGGAATGTTGGCGCTAGTAAATGCCCGGCCGAATGATATCGGAAATTAAACCAGCACTTCAAGAACAAAAGACCGTGGTGACCGAGCTGATCAACCACACTGTCAGCGATGATGCACTAAACCGTAAGATTATAATAAGAGAGAAAGTAGACTGGTCTAATAGATTACCAGTATTAAAAGATGAGATGGTCTGCAACCAAAGCCAGGATTCCAACAAAAAACTGCAAGAAGACGAACACGATCTGTGACGCTAGAACACCTATTATTTTGCAGAGCGGCCGATCCCACAGGTTCAGTGATTACAAAGCCATCGAGGAATCGGTATTTGGGCATACCATTCTCCAAGCATTCCTAGACGCAGTCAAATTAGCTACATCGAAACTACCTAATAATTTATACGTACCATAAATGGAGGGCCAGAACGCTGGCAAGGCCTCCTTTCCCAGGAAGGTAAGCTTGCGACCTCGCTCTTTCATACATGTCGACAGTGGTACGTGTCCTTTACGATATTGTCCATGCTTGTCCGTGACTGTGATTCCACAACTGATATAATTACATTAATATTAATTAAATTAACATATATTATAACATTTTCAGTTGGAAAGGAAGAACCAATGATCGGGCTCATTGGCGTGTTTTGGGGGAGTCCTATGTCCAGCAGTAGACTGATACAGGCTGATAATGATGAAGATTTTCATAGGTATCGTGAATATATTACTGCTACAGTCCTGAATCAAAAGAACACCTTATTTTAGTGCAAGTAGATGGCAAGATTCTTGATATGGTCAATTATTACTATCGTCACCTATGGAGAACTGTAATTTCTAATCTATTTATTACAATTAACTAAAATAAAATTTTGAAACCTATCTCACTTTTCCACCCATCAGTACAATACGCGATACATTCCAGCCGCGAACTGCAACAATAGTCAGCGTATACACTTATACCGTATAACTTATACATCGTATATCCATTTATGAATGCCACCCGCAAAATTGCGTTCCTACGAAACTCACCGTGGATATTATACGGGAAATGATTTATACGGTGGTTTATACGGGTCTTATTGCTTTAGGTTAGATGCGGGATAAATAGTTTAAATTGTTGAGGTGGAAAATTTAAATGGCATTTTGTGTAGGCCTTTAAACTTCTGTGAAAGATTACATATATGAAATACACAACATTACGTTGTTAGCGGTCCGTAGACAAATGACAAAAACAAAACTATAATTTCGAGATTTTATTTTCTGTTTATCAATATGTCACACTTTAAAAATCTATCTCACAATTTCGTGTTTTTAAATAGTTTCGCTTCTTTCTTGTAAGCAACGTAAGAACGAGATGTCATTAACAATCAAGATGGCGGCTACTAGACGCCGTGTCCCGGTGTATAAATCAATCCCAAGAATGTTTACCGTCCCGGTCAGAAACACAGGCGTGTGCGGAACCCGTAAATAGAAGGTGGTCACGCCACTTACCCCTGTTGCGGTCTATTAGACAATGTTCTTAGAAATTTCCTGGACAAGGGTCGCGTATTGGATTTGAGTTTGAGCTTTTTGTTTAGAAATGTTCGTTGTAGATAGGCATTTTAATGCCCATTTGAATAATGATGGATATGAAGATTAGTTACATCAAAGCTTCATCGCAGTTTTGTTGTTTAAACATCTAATGGCGCGGTACGGGGGTAACGTCGACTCTAGGCGCGGCGACGCGAGCGGACTGGCGATACGTCGCGGTGCCGCTCGTGGCTCGTCGGCTGTTTCCGCCTCAGCTCGGACGTATTCGATGTTTACACATCTGCCAGGTGTCCCGCAAAGGCTCATTTTTTTCATTTTTTGACTTACAGTCCCAAGTTAGATTTGCACGGGACCTCTTTTCAGTCATCATGCTAGTTTGCCCACACTGAATGTTAAGTGTACGAATTGTTTTTTAAAGTCCTTGGACATACATATCTTAACCGAAAACGACGAACCAAGTGAAGGGTTATCTTTTAAACAGTCTATGTATGTATGGATATATATATTCCTTTATTTGTTTGTATACATGTTTTAACCGACTACGAAGAAGGAAACGACGGGCTATGTACTGTACAGTCGTTGTATATACCTATATGTTTGTTTAGATGTGTCACCATAGATAGCATCGCCCTCATTGGTCTGATTTTGACGTGCGAGGTATAAACCGATTTGTCTTCATCGCAAGAGTGTCATATGCAATTTTTTACCCAACTACGGCGAAGCAAAGTAAGGGTTAAGTGTTCAAACTTAAAACTATTAAATTAAATATAATTTCAAAAACTAAAACTGGACTACGCTCTTATTGGACTAAAAAGTCACAAACAAGAATTTAAAAACGTTTTCTAAAATGTTTTAAAATTCTTACGTGTGAGTTCTTAGTCCACTGGAATTAGTCGGGTTTTAGTTTTTGAACTTATATTTAAGTTGGTGATAATACACAGGAAAATGCTGCCGCCATTTTTGAAAGCTTTTATTTAACTTCACTGTATGTGTCCTGTGTATCTATCGATGTATCTATGTATCTATATATTTTGTACTGGAATCTTGCAATTTCACTTTCCGATTAGCTATCCGACTGAAACATTTAAGGCAGCTCACAAAACGATGACAAAGCAAAAGAAAAAAAAAGAAGTGAATATAAAATAAGTGAAAATGAAACAAAAAAAAACATTCATTAAAAAAAAGATCGGAAAAGCATCCTTTTTTTTAATTTGTTTTTAAATTATACTTATTCTGAATTACTTTTGCTGGTTCTCATAGCACCCGCGGCATAAGAATGGGTGGACCTACTGCTATGCTGGGCGCCTCATGGAATCGATCTCGTCTCTCTGTTACTACTCAACTACGGCGAAGCTTAAAACTTGGTCGGATTTCGACAAGCGAGTTACCTACTTGATACTTGATGTTCGGGCTCTTTTCCGCTATTTTTGTGATGGGTGGTGCTGCTAGTCAGTGCAGGTGCCCGAAGTCCTCCAGGAAGGCCAGCAGCTCCTGTGTTCTGGTGTAGGCCTCCTGCAGGGTTCCGGTGCTTCCACTGCACTTTAAGAGCACATGCGTGGCCGTTCTTCTACCTCCATGCATCCTCTGCATAGGCGGCATGTCTGTAATACTCATGGTAAATAGGTGTTTATTAAGGGCATAATTAAGGACCAGTGATTATTTCGATGACCTGTCGGATCTTGCCCCTAATTAGGTTTAGACAAACGAGGTCTCAATCGATTCGTCTTCATTTATAGAGAGTCAATCAATAATTTTTTACTTGACTACGGCGAAGCAAAGGAAAGGTTGTGTGATCTTAGTTAGGTCCGATTTTGAAAAACAAGTTACCAATCGTTTCATTTTCATTTATAGAGTGTCAGAGGTTATTTTTTATACCTGACTACGGCGAAGGGTTACGTGATCAAACTAAATATGTACTTAATCTGATTTTGACAAGCAAGATATCAATCAATTTGTCTTCATGTAAAGACTAACTCCCCATTCCTCTAGAAATGAAACGAGTCATTTATCCAAACTCCCCATTCCTCTAGAAATGAAACGAGTCATTTATCCAACGTATCGTTACTTTTGACGTTTTTTGTATGGCATTTATCGCCCTATCCGTGGAATAGGGCCACAGTGGATCTTATAATGCATTATAAGATCCCAAAAATGCAATAAAAACATAAAGATCTAACGGCCACTGTGGCCCTATTCCACGGATAGGGCCACAGTGAATCTTATAATGCATTATAAGATCCCAAAAATGCAATAAAAACATAAGAATCTAACGGCCACTGTGGCCCTATTCTACGGATAGGTTGTTATGTCAAAAGCTGACGAAAACGAAAACGAAAACGTATGCGAAAACGGTTCGTTTTAAGATATAGGAACCGGGCTTAAGTGTCATCGGGTATTTTTTACCCGACTACGATGAAGCATAGGAAGGGTTATGTGTTCAAACTAAAAACTTGTTCCAAGCACTTTAGACAAGCGAGGTATCAAACGAATCGACTTCATAAGTTTCATAAGTGTCATGTGCTATTTCTTACCGACCGTACTCGGGTTTTAGTATTTGAACTTATGTCTTGATTTGAAATAAAAATACACTGTTCATATCAACAACATTATTGCTCTCTAACTAAAACAATTAAGCTAAACTACCACTAAGGATTCTAAATTGATAACACATTTCTTTGCTTTCTTTGAAGCGAAACAGTATTTGAACGGAGAAGATTTTCTTTTGTGTTTTGGCTTGAACGATTTTAACTCTTATTTATACTGCGTTGGGAATCGATTTTAAATGAGAAGTCGTTTGCTCAGTGCATTCTTTCTAGTTTGTCTCAATTATTGGAAGTTAAGAGACAATTT
Source organism: Alsophila aescularia (assembly GCA_946251855.1). Lineage (NCBI taxonomy): Eukaryota > Metazoa > Arthropoda > Insecta > Lepidoptera > Geometridae > Alsophila > Alsophila aescularia. Next base: position 35,549,616 of record OX276384.1, read on the forward strand.
TATTAGAAAGTAATTTTGTCTTTCCTCTCGTTACAATTTATGGTAGTTTATGGAACGGTTGTATAATGAGGGGTATTAAAACACGAAAGTGAGTTAAAAAAACTCGCGTGCGGCTCGTTTTATAATAGTACTCGAGTGTTTTAATACCTAGTTATGTGCAGTTTCAAACACTACTTTATCTACACTCATGCAATAGGAACCTAGTTATGTGCCGTTTCAAACAATACTTTATCTACACTCATGCAATAGGAACTTAGGTACATTTAATTATAAAATATATGTCGTAATATTTTCTTGATTTTGCTAGTAATAGCTCGTTCGTCATGTTCGTTAATGTTTCTTTGATGTCAGGCGGAGTCAAATTCTTCTCACTAACACTGCTGTCGGACATTTTTAATCAGGATTATATTTTTGATCAACAAAAACACACCAAACACATTAAATTGGTTAGGTACTAATTAAACGTAAAGTAAATTATGGCGCCAAAATCCAGTCCACAGCGAATTCGCGCATACGGTCTAACACGCCGCCATAGATAGGTAATAAATCGACATAGACATAGACATAGCTTTATTTATGGCAAAAAACAAGTACACAAAATAAATACATTGAAGAAATAAGTTAGTACCTAAGTAGTTAGTTAAGTTTTTTGCCATAAGCCGGCCCCAACTCAGCATAATGCTGGTTAATAACAACCAGCGCTGGTCTTCCGTTAGGAACGGCAGGTGACGTCACGCACGGAAATGTCACATAAAATAAAAAAATAACAATAATAAAAATTACACATTAGGTACAAAAATACAATATAAAGTAAATAGGAATTGGAACAAACGAATTAATATATAAATTGGCAACACTATTCTACACAAAAACTAGAATATGAATTGAGTGTCTCCTATATAGTCTGTGGAAGTGAGGCATATTCCATATATCTTAATTTGTCTGAGGTATTAATGTGCCCACAGACCAGACAGCAAAATAAAGTGAAGTTGGTAGACAAAACTGATGGTTTACAGAACAAAACTTATGTATATAAAAAATGCTTGCACGGAAAATACAAGTAAGTATAAGGAGTTTAAAAAGCACTGGTATCGTATTTTAGAGGTTCTTCGCTTTTTTGATGCGCGTATATAAATCTTTTCAGCTTAAATTTAAATCCATGTATACTTTGCAGGTTCCTTAGTGGCGGTGGGATATTATTCCAACACTTGGACGCAGCATAACGGAAACTTCCTCTGAAGGCGGCTGAACTGTGCCGCTCTGTCACAAGCTGCGTCGAGCATTGGCGTGACTCAAGGGACTTGCAACTAGCCTTCCAAGACAACTTATCATATAGATAAGTCGGCTCCTTGAACTTAATGACACCGAATAGAAGACAAGCCAAGTGAAGCTTACGGCGATGCTTCATTTTCAAAAGTGTTTGTTCAAAAATGGGGTCACATGTGACCATAACGGAATGTCGAAGCAGAAACGAGCACAAGCATTCTGAACTCTTTGTATTAATTTTTGTGTTTTCACTAATAGACGAGGACCAAAAACAGTGTCCATATAATTTAATTTTGACAAAACTAATGATTCAACTAATTGGATACGCAGCTCTTCTTTAAGATAGGGTCTCATTTGATATAATACCTTCAATTTATAAAAGCAATTATTTATACATTTACTAATATGCTTTTTGAATTGCAGTTCAGAGTCCATAAGTAAGCCCAAGTTACGAGCCTCGTATACCTGCTCGATAGGTTCACCCACGAGCATGACACTCGCTGATAAACGGATACTAGCAATCTGATGGTTACTGCCGAATACAATATATTGTTATACAATATATTGTTTTAACTGGATTAAGTAACAGGCAGTTATTAGAAGACCATGCAGCTATTCTAACGAGATCTTTGTTGAGTTTGGCGACAGCCAAATCAACGTCATTTGGTTTGCAAGATATGTATACTAGAATATCGTCCGCATACATATGAAACCTGCAGTTCTTAATATGCGTTACAATGTCAGCTGAATACAAGATAAAAATAATAGGTCCCAAAAATAAAGCCCTGCGGCACTCCTCTACTTACAGCCAGCATTTCTAAAACCAATGAGGAACCATCGGCACGATCAATCCTCACATACTGGTAACGATTACTTAGATAACTGTTGAACCACTGTATCGCTTCAGAATCAAACCCATAATATCTCAATTTAGACAATAGAAGACTTATGTTCAAACAATCAAATGCTCTCGAAAAATCTAACAATACCAAAATTGTACACATTTCTTTGTCTTGAGCACTGAGAATATTATCAGTAACATCAAATAAAGCGGTAGTAGTATTGTATAATCCAACTATAAGATTTTTAGTAGCCATCAAATAAGTTGTAATATATTATCTACAAAAACAAACAATGACACAACGCGCAGAAGCAACTGCATAACTGATCCATCATAATAATAATAAACAGTCAGACTACAAAAATGAATCAAAATGAAATATTAGCTACATAACTCCTGTTATTATGTCGAAGCCTAGCCTCCAAGTGGATTTAGTTTCAAAATAAATACCACATATTTTATTATAACATAATAAGAGATAGTGTGTTGATATATTAAAAGTAATTACGATGTAACTACGCCAAAATACAGTCAAGTATCTATACATTGTAAACGTGAAACATAAATAATATACTATTTTATTATAACTTCTTGTTTTTTTTATTTCGCTTCAATGAGAAACTCCCTGCGTGACCAAAGCCGACCCAACACTCGAATCACCGCCAAATATCTGCCTGAGGTTCACCTCTGAACGCACCCGGAAAGAAGCCATACCCGTTTCGCGGCGGACAAAAATACGTCCGCCTCTGGTCCAAACGTACCTCCAACTGCGAGAACGGGCTTCTCCACGCGCCTTGAAAAAAAAAGCATCCTATTGTTCTTCGAGAGGCACTCATTAACGTATATCCTTGTCGGAGCAGCAGCAAGTCCCATGCCATCCGTGGAGAGTTGACGGCGCACGCGCACGGCCTGCAGGAAGGCGTCGCGTAGGTGCCTGCATGCTAAGCGCACAACCAACGGCCGAGGCCGCGACGGTGCATTGGCCGGCTCACCACCAGGCAGCGCGCGGCGCACACCCACCCGCTCCAACGACACGAAGTCATGCTCATTGCACGATAATCCCAACTTTTCAGCAAGGACACGAACTAGATGCTCCGCGTTCTAACCCTGCTCCTCGGAAATACCTGTGACCTCGATATCATTCAGGAGCGAATCCTGCTCCCGATCATTTATATCTGCCTTAAGCTGCTCAGTAGTGGATATAAGGCCAGAGACTTCAGGGCTAGCCTGTATTACTGCACCACTATTCTCCAAGCAATCAAGTCGTCTCTCCATACTGTCTATGCGGACCCCATACCCCTCCACAATGCCTCGGAGCTCAGTCGTCTGTTCGCGCAGAGAGTTAAAATCCTCTCTGAACGATTTCATTTCTTGGCGCATTAGCTTAATTTCATGCAAAATCTCCTCAGACTTATCAATCACTGCCACCGGACTATTCTGTGTAGAGCCATAATCGGATTCGGAATCGGAGCCCTCACCCCGCACAGGATTTTCCGTGTTATCTTTCCGGGGAGACCGCGCTTTACACTCCGGACACAGCCACCCTGGCGCCACCTGCACATCTTTGGGGATATTGACGCAAACCCGATGAAATATGCCAACGCACTTGGTGCATTTAACGCCATCTACTGCATTGACAAAACGACCACACCCGTTGCACTTCTTCGCCATCACTGTAAACGAAGAACCAATGTGCCACCAGTGCAGATATCCAAACCAAACTCAAAGCTATCGGAGATGGCTAGTAATGTGGAGCGCAGCCGCTAGATGGCGCGGATAATGACACGAACAACTATTAATGTTACAAAAGCGGAATAGGTACCCACTTTTTAAAAATAAAAATGTGTCCTATATTACCGATTCGGCACAAATTAATCACACAGTTCCCGTGGCGTAAGTGAAGAAAACTCCCACACAATTGAGTCACACGTCTAGGCACACAATGAAATCACTCTTAGGAGAATTTATACGGGTTTTGTATTTTAAAAGGTCGCAAATACTCGCACGCACACTGCCGTGACAACGTCCGTAACGTCCCTCTAAATGGCAAATACCCTTGTGGTACGGAGCCAAACCAGTGGTTTTATGGGTAAAATCTATACTTATAATAAAACTGTAACAGGTCTAATTCTGTACATTGAAGATATTTTGTAAAAAAAAAATGAGGCTTTTCTGTATTCCATACAATTTTTTTTAAATCATTTTTGTCTGTCTGTCTGTCTGTCTGTATGTCTGTCTGTATCTTGGCTAAGCATCACGCCGAAACTACTGAATGAATTTAAATTAAACTTGGTATGATTTGAGTTCATACTACTACTTTTCATCCCGAAAAATTAAACGGTTCCCGCAGGATAGGGGTTAAAAGTTATTTAAAAAGAAACGTATCACGCTGAAACTACTGCTCGGATTTTGATGCAAATTGGCACAATCACAGTTTATATGATGAGTGAAAATTGAGAATACTTTTTATATCGAATAATAAAGGGCTCCTGCGGTATATGGGTCCAAATTCTCTACATTGAATATATTTAGTAATTTTTTTGGAGGCTGTTCTATTGTTCGTACTGAAGACAAAACTGTTTTTTTTTCATTTTTGTCTGTTTTCTGTATTTTTTTCTGTATTTTGCACGCGCATCACGCCGAAATTACTGAAACTTGGCAAGATTTGAGTTCATACTATGCGGTAGGACATTTTATACTATTCATACCGGTAAATTAAAGGGTTCCTGGAGGATAGGGGTATTATTTGGAGTTGGTATTCATGTTTTACGCTTTATTATTACTTCCGTAGTTCACCTCTAGGACAAACAAGGAATATTCCTCCAAATTTCAAATACCTAGGTCTAACGGGTTTAGGCGGGGCGTTGTCTGTCATTCAGTCAGTCAGTCAGTAGGTATGTCACGGTACTGTTTTATAGGCATGATTAAAAATATAGTAATATAACACATATTTGTATTATTCTGCCCAAAAGTGAAGGGCAGAACTTACTGCTACTTATAATAAAGCAGTACGTACCAACAAATCTGTAAATGGAAGATCTTTCAATAATAAGATTTAGGGTACTAAAAATAAGCTAAGTACCGAAAATGAATGAAACTTCTTTTTAAATTCGTGTCTGTCTGTTTGTCTGTTAGTCTGTTCACGCATTACGTAAAAACTACTAAGCCGATTGCGATGCGGTTTTCACTATTGGATAGCTTAGGGTTTGAATTAAAAACTGGTGTACTTATTATCTCAATCTAATGAGTAGAATAAAAACGATCAAAACTTTTAGATAATTTGATAAAATCTTTTTGTTTGCTGAAAAAATTTTGTTTGAATGTTGGAATAGTAATACGAGTATAGTTCTTATAACCTAGAGAAATGGCCACACGTGCGCAGCCGCGGGTACAGCTAGTATATAATATAATAACACTGTTTAATTCAAAAAACAGTGTAATAATGTTTTTTTTGTTTGTTATTATTGACGTGCTGTGTGCAAAAAAATCCGGATTTTACGATATGAGCGTAGACGAAAGTATTTTAATTGTTCGTGTGATCATTAGGATTTAGTCAAATGTTTGTTGGAGTTTACATTCTAGGAAGGGCCTTTTCCTCTTCCTTTTTAATGATAACATAGATATCCCACGATACCATGAAACTCCAAAAAATAAATCTACTTCGAAAATATAAATTCATTGAAAAGTCAATATTAATATCATGCTTTCATGCCGCATAATAATTAATGTATATGTAGGTGCAGCCTGAAGTGTCTAAACAGCACACGAAAAGCCAAAATACATTTAGTTTAATTCGCCTGTTAGTTTTTCAATAATCCTTTAAACCAAAAAATCTACTTCAAATGGTTTTATTAATTAAAAACGACCAATCGCTGTGTAGTTTTCAGCTTTTGATAGCTTAAGATTTTAAGCTTTTTTTTATTTACATAAATTTAATGTTATTTTTACATTTATATTTTACTTTACTTTAATAGTTGCAATTGCAACATTAGACTATGTATTTATATTAACTTGAATAATGTTATTATTATTATTATTATAATCAGCCCATATCGTCCCACTGCTAGGCAAAGGCTTCTCTTCCCTCCTTCCAATTATTTCGGTCTATTGCTTTAGTTCTTTCTCGTACGCGTCAAGTTCGTCTCGCCACCGTCGTCTAGGCCGGCCACGCTGTCGCTTGACGCTTTTCGGGATCCATTTCGTGATAAATTTAGCCCACAGCTCATCTGACATATGACAAACCAGCCCAGTCCCATTTAAGCAAGGCTGCTTTTTGAGTTACAGCGGCGATCTGGGTCCTGGAGCGCAGTATTGTATTTCGGATACGGTCTGTCAGTTTTACTCCCAAGATACTGCGCTATATCGCTCGCTGGCAAACCTCGAGCGTGGACCTTTGTTGAACAACCAAAGACCAAGTCTGAGCGCCGTATGTGAGTATGGGTAGAATGCACATGTCCATCAGGTTACGTTTTAGGCACATGGATAAGTTACCTTTCATGTACCCTTCATTAAGTCCTTCATGGCCCAATAGCTCCTCCAGGTGTTTTCTGTGCGTCTAGCAATTTCTTTGTCTTGTCTTGCCTGAAAGGAAACTGTTTGGCCAAGATATATCTTACTCAGGAGTACGTCTTGAGTATGTCTAGGAGTATACTCCTAGACATACTAAGGCCTACTCCTGGATATACTCAATCTCCATATCCTCTGTGCATACCTTGCGCTTGGTGTTGTTAGTCATGAGCTTGGTCTTTGACATGGTCATACTGAGTCCGACCTCGAGGATTGCTGTGCTTAGGTCTTCAAGCATTTGTTGTTACTCTGTGGCTGTGAAAGAAAACAAGACAATGTCGTCGGCAAATTGGAGGTTGGTTAACCTCTTATTGCCAACAACAATACGTAATGTTTTTTTTTTGTAAGAAGTTAAAAACACAGTTACTACTATTTAGTTATAAGAATTACTAGTTTTCCCGCCCGCAACTTAGTACGCGCGGACTACTGTTTATCGCGAAAAAAGTATCCTATTTTCTTCTAGGATATTAAAAACCAATACAAAAGTAGGTATAGTACCATAGTATTATAACATATCTATAGTACCAATGCTCTTGATGTTTTTTGACAGACTTGTTATTTCGTTTCCATGGCAACCACAGACCATTCTGTGATGGCAATAGTTCCTTACAGTAAGATTTTCTAGTTTTCCCGTAGAAACTTACAATCTTCCGGGATAAAAAATATCCAATGTTTTATTCCAGTATATAAGTTATCTCCATTTTAAATTTCATCAAAATTAGTCCAGCCATTATCACGTGAAAGCTCCCTAAACAAAGAAATAAACAAACAGACAACATTTCACTTTTATATATTGGTATGGATATATTTTTGAAATGGTCTTTTAAAGACCTTAATTTTGATACCTCACTCGAAAGGTTTTGGTTATTTTTTGTTTCATCGGAAATAGTATATGGCAGCTATAAGCCGCCCTATTAGTTTTCTTAACACTTCATAAAATATATCCTATAACACTTTCGTGATCAAGACGAACCCAATGATACCTCCTATCAAATCCATCAAGCCGTGTATGCTGTAGGATGCGCCTAAGAAACGTACAAACAAACCAACATACATACAACCCAAAAACATAACCCTCATCGCAGTCGGGTAAAAATAGGCAGCTCGCCAGATTTTAACCGATCCCGTCAAAGGCGAAATTAAATGCACGATGCCTCCGACTGCCTCTTACATTTAAAATCAAGAGTCTAAAGCTTGTTTGGCTCTTTTAGTTTTATTTGCAGTTGTTTTTTTTTAAAGTATATATTTTTGGAGTGATCTTTCAAATACCTTTATTTTGATACTTAATTCGGTAGGTTTTGGTCATGTTTTTGTTCCGTCGGAAATACAATACAGCAGCTATATAAGCCGCCATATTAGTTTTCTTGTCACTTCATATATATCTTGTTACTCTCGTGATTAAAGAAGTATCCAATGAAACCGCATTTATCAAAATCTATCAAGGCTGTAGGATGCGCCAAAAAACATAAAAACATACATACAGCCCAATCACATAATCCTCCGCAGTCAAACAATATAATTATCTAAGATGTCGTGGCTTTGAAACATCCGGAATAGAAGGGCGCGGCGGCACGCGGCGCGGCGGAACAACTATTCAAACTAGGTAGCCTTGGACAAACAAAAGCTTAAGGATCTGACTGCTAACTGCTTGAATAGGGCGCCAAAAAAAACACAAACAAACACTACTATCATACTTTTAACCAAGAAAGTTTAACACAAACGGAGTCATACCATACCGCTAAGCAAACCAGTAAAACATAGCAAATGGCGCGTGTGTGCGTGAGCGGATAATTTGTGTTGTTTTGTATAGGAAACATAATTTCATAGACATTTCTTACTGTAGTCAATCACAATAGACTGTATTGTTTTTGATTTTTGTAAGTGCTTGACAGAATTAACACTACTAAAACGGTCGAGACCTTGCTGCGATTTGGCGGCGATATGCGTGTTTGTGAGGCTGGTGCGTACGAGCGGATTGACATATCTTGGGTATTTTGTTTTCGATTTGTATTGTGGCCTCCGTCTTTTTCACGGCAGTCTAAAATAGGAATGTATTGTTTTTAGCATTCATGTATGTATGTATGTGAGTTTCTTTATTCCACCATAACTTGTAAATGCCTGAACAGATTTAGACGTATGAATCGTTAGAATCCTTACATCCCCTCGAGTAAAATAGGCTATTTTGTTTAGAAAACATTCACTAAGGCGGCAGTATGGCACCATTTTCAAACTCGAAAAAACTACGAAGTTAAAAATATGGGTATCAAATTGAAGGCCTTGAGAAGCACATTCCAACAGTATATAATTTTTGGCAAAAGCTCTTTTTTGGTAGGGCAGGCGAGTTTTATTAGCTCTTAAGCTAGTTATTTACCTTCGACCAATTTGTTTTGACTTTATCGTATGTGACATTAATATTATTGTGCGAGAATTGCAGTCCTAACCGTTATGTCGCAAGTTGTTAAAAAAACATACCCGCACCACAGGTTAAATAGTAGTACTCCGTCGCACCCCCTAAACACCCACAACCCCTCGTGTGAGGAGCAATCATTATCCCTCACGATAATCTCTTACCTTAGCACGGTGGGTTGTAAGTGGTAATTTTTCATCTCTTGCCGGCCCGCGGGACCGCTTTAGTTTCAATAAGGCCGAGATAGGAGTGGGAAAACTGGTGGTTTGGGGTGATAAATATGAGGTGGTAGGATTATTTGATCGTACATTTACTATTTTTAAATTTCTGGAAATTTGTGGTAGAGACTTTTGCCCAGCATTGGAACAGTAAAACAGTAAGCTCTACTTCAATAATCAGAGATGAAAGTGGTACTGATAAAAAAACTCATGAGTTTTAAATTCGAATAAAATATTATTCCGTTTGGTCTTATGACTGTTTTTTACAGAGCTGTTCATAGCAGGAATAAATCTGCAATAAAACTCTTTCTTCAGGTATAAACATACTTGTATTTTTCACTGGTCACTTATATTCTAGTTTACAGTTGACTTCTCCGTTTCGATGCTCATCAAGAACTGACTATCTATTCCCTCCAAGGAAAAATGGTGACATCGTCGTGAGACTAAGTTTCCGGTAGAACCATGGTAGGGGAAACGGATAAGCTTATCTTAAATATTCCTACAGTAGAAGTTGAAAGTCCTTTCAAGATGGTTCCACCTTCGTTTGACGTTTCCGGTAGCCATGATTTTTAAATATTCCTGAAGTAGTAGTCAAATTAAATTCCAACTCAACTGAGAAACTCTTCATTTTGAACATAAAAATTGGAAATTATGATAAATCTATCAAACATATTAAGACTGGATTTGACCAAACGACCACGTTTCTTAGAATAGTGGCATGGAAATGATGGTATAACCGTTATTTGTCTATGCTACTATTATAACAATAAAATATACTCTCGTTTGGTTATATCCAGCTTAAGAAGAAGAATTAAGTTTATTTGCTAAAATTAACAGGTACAAATAAATATTTCTTATACAAATATTTCCTCTTTATAATAGTATATTAGTGTAGACTACCTGCACCCTGTGGCATTACCCGCGTGGTAATTTCTCGGGGTGAAATGTCAAAATAATAATGTCATAGCTTAATCATTCTCGCACCGGTAACGCAGCTGCCCGTGACCAGTCATTTGCTTACGTTTGTTTATGATGGCTTGTTTGTGTGGTGATTAAGGGTTAAAATGGCCCGTTCCCGTTTGCCCTGCTAGTCCTGACCAAGAAAATGGATGAGGAGAGCTGAAGACCGATCTCAGTGGCGTGCATTAGGAGAGGCCTACGGCCTGCAGTGGACAAATATAGGCTGATGAGAAAGTCATTCTTCGTGATACAGGCTATTTCCATATCAAATTTAATCAAGATTGTTTGAGCCGTTTATTCGTGAAACAAGGAGATAGACAGACACAGTCACTTTGGCATTAATTAGTGCGATAGCTTATTCCCTATTTACAACAACAAAACGGTAAGAATGGACAGAACTGATCCCGCCTACATCCTGTAACCCTCTGTAATAGTTCAGCCACTAATCAAATTGATACCAACTATTAACCGATGAATCATAATTTACACCGATCCTGGGTTCCGTACATAAATTTGTTATCACCCCAACCACAGATTAATTAATAGTAACCAAGACCGCTGCTTAGATCTAATCCAAGTTATTGCCACAGTTTGATGTGAGAATATTAGGGTTTGATGATTTATGGACTTACAGGAACTTAGCAAGTCCATGGTTTGTGTAGGTATATAGACTGGTTAGAAATTTTTGACGTTCGTTTGCGTTGGGCGGTTCCTATATCTTAAAACGAACCGTTTTTGCTTACTGTCCGTAGGCTTTTGACATAAACGCCATACAAAAAACGTCAAAAGTAACGAGACGTTGGAAAAACGTCTCGTTTAATTTTTATACGAAAATCTCTTAAGATTTGGAGCGAATGTTAACAATTATCTTTTCGATGCTGTAAGTTATACACTGAAATCCAGTTTCTACAGAATTCAAACAAGCATTTCGTTCGTTATCATACTTCTTGTTTCTATCTATACCAATTATAAAAGTGAAACGTTGTCTGTTTGTTTGTTGGTTTGGGAAGCTTTTACGCAATAAAGGCTGGACGGATTTTAATGAAATTTAGAATGGAAATAGCTTTTACCCTGGAATTCTTTTTATCCCCGAAAATTATAAGTTTCCACGAGAAGACTGGAAAAATGTAGTTTACTCGCTGTATAAAACGATTGCCATGGAAACGAAATAGCAAGTATGTCAAAAAACATCAAGAGCATTGGTGCTATACCTACTTTTGCATTGGTTTTTAATATCCTAGAAGAACATAGGACGCGTTTTTTAGCGATAAACACACAGTACAACTATTTTGATACTACTTCTACTTTCTACTATCTACTTTGATTAGTGGCGGACAGTAGTCCGCGCGGACAAAGTCACGGGCAAAAGCTAGTTCTTATAATAAAGCAGCAAGTAACAAAATTTCAGTACAATTAAGATAATGAAAAAAATATATGATTAAAATGAGTTAAAATAAACTACTTATCTAGAATATGGTTTCTATTCGTCTGTTCATTTAAGCATCACGTTTAAAAACACCTAGACCGATTGGTGTGCGGTTTTCACTTTTAGATAACTTATTATTTAACTCAAAATCTGATGTTAGAAGAGTCGTTTAGACAATCGATAAAAATTACTTAACGGTTGAATGAATGTTGATGAAATTTGATTATATAGTAATGGTTCCAGAAAAAAAACCACGTAGACAAAGCCACGGATCTCAGTTAGTATGAAGTAAAATGATATCTTGCAAGCTCGTCAAAACTTGATGTATTGTTTTTTCTTAAATAAAAAAAGAAACAGGACTTGTCAAGATATTAAAACTATGTAAGTACACTTTTTAAGGTTCCATACCGTACGTTCCTTTTGAGGAAAAAAAATAGGATCTTATAGGATCATTTTACTGTCCGTCCGTCTGTACGTCTGTAAAGCTATATGTATGTCTGTCAAGACTCTTTTGACCCTGTAGAGATATCAAGTTGAAATTAATATCAAATACTAGTTTGCAATCCCTTGAAGCTGTGAAAAATCAAACTTCTAAGTCAACGCAATAAAAAAAATCGGCTGTTTATGCCGTATATTTGTAGATACACAACAAAAAATATATTTAAAAAAAAATTGTTGTTGGTAAACTGTCCGAGACCTAGTCAATGTATGGGGAAAACAATTTTCCAACGGCAAAGTTTGTACGGAACGGCTCGCACTTGGCCGGTTTTTTTCATGAAACATCCTATCTCCCTGTTCACGCTTCAACTATCTGCTTGCATACAAAAACCGTTGTTAACGCCATAGTCTATTGAGCAATAACAAAACGTCACAAATGCCTATCCAATTCATGCCAAAACCCGACATGTTACTCTCGCCATTTGTTTTATTTCAGTTAGTGTTTATAGCACAGCAATAAGGTTGAGAGTTGCGTGTGGTACGTGCAAAAAATTGAAGCGTTGGAGAACAGTGCATGTGTAAAGATATGGATTTCGGATTCACACAGATTTTTGAGTTTAGAGGGTGCTACGTGCTATTTCTACAACACGAATTGTTTTGTGGTATTTTATTTATGTAAAATAATAATCGTTTCATATATTTTCATTCCTCCGGTTGTAATAAATGTTAAATTTGCCCTGGAGCTGAACCATTAACCAAATCCTTTTATAGCCACTCACGCGCCATTTTTATTCGTAACAAAATCCGATAACTCCAATGATACCTACTGTTAAATTCAAATTTTAAAATTCACTGGAATTAAATACAATACTCGGCGGGTCTATGTACCAGGTCAATGCCTCCTTTCCCTCTAAAATGGTTGAGAGAGGTGATGACTAATCTAAGACTCAATAATATAATGACTAATATTTGTGAACGGCGGGTGCTGATAGTACTCAGAGTTGAATCAAAAACAGGAAAAGAAGCTTCGTAAATACGCTCTTTCGAGAAAAGAGCACCAAGAAACTCTACGATCATTTTTATTAATAGTTTTTTGTTGATAAATGTATGTTAATAGAAATAATGATAATACACATTTACATGTCAAACTTATAAGGACCAATGAGATTTCCCACAGTCGTGAAAATAGAGATAAAATAATAATAAGTTAATAAAAAAACGTTTAAAAAAGTTTTTATGCAGTAGCCATGCCACGGTGAAACTTAGGACGGGCTATTATCATTAAATGCGTATACAACATTTAATTTATCTGGAGACCAAAAGAAAAGTAGTCTGTTTGTTTGTTTGCGGAGTTTGTATGGAGATAGCTTATACCCTGGAATAAAACATGCATACTTTTTATCCCGAAAAATGGTAAGTTTCCAAGGGAAATCTGGAAAATGTTGATTACTCGCTGTAAGAAACGGTTGCCATGGAAACAAGACATTAACAAGTGTGTCGAAAAGCAACTCTTGCATTGGTTTTTAATATCCTAGAAGAACATAGGATACTTTTTTGCGCGATAAACTGCAGTATGCGCGGACGAAGTCGGGGCGAAAGCTAGTAATTTTATATTCATACGGTTCTATCAACATTGTACTTTGAGTTTGAATGTTATTATTATGAACATAATTGCCGTTCATTTTCGCAACACTGCAACGGTCTTAATAGCCTAGTTTTTAGTGGAAAAGTTTCGACATTAATGGTAGGTACGTGTTGGTCTGACACTATTTTTTGTCGCATTTTAACGACGCGCGACGGTTTCTGTTATAACCACGATTGTTTGCTTCTTTTGAGTTGCATATCTCAACCTTGTGTCGTTTAAATATTTTAAATATGTTGTCACGACCACGGCTGGGCAAAGTCTTTCATCTAGAAACTCTGTCGTTCCGGCAGCGTAAAAACACTAGCACTAAATACAACAGTGTGTGCTGATCATCTTTGCGTTTGATGGTAAGTTTGGCCAACGGAGTTTGAGACTGAATTTAAACTGCGAAATTTATTAAACTCCACTATAAAATAATGATTTTAGATCGGATGGACTTCAAAGTAAAATGTATCGGTCTTCCTAACGACCGCTATAAATATTATAGTGGGACTGAAACAGCCGCAACAAAAAAAAAAATCTGGTGTAATAAGCAAAATTGTTTTAACGTTCTTGAATCAATGTTAGCTGAATTAATAATACCTTAAGCAGTAAGTAACAAAAAGTCTGCACATAGATGATACTTAAAAAAACGGTTCTTCAGAACAAGAATAGGTATCACAATTTTGTATATAGTGAAATCCGCATTTCTGTTAGTCCAGTAGGCACATAGTTTTTACGTGACGGTAAAACACAGACATACAGATACATAACTTAAAAGAATGTTGTTGTTGTTTCTAGTGGCTAGTGACCCTAGGTAGTTATTATATGTACCACAAATCCAATTACCAACAAAGTTTACCGAAGTCCAATTGCGACATATAATACAATTAGGTGATGGTACCTTTGATTGTGAAAGTACAAAGTTAGCACTTTTTATACGACGATTTCTATGAATAATGCGCAGTAGAGGTACTCGTACTCTACATGTTGACTTGATTTAATTGCGCATAGCTGAACAAGCATTTATGTACTTAGATATTATTCTCGATATTGTATGATAAAATAACTACTTAGTTGTTATTGCAAATGAAGAATGTTCTAGAATCGCCTACACATTTAATAAGGAAGTTATTAAGTAGAAATTGTCATTATTTTATCTTTGCTTGAATTGTGCGGTCAAAAGTAAGACCAATAAAATTCTTTCTTCAAATTTAATTTGTTGTTTATTGTATTGAAATCTCGGCTCCGTTCAATTTGTCTAGGTACGAAATTAAACGGTCGTGGATTCGAATCCTATAAGGTGCAAACATTTGTGTGATGAGCAGAGAAATGTTTGTTTCCGAGTCATGCATGTAATATTTGTATCTATGTATGTTTATCCGTTATCTAGTGCCCATAGTACAGGGTATCCTAGTTTGGAGCTAGGTAATTGGTGTGGAATTGTCTCAAATATATTTATTTATATATTTGAGTATTTTTCTTTAATAGCCTCCTAATACAAGCACCGCTATTTTAAGGCCCGGTTAAAACAACTAGCAATTTTAGCAATTTTTGATCATATTTGAACGTCTGTATCTTGTTCTATAATTAACCCAGAACTATGAAATTGGTATCACATTAAAATTTTGCATATTATCTCGTACTTTGTAAACACAGAAACATGATTAGTATGAATTCACTCGATATAAAATAAAATCAATGGTAACACTACTTTATGCTTAGAACATTGATTGCAAAGAGACCCCGTCACTAAATTATATCAATGATATACCTTGGTATAAAGAGATGATTGATAAAATGCCTAGACACTTTTTAATTCAAAGCTTTAGTTTTCCTAAAATTCAATAAAAACCTGAAATTTTACTCCTGAGATGTATCATCTTTCCCGCTCTTCTTGATCACGGATGAGAGGGATATTCACTGATACCCGGCGTGTAGTGAAGATGGCTTGGGCAGAGGCTGGCAGGGGAAAATGCACAATACACCCCAAGTGGGACGTCAGTACAGGCCTTACTGCCCCCGTATCGAATCAGAATAGGTAAGAATGAGAAGACTCTTAAGCCATCTATTTTCAAATATCATCATAGAACTTTTTCTTTTTTTTTAGAAAGAATATGTGCTGTTGGTCTATAGCTAATCTCTACAGCGTCACCCGACAGTGGGGCGGGCGCAAAAGCGCTACGCCGCAATGCGTGACGCAGAAGGCGCACGCCAAAGTTAAGTTTTGTCCACTTGCTCAAGGGTACCCAGAGGGTACGAACCTCGGCTTGGACAGTTGCCATTGATTACTTGGGAGACATTGGGAGTATCGAACTAAACTTGGGGAGTATCGAACTAATATTACATACTGCTTTATAATAAGACGTATAGATGGAATAGGTAGGTTTAAATATGTACCTAGATAATATTCTACCTAGCTTATTTCCCAATTCTACATTTAATCCATTTACGACACAAATAAAATAACGTCTAACTATTAATATAACTCTTTCAAAAAGTAATTAAATCTTCCATTTAGCTCTTAATCCGCCAGCGAAATGGAACTAAGAATATTTCGAGTACAGCTTCTCTCTTAAGATTATATCTTTTAATGTTTTAAATGTTCCTCTCAAAGCTTTGCTTTGACAAATATCTAGTAGTTTCTGGATAAAAGTGTGAAGTAATATGATAAATTTTGTTTACGATGGTGATTTTCTTTGATTAAAAAATACTATCGGTCGAATAAAAATAAAAGCTTTTGTTTGCTCCCTGCGTTTCCATAAAATTCATCCGATTGAGTTGAAGCTCTGGTGAGTTGCTGTGTGCAAATTCTACTTATTATATTTTCTACGCACTTTATAGCAGGAAAACACGTTTCCCACAAGTAAACACTTGAATTTTTACTTATTTCTTCTTTTTGTCAAAAAATACATTTCATATTACTAGCTTAAAATCTAAAAAAAACACGCCTGCCCTGCAAAAAAAAAGCTTTTGCCAATAAATTATATACTGTTGGAATGTGCTTCTTAAGGCTTTCAATTTGTACCCAAATTGTTAAATTCAAAGAAACATTATTATTTTCGAATTTGAAAATGTAGCCATAACCATGCAGTAATTACACATGACCAGTTCTGAAAAACAGTAAATGAGTCATCCAGGATACTCAGTCCTGTTTGGTGGCAAACGTTGTGCGTACAGGGTATAATATAAGGTGTCAATCTCTTGTCTCTTGTCTCTTGTCCCTGTTTGCCGAGTTATAGGTACCTATTATTATTAAGTGTATCTATTACTAATCTGAACCCGTTCATACTCGTACTGCGTTCGGCTTATACTTGATGTCTTTGAAAACTACCGTTTTTTTTATATAATGCCGGTCACCTATGGCGTTGAAAGTGTTAAGAAACTCTACCATGGAATAATTTTGAAATCCCGGATAAAATTCAAACCAATATACGAGTATAAAAGTGAAACGTTAATGTTTGTTTGTTTGTTTGGGGAGCTTTAACGCGATAACGTCTGGACGGATTTTTATGAAATTCAGAAGGCAGATAGCTTATACCCTGGAATAAAAAATAGGATACTCTTTATCCCGGGAAATGGTAAGTTTCTTCGGGAAAACTGGAAAATGTTGATTACTCATTGTAAAGAACGGTTGCCATCACAGAATGTTCTGTGGTTGCCATGGAAACGAAATAACAAATCTGGCAAAAAACATCAAGAGCATTGGTGCTATACCTACTTTTGAATTGGTTTTTAATATCCTAGAAGAAAATAGGTTGTTTCTTTTTCGCGATAAACTAGCTAGTGTCTTAACAATTTTAATATGCCGCAATCCCGTAGGCATGTCCATATTAGCATGTACGTTTGAGATCATTGACCCTAAATCATTCTACTTACTCCAATCACTGGTTGTAACTGAAAATAGGTGTACTGTAACATTAAATCATAAAATAAAATATGACCAAAAATAAAAATCTATAAGTCCTAAAAAAAACATTGCTCTCGGGAGCATTAATAAAATTGAATTTATGTCAAACTGAATTCCGACTTCTCGAATTGGATTCGAACGCGATAAATCGACGTGTGAATGAGATCGTCCAAGTTTCGATATTTAAACTTCGGAGCGGGACAACCCAGTTCTAGAATTCGGGATAGTTTTGGGTAGAATAGCTTAGAGTAGAGTTTATTGGTAGAATCATAGCATTATAGGGGTTTTGTTGATAATCACACTAATATTATACAAGTTAAATCCACACCAATATATAAAAGTGAAACGTTATCTGTTTGTTTGTTTGGGGAGCTTTCACGCGATAACGGCTGGACGAATTTTAATGAAATTTGAAATGGAGATAGCTTGTACCCTGGAATAAAATATAGGATACCCCTTATCTCGGAAAATTGTAAGTTTCTACGGGAAAAATGGAAATGTGTATTACTCGCTGTAATTAACAGTTGCCGTGGAAACGAAATAATAACAAGTGTGTCAAAAAACATCAAGAGCGTTGGTACTATACAATGCGATTTAAATAAGAATAGGCATGAAAATGCGCCATCTTGAACCTCGATTGTTAACAACTTCAGTTTTTATAGTATAGTGTGCAAAAAAATAGTCAAGGATGTAGTAACCAACATTTATTTTCATTAGTTATGTGAATACAATCGAATTTTTCAATTCCACTGAAACTGATGTCTTCTTCTCGTAGATTTATAAAATAATAGAACTGAAGTGGTTTAATATAGCTACAATTACACCTCTTCATATACAATGTTTTTCAATAAGGCGATCTGAACGCGCAAAACAGCATTGGCAACATTTTAGGAGGTTACTTCACATTATACCCATACGAGGTCACTTCGTTACATCCCTCATTCGTCAAGCTACTCATTCATTAAGTAACTCAAAGAACACGAGTTACTGAAAAAATAATCCCTCCAAATTTAATATCTCTAGTAATCCTGTAAATTTAGGTTTTTACCTCGGAATGTGAGATAATAAGCTGGAAAATCGTATAAATCTTTCTATTGGCATTCTAAAAGTCGTCCCAAAAGTCTCATAAAATCTCGTGTCTGCGACTTAAGTTATTCAAGTTCAAATATATATTTTTTGCAAATTTCTCTAATATTACAAATTGCACCGGGATGGTGCTGGAACTAAAATTGTTGAGGGTCCTTGGTTCTTTTAGAAACAGATAAAAAATATGGAAGTCTCATTTTTTGCTTGTTTGACTGGGTTATAGGTCAGTCAGTTGGTTGTGTCACGGTACTAGTGTTTTAAAGAAAATAGATTTAACTTAAAAAAATATATAGGAATTTAATTAAAAAAAAAATACCCTCTATGACCACTGATCACTACGGGTACATATTTGTTAAGAACTAGGAAATTTGTAGAAGAACCAAGGTTATCGACAAAGCTCTCAGAATTTGCAAGTTGAAGTGGCAATGAGCAGGCCATATAGTTCACAGATCCGACAACCCCTGGGGAATAAATATTCTGGAATGGTAACCACGAACAAGCAACCGAAGTGTAGGGAGACCTCCTACACGATGCACCGACGACATTGTAGCCATCGCAGAGAGTCGGTGGATGGAGGCGGCACAAGACCGTTCGTCGTGGCACTCTTTGGGGGAGTCCTATGTTCAGCAGTGGACTGCCAAAGGCTGAAATGATGAAATGATGATAATTTATTAACATGACAAAATTAGTGAACGTGTCTTCTTTTTAAATTGAAATATATGAAATACGCAATGGAAGTTGGTAACAACACTAATGAGGATGATTGTGGCATTCCCACAATATCTATTGCGTGAACTCCTATTCTTTTTTAAATCGCATTGTACTTTTGCATTGGATTTTAATGCACACCAATTATAAAAGTGAAATGTAGTCTGTTTTTTTGTATGTTTGGGGAGCTTTCACGCAATAACGGCTAGAAAATGTGTATAGCTCACTGTAAGGAACATTTGCCATGGAAACAAAATAATAACAAGTGTGTCATCTAACATCATGAGCGTTAGTTCTATACTTTTGAATTGGTTATTAATCTATATCTATCTATATACTTATAATAAAACTGTAACGGGTCCAATTCTGTACATTGAAGATATTTTGATATTTTTTTGGTCCTTACTCTGTATTCGACACTGAAGCCAAAATTGCATTTTTTTTCATTTTTGTCTGTCTGTCTGTCTGTCTGTATCTTATTTAGGCATCACGCCGAAACTACTGAATGAATTTAAATGAAACGTGGTATGATTTGCGTTCATACTACGAGGTAGAACATAGGCTACTTTTCATCCCGAAAAATGAAAGGATTCCCGCAGGATTGGGGTTGAAATATATTTCAAAAAACACTTACTCTGAACTCTGAAACTACTAAACGAATTTTAATGCAACTTGGCACAGTCATAGTTTATATGATGGGCTAAAATTGAGAATACTTTTTATCCCGATAAAATAAAGAGTTCCTGTGGGATAATGTCCCAAATTCTCTAAATTAAAGATATTTTGTTATTTTTTTTTGGAGGCCGTTCTAAATTAAATACTGTATGTTTTTTTATTTTTGCCTGTATGTCTGTCAGTCTGTATCTTAGCCGCACATCACGCCGCCGGAACTACTAGATGAATTCAAAAGAAACTTGGTATGATTTAAGTGCAAAATGCGCGTGCGCGTCGCGGTAAGCGACTGGCTACGAGGTAGGACATAGGATACTTTACATATCGAAAAATTTATGGGTTATTATTAAGGGGTTGAAACTTATTTAAAAGAACACGTACTACGCTGAAAGTAATGGACGGGTTTTGATGCAACTTGGCACTGTCTTAAGTTATATGATGGGTTAAAATTGAGGACACGTTTTATCCCGAATAAGTAAAGGGTTTCTGCGGGATATGGGTCCAAAGTTATGTTAATATTTTTGGATGGTTCTCTATATTCGATACTGTAGCCAAACTGTTTTACTTTTTAATTTTGTCTGTCTGTTTGTCCGTATCTTGACCGCGCATCGCACCAAACCTACTACAGGAATTCAAATGAAAAACATGATCTTGGGTGCTTAAAAAAGGTATTGAACAACCTTTTTTTGTTTTCATGTCTTTGTTTCTGTTTGTCTGTATGTTTCTTTGTTCACGCATCAAGTAAAAACTACTGAACCGATTACAATGCGGTTTTCATTGTTAGATAGCTTAGGGTTTGATTTAAATCTGGTGTAATTGGTATCTCAATCCGGTGAGTTAGAAGCCGAGCAATTGATAAAGTATTTTTGACGGCTGAAGAAATTTTGTTCAAATGTTGGTAAATTGGTCCTGGAATAGCACTTTATGGTACTTTGAACCTAAAGAAAAGAACACGCGTGCGAAACCGCGGGTACAGCTAGTATCCTATATAAATGAACATAGGATGCTTTTATCGCGATAAACTTTAGTCCGTGCGGACAAAGACGCGGGCGAAAGCTAGTTAAAAAATAAAGAAGCTTTTATGCAGTAGCCATGTCATGGTTAAGCTTAGAAGGCACTATCACAATTAACTGCATATACAACATTTCGTGTCTGTGCTGTTAACCGTTGAGGAGTTCCGTAGTCAGGATCAAAACCTGATTGCAGCAGCTATGCTATATTAAAACTTAAAACCAGCTATCATAACACAATTCGACACATAATTTCATGTCTGTGCTATTGATTTTTGAACAGTTCCTTATTAGAAGCCATTTATAAATGTCTATTCAGGTCATGCCAAGGAAGTTGTATACTAATAGTATATAACTTTCTTGGGTCGGGGCATGCCCCACCAAAGGGGGCATGCCCCGTGCACCCACTGGCTTCACCCACTGGTGGGTGCACGGGTAATTCGCATTTACCCGTCCACCCACTGCACTAGAGTTGGAAACTAATGAAGAAATAATCGACATTTACCAAAAAATGCAATTTCATCGGAACTAAACCAACATGTACTCGTACGAGTAACTAGTAGGATAAGAGGAAGTTATTCTAATTCAGCTTGCAAAATTTGACCCACACAACTCTCAAAGCATCTATACTTATAATAAAGCAATATGCACAAAAAAGTCTGTACAAAGGAGATAATAACAAAAAACATTTTCTAGGGTAATTAAAATACGCAACTGAACGAGAATATAACATTTTTGAAATTAGTGTGTCTGTTTGTTTGTCTGTTTGTCTGTATGTTTGTTCACGCATCACGTAAAAACTACTGTACCGATTACGATGCGGTTTTCACTGTTGGATACCTTGGGGTTTGACTTAAAAACTGGCGTACTTGGTATCTCAATCCGATTAGTAGAAGCCGAAAAATCGATAAAAGCTTTTTGACGGCTGAAGGAATTTTGATCAAATGTTGGCATATTGGTATTTTAAGTCCTGGAATAGCACATAGAATACTTTTAACCTAGAGAAATGACCACGCATGCAAAGCCGCGGGCATCAGCTAGTACATAATATAAAAGCGAAAGTTTATGTGTGTATGTTTGTAACTCCTTCACGCTCAAATGGCCAAATGGATATACTCGTATTGATATTTTAGGTCTTGGAATAGTACATGTCGTACATGAGTACTTTTAACCTAGAGAAATGACCACGTGTGCTAAGCCGCGGGCATCAGCTAGTGAAAAATAAGAAAAAATATAAGCTATTAATGTTGTTTATAATGTGATTAATTTATACATCTATCATTCTAATAAAGCAGGTGGTGACAAAAGTCTGTACAATGAACCTAATGAAAACTATGGTCTGGGCAATTTATAATGATTTAATTAAATGTTTTCTCTCTGTCTCTTTGTCTACCTATCTATTAGCGCATAAAGTAAACAGTATTGTACACAATGCGGTTCTCAACCCGATAAGTAATAGCTGAGCAATCGGAAAAAAAAAATACGGTTAGACAAATTTGTATGAAATATGTACTTATAATTATTGTACTTTTGGTCTCGGGTAACACATAAATACTTTTAGTCAGAGAAATTACCACGCGGGCAAAGACGTGTGCACAGTAACTAGGCTATATCTAGGCGATGGTAGCAAGCGGTATACTAGTGCCCGTTAGAATCAAACGATATCGGGTTCGTTCGTCAGCCAACGGATTTTTTTAAGTAGCGAGCGGATTTCCATCGCTTCGTGCTTCGGTGGGCACGCTAAGCCTTTGGCATTGGCTGTTATTGATTAACAGCAACCGTTAAGCCATATAGAAAGCCCCGAAAATCTCTGACACCAAAGGCCTCATTATACAAGCAAGCAAGATGTGTAGTTTTATACTGTTAAAGCAAAATGTTCGGAAAATGTATGAAAGCTGGTATTAAAATAATTTAGAATTATAAACAAGATATTAGATATTTTTGAAGAAAGGGAATATCATTTTGATAATGACGAGAAAATGAAAACAATAAAAAAAGCCTAATTTTTTTTTCTTTTAGTTGAAAGAAAAAACTTGCCACACTAGGTACCTTACCTCTGGCAATTCTGATTTGACACCTACTGACGACAGTGACATTCAACACGGCACAATGTATGTAGATCTGGCACTGACAGCTGATGGATGACAGATGACAGGACCTTAAGTTTTTTTTTACAGGATTCTCACGGGGTCTTTTTGATGATATTGCGTTAGGGACGTTTTGTTATATTTTATTATTATTTATATTCACATGGTACAATATATTAATTGAAATAGCAAAACATATAAAATATAGAAATCTGTTTTATTTTATTTCCAGTGCACGAAAAATGCACTAACTCAATAGAATGGAAAATATTGAAAGCTTTGTTCAACTTTATATTTAGTAAAATATTTTCTCTCTTGTTTAAGAAATGGAGGCTCAATAAAATATAAATTACATATATTTATGTAGCTCAGTAAATAAGCTTTTAAATGAAGTGTATATCATAGCTGCTGGAATTTTCTCGAAATAAAGTACGACTGCTGAACATCTCTTTTGATATAAGAAACGGGTACTTCTTTAGCTAATTGGATTGTCTGTCTCAAATAGATATGTAGTTGTTCACTATTAGATTAAAAGGTTTGGACTGGTTTGCTACTCATACGTAAAAACCACCGACAAAATATACATCTAAATAAATTCAGTCTAAGCGTAACTTTAAAGTGATTTCTATCTATGTGATTCCAAATCTGTTCCCCGTATACGTCCTCCAAGAGTTATCGCATACTGAACTCTGATCTAAACGCAAATGGCACGCCATTACCACCCTTATTCTCGCAATTTTAGGTACGAGATTCCTTTGATAGTGAGATGCACGGAATATATTTGTTTTGCCAATTGTACAGAGTTAGTAAGCTGGGGAAGTTTCTTGCGTTTAATGCATCTTGCTTTGTATGTCAGTCTAATCCAGTCATCTAAATACAACCGAAATACGGTAGTGGAAAATTTGCACTGGAATTGGTCAAACCTTTTTATTGCCCGAATACGGCTAAGCAAGGGAAGGGTAATGAAGTTAACAGTCTATGTATTTATGTTTGTATATATGTATGTATAAATGTATATATATATATATATATATATATATATATATATGTGGATGTTCCACCATAGCATCGCCCCTTGATCCGATTTTGACAAACTTGGTGTCAATCAATTTGTCTTCAGGTATAGAGTGTCAAATGCTATTTTTGTGACTTTTCATGACTTATGCATACGTAGCGTTCGCACACGCCTCCCCGTCAACTCTGGAACCGCTTCAGATTATACAGAATAAATTCTTTCGAAATGCAGTAGGTGCCCCCTAGTATCAGAGGAACGCCGACCTGCACCGCGATATCGACCTTCCCTTGATCCGTCAATTTATGAAAGATGCCTCTCGCCGCTACTTTGATGCGGCGCCCCGCCACCCCAACTCCCTCGTAGTCGAAGACGCGAACGACACGACATACACGACAGCTCTGCGTAGACGCTCTCGCGATGTCCTGAACGAACCGGACGATGCCATCGCAGCCAAAGTACTGGCAGCGGCGGCCTCCTCTGGCAACCCGGGGAACCGACACACTTAGATATAGACACCGACCTCGCTGGTGAGGTCGAAGGTCCTGTAACTCATTATTCGCCTTCGAGTTTCTTGCCAATTCTTCTCGAAGGTGTATTTCGAATCGGCGGTCAGTTATATAATTCAATATAAGGGCTCCTAGCCATTTTTTCAGGGCCCTCTCGATCACTACTTATACTACTAATCCAGGGGTGTTAAGTTCGATTTCCCCGTAATTGAGACGACCGTCCAAGCCGAGGTTCGTACCCCCTGAGTGCCCTTGTGCCAGTCGTCAAAAGATTAAATTTGGCTAGCACCTTCTGTGTCGCACATTGCGGCGGAGCGTTTTAGCCTCTTCACCGGGTGAAGCTGTAGAGGCCGGTAAAAACGAAAAGCGCAGAACGTTCCTAAAGAAAAGAAGGCTTTATGCTATCTTACAGTGTAAACCGCATCACACTCGGTCCAGTAGTATTCACGTGATGCGCAAACTGACAAACAGAAATACACGATTTAAAAAAGGTTATAATATCAAATAATAATGAAATATTATATTATGATAATGCTTATTTTTATTATAATTTTTAATAATCATAGGTGTTCTGATAAAATCACAACCCTTTTTTTGTGGCTGGATAAAGACCCGCCAGTAGCAACCCTCGGTTTCCCACTGACAGTAGGCATCAAACTCGAAAACAATGCTTTGATCCACTATTGTCCTGGACTATTATTATGTACTGTGGTTAAGGCTCGCTCGTTTTTTTTAGTTATTTGCTGTAAATCCATTTGAAGTTGTTTTTTTGTACCATGGTATTTTGTTCAGTATTTGTCTTGCGTACCTTGCATTTATGGTTTTGCTGGGCAAAAATTCTAACGTTTGGCACTTTTAAGCAGACATCTGTGATTCTTCATAAGTTTAATGTTCTCTGCATTGTCCAGTCAATCTTGGTTTTTCCATAGCAGTTTACCAGTTATTGGTTTGCGTTACGCTCCTGTTTTGAACCCAAGTAAGATGATCATAATAATAGTATATTATTTTACATTTTAGAGAACTACCCTCAAAGCTGGCAACAGTATATACACTTGTTCTGGTCCATGCACCGCCATGTATTATGGGGTCATGATGCGGAACTTTTCCGACCAGAACGCTGGCTAGATTGGTCCTTGCCGGGCAACTCTAACGCTTTCGGAGAATTTAGTATTGGAAACCGATCTTGTATAGCCGAGCTAATTTTTAAACTATCCTGCCGTATTGTCCATATCGACAATTCACTTTAAAAGTGAATTGTTTTTTATGCTTTTTTATGGTCAATATATCTATTTATCTATCTATCTATACTTATAATATAGAAATAGGAACGAAAAAATCTGACAAAGATAATAATAAATAAGCTACTGAACAAGAATATAACATTTTAAAAAGTCGTCTCTGTCTGTTTGTCTGTCTGTATGTTTGTTCGCGCATCACGTAAAAACTAATAGACCGATTGCGATGTGGTTTTCACTGTTGCATAGCTTATGTTTTGACTTAAAAACTGGGGTACTTTATATCTCAATCCTATGAGAAGAAGCCGAGCAATCGATAAAAATATTTTTGACGGCTGAAGGAATTTTGATCAAATGTTGGTATTTTAGGTCCTGAATTTTGATGAAATTCGGTAAATGTAGGTACTTTATAGGTAATTTTGGTCCAGGAATCACGCTTATCCAAAATTCGTTAACATAAATATATCGTAAATAATACTTATCTTGGAAATTATATAATAGAAATAAATTTAGATGAATGATAAAACTAAATCAATTATATACATGTAAGAATTGGTAGAAAAAAACAAAACGTATTTCAACGTATTCATATTTTATTTTTAATGTATAGTAGACACAACCGTCAGAGAAGACCTGATATTTTACAATACCAAGTGCTCACGTTAAAATTTTCTAGGATAAAACATACTTAGGCAGCGTTACAGATATGTTCAAAAATAATTATTATAACATTGATAAACTTCAATAATATATATTTACGTTAGCAACATTAGACTTTAAGACTAGTGTTTTGAATAGGAATATCAGTTACACATCGCCTTGAGTAAAATTGTATCATGAATATACAATTTATACCTAGGAACTACAAAATAAAAATATATTAAAAGTGTACATTCAGATCTTAATATATAAATTTGTTTCAAACAGTAAGTCCATTTCGGACGTACATTTTTTATAAAAAAAAAAACAAAGATTAGCAGCTATACTATTATACGACTATAATGCTACGAATGCTTATTATTATTCGAAGCTTCTGTGTTAAACTATAGCTACTCACAGAATAGGTATATTTATAAATATTAGGAAAGATCTCATTTAAATTGTAATGGACTTTATTCAATAGCCCCCCTATCATGAGTTGGTGAAGAATGAGTGATAATTCGAATGGCACTGACAAAGGAGCTTTTGTAATACATGGTATTGTAAGTTTGAAGAATACTTAGAGATGTTAAACTTAAATTTATTGCGAAGATTACTGGCACGACTGGATTGACAAGATCACTATATAATTCAACGACAAGTCTGCCGCTTCAATTTCAGAGACACATTACAAAAATACTAATAAAACGGTTGTAAAAATGAAAATTTCTTTTAACATGTTGACTGCTTCTACGAACATTATTAATGTAGAGTACCTCTATCAAATCAGCATAAACTTACATATATTTATTTAACGTTTTGAGTTTCATAAAGAAAATGCTTCAGAATGATCACAATCTTCTAAAAGTGTATTTTAACACTAGGTATGTACCTGTATGTACACAGTTTGAGTGAGATTTACTTGGCGCAATTAAAAATGCAAAATAAGTTTCGTTTATTGTTGACCTTGGTGTTGGCATTTTGATTTGGATGCGAGAAGATGATGTGGTTATTGTTTAAATTATCATAGCTTTTCTCACCTCCGGGTAAGACCAAGTCACTCTACAAAAGAAAAAGATATCAATTAGATAGTGTCATAAAGATAAGTTCGATTCGGGATTTTCTGGCAGCAGGTTCCCAAATGGAGATATTTTCAACAGCCTATTCTATTTTAAAAAAGTTCGTGCCATCTACTTGGAGCATTTTAGTCTGGGGATTCTTAGCACGTCTGCCTTGCTGTTTAATATTTTCCACTATTTTGGTGGCTTGCCAATGAAGATATAAATATATTTTATTCCAATCGACCCGAATTATTTGCTTGCCAGTGTAAATGATAGATGAATAGACAGGTGATAAGTAGTTCGACAATTTCCTTACAGGGGGTTCTGTTACCTAATTTGTTTTCGAATTCGAATTCCGGATAAAAAAGACTGCATTAGCAGTATTTGGTTTAGTTTTTTTTTCAGACCTAGGACCATGCAGTGCTTATTGTAAAAAAAAACATTCATACATTCGAACATATAACAGTCTCCTTTTGTGAAGACGATTACACACTTTGTGCACTATATTGTCACTTTGTAACAGCTAACAAATGAGTGACTATATAATAAATAATTTAATGCCCCGAATCCCCATAGCCTCTAAATAATCATAAATCACACACATTTTTCGTTCAACTCAACTTCGTTACAATCGAAGACCTACTTATTTTAACAAATGTATTATTGAAGTTAACGTACTTATTACGCAAAAAAAACTTGTATCATAAACTTCCAAATAGGTACAAAGTTTTCAAAAATTGCACTGGTTTTGAAGAAATTAGCAATAACTATAGAGGAGGTAGCAGATTCCGATAATAACAGTGCCATATATGGTCCTACTCGTATGCTTGAACAAAGTCACTTCAATCGATGTATAGCATACTGCAGTTCAAGTTAGTTTCCTAACTCCTCACCAGATGGCGCCTTTTGGGCGTATAACAGTGCCAACCCAAAATGCTGTGACCTCTTGACTCTCTTTTTTCCCACGACACGATCGATACACCGATATAGGCGGATGTAAATAAATAAGAAGATTTGCAGCCAGCCGTCTATGATTCAACCAACCCGAAGTCCCTCTGTAAAAAACACAACAAGATACAGATTCCTTTAGAGTTCTTTCCTAGCACTTTTACTTAATGTTTCAGGACTTTTATCTCCTGTTTTCTAGCACTTTCATTTCTTGTTTCCTAGCACTTTTATCTCTTGTTGCCTAGCACTTTTATCTGTCGTTTCCTAGCACTATTCTGCCGTGCAATCCCTAAAACGCAGTAAGACAAAAACCGCGAAAAACCTCTATAATGTGTTTTTTGTTTGTTTTTGATTATTGCAGATTGAAATTTTAATTTTTTATCCAAACTTTTAACTATTAAGAACAATATTATATGAAAAAATGGTGCCTAATTTGTGTGGTTTTTTTATTAAAAATTTTTTTCATAATATGTAGCATTTACTGCAGTTATTTTTTCGCAAATTACCGATTATAATGCAGTATTAGAAGTTAATACTGCAAAAAAATACAAGTTTGTATTACATTGCCAATTAAATTTCAGTATAAACGTTACTTAACTGCGCTTTAGTTAGTATTCTAAACAAAGATTATTAGCATTTGCAACTTTTCAGTAGATCATATTTATTAACTCATTAGAAATTAATGAGTTAATAAATATGATAGCTAGATAGTCTTAGATAGTCACATAGACCTCAATGTTTCACTTAAGACACCGAAAGATTTGAATTCAGATATAGAACGTTTTTCAGGGCTAATCCAACAAACAGCTTGGGAAAACACGCCAGACATTAATAAAAAAATGAAAGGAAATAAGTACCCCCTGAGTATTAAACACCTTATAATGGAGAAAAGAAAGCAAAGGAAAATGCGGCATCAATCTAGGTACCCTGAAGACAAAAGAAAGTTAAATAATTTAACTAAAAAAGTCAAGAGGCTGATCCAGTGCTTTAACGATGACTTCACCAATAAGTATCTTCAGGAGCTAACCAGTGACCGCAGTACAGACTCCCTATGGAAGGCTACTAAGAATCTTAAAAGGCCAATCACCCAAATCCCACCGATCAAAATGGCAAACGAGTAAACAATGAGCAAAAAGCTAAGAGGTTTGCAGAGCACCTAGAAACTATCTTTAAACCGAATGAGGGTGAAACTAATGAAGTCCTTACTTTGGTTAACATGTTGCCACATGATAATGATGACTATACAAAACTAGTTACACCGAGAGAAGTTTTAAGAGAAATAAAATTAAGTAGGTATCAGTCAGCGGAAATCGCCAGGGTATGATTTAATACCAGGGGAACTACTTCATAACCTTCCAAGAAAAGGTATTGTACAACAACACTAATTAATGCTATACTACGGTTAAAGCTTGTACCAGACTTATGGAAAGTTGCGGAAGTGATTATGATAGCAAAACCTGAGAAACCTCCTCATGAAACAACTGCATATAGACCGATTTCCTTACTATCCATCATGTCAAAGCTATTTGAAAAGTTGTTGCTCAAAAAACTAAAATTAATCATAGATAAGAGGAACCTAATACCAGATTACCAGTTTGGGTTTCGAGAAAAGCACTCAACCATAGATCAAGCACAGAATCACAAACATCATCGAGAAAACTCTTGAAGTTAAAGAAGTGTGCTCTAAGGTTTTTCTAGATGTAGCACAAGCTTTTGACAAAGTATGGCATGACGGTCTTATATATAAGCTGAACAATATGCTTCCAAAACAATTTGCAGATATACTAGAATCTTATATTACAAATAGAGTATTTAGAATAAGACAAGAAAATGTATTTTCAGAACTGAAGGAAATAAAAGCTGGAGTACCACAAGGAAGTGTCTTAGGTCCGGTCCTGTACCTACTATACACCTGTGATATTCCCGAACTAGAAAACAACACCATTGGAACCTTTGCGGATGACACAGCCATAATGACTGTAGGAAGCACCCATGCAGAAGCAACGGAGAAGGTTCAAATTGCTGTCAATAAAGTCCACAGCTGGACGAAAAAATTGAGGATTAAACTAAATGAATCCAAATCTATACACATTTACTTTAGCAACAAATAACATCAGTATTCTCCAGTTTATATCAATAATAAACAAATCCCGTAAGAGAATATAGCTAAGTATCTCGGCATGACGCTTGATACTAAGCTCTGCTGGAAAGCTCACGTCAAGAAGAAGAAAAATGAACTAATGTATAAAAATATATGTAATAAAAGAATGTATTGGGTACTTGGAACATTGTATAATGAAATATACCAACAAATAACTGCATTTTAATCTGTATTATTATGTTTTTTTTTCAAGGTTTTGCATAAAGCAGTAAAAATATTTTGCCTACATTTATTATTTACTGCATTTTAGCTTTATCTCGAATTAATGTTTTACAGAGAAGTAAACAGTTTTTTGACACATCGCATTACTTCTACTAAGAAGTAACTATCATTACTGCACTTTAGTTGGTGTTTCTCGACATTATTGCATAAAATTGGAGAAGTTCGTGTTCGATACCATTTTTTTTTACACTTGTTTTTATTCGATTTTCAAACCTGATACATTATTAGATCCGCTACGTATCAAGGATGTATTTTTAGTTCAAAAACGACAAAATCCTTCATACTGCGTTTTAGGGACTGCACGGCAGTATTGTTTAGGTTTACGTGAGTAGGTACTACGAGTATTATGTTCGGGGACATGCCTCAGGTTCACTCAATTCAGTAATAATCAATGAGTTACATAAATTCAACTATTTAGGAGACAAAAGCACCGTTCTTAGTTAAAGTCCATTCCAATAATTACGAAGACACTTTTACATATGTAAAGTGATCGTTTTACAGACAATAATAATTTAACGCCGTAAACAAGATAAAATAACTATTTATATATGCATCAATGTGACATTACAACTGTTTATGACACCATGAGAGAACATTTATTTGTCCAATTAGATTTATTAATAACTTTCCTTTTTTAAATTATTTATTTGTGAACTTATTAGTATATATTCGTTTGAATCAATAATATTAGCTGGAAAAGCAATGAGTTTAACAGTATATGTATGTACGTATGTATGTATATATGTATGTATGTATGTATGTATGTATGTATGTATGTATGTATGTATGTATGTATGTAAATGTTCCACTATAGCCTCGTCTCTAGGCATTTTTTTACCCGACTACGGCAAAACAAAGCGAGAGTTATGTGTTGAAACTAAAAATTTGGTCTGATTTTGACAAGCGAGGTATGAATTATCTATTCGTCATCATTCCAAGGAAGTAGTTATTATTAGCAATTTTTTTACCTGACCGTAGTCAGGTTTTAGTTTTTGAACTTAAGTCTTGTTCATGATGCTATCGCTTATAATGTAATCACATAACTTTACATTGATGCAATAATTAATTATAGTTTTATGAATGTGAATATGAAAAGTGCCTTCTTATTTGGAATGGACTGTTGCTCACAACAGTAACTTATCTGATTGATTACTACTGAAGCTATGGTAGCCTAACGGTTCAATAGTGCAACTTAGAATCCAACAATACCGGGTTCAATCCTAGGCTCCACACCAATGACTTTTCTTAGTTATGTGCGGTTTTCCATTGCTCCGTGCTTCGGAGAGCACGTTAAGCTGTCGGTTTTAGGCTGTTATTTGATTAATAGCATTCGTTAAGCCATTGAAGAGACCCTCAGGAGGCCTGACAAACTCTGACAACAGAGGCCAACACTACCTCATACGACAAACAAACATTACTACTGAATTATATGAGCATGGGGAACAAAAATTTAAACAAACTTCTAGAAACAAAAAGAAGTTAGTATAGAGCGAGCCTTCTAGGGATACCATAACCTCCTGCGTAGTTATTGCATTTTTTCCGGATTAGTGCAAAACTTGTCAATTTTTTTTACACCTAAGATGAAAAATAAATAAAAAATAAGATGATAATCTTATGAAATCAGGTTTTTTCCTGCGTAATTTGTATGTTAAGTGTCCTACAGTGTTTTTTTGAGTAATTGCCTTCGATTTGAACGAAGTTATTTTGATAGTTTCATGATATGTGATTTATGATTTTATTTTTGGGTTAATGGGGATTAAGTATGGGGATTTTATAAATTAATTTGTTATCTGTTAGAAAAGTGACACCACACCATTTTTTACCAGCTCCCAGTTCAATTTCACAATAAGAAATTTTTGGCCTGAGTCGTAAAAATGAAAATGTAAAAAAAAAACATTAACTCGGAATACGCCAGTTTTCAATTCCCTGTTCAGAGGGTCTTGTAGGTCTACCATTAACATGCAAGGAAATGTTCGAATTAAAAGGGTCAGGAACTATTGGAGCATTTGGTGATTTCCATAAACAGCGGCTTCAAACAAAACGGAGACTAACGACGGAATTATTATATATATTTACAAGTCTCCAGTTGTAATAAATCTAAACAAGTATTTTATAACATATTATTTTGTGCAATTCGGTTTTGCTAAAATCAATGTCCCAATGACCGGTTATTTGAATTTTGAATTAATAATGACAAACTATCAAATAGAATGAAATGGATTATGAAAGAATTAAGAGATCAAATGAGTATTATTACGAAAGAGATTTGACCTCGTTACAACCTGACTACAGCGAAGCAATAAGGAGGGTTATGATTTTGACTGTTATGTATGTATGTATGTATGTATGTATGTATGTATGTATGTATGTATGTATGTATGTATGTATGTATGTATGTATGTATGTATGTATGTATGTATGTATGTATGTATGTATGTATGTATGTATGTATGTATGTATGTATGTATGTATGTATGTATGTATGTATGTATGTATGTATGTATGTATGTATGTATGTATGTATGTATGTATGTATGTATGTATGTTCACCTGTTCCCTCATAACTTCTTACTTATTATAACTTATTATAATTTGACAAATGAAGTATCGTTGGAAGCTTCTGGATCGTCCGCTGGTTATAAGCTATGCGATGTCACATTAAAATGTAATATTGCACCATGTACAAAAAATAAATGTGTTGGGTATCAAATGAAAGGGCTTATTTAGCACATTACAAATATATATATATTATAATCCTAAAATAATTAATATAAAAGTAAGTTCAAAAACTAAAATTCTACTACTGAAAAATCACGCTCTAAAAAGTATGAAACAAGAATATTCAAAGTGATGTTCAGAGGTTAGCCGTGGTCATATGCCATTTTTCCCCAAAGCTTACTACTGTTAGAATGTATTGTTTTGTAAGGGTAGGTTGCATACAACCACGGCTATTCTCTGTACATCACTATGAATATGTATTAAACTACATAAAAAAACTTGTTTCATACTTATTACAGCGTGAATTTTCAGTAGTCGGGTTTTAGTTTTTGAATTTACTTAAACTTATAAAAGGAAGGGGTTCTCAATTTATGAGTTTTTTTTGTGTGTTTGTAACCTAATATTTCTAAAACTTTTGAAACTATTTGTACAATTATTTTTTTGTCTAAAACTGTAGGATTCCAATTAGATTGCATTTTTTAAACAAAATTGTTCAGTAGGAAGGAGGATGAAGATGTAAGATTTCTGAACCAATTTGAATTATTCTTGTTTAATTTAGACTTTCTTTGTGGTCTCAGATTACTTTGATAAAAATGGTTCAGTATTTGCATGAATAAATCGATTTATTTTGGTGTTTATACTCTCTCAGATTTTCGGGATTTCTGAACCGAATTAAATGCTTATTTTTTACATGAAAGAATAAACCTACAGTTGGTACAATTCATCTTTGGTTTTAATTGGCCAACGATTTCTTAATGTGAAAGAAAATATAATAATTACAATTCAACCAGACCAGTATCATCATCATTATCATTATCAGTCCATATCTGTCTACTGCTGGACGTAGACCTCTCCTAATGCACGCCACTGAGCTCAGTCTTCAGCTCTTCTCATCCTTTTTCTTCGCAGGTCGTCACTCTACCTGGCCACAGGGCGCCCTCCACTACGTTTGCCAAAATGTGGTCTCCACTCGAAAACTTGTCCACCCCAACGGTTATCGGTTCCTAGGGAGACGCGACCAGCCCACTGCCACTTCAGCTTACTTATGCTTAGAGATATGTCGTTTACCTTGGTTCTCTGTACGATATCTTCATTATGAATCTAGTCGTTCAGAGAAACTCCTAGCATAGCATGTTTTTACCTAATTACAATATTTGCCTAAGGTAAACATATTTTCGGACAACTTCAAGAGGTACACCATTGCAATTGGTTCCGGTTCACACAGATCTTTAAAACTGATCTTGGTCTTATCTTTGTTTATTCCGAGTAATTTCCGATTGCTATATAAGCATATTTTGCGTACGGCATCGACGCCGCCCCTAGCACCGACAGTCGCCTCCCAGCCACCACGTATGGCACTCTTATAATAGAGTCGTCTCCCAACTTCCGCGCATAACATTTGTAATAGTCGTATAGCCATACGAATATAGTGTGAACCTAATAAAAGGTATTATAGCACAACCTTATGCATTTCTAATGCACACCCCCACTCTCACACAACCCATCTCTCACACTCGTAGTCGCGGCGTCATACAGAAACCTGAGCACTTTGATGTATCGCCAGTTCACTTCACAACGCTGCAGACTCCAGAACCGTCCAGATTTTAACGGAATCAAAGGCCTTCTCATAGTCCACAAAAGCAAGACACAGCAGCTAGTTATACTGTTCAGACTTCTGTATAACCTGCTTCACTGTGTGTATATGGTCTATGGTGTTAAATCTCTTGCGAAACCCGGCCTGTTCTGGAGGCTGGAATTCGTCAAGTCTTCTTGTGAGGCGATTTGAGATGACCCTCAAAAACAACTTATAGACGTGGCTCAAGAGTGAAATAGGTCGGTAGTTCTTCAACATGGTTTTATCCCCTTTTTTAAAGAAGAGTGCTACCCAACTCCTGCTCCACGCCTCTGGAGTTCTCTCACTGTTATGAACGGTGCTAAATAAACCCTGAAGCTCCTGAAGTACGGGTTTTTCCCTACTTTCAAGAGCTCCTAAGTTATACCATCCTCAGCGCCAGCCTTTCCATTCATAAGTTGTTTGAGCGCCATCTCAATCTAAACTAGGCTGACGTCAAACAGTATCACCTTATCAACATTAAAAATGTTATACCAACACAAAAATACAACATAAGATAAGAAAGAGGTTTTTGAAGTCGGTTCCAAACCAAGCCATTACTTTAATCTAATATATTTACACCAAATAATACTTACCTACATTATAATTATCTACTTATATACGCATCCTCATACAAAAACGAAACGCAGAAGAGACAGAAGAAGAGAGCAGTCACACGAATGGATACAGACTTTCACACATCAACAAGCCGATTGAAATGAATAAACCAATCAAGAAAATGATAAAGAATTTGTGGGTAACTTTAATAGCTTATTAAACTTAATAAGCTCGGCAAGCCATTTAAAACATAATTATTTTAAAATATATGCTCAACCATGTTGAAAATTAGGGAAGGGGGACGTATAAAACTATCACCTAAAAGCCCCAAGTCAACCTCACTTGCCCGTGGTGCATCCGGCCGAACATAGCCTAACCTACTCAACCGAAACGTGGTCACTCACGGTGATATTGGTTCATAAGTTTAAGAGTCGCTCAGTGAGCTACGGAGAGAGCTATGATCGGTGTTTCTTTTAAGGACAAGATTCTCCGGCAGAGAACCAAAGTTATTGGCATAGCTCAAAGAATTAGCAAGCCAAAGTGGCAATGGGCTGTTCACATCTCTGGAAGAACCGATAACCATTGGTGTAAACGAGTTCAAGAGTGAATCTCTTCATTTGAGTAGGAAAATTAAACAATCAGAAGATAAAATCAAAACAACATGGAAAATAATAAATACCGAAACCGGCAAAATTAAACCTCGTGACCGAAATTTTATCCTAAACATCGGCAATAAATTACTTTCCAAAGATCACGAAGTTGCCAATGCATTTGAAGATTTCTGTACAAAAATACCAATAGTTACTACCCAGTCTTTAAAATCTTCCTCAGTTGAGGCTTCTTGTATGCTCTCAAGCAACGTTGAAAAGTGTGATGTTACATTTAAATTTAAAAATATTAATGTTAATTCGATTGTTAAGACATTTAAATTGCTTAACATAAAAAATACAGAGGATCTCTGGGGAATATCTACTAAAATTTTAAGTTCCATTATTGGTATAATTGCTCTATACTTAGTAATTATTTTTAATAATTGTGTTGATGAAGGAGTTTTTCCCGACATAATGAAAAATAGTAAACTTATTCCCTTATTCAAGTCTGGCAGTAAAAATGATCCGACTAACTACAGACCCATTTCTATACTTCCCGCTCTAAGTAAAATTTTTGAGAAAGTAATGTTAAATCAGTTATTAACACATTTCAATCTCAATGGTCTGTTTCATAATGAACAATATGGCTTCACTAAAGGCCGTTCAACGACAGACGCAGGCACAGGGCTCTTAAAGCATATATTCAATGCTTGGGAGGAGTCACAGGACGCAATTGGCGTTTTCTGTGATTTATCCAAAGCATTTTACTGCGTTTGCCACGAAACATTAATTTTTAAATTGAATCATTACGGAGTTCATGGGAAAGCTCTCGATGTTTTATCCTCGTATCTTAGCAACAGAATCCAAATAGTAGATGTAAATGGTGCGAGGTCATCAGGATCTCTCATTACAATGGGAGTCCCACAGGGTTCAATACATGGGCCATTCTTGTTCTTGGTTTACATTAACGATCTTCCCTTTTTCATAAAGAACTTATGTGATATTATTTTGTTTGCAGATGATACTTCTCTAATTTTTAAGATTGACAGAACCTTGAATAATTTTGACGACGTTAACAAGGCAATCGCGCTAGTTCTTAGTTGGTTTACAACTAACAATTTAATGTTAAATCCTAAGAAAACTAAATGTATCAAATTTCACTACCCAATGTCAGAGGGGTTCCTACGAATTCAAGTATTTTAATAAATAGTGAGCCTGTATACCTTGTGCAGTCAACCACATTTTTGGGTATTACTGTAGATTCAAAATTACAGTGGGGTCCTCACATATCGTTGTTAGCTGGTAGATTGAGCTCTGCAGCCTATGCAGTACGTAAAATTAGACAGTTTACCGATATACCTATTGCAAGATTAGTATATTTTAGTTACTTTCACAGTATTATCTCATATGACATTTTGCTGTGGGGTAAGGCCGCGGAAATTCAATCAATATTTGTGCTACAGAAGAGAGCAATTCGTTCCATTTACAATATGAAATCCCGAGATTCGCTTAGGGAACGTTTTAAAGAGATCAATATTCTTACAGTGGCTTGTCAATATATATATGAAAATATAATGTATGTTCGGAAGAATATCAATACCTTTGTTAAAAATAGGGATGTTCATAATTTTAATACTAGAAATAAAAATAAACTAAAAGTGTCTGGATTTCGGTTAAAGAAAGTTAGTGGTTCATATATGGGGAACTGTATAAGATTTTTTAATAAGTTACCTGACGGCATTGATCAATTACCAATGCATAGGTTTAAAACTTTTGTTAAAGTAAATCTCATAAAGAAAGCGTATTACAATGTAAATGATTATATTAATGACAAAAATGCATGGCCTGATGTCTCCAAGCTCCATGATAATAATAAGTGATAGCTTCGATGTTAACGTTAAGTGAATGAAATGTTCAAAGTACTTTGTGAGATGTCTCAAACATACCATGAGATCACGTTGTTTTATACAACATAATTATCGAGTTAGAAGTTTTTACCATATTTTTTTCCAGTATGATTGTTTGATGTTTGTGGGATATCTCATTGTCACTTTTACCTTTTATATTTGTAGTTTACATGTTTTGTTATAATTGTGACATTTGAAAAAAATATAAAGAATGAACATATATGGAAAAAAATACATCCCCGTAGAGTTTCTTGGTGCTCTCTTCTCTAACGGGCGTATTTCCGAAGCACCGGTAGAGCCAGAGGGTATTTCCTTTTCCAGTGTGAGATTTAACTCTGTTGACACATGAAAGGGAAATTTCCTTTTCAAACTCAAAGAATACTTAGTTTATCTAAATTTGGATTGATTTGATCTTTTTATAATATTTTATTTCCTTGTTCAAGAGATGTTAATTTTGAATTGTAAAAGTGCTATTATTTTTGCCTATTTACAATAAAATACTTTGACTTTGACTTTGACTAAGACCACGCTTAGGCAAACGTAGTGTAGGATGCTCGCTGGCAGGTGGAGTAACAACTTGCGAAAATTGAGTGACAGGAACTGGATGAGGAGAGCCAAAGATCGGGCTCAATGGCATTCAGTAGGAGAAGCCTGCGTCCAGCAGTGGACGAACATAGTTTGATGATGAATGAAGCTAAAATAATATATAATTTGCGTCTGTAATCTAAACAACTATAAATAATATGGTGAATTTGATTATAATGATTTTAACACTAAAGATTTTAAATCATTAACACTAAAGATGCTGGATACTTTCGTAGGTAGTGTCACCTGGTAGTTTAGGTAGAAGAAGAAACCTACCTACCTAGCAGTAGTGGTAGGCTAAAAGAAAAAGAAAGAAT
Source organism: Alsophila aescularia (assembly GCA_946251855.1). Classification (NCBI taxonomy): domain Eukaryota; kingdom Metazoa; phylum Arthropoda; class Insecta; order Lepidoptera; family Geometridae; genus Alsophila; species Alsophila aescularia. Next base: position 35,588,909 of record OX276384.1, read on the forward strand.
AAAATAGTAAACTACCAGTGTATTCAGAGAAAGAATGTGCAGTCTCAACGAGTGTGTTCGAGGAGGCGGTGTTGTACGTGTTATCGTCTCTTTCAGCTTGGGACTTAGTTTTGATGCGCGCGCAGAAAGACGTTCCACGGCGTGGAGGGTGCAGAATTTTGGCGCCAACCAAAAATTCAAACACTTTTAGATTTTCACTAATATTTATTCCAATAATAACCTTAGTTTAGATGCAAAATACACTTTATTCTACCACACGACTTGTTCCTTTGCGCCAGCTGGCTAACGAATACCACGAGTTAAACGAGTAACGAGTTCCGTCTCTGCCGTTCCCCGCGCTTTAGTTCTCCCGGAAGCGCCAAGGCGGCAAAACCGGAAAGCGTAACCATTTTATTAAAATAAAATAATGTATTTACATTTTCATAATCAGTAATATTTAAAATGATTAATAAGTTATTTCACAACATTTAGAATTTAGCTTTTATAATAATTTACAATTTGACATTACATTACCCAAATCAGTAACGATTAAGAATCGATTTTAAAGTAGTCAAATGTACTTGTTTTTATTAATAATTCACTAGATTTGTTAACGTTACATTTATAATTAATGACGCTTATTATTAATAGATTACTAACATTCTTATTTATAATTAATAACGCTTACAGCTCGGCCTTCTTACTTCAGCGTGAGTCCTCTTACGCGATGATGACAAAATTAAAGTTACTTCTAATTCTATATAATAATTTACGTCTATATACAACAAATATATTTAATAATACTCATGCAACATCATTATAGGTTTCATATATACAATCATATATACATATATACAATCATTTACAGTGTTATCACTATCTACATTATCATTATTGACATTGTTATCATTATTGACATTGTTATCGCTATTTACATTATCATTATTATTTACATTATCGTCATCGTCATCACTAGAACTATTGTCAAAGTTCCGATCAAAGTTCATCCAAGGTTGAATCTTATCTATTGCTACAACTCCTTCATATCGACGACCGTTTTTGCGTGATAAGGGTGTGTCTTCGACTACGAACCTATCATATTGGAGCACTTTTAGTATACGATAGGGACCCTGGTATTTAACAACAAGTTTCTGAGACTGACCGTCATGTGGTACTTGTCTTTCAATTCGTACTAAATCTCCTATCCTATACTTTCTACTCGGTTTCCTATGCTTATTATACCGCTCAACGTCTTTTTGTTGTTGTATTGCGATGCGTTGAGAAGCTTCTTGCCTAACAGCATCTAGTTCATCCGGTAGTATAACATTAACCGTTTTGTTTAATATAGAGCTCAATATACCTTGAGTTCTATGATTTACATTAAAGCCAAAGAGAAGCTCTGATGGGGATTTTTGGGTTGTCTTATGAACCGTTGTATTAAGGCCTATTTGTATGCCTCTAATATGCTCGTCCCAGTTTCTATCGTCTTGTCCATGATTGGATGTGGCTAGCGCTTCTGTTATAGTTCTATTAAACCTTTCCACTTGACCATTAGCCCTCGGAGTCGCGACTGCGTTCAGTACATGTTTTATCCCATACTCCGTGGTAAAATCTTTGAATGATTTACTAGTAAAACTAGATCCTCGGTCAGTAATGAGACGTGTCGGGACTCCAAAGAAGCTAATGTGGTCTTTCAAAACTTTGATAGTGGTTACCAATTTTGATATTAATAAATTTTGTAAAACTGTCAATTACAACTAATAAATAGCAATTTCCAACTTTGCTCCTCACAAAAGGCCCCAGATGGTCTGCGTGGATAGTGTGAAATGGCACTGTTATTTTCTCTATGGGATGTAATTCACCCTCGCGTTTACCTCCTGGTGCCTTATGGTGTGCGCATTCTAAGCAAGCTGAAACATATTTTTGTTCGAATCGCCTCATTTGCCAAACCAATAATGTTTTCTAATACGTTCTAGAGTTTTTTCGTATCCATAATGTCCTACATCATCGTGGTTTCTGTTAATAATTTGCCACCGTGTTCCTTTCGGAACGACCCACCTTATGTCTTCGCCTACTATACGATATACACGACCGTTCTTCAGTTTAATTTTTTTATAAACGTCAGCCACTTTTTTCGTATCAGGGTTACTGAGTATATTATTTATCCTAGCAATGTCCTCGTCTGCTGATTGCACAGTGGTGATCCAGTCTTGTTCTGTTTCAATTGATAAAATATCAAGAATATGAGATTCGTTTATTTGCACATCTACTGGATTACGACTCAGAGCATCCACGTGCGACATTGTCGCACCTGGCCTATACTCTATTGTACAGTCAAATTCTTGCAGCTGGATCCACCATCTAGCAATACGAGGCAATAAATCTCTTTTTGTGAGTGTTGTTCTAATGGCATTACAATCGGTTTGTATGATAAAAGGTATTCCGACGAGATAAACCCTAAACCTATTCAACGATGCGATAATGGCAAGAGTCTCTAGTTCAAACGAGTGATATTTTTGTTCATCTGAAGTAGTTTTTCTACTGAAATACGACACAGGTTGGAAAATCCACTAGAATTACGCTGGAGCAAAATCCCAGCTAGGCCGTGCTTGCTAGCATCAGTATGTAATTGAGTTTGAGCAAGTGGGTCATACAAAGCTAGCAAGGGACGCTCAGTTAGCAAATTTTTTATGTGGTTGAATGATTTTTCCCTAGCCTCATGGGTATGGAACCCATTCTTGGTCCTTTTTAAGTAATTCTGACAAAGGCGATTGAGGCGTAATTTTGGATGAATCTCCTAAAAAACCCTGACAGCCCTAAAAACTGGCGTAACTCGTGTTGATTTTTCGGAATGGGAAATTTAGATACTGCCTCAGTTTTTTTAGAACCCGGTCGGATACCATTTGCACTCACTTCAAAGCCAAGAAAAACAATTTTGTCGAGGAAAAAATTACATTTACTCATTTTTAAGGTTAGTCCACCCTTCCTCAACAAATCAAGTACTTCCCTCAATCTGGCTAGTCTCTCATTGATATTTTGAGATGGAATTAATATGTCATCCATATATACCAACGCGTCCTTAATTTTAGCTTCAGTGAGAATTTTATTTATAGTTCTTTGGAAAACCGATGGTGCATTGACTAGTCCAAATGGCATTCTATTATATTCGAACTGGCCATCGGGTGTCACAAACGCGGTCTTAGCTCGGGAGTTTTTCTCTATAGGTATTTGGTAATATCCAGACGCTAAGTCAAGTGAAGTGAATAGATTGTTGCCAGCTAGCAAGTCCAATTGATCTTCGATACGTGGTAATGGATAATGATCTTTTTTAGTCTTGCGATTTAACGCACGGTAGTCCACACATAACCTTTTCTCTCCAGTTTTCTTTTTAACAAGAACTATTGGACTTGCGTAAGGCGAAGATGATTCCCTAACTATATCACTATCGATCATTTCTTGTACCATGTCTCTAACTAAATTTCTTTCGGAATGCGCCATACGGTAGGGTCTATAGACTATGGGTTCAGAATCTTCTAACTCTATAGTCATTTCAGTAGCATTAGTGTATCCTAAGTCTTTGAGACTACTAGAGAAACAATCTTTAGATTCGGCTAAAACGTTTTGAAGATTTAAGCGTTGTTCAGCGGAAAAATTTGGATTACAATTGATCGTGTCATCAACTTCGATCGTACTGATCGTGACCTCTGATACACTTAGTGTCGTATGAATTTGGGTAGCTCTAGTAAGCAATATATTCCGTTTAATCGTAATGTCAATATTAGAGACATTGTGAATAAGTAATGCACAACTATTATTCGCGATACCATATTCACCAGGTAGTAAGTAATATTCTTTCCCACTTAGTCCCCTAATAGACCCATCTACATAAACGGTACCTTCGCTCAACGTGTTGAGAAAGACAGGTACTGCTCTTAAACAATTCACAGGAATTACGACGTCGCCACGAGAAACAAGGTGTGCTTTTTCATTTTGTGGCATCTTTTGCAAGATTATTTGATCAGGAGTTTTTGTTATTATAATACATGGTTTTTCAGTAAATGAATGTCCTAACAAAACAGGATGCCTTAGCACGTAATCCTCAACCACATGCAAATCTACAATTTATCTAACTTTGTGAACTTCTACGGTCGTTATTATCATACCCAAGGGTCGAATAAGATTTGCACCAATACCCCTCAACATTGGCAGATCTACTTCTGTAATAAGGTTTGTATTCAATAACTTTGCATCACTTTCTCTTATTAATGAACACTGACTACCCAAATCCAAATGACATTCAAATGAAATGTCGTTTACAAGCACATTCATGATATATTTGTTATTTGATGTATCCGCGACACTAATTTCAGAGACCTGTTTCTCATTTCTATCGGAGGACCTGCTATTTGAGATATTTTTTGTTTTATTTCTATAACAATAGGTTGACTGATGACCGATCCTATCACAGATTGAGCATTTAACTAAAGGTTTGTCACATTTATAACTAGGATGTCCCATTTGTTTGCAGTTAAAACACTGAATAGTGGAATTGTTACTATTTGATTTAAAATGGGTAGCTTTGCTGTTCGTAGTGCCAAAACTCTTGTCTAATCTATGTTTCCCGAAGCTATTATTACCTTCTCTGCTATTCCCTACTTTAACAGTTCTGAAATACTTAAGAACATGTTCTGGTTCCGAGAATTGTGCCGCTTTCGCTCCTATTTTAACAGCACGGTCATCTATACCATGGAGTAAACAATCAACAGCTTGTCTACCATATATTTTACAACGATTTAAAAGGTTGACCTTTGCATAGAAGTAGTGCTCCAACGATTCCCCATATCGAACTCTTTTACTCAGCATTTCAGAGAGGAGGTCGGCATAATCTTCTCGAGAAGGAAAAGATTCTAATAACTTTTTCTTCCATTCAGGCCAACTATGTAATAAAGTTGGTAGACCCTGATACCATGACTTAGCAACACCGCATAATTTTGGAAGGGAATAATGGATAGTTTCTTTCTCATCCCAGCCGTATATTTCAACACATTCTTCTACTTTATTAATCCAAGTCAGTATTGATTGATCCTTAGTCATGGGATCAAAATCAGGAATAACGTTATTATTACATGTTAGTTTAGGTTTATCCGAACTCCTCACATCTTTAACGATAGATATAAACTTATCTAGAATAGCGTTAGTAGTTCTTTCGGAACGTCTAGAACGTTTGGAATTTGAATGAGCTTTGTGGGTCTCACCTGACGATGACTCAGTAGAAGTACTACGATATCTACGATTGCGCCTTGTTTGCCGTTCAGTCGACCGTCTTCTTCTTGAGTTTATTCGGTTGTGTACCCAGTCGTCATCAGATTCATTGGCGGATGATCTTCTTCGTTGTCTTCTGCTTTGATGGTGTGAGCCTTGTCCAAGATGTTCTCGGGATGTCTCTGGTAATTGCTTCGTACCTTGCCCTCGACCTTGGGCATCGCAGCTAAACCCTTGACCTCGGGCTCTATCTGAAACCTGTCCTTGAATCCGGACATTATTTTCAAGCCCTTGAACCCGGGCGATTTCAGAAAACTGTCCTTGAACCCGGACACCATTGTTGAGCCCTTGAACCCGGGCGTTTTCTGAAACTTGTCCTTGAACCCGGACATAATTATCAAGCCCTTGAACCCAGGCGTTTTCTGAAAATTGTCCTTGAACCCGGACATAATTATCAAGCCCTTGATCCCGGGCGGTTTCAGAAACCTGTCCTTGAACTCGGACATCATTGTTAAGCCCTTGAACCCGGGCACTGCCTTCGCTCATATTCCTGGAACTCAAAAAGGAAAAGCTAAGCAACTACACTTCACACTGTAAGCATTCACAAGTTTGTACTTCTTTTTTTCTGCTAATGGTACATAGTGGTTAAGGCATGGGGCTATATTATAGTCGACGCAGCTCTTAGAAATCATAGATAAGAGACACTAATATCAAAAATTATAGTACGTAGGCATTAACCATTTATGTTACAGTTATCTGGCTACTAAATTCATGATACATTAATGAGTGATGCACAATAGAGAATAAAATGTATTTGTATTTTACTGGTCGATATAATGCGTAAAAAAAAAGAAATGGATGGTCGAAGGAGGAGAGAGAAGAAAAAAAAAAGTTTGTTTATTCCTGTTACATGGAAAAGGTTTACTAGCTAGTGGCTTGTTATTTTTTTTTTGTTGGCGCTAAAGCTACATTTGCTCTCATACTGCTGCTCCCATACTGTGCGCACACGTGCTACAAGCAGGTGGAAGCATCTGTGCCCATTAGAAAACTACTGTTTTGCTCCTCTGCACTAGCTTGTACTATAAATATTCATGTTAGACCATAACATTTTTAAAATGCAATTAATTTTTAATTTTAACGAGAGCCCTCTCGGCTCTCGTTAAGGGGAGAGAAAAAAAAAAGGAATAAGAATTCACTGCACTTACGTTTTGTAGGCGTAGAAGGAAGTTTTATTTATCCTTTTCGAGATCCCACTTCTGAATTTTTGGCGCCAACCAAAAATTCAAACACTTTCAGATTTTCACTAATATTTATTCCAATAATAACCTTAGTTTAGATGCAAAATACACTTTATTCTACCACATGACTTGTTCCTTTGCCAGCTGGCTAACAAATACCACGAGTTAAACGAGTAACGAGTTCCGTCTCTGCCGTTCCCCGCGCTTTAGTTCTGCCGGAAGCGCCAAGGCGGCAAAACCGGAAAGCGCAACCATTTTATTAAAATAAAATAATGTATTTACATTTTCATAATCAGTAATATTTAAAATGATTAATAAGTTATTTCACAACATTTAGAATTTAGCTTTTATAATAATTTACAATTTGACATTACATTATCCAAATCAGTAACGATTAAGAATCGATTTTAAAGTAGTCAAATGTACTTGTTTTTATTAATAATTTACTAGATTTGTTAACGTAACATTTATAATTAATGACGCTTATTATTAATAGATTACTAACATTCTTATTTATAATTAATAACGCTTACAAGAAGAAGTCAAAATCCAGTCTCCAGAGGTGCAGCAGTGCACCGAGCATCTCCCGAAGGACAGGTCTCCAGCAGACCAGTGGTAGCGCTTCGGTTAACCTCTACGAAAACAACCCTGGAACGGTCGAAATAATCGGCTTAGTCCAGGTTCAGGTGGTCTGGCTGCGTACATTACTAGGTCTTCGTTTCTTGGGGTCAACTATGCTGAACGAGGCCTTTTTCAGTTAAGCCCCAAGGAAGTAGATGTGGCAGACAGTATGTTACAAAAGATTGACATTAAAGTAATAAGTAAAAGGTTAAGAGTTACAAGAAAAGTACAAGTGTGAAAGACCAGAAGGTTCGTACATTAAGTTTACCAATATAAAATTACAGCGCGTAAAAAGCATAGTTTTAAAAGTATTTCACCAGTTGGGTGTAAATTATCACGAAATCAAGGGAGTACAAAAGTGGTATAAAACCGGTATATACTAAAAAGTCAAGTCATTGCGAAGCGTTGTCAAGCGTTTGCTGGTATGACTAAATGCAACCAACAAGCATAATTTGACCGTATTAACTTTCGCAATGACTTGCTATATGAATTTACTACAAGCGAAGTTAAAATTAACAAAATCAGGAAAAAAAATGCACCGGGTGATATTGCAATCAGATCTGCAATATCAAAAACCTGGCAAGTTAGAGGCACAGTAAGAAGTTACACACAGATTATAGATAAATATAAAACAATCAGTTCGTGGATTCACGAGAGGACATAGTTTTCCCACCAAAATATTACGGCCTGATAGCCAGTAGATACAAGAAGCAATTTAGAAGTCATACGAAACTTTACCTAATATTGGGTTTTTTTCACTACACAGGGTAATATTTGAAGATAAAATTTACTCGTACAATGGTTTGTCCAAAATTACTAGAAAAACGGTTTAGAACCGTTATCCCAGCAAGGACGAAAATCACCTAGCCAAAACCAAAAAGATGACTCACAGACTCATTCGTCTCCTTTCTCGGTGTTATCTGTGATGGTTGCATTCAAAATTCTTGCGTGACGACCACCCATCCTGTTTCAATCAGAACTTGTTATTACAGCCATTTGAACGGTGCGTTGGAGTCGATATTGCCATGAAAATTTGACTGCAAAAGTCATATTGGCTTAGTAAAATTTTTGTTTAAGATTCTAAATTACATAACGTGTAGAATGAACATACATACTACTATTTCAAAGACAAGAATTATTTAAAATCTTAATAAGGCATAGCATTTTAAGGTTACGTATTTCTTTGTTTATTATCGACTGTTTATTTTATTGGTTATTTTATCGTGAAAGTGGACTTATTGTGTTGATACTACGTGAAAACCTTCGAAACGGAATGAAAGCAAAGTGAGGTCAAGTGAGATGGTACTCTCCATTTTATCAGCAAATTTATTTTATTGCTCTTATGTATTAACAACGCAAGTTATCAAGGAAGAAAACAAATTAATCATTAGTTACAATGGATCTCCCCAATGACATTCATATAAAATAATTTAATTGGGTTTTCCTACGTAGTTATTATTCCTATTTAAAGTTCACAATAATAATATATCCATAATAACATATATTCCTTCTAAGTGGGTCCTAGCCATTAGGCCAACCGGTTGGCATTTATATCTATACCTTTAATTTTTATTTTATTTATACCTATTAATAAAGCAGTGACAAAAAGTTTGTACAACAAGGATAAATAAAAAATAGGTTTAGGGGACTCAAAATAAGCCACTGAATAAGAAATCTTTTCTATCTGTGGTCTGTTCGCGCATCACGTAAAAAATACTAAACCGATTACAATGAAGTTTTCATTATTGGATAGCTAAAGGTTTGATTTAAAAACTGGTGTACTTGGTATCTTAATCCGATGACTAGAAGCCGAGCAATAAATAAATAAATAAAGTTTTTTTTAACTTTAAACGGTTTTATATGCACTAAAAGCTAAAAACTAAAATGGAATCGTGTAGCGAGTCAAATTTCTATTCCTCAGGTTACGCTACGCCCAATGTTTTTATTTTTTAAGCTTTAATCTATACTTATAATAAAACTGTAACAGGTCCAATTCTGTACATTGAAGATATTTTGCAATTTTTTTTGGAGGCAGTTCTGTATTTGATACTGAAGCCAAAACTGTAAAAAAAAAACATTTTTGTCTATCTGTCTGTCTGTATCTTGGCTAGGCATCACGCCGAAACTACTGAATGAATTCAAATGAAACTTGGCATAATTTGAGTTCATACTACGAGGTAGGACATAGGATACTTTTCATCCCAAAAAGTTAAAGGCTTCCCGCAGGAAAGGGGTTGAAAGATTTTTATAAGAACACGTATCACACTGAAACTACTGCACGGATTTTGATGTAACTTGGCACAGTTATCTATATTACTTATACTGTAACGGGTCCAATTCTGTACATTGAAGATATTTTGAAATTTATTTTTGGAGAGTACTCTATATTTAATACTGAAGGCAAAACTGTATTTTTTTAAATTTTTGTCTGTCTGTCTATCTGTCTGTCTGTCTGTCTGTCTGTCTGTCTGTCTGTCTGTCTGTATCTTGGCTAGGCATCACGCCGAAACTACTGAATGAATTTAAATGAAACTTTGTATGATTTGAGTTCATACTACGATGTAGGACATAGGATACTTTTCATCCCGAAAAATGAAAGGGTTCCCGCAGGATGAGGGTTTAAAGTTATTTAAAAAACCCCTAACCACTCTGAAGCTACTGGACGGATTTTGATACAACTTGGCACAGTCATTTGAGAATATATTAATCCCGAAAAATAAAGGGTTCCTGCGGGATACGGGTCCAAAGTTATGTTAAGCATGAAGTAATACCTTTTTTTTCTTTGGGCACTCTTTATTCGATTCTGAAGCCAAAACATTATATATTTCATTTTTGTCTCTCTGTCTGTCTGTCTGTATGTTTGTACCTTGACCATGCATCACGCCAAAACTACATGAAACTTGGTATGATTTGAGTTTATACTACGAGGTATGACATTGGATACTATTCATCCCAAAAATTAAAGGGTTCCCGCAAGATACTGGTTTAAAATTTATTTAAAAGAATACGTATCACGCTGAAACTACAGGATGGAATTTGATGCAACTTGGCACAGTCATAGTATATATGATGGGTTAAAATTGAAGTTACTTTTATTCCCGAACAAATAAAGGGTTCCACCGGGATAGGGGTCTAAATTTATCGTAATTTTGAAGTAATAAATATATATTTTGGAGGGTACTCTATATTGTATACTAATACTGAAGCCAAAACCTTTTTTCTTCATTTTTCTGTCTGTATGTCTGTCTGTCTATAACTTGACCGCGTATAACGCCAAAACTACTGCATGTATGTAACTGAAACTTGGTATGGTTTGAGTTCATACTGCGATGTAGGACATTGGATACTTATCATCCCGAAAAATTAAAGGGTTTCCTCCAGGAAATTTGTTTTAAATTTATTAAAAAAACACGTATCACGCTGAAACAATTTGACGGTTTATGGTGCAACTTGACACAGTCATAGTTTATATGATGGTTTAAATTGAGGATAATTTTTATCCCGAAAAATAAAGGATTCCTGCGGGACAGGTGTCCAAAGTTATGTTAATTCTGATGTAATAAATAATATTTTATGGAGGGTACTACCCTATATTCGATACTGAAACCAAACTGTTATTTTTAAAAGGTTTTTTTTTTACTTGCAATTTTTGTATGTATGTATGTTTGGTTAGGTTAAATCTCGCAATGTGAATTAGAACCACTTCCTCTTGTCAGACGAAGTTGAATTTTTACATGTTGTTTTATTTCCAATGACAATTCATTTTTATGGCAAGCATGACCTGAATCGATATCCAGGATTAGCTCTAGATAAAGGAACTCTTCAACGGTCAACAGCATAGTCACAAAATATTGTTTACGCATCTTATTATAATAGCCGCTTTTAAGTTTTACCATGAAATGGTTGCTGCACTCAGGATTGGGTCCTGACTAGGGAACTCCTCAACGGTTAGCAGCACAGACACGAAATATTGTACTTTTACGCATTTAATGATGATAGCCAGTTCTAAGTTTCACCATGACATGGTTACTGCATAAAAAGTTTATTTTTAAACGTTTTTTATGCATATACTAATTTTAATTTTTGTCAGTTAAAAGGATACTTATTATCCCGTAAAAAAATAAGCGTTCCTAAGAGATAAGGATCCAAAGTTATGTTAATTTGAAAGTAAAAAATATCTATACGTATAATAAAGCAATAAGTACAAAAAAGTCTGTAAAAGAAGATAAAAAAATATGTTTAGGGTACTTAAAATAAGCTACTGATTAAGAATATAACATTTAAAAAAAACGTGTCTGTCTGTTCGTTTTTTCACGCATCACGTAAAAACTACTGGACCGATTGTGATACGGTTTTCTTTTTAGAATAGTTTAAGGTCTTACTTAAAAATGAAGTTACTTCGTATCTAAATCTGATGAGTAATAGCGGATAAAAATATATTTTTTACGGGACGGAAGGAATTTTGATCAAATGCTGGTATATTGGTATTTTTGGTAATGGAATTATGGCTGGAATTTATGGCTGGAATAGCACTTAGATTATTTTTAACCTAAAGAGGACCACGCGTGCGAAGCCGCGGATACAGCTAGTAGTATATATGATGATTGAAAATTAAGAGTACTTTTTATCCCGAAAATATAAAGAGTTCCTGTGGGATAGGGGTCCAATTTCTGTAAATTAAAGAAATTTAGTTTTTTTTATGGAGTCTGTTTTATATTCGGTACTGAAGCCAACCAAACTATTTTATTTTTATTTATTTTCCGTCGGTATGTCTGTCCGTATGTCTGTCTGTATATTGGCATAGTATAACGCCGAAACTACTCAATTAATTCAAATGAAATTTGGTATGATTTGAGTTCATACTTCGAGGGTGGACATAGGATATTTTTCATCTCGAAAAATTTAAGGGTTTCCGCAGGATAGGGGTGGAAAGGTATTTAAAAGAACACATATCACGCTGAAACTACTGAACGGATTTTGATGCAACTTGGCACAGTCAAAGTTTATATGATGGGTGAAAATTAACTTTACTTTTAATCCCGAAAATATAAAGTGTTCCTGCGGGATAGGGGTCCAAATTCTGTACATTGAAAATATTTAGTAAAAAAAATTTGGAGTCTGTTTTATATTCGGTACTGACGCCAAAACTGTTATTTTTTTGTGTGTCTGTCTGTGTGTCCGTCTGTCTGTCTATATTTTGGCAGCATATCATGCCGAAACTACTTAATGAATTCAAATAAAACTTGGTATGATTTGAGTTCATACTATGAGGTAGAACATTGGATACTTTTCATACCGAAAAATTAAAGGGTTCCCACAGGATAGGGTTTGTAAGTAATTTGAAAGAACACGTATTCCGCTGAAACTATTGCACGGGTTTTGATGCAATTTGACACAGTTTGTATAATGGGTGAAAATTTAGGATATCTACTTTAATCGCGAAATAAATATGGGTTTCCTTCGGGATATGGGTTCAAATTCTGTACATAGAAGACATTTTGTTTTTTTTTATGTTTCGCTGTATTCTATACTGAAGCAAAACTGTTTTTTTTTTTCTTTTTTTTCTTTCTTTCTTTCTGTATCTTGGCCGCGCATCACGCCACTGAAACTACTGAATTAATTTAAATGCAACTTGGTATGATTTGAGTTGATACTACGAGGTAGGACATAGAATACTTTTCATCCCTATAGTATAGTATAGTAGTAGTACTATAGAACTCTATATTCGATAGTGAAGCCATAACTGTTTTTTTTCATTTTTATCTGTCTGTCGGTCTGTATCTTGACCATGCATGACGTCAAAACTACTGGATGAATTCAAATGAAACTTGGTATGATATGAGTTCATACTACGTGGTAAGACATTGGATACTTTTCATCATGAAAAATTAAAGTGTTCCCGCAGGATAGGGGTTGAAAGTTATTTGAAAGAACACGTATCACGCTGTAACTACTGGACGGATTTTGATGAAATTTGGCACAGTCGTCTATCGATACTTATAATAAAGCAATAGGTACGAAAAAGGCTGCACAAAGAAGTCAAATAACAAAAATGGTCTAGGGTACCTTAAAATAAGCTAAGGAACATATTTTTTTGTTTTTTTCGTGTATTTCTGTCTGTTTGTCTGTATTTTTGTGCATCACGTAAAAAACAACTGGGCCGATTGCTATGCGGTTTGTAGGTTCAATGTAGGATAGCTTAGGGTTTGAATTAAAAACTGGTGTAATTGGTATCTCAATTTGGCGATTAAAAGCCGAGCAATAGATAAAAATATTTGTGACGGCTGAAGAAATGTTGATCAAATGTTGGTATATTGGTATTTTCGGTCCTGGAATAGCACATTATCGTACTTTTAATCTAAAGAAATGACCACGCCTTTGAAGCCTCGGGTACAGCTAGTTATATATAAAAACAAAAAATGAACTTTGTGTTATTTACAAAGTTTTAGTTTTTTATTTAGTTATTTCTAAAGTCTGTTCTGTGTGTTTTATATGTCAAGCCACAGGTCAGCCCTTTCATTTTTCCATATAGAGGAGATTGAAAAAAAAGAAGTAATCCAGCATTTTGTGATGGCGGCCATCTTGGATATGTAATTTTCATGGTGTACTATATTCTACTTCTTTTTTACTTATTCTTCTTCACGTCATCCATATCACAATGCCTGAAAACAAAAGTCTTCAATCAGTGCGTCCTACTGGTTTTAACCTGCGGAGCCGATACTCACGGTTGAACTAGTCTACAAATTTAAGGTCACTCAGCGAGCTATGGAGCGAGCTATGCTTGGAGTATCTATGAAGGACAACATTCGTAATGAAGATATCCAGAGAAGGCAACCTACATAGCTTAAAGGATAAGCAACTAAAGTGGCAGTGAGCTGGTCACATTTCCCGAGGAACCGATAACCGTTGGGGTAGACGAGTTCTCTAGTGAAGACCACGTTTAGGCTAACGTTGTGTAGGACGCCCAGCGGCGAGGTGGAGTCACGACCTGTGGAAAGCGTCTGGAAGAAACTGGAAGAGGAGAGCTGAATACCGAGCTCAGAGTCGTATATTAGGAGAGGCCTACGTCCAGCAGTGGATAGTTATAGACTGATGATGATGATAATGATGATATTTTACTAGTTAAGCCCTTTCATTTGATTACCATATTGAGGGTGTTGAAAAAATATAAGTAATCCACCATTTTGTGGAAGCGGCCATCTTGGATTAACAATTATACTGAATATAAATAATTGTATTGTCATCAGAACTAACGGTTTGTATCAAATTTCAGATCAATCGGTCAACAGGAAGGGGGTAAAATTACAATTACTAGATTTGACCCAAACAAAACAAAAAACAAACTGGGCAAGCTAAATAAAACCGTACTGGCGGCTGAACGAAATGTGGTATTTTTGAATTAAAAGGGTTTTGATCCTGAAATAACACATAGATTACTTACTTAAGCTAGAAAAATGACTACGCGGGCAAAGCCGCGGGCACAGCTAGATAATTGGTCTCTGTTTTGGCTTGGGCAATAATGCTTTCGTATGTCCGGATCTCTGTTCTCCTCTACGGGTCGCATTTCTAAACCGATGTAGACGAAACTTGGTATGCAGGTTGAACAAATTTTTATCATTTTATAGTCTTCGCGGATTTTTGATTGGGTGGGTACTTCCCCCAAAAAGGGGCAAATAGGAGGCTTCTGAATATCTCCGCCTTATTAGATCTAATTTCGATGGTTTTTTTTTTTTAAAGTAGTGCCTTTAAATTGGTCTCATTAAAAGGTCTGATAAGGGTCTTTGGCATGATAAGCAGAATAGCTCCTCAAAATACAGTAAATTTCACACTTTTAGGTTTTCACCAGTGGTATCAGCCTTTTACCTTCTAGGCAGGGACTGATGGAGCACTTTGCTTATTAAGGTTAGTTTTACAATAATGCAACTACATGGCGCTACTGTGCAGTGTGCACTGCTAGATTGTTTGAAAAAAGTGTGTACGACCGAGGTCTACAGCTCACAGAGCAACTAATAAGGAAAGATAAAATTAGTAGGTACTTTATTTGGAAAAATAGAACAACAACAATTTCTTACACAAAATGATTATACTCACGCAATTACTCTGTTTTAACGCAAGGAGGTTGAATTATGGTTACTATTTCGTGTATTATTAGCATAGACGGACGGCTGATTGGTCTAGTGGCTAGTAACCCTAGGAACGAAATCAAACAGTCGCGGGTTCGAATCCTGCAA
The DNA here is from genome assembly GCA_946251855.1 of Alsophila aescularia. Classification (NCBI taxonomy): domain Eukaryota; kingdom Metazoa; phylum Arthropoda; class Insecta; order Lepidoptera; family Geometridae; genus Alsophila; species Alsophila aescularia. The sequence continues at coordinate 35,604,240 of OX276384.1, forward strand.
GATGCAATCATTTGTGTGATGAGCAGAAATGTTTGTTTCTGAGTGATGGATGTTGATATCCGTATTTAGGTATTTTTATCCGTTATCTAGTGCCCATATTACAGGGTATCCTAGTTTGGGGCTAGGTAATTGGTGTGGAATTGTCCCGAATATATTTATATTTATATCAACATAGTTTAGGTTTTACTCATCTTACATAAGTTCTATCTTTCGATAGTTTGACAAAAAACATACTGCATGCAACAATAGCCTGTCAACTGCAACTGTGTCATACCACTTTCTCAGAAACTCTCATAACTATTAGTGAACAATACCTACCGATTATTTTTTTAGCCATTCACTTTGTACAATGAGTTATCACATGACCTACTAGTGTTTTGCAATGTTGATAGCAATGTTACCAGACTGTGGAAATTTCGTTTTAAAGAAGGTAGATTTTGACGGTGTTGGAAGAATTCATCATCATGCAGGCTATATTACGTTTCCACTGCTGCGACACAATTCTTAGAGAGAGAGGATAGGTCATAATCCAACAGGTTGTTTCAGAGCATGCTGAATGTCCTTGTTGTTTGTATGGGAAATGTATAGAATCGAAGGGCAGGGGTTGAGGAGCAGTGGGGGTGGAGGAGGTTGGGTTGGAGGGGGTCAGGGGAAGAGAGAACTGTCCCATGGAAAATCTCACCCACAGCTGAGACGCGTATTTTTTTTAAGACTTATTTTTGTTTACGTGAACCAAAACGCAATTTTCAGGATTTTACAGGATTTATTTAAGATTTTACTGTTTTGTTTTTTTTGTATCGTGAAATGGAACGTAATCAAGTTATTGGTACGGAGCCTAGGACCAAACCAGGTATCGTTGGATTCTAAGTTGCACTACTGAACCGTTTACTATCGCTGGTCCTTGTGATTTTGAGGTTTTTCGATTATAATCGTACCTCTTCAACCTCTTCATTTCAATTAATTTTCTAAATCCTAGGTTCTTGTAAGATATTAGTTATAAGGTTATCCATTGTCACGTTTCTTAGTCATGTTTTTTCTTTAACTCTTGTTGTACCTAATTATGTGAAGATTTGGTGTTTATTTGCCTATGTGTCTACATCAGAGATCATGCAGAAAACATTGAGCACCAGAAAGCATGCTTTAACTAGAAGTATAAACATTAGAAACGGGAAATTTACCATGATAACAATTTTACTGTGTTCCCGATATATCGGCACTGTTGCAAGCGCCATGATCACGGATATCTGAAGTAACTGCGGGTGAATGGATACGTTTTTACGAGCATAAAAAATGGTCTACCCTCGTTCTCACTTATTTTAATTCTAAAGTTTGTGATCATGTTAGTTTTAAAACTTACTAGGCACTTTTTTAAATATTCACACAATTTCCTGGAATCAAGTAAATTTATAGGGCAATACTGGTTAGTGTTATTTGTTATTCTGTGTACTAGTTACTATTATTTAACCACAATGCCTTGTGGTTGGGAATCCGGAAAAAACAGGTAAACGTGGGAATATTTTATGAATTTTCTACTGTGTTGGGGAGTTTCCAAGTTATTATTTTAGTACCTACTTTGTGTTTAAGGAAAAAAATACATTAGTGGGTTACAATAAATGTAGCCCGGTCCCAAATTTTTTTTTTTCTTTTTTTTTTATGAATGCCATGCAACTTTTTTTTTACTTTTTATTCTTACTGTCTTAGTATTCGTTTGACCACGATCTCACTTGATGGAAAGCGATGATGTGGTCGAAAGCGTAGAGCGCTTGCCTGGTAGATCACTTGACTTGAACACAACTGTGTTATAATTTACCGGAAACACTGACGAGGGCAGGGCATCCTCCTCCTTTGCAGTTCTTATAATAAATGAAGAAGCGTAACCCTTTGTTCTTGGAACCCTGCGCACTGCCTGGGCACTGCACAGAATATGTGCGAAAATAGGAATCATTAGGTACCTACATAAAACCCAAAAAATTGCGTCACCTGACTGTAATGTTTAACCACAAACCGGAATTGTAAAGTAATTAATGCATTGACTCCACAATGTATTTTAAATGTAATTTTATTGATTTTATTGGATTATGTGATTGAGAGTTATATATATGATTTAGCAAGATTTTGGTGACGAGAGAATCGTTTACATTGGATCTCATGCCTATCACCAATCTCCAGCAAAGCTCTCACCAAGTTGGAAATCCAATTGTAAAATTATTATTGGTATACGAGTCTGATAAAAAGAAACGGTTAACCCAATTGTACCTCAACAGATACTCATTCTATCATGAACTCTAATGACAGCATATCTTTAATCTAACAAAATCCAATACCAAAGTCCAATAACGTTTGAAATCTTTTATCAAAAAATCTAAGGTCAGCTCTGCACTATCAACCTTGCATTAAATTCAGACACAACAATAAGTTAGAACTTCACGGTGTCAAAATACACTGGCCTTTAAAACTTAGTACCACACTTATAAAATTAATAGAGTTTTTATTAAATTGCTTGGTTCGTACTCATCGGATTGAGATACCAAGTACGCCAGTTTTTAAGTCAAAACCTAAGCTATCCAGCAATGAAAATTGCATTGCAATCGATCCAGTATTTTTAACGTGATGCAAATGCAAAGGATATATGTATTTTTGGCATAAATGAAAAATACGTTGACAGATAGACATCTTCTTGTATTTTTATCGTGATATATCTATAATTTAACATGCATCTTCTATTGATGCTTATAAAAGTCAAGTAAAAGCTTACTACCTTTCACACTAGCTACTTTTTTCTCACATCGTATATATATGATTATGTATGTATAATGTATATATTTATGTATATATTTGTATGGTTGTTATGTTTTGGTATTTAGTTCTCATTTATATTTAAGTAGATATAGTTATGTTGTTGTTGTAAGAAAAACCACCGTTCGTAATTTGTTTTGTTAATCCTTTCTATGCACGGTTGTCTGGAAGAAATCGCTTTAAGCGATAAGACCGCCAATTGTAACATCTTATTGTTAGATTAAGTTTATTAATTGAATATTTCTGGATTGTGGTGTTTCAATAATAGAGTTCATCTATCTATCTATCTATCTATCTAGCTACAACATACATTTATTTTTGTTTTATCGTAAAACCGTATTTTGGCAACTATGGGGTTCGCAAGCATACAACCAAGAAAGTACTGGGACAGTTATAAAAAACTGTGAAATCTATAATATTTAGATAAATAAATCAAAAATCTTTTAATTAGCACATTTTCATTGATACGAGTTCATCTGATGATCAATCAAAAATATGGTTTACGGTTTGATGTAAAACTGACACCAATATTGACCGTGTCTCACAAACTTTACGTGCCCCGGCGGTCATGCAATGCAATTCCATGTTCGTTTAAACAAACAGCTATTTCGAAGTGTAAGAAACCTTTCCTGAGCTCAAACTAGTCTTGTTTGTGAAACTATTTGGAAGCCTCATTAGTTTTAAGGACAAATTAGTTTACTTTGTTACTTTGAGAAAGTTACAGGGAACTTTTAGTTACGGGTACTATTAATCAGGACTTTGGAGTCAAGGTGAACGGGCTGTGATGAATTAGGTAAACAGATTTTTTAAATTGTAACATGGCTTGACTCTACAAAGTACTGTTATTGTGAGCGATTACAACATAACGAAGAAACATATTCTTATATTATTAGTTTCAATAATTTCAACTTATTTTTTAAGTAGAACTAATTGAATCAATTTCATCTAGTACGTTCAACTTTAAAAAAAATATTATTAAAACACATGTAGTATCGCCATCCAGCCTCACCATTTTATGCACAATTTGAGAGAAAAAAGTTGAAGAAAACCTCCTTGCTTCATTAAAATCTTCCCATATTTTCCTATTTCTAATTATGTCGTTTGCTTATGTATAATAGAAATACACTGGCCATCAAAACACATTAAGTACCACACGTTTAAAAATAATAGAGTTTTTATTAAGTTGCTTGACTCTTACTCAACGGATTGAGATATCAAGTATATCAGTTTTTATGCCATAATCTAAGCTATCCATCAGTGAAAATTAAATCAGTCCAGTAGTTTTATTCAAAACTTAGTACCACACTTTTAAAATTAATAGATATATACATTTTATAAATTGCTTGGCTCGTCGGAATTAGATACCAGGTACACCAGTTCTTATGTCAAAACTTAAGTTATTCAAAAGTTAAAATCACATCGCAATAGGTCCAGTAGTTTTAACGTGATGCGCGAATGTATGTTCGTATGTTAAAAGTGTGGTTCTATGTTTTTAGGGCCAGTGTATTTAGCCTATTGTCTGGTTGAACTTACAGTTGAACTTGGTGTAATAGTTCTTCTCAATTAGCAGATTGAGTCATTTTGTTCACCGTCGTGCGTTAGAGGTTATTATTTTTTCGGAAGTTGATTAGTGCAATCTCATAAAACGAAGTGATTATACCTACTCATTATAATTTTATAGGTGCTTTAAAACACGACTTGATAGTAAAGCATTAACTATATTTTACTAAAACATAAACAATGTTACTACTTGAAGCTTCATTATCAACTCCATACTCCATTAGCTCGGATAGAAAAAAAAGAACCTCTCTTCCTGCATACTCCCCACTGGTTAATTATCGTTTTATAAGGGTTCTGTATCAAATGGAAATAAACGGAATCCGCAAATAAATGAATAAAAATATTTCAACTAACAAAAATGTGGTGTTGATTTTAATTGCCTAAATTCAGGAACATGCGTTTAGCAAAATTTGCAGAAGACAAGCAAAGGCTATCACTGAAAACATATTTATTTTGGCAGGCTGTACTCGATACTAGTCCATGAAGTAATAGTAAAATGAAGTATAAATACATATTCAAAACTGTGTGTGCCCATGTGCAAAGTTTGTAAATACATATATTATTATTTTTGGGTTTTTTTTTGTTTGTGAAGTCTTGCCAGTACATATGAAAGCTGAATAAAGTTTATATAGGGAACAATATTTTCGGTCAGAAATATAAATTAGATAAAACACACCTTAACTATTACAAACATGTTACCTCGTTTATCAAAATTCAACCAAGTTTTTAGTTGTAACACATAACCTATACTTTGCTTCGCTGAATTTGGGTAAAAAAAGAAAAACTTATGACAGACGAATCGTTTGATACCTCGTTTGTAGAAATCGGACCAATAGGGGCGATGCCATGGTGCAACATCCACATACCCGAATACATAAATGTATACAAACATACATACATACATACATACATACATACATACATACATACATACATACATACATACATACATACATACATACATACATACATACATACATACATACATACATACATACATACGAGTACATGCATAGAATGTTAAACTCAATACCCTCCCGTTGCTTCACCGTACTCTGGTAAAAAGAACTTTACAATATTGCAAGTAAAAATAAGAGAAAACTTTACGTACAATTACAAAATAACAGAAATAAAGAAAAATATGAAGAGTATAAAAAATACTGAAAAAGGCTTAAAACAACTATATATATGTCTAGAAAAATTGCTAACATTAGATACGTAAACAGAAGTGCAAATAAAAGTAAAGCTACGCGAAGAATTATAAAAAACATACATCACAATCAAATACAATTAAAACGACAATAGAATGCATATATATAAAAAATGAGAATATAGTGGAACCATTGTCTATGGCCTCGGCTATAAACAATTACTTTGTCGAACAAAATAAAATGATTGATGAAAATATACCACAAAAAAATTGAACCACTAACATATATTATAAACTTGACAATTGAAACTGGATGTTTCCTCAAGACCTCAAAAAAGCATTGGTTAAACCTCTCCATAAAAAAGGCTTTAAAAAGATGTAGGAAACTACAGACCTATAGCCATATTACCCAGTTTCTCCAAAGTATTTGAGAGGGTTATTTATAATAGAATAATATCATTTTTAGACCAGAATAATTTACTCAATAACGACCAATTCGGCTTCTGTAAGGGGAAAAGTACATCACCAGCTATTTTCAAAATGTTAAAACAAGTTTGGGAGGAAGTTTACAATATAAAAACAGGTATTGCTTTATTATTAGATCTCTCAAAAGCATTCGATTGTGTAGTTCATAACATTTTGCTCAACAAATTAGGAGCAATTGGGATACGTAGAACGCCCTTAAATTTACCAGAATCTTACCTAAGTAATAGAAGTCAATCAACATTGTTGGAAATTTACAATAAAAACACCAAAACTGTGGAACAAGTACAATCTGCCTTCCAAAATATTACCTTAGGAGTCCCACAAGGTAGCATTCTTGGACCCCTACTGTTCCTAATATATGTTAATGAATTACCTCTTATCACTAAACACCTAAGCATCATGTTTGCCGATGACGCCACCATTTTTATTCCTCAAAATAATGAAACTTATAATTTAGAAACAGAAATCAACAACACTTTAGAAACTGTTATGAATTGGCTTAAATCAATTAATCTTACGGTAAATATAGAAAAAACTAAATTCATACAATTTAAAAATGGCTCCTTTGCAACTTGATATATAAAACAAAGGCAACAATATTAAAATGATTGACGAAACAAACTTTTTAGGAGTAACGCTAGATTCCCACTTAAATTGGAAAGCTCATTTAGGCAAAGTAAATAAAAACATATCAAAATACTGCTATGCCCTATCAATGCTGAGTTATAACGCCATTGCAGCAAATGCTTACTATGGTTATGTATATCCTCAGTTCAGATACGGTATAATCTTCTGGGTAAATTCTGTTGATGTGCAGTCAACATTTGTTATGCAAAAACGTTGCATAAGAAGTATATTTCATTTAAAAAGGACAGATTCTCTTCGAAGCTATTTTAAGGATAAGAAAATTCTTACCCTAACAGGAATTTACATCTTAGAAATATGTACTTTTGTAAAAAATAACGCTGAATATTTCTATAACATACAATCCAGTCGTGCCGATAATCTTCGCAATAAATATAAGTTTAACATCTGTATTCCTAGAATTAATAATACAAAGTATTACAAAAGTTCCTTTGTCGGTGCCATCCGAATTTACAATCATTTCCAACGCACGTAAAATCTATAACTGGCATTCAATTTAAAAATCAACTCAAGGAATGGCTATTGAATAAAGTCCATTACAATTTAAATGAGTTCTTTGATGTCAACTAGATCTCCAAATATTAATAAATTTACTCTGTGTCTACTGTATACCTATAATGTGTGTAGATTTAGTTTAACGTAGTAGTGTAATAATAAACTGTTATACTTTAGTTAATATTGTACGTCTGGAATGGACAAACTGTTGAAACAAATTTATATTTTAAGATATAAATGTACACAGTTTTAAACAATAAATTTATTCTTATTCTTATTCTTAATAATCAATACCTCACTTGATTAACAGCTTGCCAAAGAATATACAAAATAAAATATCCCAAATATATACGTCTTTTAAAACAACAACGAAAACGACTTCTATCCATTGTCAAAATTATATTCGCGCCTAGTCCTCAAGATTTATATGTAAACACATGTAGTAATGCCTCCTGCCCCCAACATTTTATGCACAAGTTGAGAGAAAAAAGTAGAACAAAATCTCCTAGCTTCATTAAAACCTTCCCGTATTTTCCTATTTCTAGTCATGTCAACTCGAAGCACGTGATTTACAGCCACAATATATGCTAGTTGTCAACATAGACGTCACACACTGCCCGTTGGAGAACTAATTCAACGACTAATCCTACCAAACGGTCGTTCCAAAGCCACTGAAAACATAGTTAAATATTTAAACGGGACTTAATCGCGCTGAAAACTTAATATTTATTTACCTCGACGTTTCGATCAAGTTGCATTGAAGTTGCATTGGTGTATTCTCGTGACCACGATCAATGCAACTTGATCGAAACGTCGAGGTAAATAAATATTAAGTTTTCAGCGCGATTAAATCCCGTTTAAATATTTAACTATGTGTTCGAATCGCGAAAGCTTAAAAGTTACGACTGAAAACAGTTTAAAAAAATAGTCATATTTACAAATTTTATCAGAGCGTAGTAAATTTAAGATCTATAACGATAATTTTGACACAATCTCAACAATATCGGTTTTTGGTCAGAATAGATTATATTTTTGAGTTCCAAGTTGACGTTGATTAAACTATGATTTTTGTCATCACAAATTAATTTGTTATAAGAATGTTATAAATAGGAACAAACTTCTGCATTGATGATATAACCGTTATCTAAAAGGTACATATGTTATATGTTATATATCAATCTTGAGAATTAGGCGCGAATATAATTATTGTTTAAACGAACCTACCTGTAAGTAAAGTTCTGCTACCATAATTACAGGAGCCCCTAGTCCGAAGAGATTATACAAATCCCTATATTTCATATTCCCAGTTTAAAGACTATTGCGATAATATTATCAATTAATGCAGGTTTTTCAGCTCTAAACAAAATTACGTAACTAGAAATAGGACAACGCTGGAAGGTTTTAATGAAGCAAGGAGGTTTTCTTCAACTTTTCTCTCTTAATAAAATGGTGGGGCCTGGTGGCAATTCTACATGTGTTTATATAGAAATATCTTCGGACTAAGCGCTCCTATATTTATGACTAGCTGGACCCGCTGTTTCGCACGCGTGGTCATTTCTTCTTTTCATTTCATTTAGATTAAAATACCAATATACCAACATTTGATCAAAATTTCTTCAGACGTCAAAAATATTTTTATCAATTGCTCGGCTTCTAATCGCCAAATACCAATTAAACCAGTTTTTAAGTCAAACTTTAAGCTATCCTACATTGAAAACCACATAGCAATCGGTTCAGTAGTTTTTACGTGATGCACAAAAATACAGACAGAGAGAGGCAAATTAAAATAAAAAAAAGTTCTTTAGATTTAGGGTACCCTAGACCATTCTTTTAATTTGACTTCTTTGTACAGTCTTTTTCGTACCTATTGCTTTATTATAAGTATAGATAGATGACTGTGCCAAGTTAATTCAAAATCCGTCCAGTAGTTGCAGCGTGATACGTGTTATTTCAAATAACTTTCTACCCTTATCCTCCACTAATCAAAAAAAAAAAGTTTTTTTTTTTTTACTATTTCCTATGTATTTTTTTTTCTATGTCCTACCTCGTAGTATCAACTCAAATCATATCAAATTTCATTTAAATTCATTCAATAGTTCCAGCGGCGTGATGCGCGGCCAAGATACAGACAGACAAAGACACAAAAATGAAAACAATAACAGTTTTGGTTTCAATGTAGAATACTGCGAAACATTAAAAAAAACAAATGTCTTCTACGTACAGAATTTGAAACCATATCCCGAAGGAACCCCATTTTTTTTTCAGATTAAAATGTGTCTTTAATTTTCACCCGTCATATAATCTATGACTGTGCCAAGTTGCATCAAAATCCGTCCAGTAGTTTCAGCGTGATACGTTTTCTTTTAAATAACTTACAACCCAAATCCTGCGGGAACCCTATAATTTTTCGGGATTAAAATTATCCAATATCCTACCTCAAAGTATGAACTCAAATCGTACCAAGTTTCATTTGAATTCATTGTGTAGTTTCGGCATGATGCGCTTCCAAAATACAGACAGACAAACAGATGGACAGACAGACAGACAGACAGACAGAGAGTCAAAAATGAAAAAAAAAAACAGTTTTGGTTTCAGTACCGAATATAAAATAGACTCCAAAAAATAATATATAATATCTTCAATCGTCAGAATTTGGACCCCTATCCAGCAGGAACCCTTTATATATTTAGGATAAAAAGTGTCTTTAATTTTCACCCATCATGTAAACTATGACTGTGCAAACTTGCATCAAAATCCGTCTATAAATTTCAGCGTGATACGTGTTCTTTTAAATACCTTTCCACCCCTATCCTGCGGGAACCCTTAAATTTATCGGGATGAAAATTATCCAATGTCCTTCCTACCTCGAAGTATGAACTCAAATCATACCATGTTTCATTTGAATTCATTGAGTAGTTTCGGCGTGATGCTATGCCAAGATATATGTAGACAGACGGACAGACAGACTGACAGAAAAAAAGAAAATTTAAACAGTTTTGGCTTCAGTACCTAATATAAAACAGACTCCAAATAAAATTACTAATTTTCTTTAATTTACAGAAGTTGTACCCCTATCCCACAGGAACTCTTTATATTTTCGGGATAAAAAGTATCCTTAATTTTCAATCATCATATAAAATATAACTGTACCAAATTGCATCAAAATCCATCCAGTAGTTTCAGCGTGATACGTGTTCTTTAAAAAATCTTTCAACCCCTATCCTGCGGGAACCCTTTAACTTTTCGGGTTGAAAAGTATCCTATGTCCTACCTCGTAGTATAAGCTCAAATTATGCCAAGTTTCATTTGAATTCATTCAGTAGTTTCGGCGTGATGCCTAGCCAAGATACAGACAGACAGACAGACAGACAGACAGACAGATAGACAGACAGACAGACAGACAGACAAAAATGAAAAAAAATAGTTTTGGTTTCAGTATCAAATATAGAACAGCCCCCCAAAAATTTTTACTAAATATCTTCAATGTACAGAATTGCAATTGTTTTTTTTTTTTTTGATTTGTTTGTTACAGTTTTATTATAAGTATATAGATAGATAGAACTTCACTTACAGGTAAGTTCGTTACGGCAGGCTGAGCGAGCGCTGCACCGGACACATGCTAGGCGTAGATACCTATGCTACGTACGCTTACCTAACCATACTAGTCTTGTCATTCCTACTGACGAAGTAGGTTTCTCGCCCGTGCTCGTGTGCATTTCTATGATTGTTAACAGTTATATTTATGTTTTTGTTAGTTGTATGAGGACCCTAGTAATAAGACAAACCTTTCTAGGTTTACCGGTACTTGTAACCAAATAGTTAACATTTTTCTTTTTATGAAATAAATACAATAAATATTTAAAAGAAAACTCTTTAACAGCGTCTGGACAAGCGGTCACACACCAGCGTCCTTGAAAAAATGCCACTATTACTATAATCAACAAGGAAGGAGACAGCAAAACTTAATAACTATCGACCCTTATGTCTCCTTTCACAAAGAACATCGGTCAAAATGGACCTGACTTTATCTAGAGGTTGTGTAGAAATGAAGGTTTACTCAAAAAATGTAGTTATTTTTTGTTATATATAATTGTATAAACGTTTAACCTAGAAAACGAATTCAGAAAAGATATTACAATTTTTATTGAATCAAGGTAACATGCAAAGATTATGAATTACGATTACTGGGTAAGATGTTTGTTTCATTTGAAACGTCAAAAACCTTATATATTCTGTGGATAATTTGACATTGACCTCGGCACCCGTCTTCGATCTTTCCGAGTACAGTGCAACCTGCAGCCCGATTCCATAACTTGGCTTCAATCGAATTCTCAGTATCGCAGCCACTAATGCCTTGCGATAGAGTCGAATTTGCTATGAAAAAAGTGATAATCCGATTGTAGCCAAGTTATGGAATTGGGCCACTGACATTGGGGAAATTGTGACAGTCACAAGCGGTAAAAGAAATTGAAGTTGATGTCAGTGAAACAAACTTATCTGTGAAGTGGCAAAAAAGGAACTACAGCCACCACGAATGAGGTTCAAATGTTCTGTACTTTTTGTTTTTTGATTGATCTACTTATTGATTGACTGGAACACTCACGCCACCATTCAGTTCACACATAAGTTGGAGGCACCGTACGGAGTAATATGCACTCATAGACAACTGCATTATTACTCATAGATAAAGAGATCATCAGATTTTCAACGCAATATCGACTCGAACTCGTCGCATGAAGTGCACGTGAAAAACGAAAATTTGATTGCAACAAGTTATGGAATTTACCCACTGTGTATGCAGTTGTCTATGGATCTTTACCCATATATGACCCACAGATTAGAGAGTCATCATCATCATCATTTCAGCCTTTAGAAGTCAACTGCTACACATAGGCCTTCCCCAAAGAGCGCCACGATGAACGGTTTTGTGCCGCCTCCATCCGCCGACTCCCTGCGATTGCTACAATGTCGTCCGTCCATCGTGCGGGGGTCTCCCTACACTTCGCTTGCTTGTTCGTGGTTGCCATTCCCGAACCTTTATTCCCCAGTGGTTGTCGGCTCTGTAAACTATATAGCCTGCCCATTGCCACTTCAACTTGCAAATTCTGAGAGCTATGTCGATAACCTTGGTTCTTGTTTCTTGTTTTCCTCGTTACGGATCTTAACACGTAGTGAAACTCCAAGCATAGCTCTCTCCATTGCACGCTGCGTGACTTTGAGCTTATGTATGGGACGAATAGTTAGTAACCACGTCTAAGTGTCGTCATTGGCAACACGCACTATTTATAAACTTTCGTCTTGAGGCACTGTGGTATCTGTGACGAGATGTGGCGTAATTTTGCGAACGCTGCCCATCTGAGTTGGATTTGTCGGTTGACCTCTTTGTCGAAATTGGATCTACCCAGTTGGATCGTCTGACCCAAGTAGACATAGTGATCAACAGCTTCAATAATATCGTTCCCAACATAGACCGGCATGGGTGCGACATAGGCATTTGACATGATGTTCGTCTTATCCATGTTCGTTTTAAGACCCACCTGTTGTGACACAATATTGAAGTCACTGAGCATTGTGCTTAGATCTTCCAGGGTTTCTGCCATGATGACTATATCATCAGCAAATCGAAGGTGAGTGATGCATTCGCCATTGATGTTAATACCATATCCGTTCCAGTTCAGAAGCTTGAATATATCTTCCAGTGCAGAGGTGAACAGTTTCGGAGAAATAACGTCTCCCTGTCTCACCCCTTTTTGCAACTAGATAGAATTAGTGCTCCGATCCTGAAGACGGACAGATTAGACAGTAATATGTCTTTAATATGATCTTTGCAGTCGATCTTCGAGTTTGCTCATATACTTTGGATTTCCGTAGTTTTTAAGATCCTGGCTTTGTTATGACGAACTTAGATACCTACCGCTTATGACGACTACTATTTCTGTAGTACCAATTTCACTTTTCATTTTATATTTATTGGGTTCTGAGATTTCTGAGTACATTTCTAAGAATATTCATTATTCGTGGCTTTAAAAGTTGTAATAAAATATGTGATCACTACCCTACCTTACCTATGTGATATATAATACCTCATAACACAACTTATCGGCAATTCATAATTCTTAGACGAAGACTGTCGACGTTAGGTCCACGGTATTATGGAAAATGACCAATGTTCTTTAGAAACCGTTTGCTAGTCATTTGCAATCGACTTACATGTACTTGACAAATGCCAGCTGGTTGAACAAGCCGGATTTAATGGCGAGCATTTGACAGTGTAGAGCAAAAACAAAAAAAGTGATAAAAAAAAAACTGGGCCTTGTATAAATCTCTTTATCACTGTTCTATTGACGCTTCATACATGGATGTGCTACAAGAGTTCTATATTTCGGCAATGGTGCAAGTGAAACTGCACGACTTTACCAAACCTATTGAGATTAAGAGACAGGGTGAGACAAGGTGACACCATTTCATTCAAACTTTTTACGGCTGCCTTGGAAGAAGTCGTAAAAATGCTTAGATGTGTGAAATAAACATCAACAGTGTCTACCTGTCTCATCTTAACACGTTCATGGACGCGAATTCTATGGTATTCCTTATTGGTTACTTTTTGTGCCACGGATGCTATAGTATTCCAACTTTATTTATCATTTTTATGTCAAGGATGTAATAACATTCGTCTGTTCTATGCAATTTAGACATATACACGATTTGTGCCACAGAATGGCCAACCACCAATCCGCTACTGTCATATTTACCATACTTTTGCACAAATGCTATAGCATCCGTGTTTATGTGAAGATTTGCGCCTGCTATAGCAGTCATGTCATCCCGAACGCTATGGCATTCATGTTTGTAGGAAGATCTGCGCCTGCTGTCAGTGATGTCATCCCTGAACTATAATAAATATGCAGTGGGACATCAGCTGCTATAACAAGTCCATATTTTCTATAGAAATAACATGTGACAAACACGTGTGACTAAGTGTCCGTGAACGTGTTAAATTTGTAGATGACCTCGTCTTGTTTGCCGGAGATCTAGATGATCTCCAATGCATGCTGCATGACCATTCAGATGCGTCTTTGAAGGTAGGCTAAGGATGAATATGACCAATACCGGTTATGTCGAACATCTCAGGAATCTCAAATCTAATAATGGTTGGTAACAATAGCCTAGAGATGGTCAACCACTAAATGTCTCTTGGTCTTATTTTGTATCCTGGCAAAAAATGTCAGAGCAGAGAGATGTCTAGACGAATATAGCTTGGGTGAGCAGCTTTTAGAAAGTTGCACAACATTCTCAAGTTACTCCAAATTCACCATTGACTGAAAACTCGCCTGTTCAATCAATGTGTCCTGCCCATCATGAGCCGAGACGTGGACGCTCGTACTTGAGGCTGTGCACAAAATTAGACTAGCACAGAGATCCATGGAGAGATTCATGCTCAGTATCAAACTCACAGATAAAATCCGAAATGTCTCAATTCGGCGATGAATAAAACTTCGTGATGCCGGAACTACTGTTATAAGATTTAAATGGAACTGAACAGGACACATGTCCAGACGAATGGACGAAAGGTGGAGTAAGGCTGTGACTGAGTGGTAACCGAGGCAGAAGCGTTGGTCGTCCGGCAGCAAGATGACCTGACGATATTGTAAAAATCATCGATCATACCTGGAACTAGTTGGCACAGGACCGAGGCGAACGGCATGATAAAAGAGAGACCTGTATCCAGTAGTGGGTAAATAAAGACTGTGGATGATAATGATGAAATTAAATAAATAAATATTACCTTTTTGCATTGCACTCGTGGAGGTCACGTTCACCTTCAGTTTAAATCCCAGTTTTGAGGTGATTCGAGGTCTTATTAATAATAATAATAATAGTATGAGATCCTGAAAGTTTTAGGTAACGAATTTAACCGTTTTATTTACAGTTTGGATTCCACAGCTTTTTCATAGTATAGTAACTAAGTAGACGGAACCCTCAATTCGCAAAGGCAATTCGTGCTTACCGCACTTTTTCCATATCATAAGGACAATATACATGTGTTGTTTTCATGCAAGCTTGTTATTCGTATGAACAATACTGCGCTCTCAGCTAATGGGTACGAAGCTGGACTAGGTGTTCAGCCCATGTTAAAGGAATAAGCGATCGCTAGACTTCTAAATTCTAATCCTGTTGACAAGACCACATTAAATACACCAACCTCCATATGCAGCAAAAAACCATCTCGATCACATCAGCTTTGAAATAGAAAACCCACATCAAAATTGGTCCATTCGTTTGATAGCTACGATCCCGACCCCTCCCCCCCATTACAGCAAAGAACAATCTCGATCACTTCAGCTATCAAACAGAAAATAAAAGCGCATCAAAATCGGTTCATTCCTTTGGGAGGTACGATCCTGACCTTGGATTGGAGCAAAAAAACATATTATCTCAATGATATCAGCTTTCAACCGAGAAAATCGCATCAAAATTGGTCCATTTGTTTGGGACCTACGATGCCACAGACGGACATATACACCCTAAATATATTATAATACCCCTCTCTTTTCTCTTTTAAGAATACAGAGATGCGTACTTAATTCTTCTTAAAGTTTTTTTTAACTGTATAATGACAGGAGCAAGTCACTCGTCTGAAGGTAAGCGCTACGTTTTCCCTGAAATTGCAGTGCCACCTGTAACTGTAGTGGTAAATGTAGTGCTTTTTTAAAAATCTTTCAAGGTCACTGACCTCTCCGGTCACGAGGCCAGTTTTCGAGTTATTTCAGTCCTTTCACTGGTCTCGTGTAGAAAAACTTCTAATTGAAGATTTTTACACACTTAACTGTCTTCAAATGTATTCATACATGAGGCCAGTAAAAGGCCCGTGGCTGAACCAATGAAGATACTGGGCTAAACCGAATCACTGAATTGATTCGCATACTGGCCTTGTGTCCCAAGGCCAGGAAGCGATTCGGACATACACTAAACTAGACTTAATTTCTTGAAATGTAATTTAAACCTTGTTGGCTTCGTAACAAGGTATTTTTGCTCATGGCATCTATACTTCACTCACTAAACATCACTAAAGCCTGTCAGTGTAAAATCAACTTCGTTTCCTCGCGGCGAGAGTCCCGATTTGTCCAAACGCTGTCTCAGAACGTGTCCAAATTTATCCAAATGCTGTTAGACAGCGTGTTATAAACTTGTTTTAGTTATTTTTAGCGTTATTTGAAGCGGTGCGTATGACGTAAGTTTAGAATAGATGTAAAGGGCAAAAAGACCTTGTTACGAAGCTGACACAGTTTAAATTACATTTGAAAAAATAAATCTAGTTTAGTATATGATCGAATTGCTACCAAAGTAAGGCAATGGATAACTGTTAAAGACATTTGGTGGTCATCTACAACAATGTTAAACTAATGTCACAATAATTTTATCTCCGAACATTTCATAGATAACGTCGGGTCATCAATCTAAACATAGACTATCAGTGGAAACTTTGACATCGACATCGTGATGTACAGATTTTTTGACAACAAAATTAAAGATTCTATTATCATTAACCTTTTAATTTTATAGATACCACTATCATATTTTCTAAAGCCTTACAAATCGCCAATCACATCCATACCAATAAAAGAGAAACGTCTGTTTATTTGTTTGTTTGTTTGTTTGGGGAGCTTTAGCTATACTTATAATAAATTAAAGAGAAACGTCTGTTTATTTGTTTGTTTGTTTGTTTGGGGAGCTTTAGCTATACTTATAATAAATTAATAGGAACGAAAATGTCTGTACAAAGAAGATAATATAAAAAAAAGGGCTTGGGTACTTAAAATAAGCTACTGAACCAGAATAGAACATTTTTTTAGATCTTGTTTGTTTGTTTGTTAGTTCGTTTGTTTGTCTCACGCGATAACGGCAGGATGGATTTTGATGAAATTTAGAATGGAGATTACACCTCGGAATAAAACATAGAATACTTTTGATCCCGGAAAATTGTAAATTTCCACGGAAAAACTGGAACAATGTTGATTACTCGCTGTAAGAAACGGTTGCCATGAAACCAAATCACAAGTCTGTCTATAAAACATCAAAAGCTTCGGTGCTATACCTAGTTTCGCATTAGTTTTCAAGATCCTAGAAGAACATAAGATGCTTTTTTCGCGATAAACAGTAGTCCGTTCGGACGAAACCGCGGGCGGGAAAGCTGGTTGATTAATATGCTGCATGTCACATGTTGCACTCCACACAAAAAAATATGATTTAAAGTAATAATTACCAAACGCTATCAGTTCACATCTCACGGCCTAGATTTATGTGCACGAGTGCCCACCTGCTTTGAGCTGGAATTGGACGCTGGGAACAGCAGTTATTCAACTACTCGCACTCATTTACTGATGACAAGTTGCTATGGAGCACCGCAATCACTCTCGATAGTTACCATGGTGGTTCGGAACTGAGACCAAGATGAAGCGAGCTTTTTAATGTATGGGTTTGTAAAACTAAAAACTAACTGGCCTTAAACAACAAGCATACATGAAAACAATATATAACCCCCGCACCCCACCCCTTGTTATAGCCAAGAAGCTCTCGATTACATCACCTTGCAAACATATAAAAAACGGCATCGAATTCGGTCCATCCGTTTTGGAGCTACGATCCCCCCCTCCCCCTTCTTCCCTCTTATTATTGCTATGAACCTACTTGATCACATCAGGTTTCAAACACAAAAAAACGCATCAAAATCGGTCCATTCGTTTGGGACCTATGATGCCACAGACACACGGATACAGTAATACATACATATAATGATACAAATCCTAAACTAATAACTGTCTTTTTAAATATAATTAAAAATTGTTTTTGGGGCTTATACATGGAATCGATGAGACTTGGAACTGGAAATGGCTTTTGATAATTTCCTTAATCACGAGAAAACAGATGTTCTTGCGGGTGGGATTCAATCTACCCTCTCACACGATTTCACTTTCGACACTAGCATATACACGAGTACAGTTCTTTGAACTGAGCTACCAGTTCAAAGAACGTGTACCGGTCGCGGGTTCAAATCCCGTCGATAGATCAAATTATGCCGTTCGAAAATTTATAAGTAAGTTTCTCTAAGCAGGGTTATTCGTTCTTATATAGGTAATTAATTAGTAATGTTGGTAATTCAACGACTCTCTAGTAAACTTTAGCGTCAGTCCGCACTCATGTTAAAATTTACGCAAGCGACTGCATTGGTGGCATCATTATATGTCACGCGAGTAATGCCTCCACGTTTGTCATTTTTACGATCCTCCAGGCATTTACAGGTGGCGGTAGTGTAGAAGCTTAGGGCCATTTTGTGTGAGATGTTTCACTGAAATATTGCCAAAGAAAATACAATAGCAGCGTCAAAAAATACCCCGCCTCTCTAGATATTTTAAATTCCTAGTTATTGGTGAGGAAAATGACATATACCCATATTATGTAATCAACAAAGGACATTATAATTTTATTTATTAACTGTTAACTAATAAAATATTGTTGTATGTTTTTTTTTATTTCGAGTCTATATTCAAAATTATTTAGTCCTGAGAATAAAGACTAAGAGCTCGTATACACAATGCCGCCGCCGCGCCGCACTACTGTATAGAGGTATGGCAAAATCAAGCGGCGGCGCAGCGACACGAGCCGGCGGTGGCGGCGGTTCGGCGGGCGGCGCGTAATCCGTCGCGTATAAACTGGCGGCGCGGCGGCGGCATCTTGTACACGAGCTCGTCGGATATGATGCAACATAGAATCATAAGTTCCCGTCTTGCTCCTCTAGTTTTTATAACTCCTTGTAGTAAGTGTAACATCATACATAAACAACCACCTCTTCGACTATTATTTTAGGTGTTCATTACGTCATGCAGTAATGTACGGTACGTGAGTGAGACCATTTCGTTGTTAACATTCGCAAGAGAATAATTATGAGTGGTTATGTGAGCTCCTTAGTACTTTGCGGATCTGAGAAGTAAAATTCTGATGATGGTCGTAACTTTTAGGTTTGACCTATTTAATTTGAGATTGCGGAAGTGTTTAATCATCCTGTTTAGCAGATACCATATTTTTACCAGACTGCGCAACGCAAAGGCCTGGTAATGTGGTTATCAGCCTATGTATGTTTATTCCTTTGTAACACTATATAGACCAAACACGTGGAGCGATTTTGATGATTCTTACGTCAATCGATTAATCTTGCGCGAGCTACTCAAGACATGACAGTATTCAAAATTCAATATAATTATGAAAATGAATTGCTGATGTATATTAAAATGAGTACGTATCTAATAGAGAACATTCTTTATATCCATGATGTCCCTATCCATGAGTTTGTAAATTAAAAGCCTTGTGATTATTTTTCTCATTCTGATTTTTTCATTGTGCGTAAATTTTCATAGTGAAATAATGACTCTTATCTCTCGCACACAACGGTGGCGGATGGTGCCGTAATAAATCTGCCTTGAAACTAAAGCAGTGGTTCTTACTGACCGAGAGAGCGCGAAGCGCGAGCGAAACTTTCGTACGTCTGTCCGGCTGTTCTCCTCTACAGGTCGCATTTCTCAACCGATCTAGGCGGAACTTGGTACAATTTTTTCGATTTTGTTTAGTCGTCAGGGATTTTTGATTGCTGGGGTACTTCCTCCAAAAAGAGAGCTTCTAAATATATCCGCCCTTATTAAATCCGATTTCGATGGTTCTTTTTTTAATTGTAAGGTAGTAACTTTCAGTTGGTATCTTAAAAATTTGGTAAAGATCTGATGAGGATCTTCGTCGTGATTAGCAGAATAGGTCCTCAAAATGCAGTAAATTGCTCACTTTTAGGTTTCTACCAGTGGAATCAGCCCATTACCTACTAGGTAGGGATTGGTGGAGCACCTTGGTTATTAATGTTAGTGTTACAATAAGGTAACTAGATGGCGCTACTGTGCACCGCTAGATTGTTTGTAAAAAAGTTTGTGCTCGCGAGATCTACAGCTCACAGAGCCACTAGTAAGTGGGTCGGGTTTTCCATGGACAGGAGTGCAAATTCATAAATCAGCACACTTATTTTATTTTATTTTCAAAGGAAACTAACGGCTACGAAGGTTTTAATATTTAAATATAAATTTGCAGAAGACCAGTTACAGTTTTCAAAAATATTACAAGCCATAGTCATTTTTAAAGGATAGAAGATACGACAGGCTTTTATATCACGTAAACAAAAACTGCACTAGATTCAACTATAGGCAAACACACCCACTCAGCTAGATACATTCCCACCGTCGCTCGTGCTTCATCTGCAATAAAGATAGTGAGAGACATACGCAGACTGTAGCGCGAATGAGAGTCACTGCTACCACATGCTACACAAATGCCACTCCGATTGTAAATAAATCCAAAGAAGGCCAATTGTGTGCATTGCACCTAATTTATCCACGCCCGTGGATCTGGTATCTAATCTTCCACTTTTAATTAGATCTATGTCACAAATAGATGGACATACACAACAAATAAATGGACGAGCACATAAATAGATATATTATCTACTCATAGGTAGATGTATCATATAATCGTCATCATCAGCCCGTGCTCGTCCACTGCTGGACATAGGCCTCTCCCAATGAACGCCACAGAGCCCAATCTTCGGCTCCCCTCATCCAGTTTCTGCCAGCCGCCTTTCACAGATCGTCACTCCACCTGGCCGGTGGGCGTCTACGTTTGCAAAGACGCGGTCTCCACTCAAGGACACGTCTACTCCAGAGGTTGTCCGTCCTTCGAGAAACGTGACCAGCCCATTGCCACTTCAGCTTGCTAATCCTTTGAGCTATGTCGGTGACTTTGGTTCTCTGGTGTACCTCGTTTCTGATTTTATCCTTCAGAGAAACCCCGAGCATAGCTCTATCATTATCTCGCTGAGCAACTTTAAATTTGTGGACAAGTCCCTCTGTTACTGATACTGTTACTGATGTATCATATGAACAATCTTAATTAATAATAGTTTATGAAACGGTTAAACGGTTAAACGGTCAAGAATATCACTTGAGTTTTTGAATACGTATTTATGTGCCGTTACATATACTACTTTATCTACACTCGTGCAATAAAAAATAATATCGACATATTTTCTTGATTTTTATTTTAAAAGCTCGTTCGTCATGTTCGTTCCTGTTTCCGCGATGTCAGGTGGAGTCAAATTCCCCTCACTAAAACTGCTGTCGGCCATTTATTATCATAATAAAACTTTTGATCAATGAAAACACAAACGTAACATATTAAATTGGTTAGTTATTATGCCACTATTGTTCAATTCATAATCCGGACTTTACGATATAAGTGTAGATAAACCAGAAAAGAATTAAGATTAGTCAAAGTATTTGTCGTTCATCAATCGCTTGAGTTTAAATACAGACGTGTTTAAATGGTCTATACCGATGTCTATAGCGAGTGTGTTATAACTTCTACATGCCCTAATCAAATAAGTATCTTACCTGTCACTACTGAGCACACAAGAAATGTGTAAAATGATCGGGTTAGTAAGGCAGCTGGCGTGCGCAACCCCAGTCGTCCTAGTAACTCTGGACAGTCGATCTTTCCGTGCACTATGTTGAGTAGGTATGCTATATCCGCTACATGTATTCTGTCGTGTAATGGGAGTAAATGAAACGATCTTCTCAATTTACCCAACACGTAACTGCATTTACCGTTGAAATCATGAACACGCTGCATATTCATGCGTCAGGCGCGTCCGAGGCTGGAGCGATCCGTGCGTGTTGTGCATGATTGTTGACTGATGTTCTAGTAGTTGTAGGGACGTTGAAAATTAATTATTTTGTGCTATTCGTGACGTTGGGTTATGTCTTCTCTACTAATATGTGTGCAACTGAAACATCTCTGTTTGTATGTCTCCTAAGCATCTACTTCTAATTCTGAGGGTTATGTCGGGAACAACCGACCGATTTTTACAATTTACTTCTATTCCCTAGCACCAGACTAGGTTACCCAGTGTTGTGGGAACAAGACAACGGATAAACATACATAGATACGATAATTACATCCATGATTCGGAAACAAACGTACCTTGTGGGATTCAAACCCGCAACCGTTGGTTGACTCCGCAGTCATGGTCACTAACCACTCGGCCAACCGATCGTCTCTTCTGAGGATGTGATCGTTTCGATTTTTTGGCCCGTAAAGAAACCCCCAGATCCGCAAGGATCTGATAGACTTTTGGATGGGAGCTTTTTGAGTGGCAAAGAAAGTGGAAGTCGAGGCTTTTATGACAGCCCCAGTAAGTATACCGACGTGGCAGTCGGCTATGATGTGATGTGAGAAACAGGATAACGGTGGATGCAAAAGCAACCATAAACACCTTGTGACATTCTTAGAAAGGCCTACATTCCAACAGCATGTGCCAGCTGGACCCTTATTCGCTCCGACCATACAGACACGTAACGCGTCACGTTATGATATCTTCGTGGAGACGTTCGGCAATTGTCGTAATGTCGTCACATGTCGTAATGTCATCACTTCTATAGTCACTGTACGCACGCACACTAGTAAGTAGTAACTACATCATATTTTTAAAATATTTTGTTCCTACCTCCGAATAGGAAAAAAATATCTTCGTATTATTTTTTATTTTGTTCGTTTTATCTATTACATGAAGAGTTTTATCTATTACTGTGTTCCCACAACACAGGGTATCCTAGTGTGGGAACTAGAAAGCTCAAATATCATAGCAGTAACAATTGTAAAACTAGTATATGTTCCTAGTTATAAGTTTAATTTAGCTGCTAACATGTCTTGTTTATTTTTTTGGGAATAAATATTATTATTATTATATATTAATATGTTTTCGGCGAGGAATTACGTGTAGCCTAACGAATAGGCGCCCATATGATGAATGATCCTCATTAATTTACATAATGGGACTAGCCGTTGAGGTAGTATACAGGCTCGTAGGTGCATAAACTACAAAACCGTCCTCTGTCAGTGTTGTATAAAACGCTTCTCGTTCATATCACGGCCGACCAAAGGGCTACTGTTTTTCAAATGACGAAGCGAATAAACAGCGAAATAATGAAATACATTTGTTTCCCGAAATCTATACTTTCGGAGTGTCAAAAGAAAATAGGATACTTTCAATAAATAACGTGTAAATATAACTTATTCTAATTAGTTCGATTGTTTATCATCGATAAACGTTGTTTTATTTTATTTTTATGGATTTGCCTACATTATTTTCGCGCCAAAAAATTAGTCCCAGTCATATAAAAGTAAATTATCTAATCATTACGTCGGCTTTTAATTTTAGCGTTTTAATTCATATTATCAGCATCCTACCCCTGGGATTAATTATGAGCTCAGATAATAGATGAGGATGAGAATTGTAAGCCCCGAATAAGGGAGGATTAGTCCGGCGTTTTGTAGGTAACCGACAAAAATAGTTTATTTTCTTATGAGTTTTAAATGGACCCATAATTTTATTGGGACGTTTCTATTACCGTTGGAAAAACTTTACACTAACTACAACACAACTGCTAAGAACTACCACTAGAACAAAAAAAAAACGCATCAAAAACGGACCGATTTCTGCGAAGCGTTTTTTTTTTCGTTTAGGTGCTATGATCCCGACCACCCTTCACATCTATACTTATAATAAAGCAATAGGAACGAAAAAGTCTGTACAAAGATAATTAAAATATAAATGGTCTAGGGTACATAAAATAAGCTACTGAACAAGAATATAACTTAAAAAAATATGTCTGTCTGTTTGTCTGTATGTTTGTTCGCGCATCATGTGAAAACTACTGAACCGATTGCGATGGAGTTTTCACAGTTGGATAGCTTATGTTTCGACTTAAAAACTGGGTTACTTTATATCTCAATCCGATGAGAAGCCGAGCAATTGACAAAAATATTGTTGACAGCTGAAGGACTTTTGATCAAATGTCGGTATATTGGTATATTGGTCATGGAATAGCACAAACAGAAAAAAAAAATAAAAAAAAAAAAAATTTGGTTTGTCTAAGAACAATCTCGACCACAAATCACAGCTTTCAAACAAGACTTATGTTCTAAAACTAAAATCCGGTCGTGTAAAAATAGCCCATGACTGTACTGTACAAATATCATAAAAAAATTATAAGGAACTTTTTACAAACTTTAATATAATTCACTGTTTAATGCTTGAGAAAAGTTTGCAAGTCATTTTGGAACCATTTAACGACGTCCAATGAAGCTGAGATTTTGCACACAGGTGTAGTTCTGATGACATACGATACAATACGATACAATATGATACTATTGAGCTGGTCTGCTGATGGAGCTGGAAGGTAGTCACAGGAACTCAACAATAAAATCATGAAAACCTTCGAGTTTGGGTTCATTTGGTTTGTCTTGATGATTCTCTGGTTTAAAGAGGTATCCAGGGTTGATGATGGAGCCGGAAGGTAGTCGCAGGAACTCAACTACAAAATGATGGAACTCTTTCGAATTTGGGGTCGTTAATAATAATAATAATGTTTATTGACATAATAATTATACAGAACAGTAATGAATCCATAGGCTCCCGAACTAGTAAGAACTATGTTTCAGGAGCCAGTGACTTCTCCCATATATATATATATAATATCATCCCCATATCCCATATATCCATAATTATGCCTCATTCAGTTAAAACCCAAACAAACAAAAGAAAAACATAATTAAATTCGTTTGGTTTGTATTGATGGGTTCTCTGGTTAAATGTGGTACCAAGGGTCTAATGATGAAGCCGGAAGGTATTCGTAGTACCAGGAACTCAACAACAAAAAAATGGAACCCCTTCGAGTTTGAGCTCATTGGGTCTATCTGATGAGTTTTCTGGTTTTATGTGGTATCCAGGCTCTGATGATGGAGCCAGAAGGTAGTCACATGAACTCAACAATCAAAATGATGAAACTCTTTCGAGTTTCGGCTCATTTGGTTTGTCTTGATGAGATATCTAGTCTAATGTGGTATCCAAGGTCTGATGACGGATCTGAAAGGTAGTCACAGGAACTTAGAAGTAAAATAATGGAACTCCTTCGAGTTTGGGCTTATTTGGTTTGTTTTGTTATTCTCTGGTCTATTGTGGTAATAAATAATGTGGCCTAATGATAAAGTTCTCAGCTCATACTTACTGGTGAGGCCTGTCAAAGCTTGATTAAAAAAAAGTTTATTTTAGTCAATTGTTTTTGTGTTTATGTTCTCTCGTATCTACGAGATTCCTTACTTTTTTATTTAAAAAAAGATTTCCAGTGAAATCACAGATAATTTTCATCCTTGATCTGGAGTTGATCCTGAATGTCCATTCAGGTCAGGTCATGCTTACCAACGACATTGTTATCTGACAGTTCCGATGACAGTGTTGGTTCAGTAACCAACATGCAAAAATTCAACTCCGTAGGATAAGTGGAAGTGGCTCTAATTCTGCTTGCAAGTTTAAACTTAAGCAAACATACATACATACAGACAGACATACATACATACAAACAAACATATCAAAATAATTATTAAAAAGAACAAAGCTTTTAAAAACTGAACGCAGTATGCTATCACGTAAGTTTTTTTTTCTTATTTGTATCGATTAGCTTACATCAGCTGTGACACTGAGTGTGTGTATGTGTGTGAGAGAAAGACAGTGTGCTCAAGGGCTCCATTTTTCTTTTTGTGAAATCAGTTCAATAATGCTTTATTATGATATCAGCCACGCGACCAATTTTAACACGACGTCCCGTCTGATATCCGATTAAATCTGGAATCTACGAAAGTAATAACTCATTTAAATTACATTGCAATATCTGTGTTATAAAATATTCAGAATAAAAATAAGTATATTCGTGTTTAAACCGGTAAAAGTGAGTCGTTTTTTAATCGTTTTTATCGACTTGTAAACGGAGGATGTTCTTAAGTCACCTGTTTATGATCAATTTTCAGTGCAGTACCTCATAAACTTCATCAAAATTGGTTTAGTAGTTTTTGAATAAAATAGGTTGTTTTAATGTTTATGTTCTCTCAAATCTTCGGGATTTCTGAACCGAATTAGATGGTATTATTTTCTTAAAACATAAACTTTCAGTGTGGTACTGTATAAATTTCATAAAAATTGGTTAAGCTTTTCACAAAATTTTATGTAATTTACTGCGTTAATCCCCAAAACACCTCCTTCTATGATCATTTCTTTACGAATGAAGCAGTTAGATTGTGGAATGATTTGTCAGTTAAAATTAAACGTGCACCTTCCGTTGATGCCTTAAAAAGTCAATTAAAAGCTTACTACTACTTTTCACACTAGCTACTAATATCAATTCGATTCGGGCAATGCCCCGTCCATCCATTGGCTTAACCCACTAGTGGGTGCACGGGTAATTCAAATTTACCCCTCCACCCACTACACTAGAGTTGGAAACTGATGAAAAAATAATCGTAATTTATGAAGAAAAATAACAACATGTATTATAATTAGGTGGAAAAACATTTGAAAGTGACAGGTGTCCAAGTGACAGGTGTCAAAGTCAAAGGTGTCAAAGTGACAGGTGACAGTTGTTGTACTATGACCTACTCTAAACCCAGATTGCAGAGGGTTCAAACGATTATTTTCCGTTAAATATTCCGTCACCTGTTTGTGCAATATCAGTAGTGCACAAATACTTTACTCTTTACTCTCGAGATCTCATCGAGACCACTCAAATAGGCCTAAACTCGAAAGGGTTTCATCATTTGATGGTTAGGTAGTGGGTTCCTATGACTCCATCTCCATTATCAGACCATCGATACCTTATTAGACCAGAGAACTTATGAAGACAAACCCAATGAAAAAAACTCAAAGGGGTTCAATTATTTCATTGTTAAGTTCCTATGACTGCCTTCCGGCTGCATCATCAGACCCTGGGTACCACATAAAACTAGAGAACTCACCAAGACAAACCAAATGAGCCCAATTTCGAAGGGGTTCCATCATTTTGTTGTTGAGTTCCTGTGACTCCCTTCCAGTTCCACCATCAGACCCTGGATACCACATAAAACCAGAGATCTCACCAAGACAAACCAAATGAGCCCAAACTAGAAGGGATTCTATCATCCGATTGTGTAGTTCCTTTGACTACTACTGTACTACTACTACTACTACTACTACTACTACTACTACTACTACTACTACTGTAGTGTTTTAATTGTCATCAGAACTACACCCAGGTGCAAAACTTCAGCATCTTTGGGCGTCCTTAAATTGTTCAAATTTGACTTGCAATCCAGTCCTAAACATTAACACACAGTGAATTAAATTAAAGCTTGTTTAAAGCTACTAAACCAATTTTGATAAAATTATTAAGTACCACACTTGAGGTATTCTTACTCAAGTAAAAACAATCATATAATTCGGTTCAGAAATCCCAAGATATTAGAAAACATTAACTATAAAACAAATAGATTTTCTAATAAAACTTCTAAACCAATTTTGTTGAAAATTATATGGGACTATACACAAAGAATATCCCTTTGAATAAAAAAAAAACATGTAAATCGAATTAGAAACCTTTTGAATTTACTCAAAAAACTACTTATTCTCGAAAAACTACAGAACCAATTTTGATGCAATTTATATGGGATCACTTGGAAAGTATACCCTTTGAAACAAAGAAATAATTTTTCAAATCGGTCCGCAATTTACGGAGATATCGACGACATACATAAAAAAAAGAAAAAATGTACCTACAGCCGAACATGTAACCGTCTCCTTTTCTGAAGTCGATTAAAAATAGCCAATGCGTTAAAACGATAATTTCATATTTAAACCCCTATTACAATCATAATTCGTAAATTTAATGAAATAAACAGTCTAATCAACATAAAATTTTAATAATCAAAACCCTACATACTACAACATTCACTAATTTGTGATAAATAATTCAATCACGCCGTCATATATAATTCTGATTGTATGATTGTTATATTTTGGTATTTATGTATTCAGATATCATTTCTATTTAAGTAGATTTAGTTATGTTGTACATCATTATTGTAAGGAAAACCATCATCCATACCAATAGATAAAAATGAAACGTTGTCTGTTTGTTTGTTTGTTTGTTTATTTATTTGGGGAGCTTTCACGCGATAACGACTGGACGGATTTTGACGAAACTTGGAATGGAGATAGTTTATTCCCTAGAATAAAACATGGGATACTTTTTATCACGGAAAATTGTAAGTTTTTCTGGAAAACTGAAAAAATGTTGATTACTCGCTGTAAGGAACGGTTGCCATGAAAACGAAATAATAAGTCTGTCAAAAAACTTCAAGAGCATTGTTGCTATACCTACTATTGCATTGGTTTTTAATATCCATGAAGAACATATTGCTTTTTTTCGCGATAAGCACTAGTCCGCGCGGACGAAGTCGCGGGCGGGAAAGCTAGTCCAAAATAATTATGTTGACGTTATTCTTCTCCATGCACGGTTGTCTGAAAGAGATTGCTTTAAGGTATAAAACCGCCAATTGTAACATATTTTCGTTAGACTAAGTTTATTAATTGTATATTTCTATATATTGTGATGTTTCAATAGAGAGTTCAATTATCTATGATAGCTGGTTTGAAGTTTTATCATGACTTGATTCCTGCATTCCGGGTTGGCTTCTGACTAGGGAACTCCTCAACTGTTAACAGCACAGACACGAAATATTATATATGCATTTAATTGTGATAGCCCGTTCTAAGTTTCATCATGACACGGATACTGCATAAAAGCTTTTTTTAAAACGTTTATTAACTTACTAGCTGTACCCGCGGCTTCACACGCGTGGCCATTTCTCTAGGTTAAAATAACTAATTAATACAAGACCTATAAGACCAATAGAGCAACATTTAAACAAAATTCCTTCGGCCGTCAAAAAGTTTTTATCGATCGCTCAGCTTCTACTCAACAGATTGAGATACTAAGTAGGTACCCCAGTATTTTAAGTCAAACCTTAAGCTATCCAACATTGAAAACCGCATCGCAATCGGTCCAGTAGTATCTATTAGTATATACTACTGGTTATATATTATTTTGGACTAGCTTTCCCGCCCGCGACTTCGTCCGCGCGGACGAAGTCGCGGGCGGGAAAGCTAGTCCAAAATAATTATGTTGACGTTATTCTTCTCCATGCACGGTTGTCTGAAAGAGATTGCTTTAAGGTATAAAACCGCCAATTGTAACATATTTTCGTTAGACTAAGTTTATTAATTGTATATTTCTATATATTGTGATGTTTCAATAGAGAGTTCAATTATCTATGATAGCTGGTTTGAAGTTTTATCATGACTTGATTCCTGCATTCCGGGTTGGCTTCTGACTAGGGAACTCCTCAACTGTTAACAGCACAGACACGAAATATTATATATGCATTTAATTGTGATAGCCCGTTCTAAGTTTCATCATGACACGGATACTGCATAAAAGCTTTTTTTAAAACGTTTATTAACTTACTAGCTGTACCCGCGGCTTCACACGCGTGGCCATTTCTCTAGGTTAAAATAACTAATTAATACAAGACCTATAAGACCAATAGAGCAACATTTAAACAAAATTCCTTCGGCCGTCAAAAAGTTTTTATCGATCGCTCAGCTTCTACTCAACAGATTGAGATACTAAGTAGGTACCCCAGTATTTTAAGTCAAACCTTAAGCTATCCAACATTGAAATCCGCATCGCAATCGGTCCAGTAGTATCGTTTGCGTGAACAGACTAACAGACAGACACGAATTTTAAATATATATAATAATTTTCTAATAGAAAAATTTGGATCTCGGACGAGATTTGAACTAACATACTGTGCCTCAGCGCGGTACATGCCTTTTACCAATTCGGCTAACGAGACCTATGCGTCGTCATCCAAATCTTTCCACTAGGTTCTTTGAACTCGTCTTATGGGGATGGTAACGCTATCTATTGGTAGTATTACGAACTAACCGACCAAACACGGCTAACATTGATTAACTTCGTGTCTGAAAGATAAAGCCTCCTAAATCTATATTTTGTGATTTTTATAGCAGTTAACGCCTGCTTAGCGTAAATATATATATTAAATATATATATTTACGCTAAGCAGGCGTAAATATAAATATATATACCATATTTTCTAATGGAAAAATTTGTGTCACGAACGAGATTCAAACTCGCCCTAGTTAGTCGGGATTCGAACTCGTCTTAGTACCCTATTTTGTTTTATAAATATCTTTTTTTTACAGTTTTTTTTGATACTTACTGTTTTATTATATGTATAGATGCCCTTCACTTTTGGGCAGAAGAATAAAAATATGTGTTTTATTACATTATTTTAATCATGCCTATAAAACAGTACCGTGACATGCCTATTGACTGACTGACAGAAAATGCCTAGCCTAAACCAGTGGACCTACGTAATTCAAATTTGGAGGAATACTCCTTGAGTATCCTAGACTTGAACTACGGAAGTAACTATAAACCCTAAAACATGAATACCAACTCCAAATAAAATACCCCTATCTTGCGGGGACCTTTTAATTTACCTTTATGAAAAGTATAAAGGTAGGTATTGTCTACCTCGTAGTACGAACTCAAATCATGAAAAGTTTCATTCGAACTCATTCAGTAGTTTTGGCGTGATGCGCATTCAAGATACAGACAGGTTGTAGCGTTGACAAAACGCTATTTAAATAAAAAAACAATGAACCTATAACTAGCAATACAAAACAACAATTCGACAAGTAAAAGTAGGAATAAACAAAACAGAATATAAACAACTAATAGAAACGCATCTTAATAATAGTAAAACTAGAATTATAATTGCTTATTGTTCAATATACTAACATATTAGAATGTATCAGATGACGACATTGAAGTCACACATAGTTGATTGAAACAGTACTATCGTTCGTATTTGGTGAATACCAGTGAAAGCAGACGATCGGGTACATAGAATAGATTATCGTACGTTGTCTACTTACATGATATAATCCTGTAAATCGGAGTTCCAAAAAAAACAATAGTCATGTTCAGAGGTTATAAACACTCCGATAAATACAACACGTCCATGCACTACGGATCACGACTTTATAACTCTCATTAGGTCAATTGATTGAGATAAGTACAAAGGGAACAAGGAATAACTGGGAATCAGATAATAAATAAATAATTAATACAATTGATAAACACGGAGACAAGTGATGACCTCTACCGTAGATTTTACTTATCTTTGCATCGATTAGCTGTCAAAGCAAAAAGGCGCGTTCCGTTGTTCGGCACGGTCCCGCAATGTCAGCAAATAGAAAATAAAATTAAACAAACCAATTAAATGCAACAAATGTCAAATTTAGGAACGTAGATTTTTCCAAAGCAAACCCATACAATATCATAATTTAATAGTGACAGTATATAGTTTAATGATAGTATAACAGTACCGAAGCTCGGAGACCGCGTTCCGTACCTTTCGTCTGGAAGTGAACGCATCGTTTCTGGTACGGAACGTTTTATGGACTATAGTTTATAACAATTCTTAGACGTCTCTTGACAGTTGTTTAGCTGTCAAAAATAGTAAAAGAAACAGTAAATAAACAAATTTGATTTAGATGGTGAGAAATCTTAAAAAATAAAACCATATAATCATTTCCAAAGCCCATGTGTAAGCGCTGATCGGTTTCTTGGTGGAACGAAATGTTATTCGGATAGATTTTGCTAACTGAGAAAAAAAACTAGATCCGTCTACCGAAAGAAACAGACAATGGAGACGAGTGGCGTGTTTTTTCTTTTCGTGCTGGAGAGCCCAGTAGCAGGACTGACAAGTTTTTTCCCTGCATATTATAAAACCCGTAAAAAAAGTTGAGATCATTTGTCGGTATTTTTGCATTGTCTGCAGTAATGATTGCGATTGTGAAATCACTTTTATCCATTTTTCGAGACGCCATTTTGGTGAATTGAGAGCGGTGGCGTTTTCGAAGTCTCGAATTCTAAACAAACGTTGTGTCTATTAATTCACAGCGGGTTTTCCCCCCCGGACTGAGTTACCCCACGACGGAGATTTTCCCCCGGATTGAGACATCACACGACGGAGGCTTCTTTCCCCGGATTTAACTAGAAAGGCGCCGTGTCGCGATACGCCACGACGACATTATACCCAACGATTCCTGCCACGTTCTTGGAGTGCGGTATCGTATTGGCATGTTTATGCTTATATTTCATTAACCGGAGTGTTGAACTTTGGTTCCCCACCGACCTGCTGGACACCTGCAACGCCTGAGGGGTCTAGCCTGGCTACCTCTCACGCAAATCGGACATTGCTGAAACGTCGGATGGAGAATTACCTTCACTAACATAAGGGCTAAATCTTGTAGAAAAAGGTAAATAAGTAGACAGCACTGCCGGCCGGTAATTTATCACTTGTTTTTGTTAGGGTAAATACTTAATTTTGTCAGTTCTATATCGACCCTAGTTATAACAGGGTAATCTTAGATCTTAGTACTTCTTAGCTGCTGAGTTGGATCTGCAGGCAAGGATTCTTTAGACTTTAGGTAAACAGGCAAGGTTAAACCAAAAATAGTAAATATTGTATTGGTGAATTTAAATTGCATGTTTTGTCTTCCACTATTACATGCTAGCTTGAATGGCCGTCCAACGTACCTACGGCACGGTTTCTTAGATTTTAAGTAAACAGGCAAAGTTAAATCAAAATTAGTAAATATTATATTGGTGAATTTAAATCGCATGTTTTGTCTTCCACTATTACATGCTAACTTGAATGGGCGTCCAACGTACCTACAGCATGGTTCCTTAGATTTTAAGTAAGTAAGCAAAATTAAACCAAGGATAATAAAGATTGTATTGGTGAATTTGAGTTGTATGTTTTATCTTCCACTATTGTACCCACTAGCTAGTAACGGTCTTGATCCAATAGTTCTTGAAGCTCGTTCCGGTCTAAGTTTATCCAGGTAATTTTAATAATTTCAAAGTAGTAACGAGTATTTTTAGTTTTGAGTGATTCCGAAGAAAGATATAGCGTCCTCGCGTTCAAAGCGACCGGATGGGGTAAGAATCCCGACTCACCCCACTCTTGCCCCATTTTATTTTCTATTACCTTTATTCTCAAAATTACTTTTCATTGATTTGAGCGAATACCCTATCGGCGTTAGACACCGGACCAACCATCTCGATGGATGTGGTGAGTTTGGCCTAAAAACCAATACATCACTTTTTTCTTTTTTATCGTTACAAGGTAGGCCGACAGACAGACAAGTTCTGACAGACAGTTTTTTTTTCTGTTGTCTGCCTAAGACAGACAGACAACAGAAAAAAAACAGTTTTGGGTTCAGTACGAAAATATATCAGCCTCCAAAAAAATTTACAAAATATCATCAATGTACAGAATTTAGACCCCTATTATTTTTTCGGGATAAAGAGTATCTTCAATTTTCACTTATCATATAAACTATTATTAGGCCAAGTTGCATCAAAACCCTTCCAGTAGTGTCAGCGTGATAAATATTCGTTGAAATAACTTTCAACCCTTATCCTGCGGGATTTTATTTTATTTTTTGGAATGAAAAGTTTCCTACGTCTCACCTCGTAGTATGAACTCAAATCATGTCAAGTTTCATTTGAATTAATCCAGTAGTTTCGGCGTGATGCAAGTCCAATATGGAAAACAGATCACACTCCAAAAAAAAAAACGAAATGTCCTCCATGTACAGAATTAGACCTGTTACAGTTTTATTATAAGTATAGATAATTGATCATGTTACAGAAGAAAATCAATTTGAGCTACAAATTGACACCATATAACGTGGAGCATGTTTCTTCCTTAAAATGAAACACGCTTGCCCCAAAAGCTTCAAACTCGACTTTAAGTATTCCATAACGCGTTCCCTAAAATCATACACACGATAGAATATCCGTATACGGCCTTTATTACAAAAGAAAAACA
This sequence comes from Alsophila aescularia, assembly GCA_946251855.1. NCBI lineage: Eukaryota > Metazoa > Arthropoda > Insecta > Lepidoptera > Geometridae > Alsophila > Alsophila aescularia. The sequence goes on from OX276384.1 coordinate 35,638,321, forward strand.
GTATCTGTATACCATTATACCGTATGCCATTCTCCACAACGGCTTCATTATGGTGAATACGGTTTCTTTTACTGGATATGAGATTTTTGAGAATATATTTTTATGGAAATGTTTAAGCTATGTGTTGGGGTGTGATATGGGGATGTTATGAATATCCGCAACTGAAAACATCGGATATTTGAAATTAAAAATATATCTGCTTCCGTAAATGAACATAGATAAAAATATCAGATTGCTCTTAAACTTTCGCGATTCGATCACATAGTTAAATATTTAAACGGGATTTAATCGCGCTGATAACTTAATATTTATTTACCTCAACGTTTCGATCAAGTTGCATTGATCGTGGTCACGAGAAGACGAATATTAAGTTTTCAGCGCGATTAAGTCCCGTTTAAATATTTAATCATCAAGAGTTTAGTTATTTATCATCGCGAACGACTGATTGAGTGAAAATCCATGTTTTTAACCCCCAGTTTAGGGTGTGTATCACTGTGTGTGTGTGTGTGTGTGTGTGTGTGTGTGTGTGCGTGTGTGCGTGTGTGTGTGGGTGCGTGCGTGCGTGCGTGCGTGCGTGCGTGCGTGTGTGTGTCTGTCTGTCTGTCTGTGGCATCGTAGCTCCCAAACGAATGGACCGATATAGCTTCGGTTTTTTATGTTTCATAGCTGAGGCAAACGAGACGGTTCTTAGCTATAATTCAGAATGGGGGTGAGGATCGTAGCTCCCAAACGAATATACCCATTTTGATGCAGTTTTTATGTTTGAAAACTGATGTGATCGAGATAAGGCTACTATTAATAATATATGTAAGAAGGCGTACATATAGGCGTATTTTAAGGTTTTACAGGTGCAGTACTTACAGTGATTAATGAGGTAGGAAATACATGATGGTATAAATAGTGATCGTGATGTTACATGTGATTTATTTATTTCTCACGAAATACTTATTATCAAAACTCGACTGTTGATTGCCGCTCTAATTACGGTAGCTGGTATACCTACGTGCAATTTATGTATACAATTTTTATCGGTCCTCCCTAGCCTTTATGTATTTTTATTATAAAAGTTAAAAATAATGAATAATTATGTAAATCTTATGTAAGTAATTCTTTCAATAAAAACCGGCCAAGTGCGAGTCGGAATCGCGCACCGAGGCCGATGTTAACTTTGCCGATGTAAAACTGTTGTCCACATAATATATTCACATAAGTCGCGGTCAGTTAACTAAAGGTTTTTTTTTTAGTTACAAATTTACGTTTTTCGGATTTTTTCCTTTACTTGTGCTAAGAAATTGCTTCTTGCCAAATTTCATGAATCTAGGTCAACGGGAAGTCCCTACCTACCCTATAGGTTCTGATTTCTTTGCGAGTATCAAAATATACGGCATAAACAGCCGTATCTTTTGATTGCGTTGACTTAAATGTTGGATTTTTTTACAGCTCGAAGGGAATGCAAACATGAGTATTTGATATACATGATAACTTGATACCCTACGCGTTCCTTAGAAAAAGGGTCTTGACAGACACGTGGACAGACAGACAGACAGACGGATGGACAACGAAGTGATACCATAAAAGTACATTTTACTTTTGTGGTACGGAACCCTAAAAATTGTCTTTTAATAGACATACAAAAAAAAACTGTGGATCACTTTGACGATAACTCTTTCAAATAAAAAAAGAATCATCCAAATCGGTTCAGAAATCTCTGAGTTATGAAGGAACACACAAAACTATACACTTGAAATGCGAATCTCAAAACTCATACATAAAAATGACCCAATAACTTCACAACCGGCCGATTCATAAATACCCTCTATACGTATTTTAACTGAGCGGATATTTTACCATATACCATAGTTAACCGTATACGATAACTTACGAATTGGGAAGAGAGCCAAAGTGTCGGTATTGGCATTGTTCCTGTTTTCATTAGGAAAGGGATATTTTTTCATTATCTTTGTACTTGGTGTTAAACAGTTTGTACCAATCTGTCGCTTAGTCTTATTTCATCTCAGTTGTAGATAAAAGTTAATTTACGTAAGTTTACTCCATGCCGCTGATTGTTGCATAATGCTCTTCAACTGTCGTACTTTTTATCCTATACGGCGAAGCAAGGGAATGGTAATTAGTTTAACATTATATGTATATTATGTACATGTAGGTAATATGTATGTGGGTATGTGGATGTTCACAACACATGCTCGCAAGCGTCGCTCCTAATGGTCCGATTTTGTCAAACGAGGTATCCATCGATTCGTTTTCATTAACCCCCGATCAATGAGACGGGTGTTATAAGTTTAGGGTGTGTATCACTGTGTCACTGTGTCACTGTGTGAATTTGTGTGTCTGTCTGTGGCATCGTAGCTCCCAAACGAATGGACCGATTTTGATGTGTTTTTTTCTGTTTGAAAGCTGATGTGATCGAAATGTCTCTTAGCTATAATGGGGGGATAGCTGATATTTTATTAGATATCGCTCATTTTGAGAAGATACTCGTACAAAGGAATTTATTTTCACAAAGCTGTTGTTTTCATAGTCTGCCAAAAATGTGGAAAATAATAGTCTATAACCAAAGTCAATGCCAAAAACAGGGGCTCAGTCCACTCAAAAAACTGTTCAACGCTTCTATTTTCGGTGAAAACCAACATGCTCAAAGTTTAATAAAAAGAACGAACGCACGACACTATTATTCCGGTAAATACTGCAGTTTTCCTCCCACGGCGGTTATTAAACATTAAAAATTTAAAATAAAACTGCCACAATACGTACGGTAACCACGGATTACGGAAATAAAGCCCCACTCCACGAAGCAACTCTGCAATAGTTCATCATTATCATAATCAGCCGGTAAATTCGAATGATGAACGTTGGCTTCACCATGTCTCACCATGTCCTCAGTCTACCTCATAGGAGACCATGCTTTGTCTTCCAGCCCTTGATTGCCACTCGAGGACCTTTTTTTTCCCCAACGGATACCTTAGACTTTTCTAAGTAATGTGCGGTTTTCCATCGCTCCGTGCTTTGGAGGGCACGGATTGTCGGTTCTTGCTGTTATTGATTAACAGTTATAAGTCGTTAAGCCAAGTCACTTGGGCGGCCTGACAAACTCCTGACACCAAAGGCTAGCACTACCTCTTACAACAAAGACAAGTCGTTTCTGTCTGTAGGTTTTTGGACTACAGTTTCTTTGGACTCAGTCTTGCTCTCTGTGTATTCTATAATATCTTGTGTGCTACTACTATTCGTATTTGTTTGTCAGGCCATGTCATTAGAGGAGGGAAAGGGGCAGCTCGGTGTCATATGGTGGAGAGTATTCATGGTACCGTCCATACTCTGCGCTGTATGATATTGAGACGCCAATTCCTAGCTACACCTCCTCGTGGTTCCCCCTGGTAACTGTGATAAGTAGTATAATAATTCAACTATTGTACTACTTAGCTCAGGCCAACGTAGCAGGAAGAAAACTCGCCAAGACGCACTGGCCAGCGTGGCGTTTTAAGGCTAAACCTCCTCTTTTATGAACACCCCAATAATGCCAAGGCTCTCAGTCCCCAGCGGCCCCACTATCCCGGACTACGGCAGCGGTCTCGGTAACGGCCGGGCAGAGGGTACCAAGAGTCTCTGGAAGAGATCCGGCTGCCATAACGCCAGGACGTTGCGAACGGACGAACGATTGCTTGAGCGAGAGAGATGAGACCTTATAGGCATATCAGAGGTGAGAAGAAAGGGTGAAGACCTCATTAAGCTCGTCTCTGGTGACCTATTCTACTATAGAGGTCATGACGATTCCACATATGAAGTATTTAACACCTGCTATCCAAAATATAAAGAGTATATCAACCCGCGTATGCTTTGTGGTACTAAAACTTAATAAACGCTACTCACACAAAATTATTCAAGTATACGCCCCAACGTCATCACACCCAGACGAAGAAGTGGACATGTTTTATGATGACATAGAGAGATTATACCCCATGTAACTTCTCCACAATAATAGGAGATTTTAATGCAAAGATTGGTCCGTCACTGTCTCACGAAAAATCTGTTGGTAACTTCGGGCTTGGACTGCGCAATAGCCGCGGGCAAACTCTTGTTAACTTCCTTGAGCAAAAACACCTCTATGCTATGAATACCTTTTTTCAAAAGTGACCTTCAAGGAAGTGGACTTGGGCGAGCCCGGACGGTAACATAAAAAACGAAATAGACTACATTATAAGCTCACACAAATATGTGGTCGAAGATGTGTCAGTTCTCGGCCGCTTTAAAACAGGCAGTGATACAGGTTGGTTAGGGCAACGTTCAAATTCAACTTAAGAAAAGAAAGAACTAAGATGATCACCGCTCAAACAAGGTATGAAAAACAAGACATTGCTTTTCTTGGAGACCAGTTCCGAATAGACCTCAGGAACCAATTTGAAGGGTTAGAAGAGTTAAATTTGGATGTTGACCAAATCAACCAGAAAGTAGTCAATAGCATTACAGAAATCACTAAAAAGCATTTGGGCCTTGTGAACAGGAAAAGATGTAAACTTACAGCAGAAACTCAAGCTATGATAGAACAAAGAAGGGATATGAAGCACACTACAGTAACAGAACTAAATCTTTACTGGAAATAAATAAGAAAATACATAAAGCCATTAAAAAAAGACGTTAGGAAGTACAACACAAACATTATAGTAAAAACTAAAACTAACAACTAAAACTAAAAACTTAAAACTATTGAAAGCTATAGGGGTCCAAAGCCTTTAAAAGAAAACTCTGCACAGGAACTAAACAGATAATTAAATTAAAAGATGCCAGTGGCAATACAGTGACCGATAGGCAGAAATTGTTGACTGTCGTTGACGAGTTTTACGAAAACTTATATGCATCACAATCTGCAGAACCTGAACTGACAGGAGACGACTCTAGTGTTCTGGTTGTAGAAAGTGAAAGTAACGAAAGCCTACCTCTCGTAATACCTTGTGAAGTAGAAAAGGCTCTACTCCAGATGAAAAGTGAGAAGTCCCCTGGCCAGGACGGTATCACAGTTGAGTTGCTCCGTGCAGGCGGACAACCAGTACTTAATATACTTGTAAAACTATTTAATGACGTCATGATTAATGGCCACACTCCAGATTCTTGGAAAAAAGCCATTGTCACTATCATCCACAAGAAAGGGAACATAGCAAAACTTAGCAACAATCGACCCATAAGCCTCCATTCACAGGAATACAAATTGTTTGCCAAGGTTATTTGTAATCGACTCACACGCCAGCTTGACGAATGTCAGCCTGTTGAACAGGCCGGTTTCCGGAGTAAGTTCTCCACCATCGACCACATTCACACGGTGAAGCAGCTGATGGAGAAGAGTCAAGAGTATAACCAGCCCCTGTGTATGGCCTTCGTCGATTATGAGAAGGCATTCGACAGTGTTGAACACTGGGCCGTGTTTAACTCTCTCCATCGCTGCTCCATCGATGCACGATATGTGAATGTGCTCCGGGAACTTTACAGTTCGGTAACAATGCAAGTGAAACTGCACGAACTAACCAACCCTATACCGATCAAGAGGGGGGTGAGACAGGGAGACACCATTTCACCCAAGCTTTTTACGGCGGTTTTGGAAGACGTCGTAAAAACGCTTGAATGGGACACATGTGGCATAAACATCAACGGCGTCTACCTGTCTCATCTAAGGTTTGCAGATGACCTAGTGTTGTTTGATGAAGACTTACGATCTCCAAAGCATGCTACAAGAACTGTCGGATGCTTCTTGGAGTGTAGGTCTGAAGATGAATATGACCAAAACCAAAGTGATGTCGAACGATTCTGTTAAATCCAATCCAATTCTTGTTGGTAACGAAAGCATAGAGGTGGTCGAAAATTACGTGTATCTTGGTCATGTTCTATCTTTTGGCAAAGAGCATCAAAACAGAGAGATCGCCTGGCGTTTTCAACTTGGTTGGGCGGCATTTGGAAAGCTGGATGACATCCTTAAGTCACACCAAATCCCACAGTGTCTCAAAACTCGTCTCTTCAATCAGTGTGTCCTGCCCACCATGACATATGGTGCCGAGACATGGACCCTCACGCATGAGGCTGTGCACAAAATCAAAGTAGCACAGAGAGCCATGGAGAGGTCTATGCTTGGCATTAGACTTCAAGATCGAGTCCGTAATGTTGAGATTCGACGAAAAACAAAAGTTCGGGACGTCGGAACCACAGTAACGAGACTAAAATGGAGTTGGGCAGGACACATAGCCAGGCGAAGTGACGACAGGTGGTGTAGGATGGTAACCGAGTGGTGGCCGAGACAGGGAAAGCGAAGCGTTGGTCGTCCAGCAACTAGATGGGCCGACGATATTGTTAAGATCGCTTGTCGAACCTGGATCCGATTGGCACAGGACCGAGGCGAATGGTGTATTAAAAGAGAGGCCTATACCCAGCAGTGGGACGAGAAAGGCTGTGGATGATGAAGATGTCATTAGAGTAAAATAAGACCACGTGTTTTGGATGGATGAGGTGGCCGAGCTGGACATGCGGCCGTGACGGACGTGACGAGTCGCAAACAGAAAAAACAAACTGTCAAGCCCAAAATATGATAATTTCAAATGTAATTTCACTCACCGTCAATGAAACAGTCGAAGTTTACGTTCGGATTGGCATTATGACGTTTTGGCAGTTTCGAAATTTATATTTTTACAATCCGTTCGATTTGAATATTTTGTAAACTTTTGAAATTTTTGCCTCCTACTATCCTTTTCAAATTGAATGACAAACGAACTTATTCTTTACGATATAAAGTGGCATTTCCGTTTTTTTTTATTGGCAATGGCTTTTTGTATGCAAAACGAACGGTGATCGAAAGCATTGCAAAATGTAGGTAACTTTTCTTTTTTTTAAGCGTATTAATTTTCATGTGTTGTCATTCTGCGTTCGTGATGTCACAAATAGGTTCCGACAGAAAATCAGTACCAAAGCTTTATGGCGTCTTTATGGCCTTAGCGTTTACTGAGTCGGGACCTGTTTGTGACAACACACAGCATTAACATCATACATTGTTTTGGTTTGTCAGCAGTAATATAATGTTGTGAGCTATCATAAATAAATCATTGTTCTTTCTTTCTTCTTTCTCTCCTTTATCTGGTCTAACTCTATCTCTTTATTGAAGTGAAACTTCTTATGCGACTTCCAACAAGGTTGCGTTAAACGTTTAACGCTACTATGGAGGCCTTCCTATTTTCATTTCCACATTACGAAGTTTCACTTCTCCACGATCGTTTTTTTATCTGGTCTCTCTTTATCGCATTGGAGATCACATGTCCAATTTTCGTTCGCACAGATCATAATCTGTTTTCTTAAGTCATCTGAGTTTCTCAAGGTTTTTGGTTATAATAATAACCTTGTGTAGGATTCTTTAAAATTTGAACCATTCATGGCCACCTCAAAAATCCTACGTTGAATATTCGTATTCAGGAGAACAATGTGTATCTTTCACACGACGTGAGTCCGCTTGACGTGTAATTTAAGCTTTTTTAGTCCGGAACAATGTATGAGGGAATGTATTATGAACTCCATCTGTTCTGTTAACATATAATATTTGTCTGCTTGATGAAGCACTGTGATCGTTAGAAACAAGATTTTGATTATTAAATAATGAGATGAGCAGCTTGTTCGTTTGGTGTTATGTGCTACGATTGCCCTTATTAAATTGCACTGCCAGAAACTTTTGATTGCAAATTGATGACAAGCACTGCAGTGCGCTCGTCACCCTCTGAGACAATGGTTAAATCTAATTCTACCCTGTATATTTAAAAAGTGATGGTAATAATTTTTCGAACCAGAAAATTGGCTTTCATTCTATTTACTACAAAAAAACAGGTACTAAAACAATTCTGATAAAATGTACATTAAACTACAATGGCAGTCTACCCTTACAAATCAGTTCAGATATCCCAATAAGATAAGATATAAGAGATGAGTATATACAATCAGTAGAAGCCGAGCAATCGATAAAAACTTTTTGGCGGCTCAAATAAAACATAAATATAAATATATTTGGGACAATTCCACACCAATTACCTAGCCCCAAACTAGGATTCCCTGTACTATGGGCATAGATATCGGATAAACATACATAAATACGAATATCACATCCATGACTCGGAAACAAACATTTCTGCTCATCACACACATTACTGAACTTTGCAGGATTCGAACCCGCGACCGTTTGATTTCGTTTCTAGGGCCACTAGCCATTACACCAACCGGCAGTCAAAAAAAAATGTAAACTGTAAAATGCTAGTACAATGGTTTTTTAGGTCTTGGAATAGTACATAGAGTACTTATAACCTAAGGGAAAAACCACGCGTGCAAGGCCGCGAGTACAGCTAGTAAAAAAATAAAATCAGGCGGTATAACTGAGATCGTTCTCCTTTTAGAAGCGATTAAATAAAAAAAAACAATCTAATAATTGGCGGAAAGCCTCTTGTAGAAAAGTATTTATTATAAACCTGACGGCTATCGTTAATCAGTTTGGGATATATGGGAATACATTTGCAAATATTGCAAAAAAATCTCGAAATATAAATAACGAAGGTTAAGTTCAAAACGATTATTATACGGTAATCTTATTATTAAGTGAAAATCCCACTTTAGAGCAAAATAAAAATATAAAAGAAAATATACAATTGCATAGAACAGTGGATGCGACGAATAATTTTAACGATAACTACGTTGGTCCGCTTTGGGGACTAAATAAAGTTACCACTGCTTGTCGATTGTCGTTTCGTGTTATCGACTTATGTTCAAATAAATTAGGTAAATAGAATTATAGTCAAACAACGAATGTTTGGGATCCAATTTATCAAATTGTTTTTTAGGGTTCTGTTCAATAAAATGGATTCCTTACAGGATCACTCGTGTGTCTGTCTATCTGCCCGTCTGTCACAGACAATTTGCTCATGACAATAAAAGTGGTAAGTACAGTTTGCAAAACTTTCTTATTTATCTTTCTTTTTTCCCCGCTGCCCAATATTGACCCCCTTATTTAATATTCACTTATTCGCACTTCCGTCTTCACGTCCGTGTTTGGATCACAAAAATTGTTATGACTAAATTTCAACTAAATCTGTCCAGGTGATTCGTTGCTAATTAGACGGATAGACAGACAGACACACGAGTGATCCTATAAGGGGTCCCGTTTTTTCATTCAGGCGTACGGGACCCTAATAATAGTAGTTAAATAACAGATGAACAATAAAAACATTTCTCTATTTATAAACAGCCGTCTGTTTGTATTTGCTTAGTAATAAAGCTTATGTTATGAACGCAAATATTTGTTCAAGAAATAGAAAATATTTTCATAATGAAAAGGAATCCATTTTGATCAGACAATGCTTGAATTATTGAAAATTGTCAAACTGGTTTTAGTGTAAAAACTGGTGGAAACATGACGTAAGTTCAAAAACTAAAACCCGACTATGGTTGGGTAAAAATAGCCATGAAGACGAATCTATTCATACCTCGCTTGTCAAAATCTAACCAATTTTTTATTTTGAACACTTAACGTTTCCTTGCTTCTCCGTAGTCAGGTAAAAAAAGACGCTAAATGAAGACGAATTGATTGACACCTCGCTTGTCAAAATTGAACCCAATAAGGGCGACGCTATTGTGACAGACCCTCGTACCCACAAACATAGATACTTAAATACGTACATACATACACTGTTAAATTCATAACCTTTCCCTTGCTTGGTAAAAACAAAATAAACCATATGGAAAAAAAACCAAAGAAACATAATATTATTTTAAATAATATTAATGTGTTCATTGTTTGTCAATTTTTTCATTGTTCATCTTAATTAGCATGGGAGCCATTTTGTTTTCATTATTTGTGGCTGCGACTATAAGTTTTTTTATTTGGGGATCACTTTTGAAGGGAAAAAAAGGCCTTGCAAACTGTAATGTGACATACGAAATGAAAGGGTTTTTTTGTGAGGGGTCTATTTTTTGATTTAAAATAATTAGTGATAAAGTCATTTAAGAAAGTCGATGAAAATTTACCATTCCCTTCCGAAACAATTAAATATTTAAAAAAAAAAATACAGAATGTAGTTCTTTACATATTATAGGAAAACCTATGATATAAAAAGTCTATGGACTTAAAAAACATGGTTTCTCAATATTGTGAGATACAAGCAATCTATATCAATATACGAGTATATAAGTGAAACGTTGTCTGTTTGTTTCTTTGGAGAGCTTTCACGCGATAACGGCGGACGGATTTTGATGAATTTTGTAATGGTGATAGCTTATGCCCTGGAATAAACATAGGATACTTTTTATCCCTGAAAATTGTAAGTTTCCACGGGATAACTGAAAAAGTTTTGAATACTCACAGTAAGGAACGGTTGCCATGGAAACGAAATAACAAATCTGTCAAAAAAACTTCAAGAGCATTGGTGCTATACCTACTTTTGCATTGGTTTTTAATATCCTAGAAGATCATATGATTAATTTTTTCACGATAAACAATAGTCCGCGCGGAAAAAGTCCTGGGCGGGAAAGCTAGTACTAAATACTCGTATATTCATCGTTGTCTCTTCACATTAGTTCAACTCACACTTGTCCGTTTTTTATCGCTGTTTGTTCTTTCATGTTATGAGAGGCTTATGTATGCTTAACGTGAAAAAAATAAGTACTTACAGTAAATAAAATATCGATTTTATCTGTATCAAATCCGTCCTTTACTATCATGGATAGAAGTAACTGATATCCGAACCGAAAGCACTTGCTTGATGTTAAATCGAAGTACTTCAGTTTGAGATTCATCATCATAATCACCCTAGGCAGACTTCATCCCAGAACTAGGAATGAGGCTGATATGATAGTATACCAACTTAATCAAGTTTCATTCAGAATCGACGTTAGGTACAGTTTTTCCATACAATCTTCACAATAACTTTGACTTAGATGGTTCATACTTGTGCAGACATTTTTTAGTCGGCATCGTACAACTTTATTCATTTTACGTGCACCGTAACGTTCCAGTGAATTCCATCAGTACCACCCCTAGAGAGCGGTGTCTCGAAACCAATCCGAATTGTCTCTGTTGGTGAAATCCTTCTGGAACTCTGTTTCAATAACTGCAGTAAAATATGTGTTGCCACTGTCCCGCAGTAGCATTACGTAACTTGCTAACCTAGAATATCAGTAAGTAGGTGATGTTTGTTTGTTTGGGGAGTTTTAACGCAATAACGGCTGGACGGATTTTGATGAAACTTTGTAGATAGGTACTGTAAGATACAGAGACCAACAGAGGATATTTTTTAACCCGTTTTTTTTTATGTTTCCGCCTAAAATTGAACGTTTCCACGGGAAAAAAGGAAAATGTTGTTAAGCTACAATATCAGTAAGTAGGTAATGTTTTTTTGTTTGGGGAGTTGTATCGCAATAATGGACGGATGGATTTTGATGAAACTTTGTAAATAGATACTGTGTGATACAGAGACCAACATAGGATACTTTTTACCCTGAAAAACTGTATGTTTTCGCGAAAAGTTGTATGTTTCCATGGAAAAAATGGGAAATATCGATTACTCGCTGTAAGGAACGGTTTTCATGGAAACGAAATAATAACGAGTCTGCCAAAAGGCAGAGCGTTGGTGCTATACCTTTGCATTGGTTTATGATATTCTAGTAGAACATAAGATGCTTTTTCGCGATAAAATGTAGTCCGCGTGGAAGAAGTCGCGAGAGAAAACTAGACATTTCTGACTGATATTTGATCTAATGGGCTTTTTTAAAACAAGGCCTTAGCACAGAAGAAATAATTGTACTAAAGTAGGCCTTAGTATGTTGGGATTACTATTTAGTTTATTGGGATGACGCAACTTTTCTTGCCCCGCTTTCATTTCTTTTCAATCAATAGTTTGCAACGTGGAGTTGTTCCTTACCAATTATAATGAAAATCTAATTGAAACTAATTTAGTTTCAATTTGAAACAGGACTGTTAATGTTCAAGTTAACCCACAAGCTGTTCTGTCCTCATTTTAAAAACGCAAAGAGAGGGGTGTTATAAGTTTGAATCTTTGTCTGTCTGTGTGTAAAAAATAAAAATCTATCTATCTAGATCTATTATGCCACAGACAGATTCACCGAATCTGTCTGTGGCATAATAGATCCCAAACGGATGGACAGATTTCAATGCTGTTTTTATTTTGTTTGAAAGCTGAAGTGGCGAGATGGTTTTTATTTTTTTTGAAAGAAATAGATGCAGCTGTTCTTAACAGAGTTGTCCTTGAGATTTATTTGCGAGATCAAATCTGGAATGTGTACATCAGCAAAATAACTGACATTGCGCTCAAAATTAGAAAATTGAAGTGGCAAAAGGCAGGCCATATATAACTCGTAAAACCAGAAAGGTTCTTGAATGGCAACCACGGACCGGAAGACGAACCGTATGTCGGCCCTCCATGGGTGGAACGATGACCTGGTTAGAGTTGCGAGGAGCTGCTGGTTGTAAATAACTACTACAACTACTAGTTGTAGCGTTCTAGTTTGAACCCTATGTTCAGCGGTGGTCAGAAAAAAAACCTAGTTTAAAAATTGTGATCAATCTCATAGGGTACATATAAAAGTCACACCTATAAATCATAGCCTTCTTAAAGTTTTTATTTCACTTACTTTGGTAATCGCCGCTCATTCATTTGATTTGCTACTGTTTCATGAAAAAATGTTATTTAAACTTATATCAATGAAAAAACTTTATCAGTTTTAAATTTCAATGCTTTTGTTTTAGTTTGTGCAAGTTTGGACTTCGTAGACTTGGATCAAGTTCAGATCATCGTTCATATTTTAACAGAAAAGTATTTCTCAGTAGCTGAATTTAAAACGTCAGACAAACCTGCACAAGATAATAAACTACAAAGTCAGATTCAAGTCAAATCGCATAAATCTTGAGCTGATATGGAATATATTGCACGTATCATAAACTTCGCCGGTGAATAGATAAAACTTCTTGTAAAACGTTGTACGTTTTACAAACATGGTCTGAGTAAAGTCAGAAGATAAGTTATTTATTTAATACTAGCTTTGCCAGACGGTAGGTAGCACTTTTATAGTTTTTCGAGGATAAAAGTACTATCAACTAGTTTTGCGTAAGTCGCATTTTCATGAAAACGTGGTTTGTGAACAGGTAGAGTCTCATTATGTAATTTTACGACAAAATATAAATAAGTATAACGAAACTGTGGACGTATTTTCACGTTGCTTGTTAAGTTTAGTAAATGACGGAATTTCTAGACCGGTGGCCCAGGCTCAAATGCTCTCAATCCTTCGTTCCTCAAGCTACCTTCCGCTTCTCTCGTTTTAAATTTTGTTATTTACAATCCCATTCAAATCCAAAATAGCGCGGTTTGAGTACTTCCTCTGGCGCAGGCAATTTTCTCTAAAAAGCTTGAGTTAATTTACTTACTTACTTTATTGTATACAGGCTGTCCTGTAATGCGATAATCCTGCAAATACTTGTAGAGGGGGAAAAGGGAAAAAATAACTGTGTACCTATGTAATTATTTGTAAACTTGAGAAAATTCGTCCCTTGTTCACAGTTTTGGGTTTTTCTTTTTGAATGTTAAGTTTGAGCTTCAGTAGTATAAAAAAAATGTATGAGACCCTGAGTGGCCAACTACTTTAATAACATGTCTACTTCAAGAAGATTGTAAATACCATAATATAGATCTATCGACTTTATTGTACAGTAGAAAAATACACTCAAATACAAAATCACATCGCTTTATTATGTTATGTGGACTTAGTTAAAATATATGTTTTTCAGGCAACTTGAATAGACATCTGCCAGCTACCTTGTGCAGATCGTCGCTGCATTTAGCTGGAGGGCGTCTTACAGTTTGTTTGCTGATTCGTAGTCTCCACTCTAAAACCTGGTTTATCCTGTTATCATTTGTCAAATGTGTTCAAGTACAAGACAAGTGTGTGTCCGTAAAGGAGTTATTACCAATTTCATAAAGTTTATAAAATGTAAATTTTCGTTTTAAAATTATATCGAAATTTAGAAAATTAATCACTCACATTCAACACTCTTTCGCAGGACCGTCTAAAATTAGAGTATTCCTATGGTACTCTTGAATACCTTTGGATTACACCGAATAAATTAATATCACTGGTTTAAAAACATTACATTCTGTAAACTGCTCGTTAATCAGAATAAACCGCGCGTTCGGACGTTTAACACGCAAGCAGAAATAAACCTTTATTCCCAAACTAATTACTGTACCGATAAAACTGACCGTCATACACATGGTGTTACATCGGATCGTGCTATCGTCCAATGCATGTCCAATGTTAAATTGATGACTTCTTATTTCATTATTGAGGGTAGTGTTTTGCACGTGATTTTATCCGCACACTTTTTTTACTGATCATCTTCTGATTACCTGGCACAACATTTAACAATTGTACACGCACGATGTTAAATGTTGTGCCTGTAGAAAACAAACTCGAGTCTATTTTTTTCATTCTTTGACTACAAACTCACTAGGATAGATTTCTTGATTTAGCAACTGCTATATAATATATTGATGCAAAAAGAAAGTTACCGTTCATGTCAATGAAATTATCAATCTAGTTATAGTACGTATTAAATTACTGAAATATTTGCAATTTACAATGTATATTATTGTTAGTAGGCAACATAATTACAGAACTTTTACAAATCCAGTGTTTTAAACAAGGAATGGGCCATGAATGGGCATTAATATCAATGGTGAGAACATGGTGAGATTTGCCGATGATATCGTCCCAATGGCGGAGTCATCGCAAGACTTTCAAAGGATGCTGACCAACCTAGTTGATAATTCTCGACGCATCGGTCTCGGAATGAACATAGATAAGACCAAGATCATGTTTAACGATTTTATTAAACTGGAACCGATTGCAGTCAATGGTGCACCTCTTGAAGTTGTCCAAAAATATGTTTACTTTGGGTAAACATTCCAATAAGGTAAGAACAACTTCGAGAAGGAAGCGAACAGAGGAATTCAGCTGGGTTGGGCAGCATTTGGCAAGCTTCGTCAAGTCTTCTTGTCATCAATTTTTGCGTCCTACCAGTCATGACCTACGGAGCCGAAACGTGGACAATCACGGTCAAACTAGTCCACAAATGTAAGGTCGCTCAGCAAGCTATGGAGAGAGCTATGCTTGGATTTTATCTGAAGGATAAGATTCGTAATGAAGAACTGAGAACCAAGGTAACCTACATATCTCAAAGGATAGGCAAGCTAAAGTGGCGGTGAGAAATCTGATGAGGATCTTTGGCGTGATGAGCAGAATTGCTCTTCAACATACAGTAAATTTCTCACTTTTAGGTTTCTACCATTCGAATCACCCTTTACCCACTAGGTAAGAATTGATGGAGCGCCATGGTTATTAATGTTAGTTTTACAATAAGGTAACCAGATGGCGCTACTGTGCACTCACACTTTCTGTTGTTACTTTGGTCTACAGCTCACTGAGCAACTAGTTAATTACTAGTATTTATTATTCTTAATCTTTTTAATGTTATCATTTTGTACCGTTAATTATCGTCTAAAAAACTCTTTGACCGAATAATAGCATTATTTTAATAAGAATGCTTTATTTTTTTTGCCAAATATGTGAGTTTTAGTCTCTGACTTTGTCTTCTGAAATTTTGTTCTTTATTATATTCAACCCAAAAAAAAGGTTTGCAGTATGGACTATTTCCTAATACCGATTATTATTGTACATTATTAGAAGCTGTTCCCGCGGCTTCGCACGAGTGGTCATTTCTCTAGGTTAAAGTATTCTATGTGCTATTCCAGGACTTAAAATACCAATATGCCAACATTTGATCAAAATTGCCTTAGCCGTCAAAAAGTTTTTTATCGGCTTCTGCTCATCGGATTGAGATACCAACTACCTCATTTTTTAAAGATTTTAAGTCAAACCCTAAGCTAAATCTTCGAATCCTGCAAGGTGCAATCATTTTTGTGATGAGCAGAAATGTTTGATTCCAAGTCATGGATGTAATATTCTTATCTATGTATGTTTATCCGTTATCTAGTGCCCATAGCACAGGGTATCCTAGTTTGGGGCTAGATAATTGGTGTGGAAATGTCGCGAATATTTATTTATTTATTTTTTATCCAACATGAAAATCGCATCGCAATCGGTCTAGTAGTTTTTACGTGATGCGTGAACAAACATACAGACAAACAAATAGACAAGCAGACAGACACGAATTAAAAAAATGTGATATAAGAATATCATATAAATACAAGATATAAATTTATTATATTATATATTTGTATATACATATATTTATATATTTAGTTTATTTTAGGTACCCTAGACCATTTTTTATAATTATCTTCTTTATACAGACTTTTTGTACTTACTGCTTTATTTTATTTATAGATTATTTTTTACCTGTTGTACAGACTAATAAAGTATTAACTTGTCCGATATAATTAACTATTACGGAAATCCGTCGACATGCTATCATAATAATGCAAACCACGTAATATGATAATTATAATTCCTAATCGAAGAAGAGTGAAATTTATCGGTTGGTAATTGGTGCATACACGAACGACCTCGAGCGAAAATGAATGGGTGCTGCATTGTTATTTTGCCAGTGGTGTAGGCAAAGAGTCAGCGACTTGTAAGTTAGATTGTAGTCTTATTAGATTTTTATATATTTTAGAAGATAATTACAAATAATACATATTATAAAACATATTTTGTAACACATAAAAAACATATTTTACTCAAAAATGCCTGTAATATGGTCATTACTTTGACAACCTTCGTTGAGCAAAATCGACCTTTCTGGGCTACTCGAATAGGCGCCAGCAAAGTTGCATTAGAATTTCATTGCTTGTCAGTTTTGCCATCAACCATTTCATTCAAAATCCATTTTGTCGAGTTTTGTTAACCCCCAAACGCGAAAACAGTGGTCGTAGCTCCCAAACGAATGGACTGATTTTGATGCGGTATTTTTCTTTTTAAATGCTGATGTGATCGAGGTTACTTAGTTATTATTATTATTATTATTCACTTTATTTGTTTCTTACATTTAAGCTTTATTACAATATAGTTAATTATAAAAACAATATGTATAATGATAACATATTCTTTTAATAATTATATTACTGTCCTGATAAAACCCTCGACCTTTGGGCCTTCATACCAGTTTGGGCATCAATGATGGCCTAAAGTTTAGCTTAGCTACGCTCTCGGCCTTCATCGTCAATAAAATTGAAGTATTTTATTGTATAATATGAGAATGAAGCAGTGCTGGCCTCTGGTAGGCTTGCGGAATTGTCAAGCCGCCAGATTGTTTTTGATTAGTGACTACTATTAATCAATAACAGCCGAACAATTTAAGAATCCCACTGAGAAGACAGACGGCATTGAATAACTATATATACCGACGGCTTAACGTTCCCACCGAAGCTAAAGAAGTAAAAATATAAATATACCTAGCAACATTTAAATTCAACTTATTCATTATCTGTTTGTCATTCGTTTAATTAACGATTACTTGGTATGCTTTACTAGCTCGACTTGGTCGAACACAAGTATTTTTACCCGAATACGGCGAATATGTGTACGGCGAATGTGTGTATGTGGGGTACGTGGATGTTCCACCGTAGAGTCGCCCCTATTGGTCTGATTTTGCAAACGTGGTGACAATCGATTGATCGAAATCAATCGATCGGTATAAAGTGTCATATGCTATTTTTTACCCGACTACGGCGATGCAATAGAAGGATTATGTGTTTAAACTAAAAACTTGGTCCGATTTTGATATGCAAGGTATCAATCGATTCGTGTTCATTGCAAGTGTCAAAGGCTATTTTATAACTGACCTTAGTCGGGTTTTAGTTTTCTGAACTTATGTCGTGTTTAAATTACTTTTTGTTAAAATAAGTTTCAATCACCAATACTGATTAGAGGATTTTAGATTAAGAAGACAAATACATACGTGATGATTTTATGTCACGCGCGGAAAATGCAAAGCAAATTTTAAATAATACGTATTTTAATTTATAATAATGTCCAATCCTAACTTAAATAATTACAACGTCAGCTCCTAGACTACACCGCAATTGCTGCGGTGGCTGTGCAACCATTTTATCCCACTTACTTTCCACTGATCACAGTCATTGTACCACAAGTTCTCACAAAGAATAGTGCCTTTATACCGGTAACGCAGTGATTTTAACCCTTAAATTAAAAAAAAAAACAAGTGCTAAAAATGTCTCAAATATGGGTTCCTCCGGATATCTCTTCGATATGTCCGGAACAAAACGCGCCTTTGACTCAGTGTTCACAACTAGGTTTCATGTATCTTAGTCTAATAACACAACTGTTTGGAAGATCAATTGATAGTGTTAACAAAAATCCATATTTTGACTATCCAAGTGCTTTGCAAAGTGGGATTGGGTCGGGGGAATTTGAAACTAGTATAACAAGCCCGGCCCATTTAGGGCCCACTCAGTTGCCACACCAATCCCAGATACCTTTCAGCCATACTCAAGAATTTTCAAGCCAATCTCAGATTCCTTTTGGAAGTACTGCTCCATCTTTTGGGCAGAGTCAATCTTTTGGTGGATCAACCTTCAGCCAAAATCGAGGCCCTTTTGGAACTGAGGGGCAATCTGAGTTCTATGGACCAACAGGGTTTGCAAGTGTAACTAATCCATACGGAGCACAGACTCAGTTCGGACAATACAATCCTCAGATCCCTTTAGGTCCGGTGCCGATCCAACCTCACTCAAAAGAAACTGCGACAACTAGATTAGGCCCAGTTATCCAAACAGCTTTTTCAATCAATCACAGTACGAAAACTAAAAGCTACGGCCCGAAAGGCAGCCGAGGTTTTTCCGACGCATCGTTTTATCTCAAACAGGAGTTTGGAAACCCGGACAAATCCAGATTCCAAAAAGAATATGCGCAGCCGAGTAATTTCAATTCGGAAAGTTCGTTTGGAACAAATGAACCTCTGTTCGATTTTGAAAATATCAGACGACGTTTCAAGGATATCGACACAGCAGCTACTGAAACAAAAGTGGTGGAGAAGAAATTGGCAGCAACTGATGAGAAGCACAAAAATAAGAAGAGTAGAAAGAGAAGGCAAGCAATAGAGGAGTACGATTTCATTGTTGTTGGTGCCGGATCTGCGGGCTGTGTAGTGGCGAATAGGCTCTCTGAAGTTAAGAAATGGAAGGTGAGTAAGTCAAGATTTATTATTATAGTTTAAGGGTCTTTTATAAAATGGCTCTGCGCGGTTAATACTGCTAGTACTGATACTACCGTAATGTTTTTTTATGTATATATAAAATACCTACATAAACCATAGATCTAGTTAAAAAAGGGAAGATACAGCACGATCTAACATCAAGTAAACAAACATTTGACTAGATACAACTATAAGCAAACACAATGGTTGAAATGTTTGTAGCTTTGTGGGCTACAACCACAAACATTCCCACCGTTGCGCTTCAATAAATATTGAGAGACATATGCAGACTGTAGCGTGAATAAGAGGCCAGTTGTGTGCGTTGCACCTAATTTATGCGGACCACGCCCGAAGAGCTGTACCCAATATTTCCACTTATAATTAGATGTATGATATCGTAACCTTTTGTGCCTGTAATCTTAAATAACGTTCAGGCTCTCAATGTCTAGTGTCCTAGAATGTCTAGTATACTAAAAAGTCCAGTGTCCTATTACGTCATGTCCCACAGTTAACTAGACAAGTTTAGTACACCAGAAAATGTTCTGCCTATATTTTGCCATTATATTGTATTTCGATAGACTATTCGATATTAGCCATATCTTACACATCCTAGACATCATTGTCATTTTGCACCATCTGAATTAGCGGTCAACTTTTTGTTACCCACTTAGAATTTATTGGACATTCTTCCTAAAATATTTTACAAGCTTAAAGTTTGTACTAAACTTTTTAACCCTGCATGTAATACGAAGTGACTTCTCACATGATTAACTATGAGAGAAGTAACAGAACCCAATAGTAAAAAATTACATTAAAACCATAACGTATCCTAATGATTTGAGAATGACAAGAGACAAATAGGACTTTTGGTATGGCAACGATGTGAAATGGTTCGAATAACATAAGACCCTGATTTCCAAGCATTCCCAGTGTTGCCGTGGGAATCAATTTTTAATCACTAAATAAATCTAATAATTTTACACAACGAACGATCTGTAAAATAACAATGTTCTTGTTTAGTTTTTAGGGCGTATTATGAGATCAATAAAATCAATTTAATGTTTTTAAAGTTAGATCGTTTGTAATTAAAATAACTCCCGATCAGATTATGGTTGGGCGCAAACGTTAGGTAACCGCGTCAGATAATACGATTGGAGGCTGAAGGTGTGAATTCGATATAATCGAACGCTGTATCGCACACGTGTGCATTTACCCTTACCCCGCACTTTTGGAATAATCATGTGGTTAATTTAAGCAATCTTACCCTCATTGTTTAAAAACGGGAGGTGTAAATGAAGTGACAGCCTGCTTACAGAGCGACGCGGATGACCCTACTCCGAGATGGACGTTAAAATGTAGCCTATTAGAACGTATTCAATCCGAGTCGGAAGCGGTGGGCAAAGATCTGAACGACAACTCATACGCAACGGACGTTGCCCGCTTATTAGCAACGGACAGTCTGCTTTAACGACCCGATTTTCTCCGATTTACTTTTCTTGAGCTGGGTAAAATTGATTCAGCCTTACTTACAGCGGATTAACGCGAAGCGCATAGGAACAAGAGAAATAAAATGGTGCATTAACAATTTTACGGTCTATTTTCTCTTTGATTAGGCTATTACTATAATATATAGATATATACGACCACTTAACTTTTAAGTGTGCAGTTTATTGTCTAGGAAATAAAGTTAATTAATTCCGGAAGTAAAGTTAATGAAATCAAACAGGAAGTTCAATAATAAGCAAAATTTTGTAGGTATAATTGCCTTTCAAACCGGAACACAGTAATGCACACTACTGCTTGGCAGTTGAATAACTGGCAAAGTTATGTTACTTGCCCAAGCGGACGGCGGGTCTACTAATTTATACACTGTGATGACATCCAAAACCGCTATATATTGAAACCTCAGATAATATAGTGGAATTTTGTTTTTCATTGTTTTTTTTTTCATTTAATCAAGTGTCACTCAATCATACACATATTGGAAGACTTATATAGTTTGCCCTATAGATGAAACCACCCACTAAGCTTTTTTTCCAAAATCATAAGGTTCGCATATAATACACGTTCAATAAATTGAAATTCCATGCATGCAAAACAGTGGGTTTAAAAATAAACTTATACCGAGTGAAACAAAAAATTCCAGAACTCAAAAATAAATAATCTTAAAATCAAGTTCTGCTGGTAAAATACCGCTACTCCCAATTCCATTCCCTTTTCAGGAACGTAACCATCTATTTTTTGTAATCCCATAGGGCCGGAACCCTTTCTTCAGTTGCCAATAAAACTATCAATCTAAAAAGGGCTGACAGTTTCCCTCTAAAATGTAGGTAAAATGGCGGAATATCTACACTTTGAGAGGGTTTTGAGTGAGCTATTATTACATGTTTACATCTTGAGCGATTTCTTGAGGTAGTGTTCCTCATTTGTAAGTTTTTTTTTGATCCATTACTGTAACTTCTTATACGTAAATAAAAGAAATCACAGATTATTTATTCCAAAAAACACAACTTTTGTGGAGTAAATCATTTTGTGCGACAGGTAATATAAATATAAATATATGTGTAAAAAAACATTTAACAAACAAGCGTTTTACCATGTCACTACCAGTAGTGTCACGGGAGAGAGAAAATTCCTATAGCACTACTGGTAGTGCCAACCAGTAGTGTCACGGGAGAAAGAAAAATCCTATAGCACTACTGGTAGTGCCAACCAGTAGTGTCACGGGAGAGAGAAAAATCCTATAGCACTACTGGTAGTGTCAAACAGTAGTGTCACGGGAGAGAGAAAAATCCTATAGCACTACTGGTAGTGCCAACCAGTAGTGTCACGGGAGAGAGAAAAATCCTATAGCACTACTGATAGTGCCAACAAGTAGTGTCACGGGGGATAAACGGAGTTTACTATTTTGATGTACTCAAACGAAAATAATAACATAATATAAAAAAATAAAATATATAATTATTATTTTTATAATTTATTTTTATAATTTAATAATATTTAATTGTGGCATTTGTAATGCTTGTCAAATGAATACAAAATAAAAAATATTTCAAAGAATACATAAGACCAGAACTCATTCAGATAATACCAATGAGCCCAAACTCGAATGAGTTTCATCATTTAATCGTTGAGTTCTTGTGACTTTCTTCCAGTTTCATCATGAGACTAGTTCAATGATATCATAATATTGTATTGTCATCAGAACTACACTAGAGTCAAAAATTTCAGCTTCATTGGATGTCGTAAAGTGGTTTAAAATTGACTTGCAAGATTTGTCGCCAACATACATCCATTCATTCATTCATACACAGCGAGTTCAATAAAAGCTTGTAATAAAAATATATAGCTTGGTTGAATTGTTATCGTGTGTCAATGTCAATTTTTACAATCTGTTGGTATATTGCAATTATAAATTTGCCCTAGAATTAATAGGCATTTAAAGACACGATATAATCAATAAAATTTAACCTTGAATTTAACAATAAAATAAATTAATGTTTCTCTTGTGATTGTGACACAGTTCTTATTGCCGCTTGAGGCGTGATAAAATAATTAGAGCGTGACCATTTCACAATGAAAGGCACCTATCTGTCCTTTGAAGATGTCAGATGGTGTGACCCTTTCATGGTTCAATAGCGCGGCGACGATTTGAATCAATTACATTAGTAAATTTTAGATATAAAACTGTTTATATATAATATGTTAAGTATAATGTACAAGTAAAAGCGGGGAAATTAACATTGTAAAAATATTTCTTAATCATTGTAAGTTGTAAGACTAAGAAAAATGCGCTGTTCCATACAACCTTTGGAAAAACAAAGTTTATTCTGCCCATCGAAGGTGGACCTCAATGATTCTGTTTTTAATACTGAATACAATACTTGCAACGTGTATTTTGGAATAAGCAAAGTGCATTGTAAAAAAAAAAAAAAAATTTTTTTCGTTTCGGGTTTTTAGCTTCGGGTACACAAACATTAGTTTCACATGTTTTCATTTTTAAGTACCCTTAAACAAAAAATCCGTCGCGTACTACTGACGTACTTACATACCCAGGTACTACACAACGGATTTTTTCTTTTTGTAATTATGAAAGATAACATAGATATGTATTATGAGAATATCTAGTTGTTACGTTAATTAAGTGCACTACATGATGTAGTGAGAATTATTACGGTTTTTCTTATTCATGTGAAATTCATGTACCTCCAAGTTGGTCTTACGTACATTGGAACCTAGTTACGTTACACGCCCAGAAAACCAAGTAAAAACCCCAGTTAGGTATATAGATTTTATGTGAAAACATTGGTATAATTAAACAGATTTATTTAATTGTATTTTAAGTTCCTCTATTGTTTTTAGGGTTTCATACTTCTGAATGAAAAATTACGAAACTCTTTTAAGATCACTAGTGTGCATCTCTGTCTGTCCGTCTGACACAGCCAATTTGCTCTGAATCTACTGGACCGATTATATTGCAGTTTGGTAAACATTATGAATGTACGTAACCCAAACATGGAAGTGTGACGTAACTAAATGGATGTTGAATACGGGGATCACTTTTGGGGGACGAATAAGAAGATATCATGATTTTTTGCAAACTGTATCGAATTGTTGTAAGGGTCTATCTAATTTTAGAAGTATTTAAGACATGCACAAATTAAAATTTTATATTACCTCTGACCCTTCACCCCTCCATTATAGATAAGAAGCATCTCGATCACATCAGTTTTCGAACATAAAAACCGCATCAAAATAGGTCCATTCGTATGTGAGCAACGATAACACAGAAAGACACACACACGCATACACAGAGATACACACCCTAAACTTATAATATCCGTCTCTTAGTTTGGGGGTTAAAAATAGATGAAAAATTGCCGTTATTGTTGAGTCTATCGTCGTCTTAGTCCTAAATTCAATCAATATTCATTTATGTTTTTATTTCAGTTCTATGCTCGCTGCTCATGCTTCTCGTATAAGGTAGTGTTGGCCTCAGATCAGAGATTGTCAGGCCATCCCCGAAGGCCTCTAAACTTCTTTTAATCAATAACAGCCGGGACCGACAGCTTATCGTGCCCTCCGAAGCACTGCCATATAGATACTTTAGGTCTAAGTTTTTGTTTAGATACTTTTCATCATCATCATCCATCATCCACGTTGGTGAAAACACGGGACGCAGATAGACTATATCCAAAATGGCCAGTCGCTTATAGTGACATTATAGCTGTTAATAAGCCCCGGATCCTCACACGCATTCTTCACTTGAGAGCTTAAATACCGAAACTAATTTTGATTGTAAATTCTAAACTGGTGTAGCTATTCTTAGTATCAATTTAATTACTTTTTATACCTACAAATGGACTTGGATTTGAACGTTTTTTCACCTCTCAGAAAGTGTTGATACGGTCAAGGTGAAGTTATTCTTACCAAGCCGATAGGGTTGCGGCAGTAATTGTACTGCTTGATAAAAAATACGTGAATTTAGTTGTATTACGTCGTGAAACAGCGATAGGTCGATAGATATAGATAATGTACTAACTTGATATAATGGTAGCCGCATACCGGTTAACGTTAGAAACCAACGATACTCGGGTTCGGTCCTAGGCTCCGCACCAATGACTTATCTAAATTATGTGCGGATTTCCATCGCTCCGTCCTTCGGAGGGCACGTTAAGCTGTCAGTCCCGGCTATTGTTCATTGATAGCAGTCGTTAAGCCAAGTCAAAGGACTTCGAGCGGCCTGGCTAAACCTGACAAAGGCCAGCACTACCTCAATTAGCATAAAAAGAGTCCTCAAAAAGTCGACGCAGAGAGACTCAACGCTGCGGTAATAAACCTCTCATACGACAAGCAAGAAACTAACCAATCATTTCATCAGCGACTATTTTCCACTACATTAAGTTAATACATACTGACAAGGTTCCTGTTGTAGTTCACACATATATACATAATTATAATAGCATGCTGGTAATGCTGTGAAAACGCGAGTTATGTGGGAATTAAAATGTACTGCATAAATTAATTAGTAGTTATTTTTATGAATGAAGCATTCACCGTGCTGCCAGTTTTAACAATTTTATCAATGCAGTTGAGCATGATAAGATTTAAATTATATTAGGGAAAAAAATGACTTGAACTTGCAACCTGCGTAATCGCTTGCCCAATTGAGCTATCCGTGGTCCTACCTTTCCTTCCCAAAGTACTTACCTTCTCTTACTCACCTGTTTACTTCCTTCTTTTCTCTTATTCTTTCCCCCGAAATGCCTTGAGGAACCTATAGTGAGGAGTTCCATTCCTAAGTAGTACGCATGCCATATGCACAGCCCTATCTTTAAGTTTTATCGGTGAATTTGTCACGGTACCGTTTTTGCTTGCATGCAATAGCCCCGGTACTAATTACGCTATCAGATTAAAATAGGTATATAGTCTTTTCTGCACTGCATCACTACATTATACTGTACAATCTAAGATATTTTACTCGCAGTTTAGTTATGACGAAAAACAACAAATTAACAGTCACATAGCCATCATCTTTACTTAGCCTTCACGCTTTGTGAAATCACTGTCACAAATATAAAATATGTGAATTTATATTGATGTAATTTTAACAAAATGTAAATTATCAAAATATTACATAACCGTTATTGGCTGTAAAATAGACAACGGCGTACTGCTGTCGTATAAAACATATTCCAAAACACATGTAACAATGACCCTAAACCACGAGATATTATGGTATAACTAAGTGAAAATTTAGAAATTAGACTCGCGGCACGCAACGATGACCTCGTAAGGTGTTGCTGGCGACCACAAATAATTCACACACACACACATACAGTAAAGTACAGTTTTAAAAAGTAACTAAATTTTGACATAATATTATCAATGGACTTTCGCAAAATAACGTGTCTTGTTGGTTTATACTTTTTATTTCGTGACCTACTATGTAAACTTGCTAAATATTACTCAATATTGCTCGGAGGTAATTATTGATATCACATTTCATGCTTCTTGATTTCAAATACAGCTACCCAGACATCATTATTGTAACAAAAGTCTTACAAAATGATTTACGTGACTATTTATTTTCTTTTGTTAATGTTCTAAATTTTTGAGCACTAAAAATATAGCTCTATTTTAATTTGTATCGAGACGTTTAGAAAGTGTTTGATTTCTGTCGCAACTTAAATTTAAGTCTACGTAGACAGTGCTAGTATACACTGTACAAGTCAGTTCAATTCACAAGGCACTCACTTGATCTAGCCTCCTGGATGAAGACTTTTTAACTTGAGCCAGTACAAGTACATATTAGAAGCTCTAATTCAACTACATATTTCAAGTTACGAGTACCTACTTATATATATATATATATATATTTTGTATATACTCGTAGCTTGAAATATGTAGTTGAATTAAAGCTTCTATTCTATATATATATATATATATTTTTGGAGTCGTTTTTAAAACTCAACTATCGGTCAGAAAAATGGGACCACCTTTTCTGCCTTCATCCCGCGGGTGTTGTGAGGACCAGTTAAGGGAATTCTGGTAATGGACAGCAACATTTTACTTTACAGTCTGATGATCTGATAGGTGTTGAGAAGAAAAAGGGCTATTCTTACAAATTCAGCACATGTGAATGTGGTTTTCCATTCATGGATCTGAGTTTTGGGACTGAAGATTGCATGCAGGTGATATATGAATGTTGAGACGGAATATGGAGTAATGAGAATACAAGAATGCCGATTTGTCATGTATAGAAGATCATATGTGTAAGAAAAGAGTGATTGTCTATTACTGTTATGATAACAAATAGATTTTATAAAGAAGAAAAAAATGTTGCACCCACATAATAGTGGGATGACATAACAGAGGCTGGCAGTAACAATGGAACATTCCCTCTGTCATTGCCTCATTTCCAGGATATTTGCACCATGATAAGAAAGCAAAACACTTTTTAAAACTTGTCAACCGACTCCGATTGGAAAGAATCGAAACGGGGAAGCGAATCCAATCAAAAATTCAAAGCTGAAACTTTCCATAGTATTGTAATAGCCCAATCAGCTGTAAACCCGATCCGGATCCAGAAGTTTTCATGAATTCATAATTCATTTAATTTGTAGCTCTATTTAAAACTTCCTAGTTTCTAGAAAGTTGGTAATTTTTCCTCTTCACTACAACAGAAAAAAGTCTGTCTGTCTGACTCACAAATTGTTCTATTTTGGGATTTAGATCAATGAACATAACGTTCATTCACAAATGGGTATTGACGAATTATAAAAATAGTAGTTGGGAGTGTTTGGGTGGAGTAAAAAGCAACATATATAGATTAAAAAAGTAATCTAAAAACCACGCTTTTTTAGAATGCATTGTCATTGATTTGTGACTGTATGTTTCAGCAAAAATCAGGAAGTGCTCAAAATTTGAGTTGCAAGATTCCACCCGAAAGAAAAGACAGGCAAAAAAGTCATTAAATAAAAACGTGGTAAAAACAGCGACGGATAAAACCATTCATCTTCTAATTATTTCAGTTCACAATTTAATTAATTAAACTGGTTACTGAATAGACTACAAAAGAAAACCCTGGAAAAATAGAACTTAGTTTGAACATAACCCTAAAGTTATAGAATATTTTGGTATCTATTCAAAAACAGAAAAAAAACAAAAGACAGTAGTTATACAAATGAATAACTTGGAATGAAAATCAAGTGTAGGTAACATGAGAGCTAAATAATAGCTATTTTTAGTGCATATTCATTCCTTGATTGAAATTATCTACCTAAGAGAGATTGCTCGCAAGCGATAAGACCATCGTTTGTAACTAATACTCATATTATGTATCCTTACTTTTATTTTCTTGTGTTTATGCAATGTACCTATTTGTTATTTATTTGTATTTGATTTTGTAAGGCAATTTTTAATATAACAGAAGTAAAGCCGCGGTATTAACTTTATTATGAAGAGAAGTGTTTTTCTCGAAACACTATTGGCTAAGTGGAAGTTACTATTGGAGCTCGATTGTAAAAGTTTTTCGCTTCGAGCTGGGATTCACATTGTTTTAGTTTTATAATAGTAAGACGAGGTAAAGTTAACTAGATGTGTTTAAAAATATAGCAGTATAATTTTAACTTTTGCAATCTATTTAGGTATACTTATATTAAGTAAGTACCAAAAAGTCTGTACAATGTAGATGGTAAAAAAGGTCTAGGATACTTCAAATAAGGTACTGAACAAGAATATCTCATTTTTCAAAATTATGTCACTTTGGCTTGCTAATTCGGCATTCTTCGGCAGAATATTTACAAGTATCTCTCAAACGGTTCGAGTTAAACAAAAGTGTTGTGAGAAAATACAAATTAATTTAAAAACACTTATTTAGTGATACTGCAAATGGGATTGCGCTAAAAACACTTCTTAAATTGTATGGGATGACCCCTTAAATGTAAAATCATGAAGTTTTATTATTTTGAATTTAAAATAAAATCTTGCGTCATTGATGCTGTGACAGACGAGACTAGACAGACGGACAAAGGACTGACAGATGGATGGTTATATGGACGGACAGACGGATAGAATTTCTAAACATCCTTCTATTGCCAATCATCGATTACGCGGACATTTGCTACCTCGATCTTATGGAAGCTTTTCTTAATAAAATTGATAGATCGCTCAACACCTGCACTCGTTTTACATTTGGTTTCCGTAAGTACGATCATATCTCTGAATATCGAGCTAAGTTTAAGTGGATCCAAATCCGTGATAGAAGAAATGCTAGGATCCTCGGCTTACTGTACTCGATAATGAATGATACCAGATCTCCTATTTATTTAAAACACTCGTTTAATTTCCTTCCTGATACCCATGACCTTAACCTACGATCAACTGTTTTTTTCTGCCTGTGTATCCCCAAACACACCACATCCTATGTCTGCAACTTCTTTGGATTAGTTGCTGTACGGCTGTGGGACCAACTACCCATTAATATTCAAAAAGCATCTTCCAAGGATGTTTTTAAACGGCTTGTCAGAGAACACAATTACAAGGCCTCATTGCCTTTATAAATGTTTGTCACTCATATTGTTATATTATATTAATTATATATGTATATATATTTATTATAGCAGTAAATTCATTTATTTTAATAAGTATCGTGTGTATTTTATCTCTAAGTATCATTAATATTATCTTATTATAGTAGTAACTTTGGACTTTATAAATGTATTTATTATTATAATGATTATGTAGTTATAATATTATTGTTCGTATATTTTTTTTCTTTTTAGATTTTTAGTTTTTTTTTGTTGCACGCCTACATCCCTTCTCATGTACCATATGTGGATGACTGGTAGAAAATGCTATAGCATTAAGTCCTCCTTTTGTATTTTCTTAGTGCAATAAAGTATTATATATAAAACCAGCCAAATGCCTCCTCTAGAATGAGTTGACTTGTTTTGTTTTTATGCTAAACAATTTCGCAATTTTTTTGAGCACATTAATATAAAGACACGCGGATAGGTGAGAAAGAGAAAGTCGTTTTAGCCCAGTTTGGAAAGACTGCTTTCATTTTTGGATATTAAAATTAAGAAGCTGGTCTTTGTCTCTAGAAAATAAAGTTTTAGGAACTTAACCATTGAGTTGAGTAGGCGATCCAGATTCAAATTGTCATTGTTGACCGCCGCTGTGCGCGGTTTGCGCATTGCTGTTGTCGCATTACACTTTATGTAATCAGCCGAGGTTTAGCTCATGCCATCAGTCCATCCACGGTACCATATGAGTAGTTCAAAAAGCTCCGTGTAACGCTAGCAAAGGGTGAACTAAAGGTGTACGGCCTTGCAGGGTTGTTCCGCGCGGTTCCGAGATTCGTGTCTCTGCAAAGTCCACCTTATAAGTACATAAATCTTTTAATAAAGATAAAACTGGACGAGTTACAGAATAAAAGTACTTCACTAAACAGTTGGACAACTTATGTTAAGCCAATAGAGTCCTACGGATAGCCGAAATGGAAATGAACCCCGAAGTACACTGAAAAAACTAATTAACTGAACTAGTTAGGTAATTTGAAAAAAAGCTGCCAGCAAACAAACTTTGTTTAAATCCCCACGTCTGCTTCAATTGAGACGAACAAAACGGGTTGTGTTGATTTAGTTAATAATTGACATATTGTGATGTACCTGTTAACATAACCTGACTTTAGTTACAGATGCAATACTGAATGTATTAAAACGTAACAAACCACTTGGTTATAACTCTAATGTACTGTTGGTTTATTACTAGCAATTATAGATTACCGAAAATACTGGTTGTAAATAGTCATTCTAGTTATTTAACTAATTACCAATCAAATGCTATTAATACATTCACAGAATTTGTAAATACTTTACAATTTTTACAATGCTATTTGTAACCTCGATTTAGCTATTATTTACAAAACTATTTCATATTATTCAATCAAAAGTTTGCTGCTTGTAACAAAACGTCTTTTGTCGACCGGTGGCGCCGGCCGACGCGGCGGCGGCAACATGTTTGTTGCGTTATTTTCTTCGCGCGCTTCATTTGCGCACGCACGTGGATGGAACAAATAAATAAACTTATCTTGAGCCTGTGTTAAGTGATATTATAGTGAATTAGTGTGTGGACTCGCAGTAAGTGTGGTGTAGTATATTTTAATAGTAAAAGTGTACAAAAGCTACATAAAACCAAGGATGCCGGCGGGGCCGGCGCGGGGCGGCAGCAACGCCCGCGAAGGAAACCATTGCCGACTACAATACATAATATCAAATATTAATACTATAATAATTCTACTTACTACTCTAACATACATCCTAAGTCTTTGAATATTTAAGAAATATATTATGGAAGATTATAAACTCTTGTTGTAACTCTTGTCATGACGTTTTTGAAAATTATGATGATGTAACTTTTTTCATTTTCAATAACGTTTTTCAATACGACGAAAAAAAATGATTTTATAATTAAGTATTTTATTAGGAAATTCCTCACAGTATTGAGGCAAAGGAACGAATATAACAGAAAATTTAAGTACTTTTTGTATGATTGATTAAGTGCTATTGATAATATTAAGACGTATTATTATCTTGAGTATAGCGTGCTATCGGTGCCTAGGTAGGTACCTAAAGTTATGCCGAAATCACGTTACATTTTCGGCTTATTTCCAATGATTTTCGAAACCCCCCGGCTAAAAAAATTGCTATATTTCAAATTTCCCATTTTTTTATTCCTATGTATTTATAATGAATTTACTAGACAGGCATATCGTTTGCCGGATGGTAAACTCCACGCATGATCGTGACAGTGCGATGTCGAAGAGTTGAATCTATATTGTTTTCTAGCTACTAGGATAAAATTAATTAATTGGTATGTCTAAGTAGTCGCAGTATAGTGCCACGAAGAACTTTAAAGTTTTTCAGAGTAATACTGCAACTGTCATGGATAGGCGTGGCATTTACCATAAGGCAAACTATATGCGAGTCTGGTCACATGATAACATAAAAACATGAATTGCAAAAAAGTGGGAATTGTAGGGAACTTAAATTATTTAAGAATTAAACCTTCCCAGTGGCCTACAGTAGGGGCTGTTTATTGGGAGCTGTTGGGAATAAGCCATATTTTCTTTCGTCGTTACAATTAATTATGTTTGTAACAGTCTAGTATTATTACTCCAACTGTCTTGAGTTATTTTGTTTTCATAAAATGTTACTTTAAAAACATGTCAACTTGTGCCATTATGTATACGTCGAAATTAAAATTAACTAGGTTCATAATTATTCTACTAACTAGCCTGTCACTGTACTTATTAGTTCTATATCCGCGTCTCTTAGACTTAAGTTTATAACCTGTATTGTGCTGTGCTGAATATATGATTCTTCAAATTAATGTGACATTTTTGTTTCTAAACTAAGGGTATAGGTGCTAGTAACAATAGTTTAGCTAATAATAACATGGTAGTGACGTCATACATTAGAAGGAGGTAACTAAATAGTTTAGCTACTAACAACAGCAGCACACACGTGGAATTAACAAAAAAGTTTACCTACTAACAACAGCAGCATACACGTGGAAGTAACTAAATAGTTTACCTACTAACAACAGCAGCATACACGTGGAAGTAACTAAAAAGTTTAGCTACTAACAACAACAGCACACACGTGGAAGTAACTAAAAAAATAGCTACTAACAACAACAGCACACACGTGGAATTAACTAAAAAGTTTACCTACTAACAACAGCAGCATACACGTGGAAGTAACTAAATAGTTTACCTACTAACAACATCAGCATACACGTGAAAGCAACTAAAAAGTTTAGCTACTAACAACAACAGCACACACGTGGATGTAACTAAAAAGTTTAGCTACTAACAACAACAGCACACACGTGGAAGTAACTAAAAAGTTTAGCTACTAACAACAACAGCACACACGTGGAATTAACTAAAAAGTTTAGCTACTAACAACAACAGCACACACGTGGAAGTAACTAAAAAGTTTAGCTACTAACAACAACAGCACACACGTGGAAGTAACTAAAAAGTTTAGCTACTAACAACAGCAGCATACACGTGGAAATAACCAAATACTTTCGCTACCAACAACACTTTGTGTGATAAGATACACATGGAAATAACTAAACAGTTGAGCTACTATTAACAAAATAGGAAGACTAACTTTAGCAATACTGTATCCATAGCTGACAAAATTAGTTATAACCATTTTTGTGTAGCTAGTTACCAAATGTTATGTTACTAATCACAAAAAAGATTTTTCAGTGTACCTCGACGTTTCCTACTATTTGTTGTCAGATAAACCAATTCCCAACATGTTGACGGGATTTGCCCTCTGAATTGCAATAAGAATTTTAAATACAAAATAGTATTTATCAGACAATTCCATAATATACTATTAAATGAAATTTCGGTGCAGGTGTTCAGTTAACATCGCTCCTAAACGACACTTTATACCTTGCTGTTATTTGCTTGAATCCAAGTTCCTTTTCTATTTAAATTAATGAGAAACATAAATTGGTTTCCAGTCTTGTTGAGATGTCGTAATTATAAAAGTTTTATTTGAATTATCGCTTGAGATTAAAGTTAAACAAAAACAGTGAAGAACTGTGTATTATATTTCTTTGAGAGGATATAATCTGCACAAATAAAATATCAAAGGATAAGTTCCCAGTTCAATTTATTTCGTCGTTATATGAAAACTTTGTTAAGTATTCTGGCAGAAAGAGATGAACTTTATACAGAAAATTATCACAACCACAGATATAAATAGGAATAGATGCCGCATTATATCAGCTACGTCGACGCCTACTGGTTAGCCTAGTGGCTAAAGACCCTAACTACGAAGTCAAACGGTCGCGCGTTCGGATCCCACAAGGTGCGATCATTTGTGTGATAAGCAGTAATGTTTATTTCCGAGTCATGAATGTAATATTTGTATCTATATTTGTTTATCCCTTAACTACGAGTAGTACCCATAGTACAGGATATCCTTGTTTGGGGTTAGATAAATCTATACATATAATAAAACTGGAACAGGTTCAATTTTGTACATTGAAGACATAATGTTATTTTTTTTGGAGGATATTTTTTATTCCATGCTGAAGCCAAAACAGTTTTTTTTGTTTGTCTGTCTGTATATTAGCCTAGGCATCACGCCGGAACTACTGAATGAATTTAAATGATACTTGGTATGATTTGAGTTCAACCTAAGAGGTAGGACATAGGATACTTTTCAGCCCGAAAACACGGTACCCGCAGGATAGGGGTTGAAAGTTATTTAAAAAAACACTCATACACTTTGAAACTACTTGACAGATTTTGATGCACCTTGACATAATCATAGTTTATATGATAAATACAAATTTATGGTACTCTTTATCCCGAAAAAATAAAGTGTTCCTGCGGCATAGGGTCCAAATTCTGTAAATTAATGATATTTTGTAATATTTTTTGGAGGCTGTTTTATTTTTGTACTGAACCCAAAACTGTTTTTTTTCTGTTGTCTGTCTGTCTGCCTGTCTGTATCTTGGACGCGCATCACGCCGAAACTACTGAAAGAATTAAAATGAAACTTGGCATGATTTGAGTTCATACTACGAGGTAGGACATAGAATACTTTCATCCCAAAAAATTAAAGGGGGAACCCTTAATAGGGACCCACTTTAATTTTAACCCAGGATAGGGTTTCAAAGTTATTTCAACAAATACTTTTCACGCTGAAACTACTAAGCGGATTTTGATGGAACTTGGCACAGTCATAGTTTATATAATAGGTAAAACTCAAGGATACTTTTTATCCCGAAATGAACAAGGGTTTCTGCGGAATGTGGATCCAAACTCTGTAGATTGAAGATATTTTGTAGAAATTTTTGGAGACTGTTCTATATTCGTGCTGAAGCCAAAACAGTTTTTTTTTCTTTTTGTCTATCTGTCTGCATCTTGGACGTGCATCACGCTGAAACTACTGAATGAATTCAGATGAAACTTTGCAGGATTTGAGTTCGTACTATGAAGTAAGAAATAAGATACTTTTCATCCTGAAAAATTAAAGGGTTGCCGCAGGATAGGGATTGAAAATTATTTCAACGAATACTTATCACGCTGAAATTACTGGACGGCTTTTGATGCAACTTGGCACAGTCATAGTTTATATGATGGGTAAAAATAAAAAATAAAGGATTCGAGGGAAAGAGTCCAAATTCTGTACATTTAAGGTATATTGTAAAAAAAAATTGGTGGCGTTTTATTACTGAAACCAAAACTTTTTTGTGTATTTCTTTCTGTCTGTCTGTATCTTGGACGCGCATCACGCCAAAACTGCAAAATGAATTGAAATGAAACTTGGCAAGATTTGAGTTCATACTACGAAGTAGGACATAGGATACTTTTCGTTACAAAAAACTCAAGGGTTCCTGCACGATAAGGATTGAAAGTTATTTCAACGAATACTTATCAATCTGAAACTACTGCACGGATCTTGATGCAACTTGGCAAAGTCAATCTATACTTAAAATAAATCAGTAAATACCAAAAAAACTATAAAAGGAAATAATTTAAAAAAAAACTTGGGTACTATAAAAAGCTACTGAAAAAGTATAAAACATTTTTGAAATTCATGTATGTCTGTTTGTCTGTTAGTCACGCATCACATAAAAACTACCGGACCGATTGCGATGCAGTTTTCACTGTTGAATAGCTTAGGTTTGATTTAAAAAATGACGTACTTATTTCTTCAATCCGATGAGTAAAAACCGATCAATCGATAGAAACTTTTTGATGGCTGAAGGAATTACAATCGATATTGTCAAAACTGGTGCAAAATATCTTAAAAACGTTTACAAAGACAAGCTTTTATGCAGTAGTCATGTCATGGTGAAACTTAGAACGGGCTTTTACAATTAAATGCGTATACAACATTTCGTGTCTGTGCTGTTAACAATTGAAGAGTTCCCTAGTCAGGAGCCAACCCTGAGTGTAGCAACCATGTCATGGTAAATCATATAAACGGCTTTTATAATAAAATGTGTACATAAAATTTCGTGTCTGCTGTTGACTGTTAAAGAGTTCCTTTATCTGGAGCTAATCCTGGATGCCAATTTCGGTCATGTTTACCATAAAAAAGAGTGGTTCTAATTCAGATTGCAAGATTTGAAATAAACATACATACATATATACATTCATACGTACATACCTAAATACAAACATTGCAAGTTAAATAAAAGCTTTTAATTCATTTTAACTATTAATATATGTGGTGGTTATACAAAACCACAGTTAAGTTTAATAATAATATGTGTAACAATATATTATTATTGTTCAAAGTATGTCATTCAGACAAATTTTGAATGAAGATGAGGAAATGTTCAAATTGTGAATTGTATGGGATGTATGGGAGCGAATATAATCTCAATGCTCCAAGCCACCTGCACGCGGCCATCCTGCTAGATAACGAACGAGGCTCTGGTGACCGACAGATGGCGGTATAACCATCCCAAAAACAAGCGTAGCTAAATGACATAGGCCGGTGACGGGCAGCAGCGTCATCAGTGCGAGAAGCTAAGCTCTGCGATCGCCAAACCGCATGCCCAACGTGGCAATTATGGCAATCGATCAAAAAGCAACCCCAGAGGAAGTGGACTTAGCAAAGTCCCGATGGTGTGACTAAAAATGAGATTGACTTCATTATGACGGACAATAAGCACACATTCAGGGATGTCTCAGTGATCGCAAGATTTAATACCAGTGGTGATCACCGACTTGTCCGAGACTCCTTGAATATCAACCAAAAGATTGAAAGATGGTGTCTGGTGAAGTCTACGCTCCGACCAAACCTGCTCAAGGCCGACGAGGAACTCCAAAAAGTTGTGGTAATCTTTAGGGAGCACGCACTAGATTTTCTCAGCTGTAGCGTACGGGCACGAAGTCTAAAATCTCGGATGAGGCTCTTCGGCTTATGGACGAGAGATGGGAGCAACAGCAAGCCATACCGACAGACAGTCACCGTCACCGTCATCGTATAAAACTCACAAGTTACTGTACAGGTTTTGATAGGCTTCAGTAACGCTTTCAATGTAGTTGACCATGATCTGCTTTTAGCCGTTCTCTCTAAATTAAACTTTTCTGCTTCTGCTGTTTCATGGTTTTCTTCGTACCTTAAATGTCGGCAGCAGGCCATACGGTATGAACAAGAGTTCTTCGACTGGAATGCTTTACACACTGGCGTGCCTCAAG
The DNA here is from genome assembly GCA_946251855.1 of Alsophila aescularia. Taxonomy (NCBI): domain Eukaryota; kingdom Metazoa; phylum Arthropoda; class Insecta; order Lepidoptera; family Geometridae; genus Alsophila; species Alsophila aescularia. Next base: position 35,675,349 of record OX276384.1, read on the forward strand.
GTGGAATTTTGTCTCCGCTGCTTTTCTCAGTTTTCATTATCAACTTACTTTCTCCTCTCTTACAAAGTAGCTTCCACATGTACGCCGATGACCTACAACTATACTACTCTGTTACCACTTGCTTCGCGCGATTCAAATTCTCAATGACGATTTGTCGCGTCTTCTCACTTGGTCGATCAATTACGGTATTAAACTGAATCCTGATAAGTGTCAATCAATCATAGTGGGTAGCTCGCGACGTCTCTGTAAAGTTAACTATTCCAATCTACCCTCACTTTCTTTTAACAGCATTAATATTCCTTTTTCTTCGACAATTAAAGACTTAGGCGTCATAATTGACCCAAGCGTTAGTTGATCATATGGATATGTTAATGAAATTTCTCGTAAGTTCTTTGCTTCATTTCATTCAATTATACGCCTTAAAAAAAATCTCCCCACTCATACCAAAATTACAATAGTAAACTCGCTTCTCCTTCCCATTCTAGATTATGCCGATGTATGTTCCTTAGACCTAACTGAAGACCTTCTTAACAAACTTGACCGCCTTCTTAATAACTGTATCCGTTTCATCTATGGCCTCAGAAAGTATGATCACGTGTCTGAGTACAGATCCAAACTGAAATGGCTCTGTATCCGTGAGCGACGAAATCTTAGAATTCTTTGTCTTCTGTTTTCCGTCTTAAATGACCGTAACTCACCTGTATACTTAAAATGTAAATTTAACTTCCTATCAAACACTCGTCAACAAGCAACTTTGCTCTTCAAACACTCTTATATTAAGCCACTCCTATTCATACCACTTCTTTCCTTGATAACTCCTTCCAGGCTTCAGCAGTCCGTCTCTGGAACTCGCTTCCAATTGACATTAGAAAGTGTCAAACTAAAGAAAATTTTAAACGGTTAACTCGAGAGCATTTGAAAATGACTTATTAACAACACCAGCTGTTTAATTTTATAATATTTATATGTATTTTATTTTTATGATATTATATGATGTAATATTTATAATAATTGTATATACATATTTTACAAAGTTTTATATTTTAGTATTCATTTCGATTAATTTATCTTTATTTTCATTTTACTGTCCATATCTCGAGTGCACGCCTATATACATCTTTCTTGCACAACCAGGATGACCGGCATTAGTATTAAATAAATAAATAAATAAAAGGCAATTGAGCAAAATCGGGGGTCAAAAGTCTTCGTTCTTAAATTGAAGAATTCTATGGCCAATTGTAAGACTCGCATGCTTCTAGACCCGAACCCAGCACAGTTGATTCCCGCGCAATACTGACCCACTACTATACTGATGAACTGCCCGACATCAGCCTAGACGAGATTGAGATGGCGCTCAAACAACTTAAGAATGGTAAGGCCCCCGGTGAGAATGGTATAACATCGGACCTCTTAAAAGCAGGGGGAAAACCTGTACTTCGGGAGCTCTAAGGGTTATTTAGCACCGTCCTTAACGCCACATTATTTATTTTAAGTTATTTTCGAGGGTAATCGTCTCGCAAGAAGACTTGACGAATTCCAGCCTCTTGAGCAGGCCGGGTATCGCGGAGGATTTAGCACCATAGACCACATGCACACTGAGGCAGATTATACAGAAGTCTGAAGAGTATAACCAGCCCCTGGGTCTTGCTTTTCTGGACTATAAGAAGGCCTTTGACTCTGTTGAAACCTGGGCGGTTCTGGAGTCTTTGCAGCGCTGTCAAGTGGACTGGCGATACATCGAAGTGCTTAGGTTTTTGTATGACGCCGCGACTATGAGTGTCCAAGTACAAAACCAGCAGTCTAAAAATATCCAACTGCGCATGGGAGTGAGACAGGAGGATGTTATATCCGCGAAACTGTTCACTAATGCCCTAGAAGATATGTTTAAGACGCTGGATTGGAATGGAATGGGCATTAATATCGATGGTGAAATCATCTCACACTTACGATTTGTCGATGATATCGTCCTAATGGCTGGCGGAGTCGCTGCAAGACTTGCAAAATATGCTGACCAACTTAGATGATGCTTCTCGACGGATCGGTCTCCAAATAAACATAGATAAGACCAAGATCATGTTCAACGATCTTATTGACCCGGAACCGATTGCAGTTAATGGTGTGCCTCTTGACGTTGTCCAAAATATGTTTTTTACCTTGGGCAAATATTGCAATTGGGTAAGAACAACTTTGAGAAGGAAGCCAACAGAAGAGTTCAGTTGGGTTGGGCAGCATTCGGCAAGCTTCGTCAAGTCTTCTCGTCGACCATACCACAGTGCCTGAAGACAAAAGTCTTCAATCAGTGCGTCCTACCAGTCATGACCTACGGTGCCGAAACGTGGACTCTCACGGTCAAACTAGTCCACAAATTTAAGGTCGCTCAGCGAGCAATGGAGAGAGCTATGCTTGGAGTTTATCTGAAGGACAAGATTCGTAATGAAGATATCCGACGGAGAATCAAGGTTACCGACATAGCTCAAAGGATACGCAAACTAAAGTGGCAGTGGGCTGGTCACATTTCCCGAAGAACCGATAACCGTTGGGGTAGACGAGTTCTCGAGTGAAATCCATGTTTAGGCAAACGTAGCGTAGGACGCCCTGTGGCCAGGTGGAGTGATGACCTGCGAAAAGCGGCTGGAAAAAAATAAATGAGGAGAGCTGAAGACCGAGCTCCAGTGGCGTGCATTAGGAGAGGCCTCCGTCCAGCAGTGGGCCTACGGTCAAGACCTACAGACCTATAAGCTGATGATGATGATGATGATGTGAATTGTAGTCGCGCTTTAAATGTAAGTTGTTTTTTTTTAAATAATAACTAATATATTTATGCTCTAACCTCCTAAAATCTGCAACAGATTTATAGATTATGAAAATTAATAAGTTTTAAACGAAAGTTAGGTTGACAACATTGAAAATTCGCTATATCAGAAACTACCTCAACATTATATTATACCGGAGCGAGCAACTTCCTCTATGATGAGACGACTAAACTGCGGTTATTAATTTTCAAAGTGGTAAAGGGAAGTTAAGAACTTATCAGAGTTCTTACTAATATATTAATACCCCGGGGAAAATAATGGCATTCAAGGGTAATTAAAAAGGGTTATTATTTAATCAAGGGTACCTAGCTACGTTTTGTTAGATACTTTTTTTCATGGAACATGAGAACTAATTTTAAGAAAATATGTTTGTCAAAGAAAATACAATAAATACATACATGTATGCTTTTTATATATTTTCATACAAAATAACTACTTAATGGAACTTGGACACTGCAACAGTGCTATAAATATCTACCTACATAGCCAAAGGGACGCGACGTTACGTACGGGTTCTGTTTCTAAAAATTTATAGCAGTCGTTTTGCAGCGTCAACGGCCCTTGGGCGGTCTGACAAACTCTTACACTAGAGGTAGGCACTGCCTCATTCGCCATGCAAACATACCGGACTGCCACCGAGGTTTAATAATGGTGAATTTCATCACTAAAAAAACTCATGCTCTGTACAAACCCTCATGAAAATGTAAAAACCGACTCCACAGTACTAACGATAGTTTACAAATTGCTTATTTATCTCGTTCATCATAACACGGTTGTAGGTAGAACGATAAAGGTCTTGTCACACCTGAACGATCAATACGAATGCTCGATGGAGTGATAAAAAGTCAATGATGTCCTTAACCAACCTTATGTTTGTTTGTACATTTTACGGATGGCTCCGGTATAATTATGTCAATTAAGTACGGTTAAAAATCAAAACAGATTATTAAATAAGTTTTATTTATGCTATAGGCAAACAAATAAAATAAAATCGTGTGGCAAATCGAATGTCTATTACTCAGGCTACTCTACGCCCTATGATTTTATTTTATATTTTAGTACATAAAAATCGATAACTGAAACAAAAACTTATTTTCTTTTCGTTTTTAGTTTTTATTTCGTTATTATTAAGTGTGCTATATTCTACTTGTTAAGCCCTTTCATTTGGTACCCATATAGAGGGAATTGAAAAAAAAAACGCCATTTTGTAGTGACAGCCATGTTTGATATAGAATTTCATGGTGTTCTTTATTTTAATATTTAAGCCATTTCATTTCATACAAATATTGAGGGATCTGAAAAAAAAACCGCCATTTTGTGGTGGCGGACATCTTGGATTTACAATAATACTGAATATACATAATTGTATTGTCAGTAAAATTAAAGGTGTGTACCAAATTTCAGATCAATCGATTAACAGGAAGGGGGTAAAGTTTGAATAACAGATTTGACCCAAACAAATAAAATATAACAACAAACAGGGCAACCGATTAAAAAACAAAAGATTCATATTATGAAATAGTAAAAATAATTTACCTAGTCATATAGGCTTGATGAGTTCTATCATAGTAGTTTTTTTTCATATTAGCAATGCAAAATGACAACGGAGGCGAAACAAACAGTACAAGTAAAAAATAAATCTTTCTCGCCAATTTTCTTCCCGAATCCAGTGATATAGTCATTTTACTTTGCTACCCTCTTAAGGCTAATGTGAATGCACATAATTAAGTACTTAAATTTCACCGTCATCGTTCAGATACCTAAACCATCGTTCAGATAGTTTAGGTGTGCCTAAAGTTTGAAATGAAAATATAAAGTTTCATTTATCAACCGCGGCGTACCTTGGACGCGGCAATTAATTTCATTTTGATAGTTTAGAACCAATCAAACTTTGTTGCAGCCACGGCAACGAGATGAGTTTAGTTTTTATTCAGTTGGAACTTCCCAGAGGAAGCTGCGCTGGGAAATTTAGTCGCATGTACTTAGTCTGATAAAATTACAGTTAGCAACGCAATAAGCATCATCATCATCCTGATTAGCTATCTGTAAGCCGTACACTGCTGAATATAGGTCTCCCTCAAAGCACACCACAATGACCGATTGCACGCTTTTGGCATCCAGCTGCTCCTATCCTAAACCAGTAGGTAGTCGGTCCACCTCGTGGGAGCTACTCTTGGCGTACGCATCAATGCTGGGCGTCCGTGCAAGAGTTTGACTACTGCACAGGTACAAATCATTTTCGTTAGTCAAATCTGTTGGACAAAAATTAAGACCACGAGGATGAAGCCATTCGTGTATTTGTGTGTAGTGACGATATCATAGAATTGAGCATTTCATGATATGGTTGACCAAATCATGAAAAAGTTATATCTTATGAAATTATCGATTACTAATGAAATGGTTTGCCAAATGAATGAATGATCAGCGTTTGACGATTTGAACAGCTAAACGCACTAAACACATTGATTTTTCATGGCATCGCACTGCCGTCTCATGTTATGGTCAAACAATATTGATAATATCGTGAAAAACGGCTTTATATTAAAAATGTTATTTTGTAAACAACCACTAAAACAATGAAATAATTACAATTGAACTAGAACAATATCACTTTTTCAAAATTACAAATGTAATAATACCAATACGAAAATCCAACATAAGTTAAGAAAGAGTTTTTTGAAGTTGGTGCCAAATCGAGCTCAACAGAAAAACCTTAAGCATATTAAAAATTTGAAGCGGATCCATCACTTGACTGTTGAGTTTTTGTGACTACCTTCCGGCTCCATCATCAGACCCTGGATATAACATAAGACCAGAGATTTCATCAAGCCAAAAAAAATGACCAAAAAGTTGGAGGGTTTCGACCATTTCATTGTTGAGTTCCTTTGACCACCTTCCAGCTCCATCATCAGACCATTTTAATCATATCATAATATTCTATTCTCACCAGAACTACCCCCGTTTGCTAAACTTCACTTTCATTGGACGTCATAAAGTAGTTCAAAATTCACTTGCAATATTGTTTTTAAACATACTAACACAAACTACAAACAAAAGCTTACTTCTATAAAAGCTTGTAATCAAATACTAAACCAATTTGATGAAATTTATGCAGTACCTAACAAACTTATATTTTTTTTAACTAAAAATATGTATGTAATTCGGTTCAGATGTCCCAAAAACATGAGAGGAAATAAACACAAAAACAAATCGATTTAATAATAAAAAAACTTTACGTTTACCCTATTAAATTCAACAAGAATCGTTCAATACGGTTTGGAAATCCTGCATCCTTATCCTCGTACTAAAAATCTACTGAACCAATATTGATTTAAAAAAATGGGACCTAATCGGGGTCCTACAATTTCTAGCAAAAAAAAAACAAATCGGTTCAGTAGTTGTAAAACTACTGAACCGATTTGTTTTTTTTTTGTATGAGATAACAAATATGTATGAGATAACAAATATAAAAAAATATAAATTACAGACGACTTGTTAACCTCATCCTTTTAGAAGTCGATTAAAAATAGAAGGCAAGGGCGGAAGCCCGAATTGGCCGCGGTATGAGCTACTGTCTTCGTATTTGCATTTTCTTAGCCTTGAAAAAACACCTTTGGTATTATGAAAACTCTACATTAATGATAATTAATGACATAGACAAACGTTGATGTTTTTAAGCTTGCTATTTCATGAAATAGAACCATTTCATGAAATTATTGATCACATCATGAAGTTATCAATTCTATGATGGGAAGCGATATAGTTATTGGCCCACATACAGTTATTAGCCATTTCAAATTTGGTACTATAAAATAAGCAACTATTTAGAGACACACAACAACACATTTAATACATGTCAAAAAGTTTCAATTTGGTTATTTTCACTTGGTATTTTTAAAATTACCAATAATAGTGTAGTTACAGAAATCTTATAAAATATACAGCTGATGGGCACAAAATTTACGTATTTGAGGTGTTATAATGATAATGTCTTCCACAACCTTAGGAATAGTGTGGCCAATAACTGTCACTATTATTCTCTACATTTATAGTTATTGGCCCTTCATGTCAACTATTGTATTTAGCATGTACTTAGCAAACAACGTAAGTAATAATTATATTATCTTCGTATTTCAATGTTACGAGATCTAATCAAGTACCATGCATTTTACATGTTTCTAAATAGTTTTGGCCTCGGCCAATTACTGTGTCACTCATAATACTAACCAACTGGTACAAAAAGTAGACCAATTACAATAATAGTTCATAATTTGATTTTACTTTAACGTTCTTTTTTGTCAAGTCAAACTGAAAAAATAACCATGCCAAAAATCATTATTATATTAATCTTGTAAGGAATCTTATCATCATCAGTGCATTCCCAATATCACCATAAGCATATTGCAGATGTAGATGAACTTTTTAGTTTTTTGTAAGGGTTTGTTTTATTTAATGTTTTTTTCATGGCTAATAACCATACAATCTCATGGCCAATAGCTGTGTTGATACGGCCAATAAGTATCAATTTAATGTTTCGGTTTTTGTGTTGATTTTATTCATATAATAGTATTTAAAAAAAATTGTTAACTATATTGACGAATTAAAAGCATTAATATTCTATCATACAACATGATTTTCATTTATTTCCAAATATTTATTTTATTTTTAATTCAAATATACTCGCTTGGGATCACTTAACTGGCCAATAACTATACCGGTTCCCCTACAATAAATCAGTAATAGGGTAAAAAAACAAATGTTTAGAACAATACACTATTCTGAAATAATTATAGCTTACAAGCTTGAATGGCAAGCATGAGTGATGTCTCGGAGAGTGGCAATCAGAACTGTTATTTTTCAGATTCATCTCCTAAAGTGGGTTATTATATAAGATGTCGTATTTTCCAGGTGCTACTCCTAGAAGCTGGTCCGGAAGAGCCAGAGGTGACCAGCGTCCCAGGACTGGCCCCGGTCTTGGGCAGTTCCAGCATCGACTGGAACTACAGGACGCAGCCTGAAGAGTTGACTTGCAGAGCTCAAAGAGGGCAAAGCTGTTCTTGGATAAGGTATGCTGGTGGTTTTGTTATTATTGTTGTTTTGAGTTTTAGAATATTTTGAGAAACAATTTTCTATGGAGTTTACATGCAGTGCATCTAGTGCCAATAAGCATTCGTTTCGAATAACAAATGTAATGTCACAAAAAAAAAGCAAAGATTTGAATTGTTTGAGCTGCAAATTAGTGCGTTAATGCATCTTCTGCTTTGAGAACACAACCAACTACACAGGAGTTGATTGTGTTTTCGAAGATCTTCAGTGATCATTCTCTTGATAGAAAGCAATCGTTGCCAACAACATTTGCAATGTGACTGAGATCTTTGAGTTGCAAAGTTTAATCTTCATGAAAGTTCCTGTGATAAGTGTCACAGTACAAAAATAAGGAACAAATTACCATCCGAGCAATTAATTTAAGAATCTAAACATTTAAAATGAATTTTTATCCCTTGAAAGTTATTTATTCATCTACTTATATAATTTGAAATATATGGTATGTTATCACTCCATTTTTAAGTTTCTATTGTTGGACAAAAGAAATTCCAAAATCTCAAAAAACAAGAAGAAAAAAAGATATTCTTATAGTTTCTTTATATAAATCGCCTATAAAGTGATATATTTGCTTTGTCCTTCTTTTAACTCTTAAATTCATATTAAAAAGAAAAAAAACATATGCGAATTCACATAAAACATCATCAAGGCCATATAGGATTTATTTAGATTACGAGTTATAGCCAACCAAATTAGCGCGTAGTTCTACCCACGTGAACTCTGAACATACCCCATGGTGAGACATAGAATCCGACCGTAAAAAATATGTATAAACTACTGGACGGATTGCAATGCGGTTTTCATTGTTGGCCTTTGTCACAGTAATATGCCTTTGTTGTGGCCTTTATTACTGCTATGGCTACAAAAACCTAAGAACATATTATATATGGTTGGCCCGATATGCACTTGGGCGTAAATTTTATAACATTTTTTTCTCATACAAGTGACGAGACAAGCAGGTCGATTGCCAAGAAGTTAGCGCAAAGCATGCCAATTAAAATTAAAATGCAATAGAAGTACCGCACAGAATTTAGTTTTAAATCTTGGGCGGCTGTTTTTAAGTTTAATAATGCCCAGTAGCTTACAAATAATCTATTGTGACTAGAATAAAACAGTAACAAGTTGTCAAATGGAGTTATTATTGAGTAGATTTGTTGTATTGTGTGTTGTTATTAATGTAGTCTGAAGTGTGGTAGATGTATAGGCATGAAAAATAGTAAAAGCAGTTGCCAGTTTTTCATAATTATGAAGCCCTGTAAAACAATAATTGTAGCAACACTTGCACCTTGGGTGATAAATTGAAATATCAAAAAATATGCATTAAATAATAAAGCCTCTAAAAATGTGCAATGATTCTTTTTGGGTTTCGTGTTCTTTCAATAAGACATTATAACTATAATATATATCAAATTATTATCCAAAGCGTAAAAGGTGTATATTATTATTTTGACTAGACTTGTGATGTTTTGACTTTTTAGATCTGCTGTTTTATAATATAAATTATAATATTATGTTGTGTTATTAATAATAATCCATTTTAGATTTATTATTCATCTAGAATATATTTCGAATTTCAAAATATAATAAGATAAATTAAAATAGGTAATCATTATTTTGTTGAAAGTGCTAAAGTAGTAGTAGTTGTAGTAATAGTAGTTCTAGTGTTATGTTACAAGATTAATAGTTAGTATCCCTGAATGTTAGATGCAAGTTAGCTTGCATACCTGTATTGAATAAGTAATTCAAAAAACTCTAAAATGGAATTCATTATTTTGGTACAGTTGTGGCTTCATGTTATTTATTTAGTGAAATTAAGGATACATAATATAACAACACTAACTATCCTTATACCTATGTACTCGTACATATTTAAAAGCCTCAAGCAATTATATGAGATTTATCAAAATAAATCGCTAAAATTGATAATTTAAATAAAGAAACTAATTACAATTATTATATAGTAAAATCACTTTCCACCCATTCCAATTAGGAAAGAATTTAATAAAATCAGAGTACTTAGAAAGGGTTGTTTGAACATCGAAAGATAAATTTAATAAAATTTAATTCTGTATTCCAATCATCACTGTTACAGGGAAAGGTAAGGTAACTATTTTATTTAAAACAGTACTTAATTGGTTTGCCTGAAAATATCTATCTCCGCTTCGTCTTTTCTGGGAAGCTCTTCGTTTTTTCATAATTGTGTCTGGAGAGGCTGAGAAATTGCAAAGCATTAAGATTTAATGACAAATGTAATCGACTTAACTGTGCTTTAATAAATTATAACAATCTTACATTGCATTTTGACTTATGATAATGACAGTTAAGTTAGTTACTTCTCGCTTGCTTAATAATTGATAAGCTTCTTAGGGGGTTTATTTTATGCTTTTAGGTATTTGGTTTTTACTTTAAGCGTATCAGTTACTAACTTTCAGCATGTTTAAAGCTTTCAGTGTGGTTATAAAATCATTATTATTTTCTTAATCATCCTACCAAATTTTTGCCTTATCAAAGCTCTGCTATTTGTTCAGCTTACCTTACAGCAGAACACTATGTATTAGTTTTATATTTATTAACAAGTTACTGACATAGTTTCGTTCAAATTACAGTGGTAAAGTCATGGGAGGTTCCAGTTCTATAAATTACCTTGTTTATATGAGAGGTAACAAACGAGACTATGATGGTTGGGCTGATCTTGGAAATCATGGATGGAGTTACAGAGAAGTACTAATATAAAATAATAAATAAATACTTTAAAAAATATATTGAAAGACAGAGTAATTCAAATGGAATTGTCATTTTCAGGTACTACCATACTTCAAAAAATCTGAAAACAATCAAGACGTTGAAGCTAAGGATACAAAATATCACGGGAGTAGTGGTCCAATGAACATTGAAAGAATGAATTATGTGGATAAAAATGTAGCAATGCTTGTGAATGCTTTTCATCAAAAAGGTTTACCGTTAGTTGATTTCAATGGAGATAAACAAATTGGTACCATGACGACTCAGACTACTTCCAAAGATGGTAAAAGAGTTTCCAGTAATGTTGCGTTTATTAGACCTATCAGATATAAACGGAAGAATTTAGTCATAGTACCGATTGCAAGAGTGACAAGAGTACTGATAGAACCAACAAAGAAAATTGCGTATGGAGTCAAATATTTCAAAAACGGAGTGTGGTATGAAGCTCATGCAAAGAAAGAAGTAATTTTAAGCGCGGGCGCATTAGGAACCCCTAAAATATTAATGTTATCAGGCTTGGGACCTAAACATGTCTTAGAAACTCTCAAAATACATGTTATAAAAGATCTCAGCGTAGGGAGAAACTTACAAGATCATGCAACTACAAATGCTATGCTTATGAAATTGACCAACAAAACATCAACCTTGATTCAAGGGACTGAGATACTGAATGAATTAAAATCTTATTTTCATTCCAAACGTAATAGTGGTCCTTTATCAGCTACTGGTCCTTTACACATAAGTGCTTTTATTAGAACTCATTTTGCTGAGGAAGATGAAACAGCACCAGACATCCAATTCCATTTCGATGGACGCAACTATAGAGAATTTTACTCCGATCCAACAACTTATTTAGAAACGAATACTCTGCCATTATCATACTATAATAGTATAAATGTCAGACCAATTCTTTTATCACCAAAAAGCAGGGGCTATTTGACTCTCAATACTTCTGATCCAATATTTGGCCAACCATTAATTTATCCTAGATTTTTCACTGAAAAATCTGATTTAGATACTTTAGTAGCGGCTCTAAATTTTTCCGTCACGTTAGAAAATACAGAAGTTTTTAAAGAAAATGGAGTGAAGTTCATCAAAAATCCTGTAAGAGGATGTATCGACTACACATGGGGTACAGATCAATACTTCACGTGTCTACTCACAAGATACACTGGCACTATTTATCATCCTGCTGGAACATGTAAAATGGGTCCTCATAAAGATAAAGAAGCAGTAGTAGATCCTCAACTAAAAGTACACGGTGTAAAACATTTAAGAGTAGCTGATGCTTCCATTATGCCTAATATAGTTCGGGGCAATACAAATGCACCAGTAATAATGATTGGTGAAAAAGTAGCAGATATGATCAAAGAAGATTGGAAACACCTATGATGAACAAATAAGACCAAAATTTTCAGTAAGCACCATAGAAAATTGCTGGAATTTATTACGGCGCACACGCATTGGGACCTGCAGCCACTGTGCTAAACAAATATGTCATTTAATTATCTACTTTCTTTTGCATCATTTACATTTATGAATATAGGCTTTTAAAATAACCTGCGCTTCTGGTCAAAGCAACATGTGACTGAATGCTGCCTTTTATTTTGGCCAAAGATCATGCATTGTATTCAGGGTTTTAAAGTCAAATTAAAAAAATATCTCATTGATCACCAAAAGGGCCAGGAAACTCTAAAACATGACACACGTGCTATATGAAATTCTATATCAATACTTACCTGTAATTGTGTCTTTATTAATTACCAAATTGGAATCTTGTCTTGTTTAATTTGTTTTTCATTGTCGTTTTTTTCTTCTTTCACTCACAACTATTGTATTTTTCCACGTTTTTTAAATAGATTATTTACCCTCACTTTCACATTGTAAGAATCACAGTAGTTAGCACAGTTTGAGTGTATCCTTTTAATGTTAAAATTAGTCTTTGCATTTTTTAAGTTCATTTATTTCTTTACTTTTTATATTTATTATGGTTTTGCTGAGTGTGTCCGTGCCGTGATGTCACCGTAAGGCCCCAATGGAAGACCAGCGTTGGTTGTTTTACAACCAGCATTTTGCTTGTTGTTGGGATCTTTTTGCTGCAATTATCTATTACCCTTTTTTTCTTATAAATATTTCTGTTTGTAATTGTAGCAAATAAACTTATGTCTTCTTATTCTTCTTCTTCTTTATTGCAATATGACGTGGCAATGCAGCCAGCATTTCGGGAACGTTACCTAGTGGTAGCGGCTTGTTAAAAAAGGTTTAGTTTAGGTTGTATTTAGTTAGTTTTCTTTAGTTATATGTTATTTATTTGTTTCATTGAAATAATAAATTGCGAAATAAGATGCAAGTGTAAGTTACATTTTAAAATACCGAAAATGACTTTTATTAATTTTATCCACAATTTCTTATCTAATTTGTTCAGGGATACCATGTAGGTCATCACAAACACAGTACTGGTTTTAGGTGAGTCAATACAAAAAAACTAATACTCTTTTGTAAAAAAAAGGTTTGTGTGCAGCACTATTTTGATAATTTGTAGGTTATCCGTAGTTTGTGGTTATGTTAGTGTTTCATTTCATTTCATTTCATTAGATTCGTAGTAATTATGTTGAACACCGTATTTATGACACGTTTAAACACAAATAGTTAAATTAGTAACTGATTTTTGTTGTGCAAGCCATTTGAATTAATCCTTATTATAGTAATTTACAAGATGTGTTGATCTTTGCTGGTTTTGAACATTCATGTAGTTAATTCTTTTAATACATTAACTTAATTACTTTAATATATACTGGCCTTCAAAAATTATTACCACACTTTTAATATCTGTCTATCCGCGCACTTTACGTTAAAAATACTGAACCGATTGCAATACGATTTTAATTATCGGATAGAATAAACTGATGTACTTGGTATATCAGTCCGATGTGTAGAATTCAAGCAATTTATTAAAAACTCTAAATCTATTAATTTAAAAAAGTGGTATTAAGTTTTGAATAAAATTACTGAACCAATTGCGATGCAAATTTCACTGTTGGATAGCTTAAGTTTTGACTTGTGAACTTGGAATTTCAAAACAATAAGGATCCAAGCAATTTATTAAAAAACTTTTAATTTTAAAAAAGCGGATTTAACTTTTGAAAAAAAAATGGACTGATTGCGATGCGATTTTCATGGTTGGATAGACTAGTTTTTAAGGGTTTGTCTTAAAAATTGGTGTACTAGATATCTCACTCCAATGAGCAGGAGCTAAGCAATTTAATAAAAAAACTATTAATTTTAAAAGTGTGGTACTAAGTTTCGAAGGCCAATGTAGTAGAAATATTTCAGTAGTACTTCCAAATGTAGCACAAAAATACGATTTAAAGGACTATTGAAGTTAGTACATTTATGTTAGTAAATAAGATGCCTAATTATCTTGTGCAGTAGCCAAATTATGTAGATGTATTTTAAAGTATTTAGTCATCGTTTTTATTAGTTTCCTATGTGTTTGTTTGTTTGTCGTATGAGGTAGTGCTGGCCTCTGATGTCAGAGTTTATCAAGCCGCCCGAAGGCCTCTGACATGGCTTAACGACTGCTATTAATCAATAACAGCCGGGACCGACAACTTAACGTGCCCTCCGAAGCACGGAGCGATGGAAAACCGCACATAACTTGGTGTAATAATAATAACCGCACATAAAAAGTCATTGGTGCGTAGCCTAGGTTTTGAACCCGGTATCGTTGGATTCTAAATTGCACTACATAACCGTTAGGCCACCATCGCTATAGTTTCCTATGTAGAAAGTATCAAAAATTAACGTATCTCATACCCGTTAATAGATTACACAATTCAATATTCTTTAAAAAGACAGGCAAGTAAATCTTTGTTAACAAAATAAAACAGGGGTTGCGATGAACTTGTCTTATTAGAGAATATATTGTAAATGATTATCCAAACGTGTAGCAAACAGAACTTTATCATAATTTCAGAGGCAAAACTATGGGTGGATCCAGTGCTGTTAACTACATGGTGTACATGAGAGGCAATAGAAGAGACTATGATGGATGGGCTGAACTTGGCAACCCCGGATGGAGTTATGGAGAGGTATTGTTTAATTGATATAAAAAACAAGTATAAATTCTCCAATCATTGATGTGTATAACATAAAAGAGTTAACGATTTACAGACAACTTTAGAGCTATCTTAGACAGAGAAGAAATTCATGCTGCCACATAAATACCAAGTATGACAGCTACAATCAGTCAACACCTAAAAAAAAATCCTTGACTAAAAATCGTGATCACCATTGCTCGTCTACTCCAGTATTTGGTGCCTCTGCCTAATTTTGTCTGTATCCATTTCAACAAAATTTTCTAATTTGTATATCTTGCGATAGCCAGACCAGCTACAATTTTTTTTTGACAAAAACGTGAAAAACCGACTTCAAACACTCGTACTTCGTGAATGCTCGAATCAAATTTTTATTATTATTGAAACTGATTAAAAACTGTTCAACCGATTTTAATAAAATTTCTATGAGACTAATCTGAAAGTATATCCTTGAAAACAAAAAAAGAATATTCGAAATCAGTTCACAAATCACGGAGTTCTGAGGTAACAAACATACAAAAAAACATACGGGTCGAATTGAGAACCTTCTCCTTTTTTGAAGTCGGTTAAAAAGAGATTTAAGCTGGTCTGGCCGTAAAAGATACCGTTAATATGTATTGTTATGTTAACTAACATAATTGCTTCTATTTAATTTCAGGTGCTGCCATATTTTAAGAAGTCTGAAAACAATCAAGATGTTGAATCAAAAAATAAATTTTATCATTCTATTGAAGGACCACTTAATGTTGAGAGATTTCCTTTTATAGATGTCAACACAATGATGATAGTACAAGCATTTAAAGAAAGAGGTCTGCCCATTACAGATTTCAACGGAGAAAATCAGCTAGGCACTGATATAGCTCAATCTACTTCAGTCAACGGTCGTAGACTTTCAACAAACGCTGCGTATATTAGACCAATAAGACACCTTAGGCCTAACTTGAAAATTGTTACTGATGCTTTCGCTACTAAAATTATGATCGATCCTATAACTAAAACAGCATTTGGAGTACAGTATGTGAAGGATGGATTGTATATCCAAGCACATGCTAAGAAGGAAATAATAGTTAGTTCTGGTACTATAAATTCACCCAAATTGTTAATGCTCTCTGGTATTGGACCTAAACATCATTTAGACATTTTAAATATACCTGTAATAGCAGATTTAAAAGTGGGATATAATTTACAAGATCATGTCACTACCGATTCTTTTGTTCTAGCTCTTTCTAACAAAACCTCAACAATGGTACAAGGTCAGCAACTGCTTAATGAACTTTATAGTTACCAGTCTCAACCTTTATATAAACATGGTCCTTTAGCTGCAACAGGAACTCTCAGTGGTACTGCGTTTATCAAAACGCCATTTGCAGAAGAAGATGCACCAGATATACAATATCATCTTGACGCTAAATCTGTAAAAGATTTTTATTCAGATCCTACAACATACTCCGCTTCAGCCATATTTCCTCTCTCTTTCTTTGACGGTTTGGCAGTTAGACCTTTACTATTGACTCCTAAAAGTCGGGGATTTATTTTACTTAACAACACAGATCCTATTTTTGGCCCCCCGTTGATATACTCTCGATTCTTTACAGAAAAAATAGATATTGATGTTCTCATAGCTGGTTTTAAATTTGTTGCAAGTTTAGAACATACAGAAGCATTCAAGCTCAGTGGAGCAGAGTTTGTTAAAATACCGGTACAAGCTTGTTCAGGACATCTTTGGGGGACTGATGAATACTTTACTTGTCTCTTAACACAGTATACTGCAACTATATATCATCCCGTAGGGACATGTAAAATGGGACCTAAATGGGACAATAATGCAGTAGTAGATTCAAGATTAAGGGTGTATGGTATCAAACATTTAAGAGTTGCAGATGCTTCTATAATGCCAAAAATTGTTAGAGGGAATACTAATGCACCTACCATAATGATAGGCGAAAAAGTAGCAGACTTTATAAAAGAAGAATGGTTAAATTGATTGCATCTTTTGCAAAGATAATTATATTATTTTGTACATTTAATTTATTTTAAAGTGACTTCAGAATTAAACAGTGTCATTATTATCAATGAAAACGATACATAAGACTCATAATTTTATTTTAGCAGCAATAACGATGACCATATGATAGAAGTAAATTAGTTTGAATCACAATAACTGCTATAATAATGGTACAATTATTGAGCACTTCAATATAGGCACACTAATCTATATTGTTTATCTACTTAAAGAAAGGTTTTTAAAAGCAATATATTATTAATGATTGTTTGTTTGTCGTATGAGGTAGAGCTGGCCTCTGATAACAGAGTTTATGCTTAACGATTGCTATTAATCGATAACAGCCGGGATCTATATATTAACGTGCCCTCTGAAGCACGGAATGATGAAAAAAAAGCACATAACTTAGAAATTTAATTGGTGAAAAGCCGAGGACCGAACCGTATCGTTGTATTCTTACGTGCACTAGTACACCACTCGGCTACCATCGCTCATATTTAATGCCCTTCCTAGATCAAAAAAATATTGATGGTATAAATATCCTTTGCTCAAATATGTCTGTCATGAGTATTTCTTCAGATATAATTACGATTCATTAACAATTTCCTAATTATTATTTAGTTCGCCATATAAAATACTTTTCATAAATGTAAGTACCAAAAATGTATTTATAGATTATAATAAATTATTTTTTTATAATCATTCTGCTATTTTATTAAAAATATTAGGATATCGATACTCCTGATAAATAACCTACCTCTGTGACGGCCAATGTAGTTGGCAACACTTACAGAGTGAATTTAGAGTGCGCGCAAGATATTCTCGCTGAATAACCTTAACACAAGATATTTTAATATATTGCTTGTCAAACCAAAAGTGACTACCGATTGAATCTGTTTGTAAATATGTAATTTCTTAGATCTATGGTGACTTTGTAATCTGTGGTAATAACACGTTATGTTTCTGAACGAAACTGATAATGGTTGAATCTGTTCCACAATGTATCATGCAATAGCTTAGAGTTGATGATTATGAAGTTATAAAATGATGTGTAAAATGTTTAAAGTACGGAGTCCTGCTGAAACTTTTAGTGCATTATTTAAAGAAAGGTAAGAATTTGTGCTAATGTTTATTTAGTGCTGCTATTAAACGAAGTGACAGTCAGCTTGCGCATTTTTGGTGGATGTATCCACAATAGCCAACCAAGCACATACAATTGTAAAAATAAAAAAACATGAAGAAAGCTGAAAGATTGTTTGTTAATTTGTTATGACGTAAATAAATGTGCAAAAATAGTCAGCTGACCTGAAGGTGGAGTAATGTACGTCAGCTTCTCGCCCAAACACGCGAAATACATGGGTTGAGAAAAGTAATACTAAAAAAGCTGAAACTTCGTGAACTAATAGTTACCTACATCAATTACATGAAAAAAATAGTCCGCTGAGTTTTTCGCGGTGAAAAAGTCCTCAGCTGACGATTGAAAGGTAGGCGTAACATTCTGCGCGCCGGCGCGAGGCACATTCCCCACATCGGCTGAGCACTTTTTCACTGTAATAAAAACCAAAAACAAGAGTAACCATACTGAGGAGTAGTTACTCTAGTTATTTACACTTGTAAGCGCTAAGAAGGTTATAATATTTTGTTTATAATTTATTGCCAGTATAAGTAAAAGTGTCTTAAGAGGATAAGGCACCAACACGGCTTCTACAGGTTTTGCCTTACATTTTCCGTGAAAGTTGCGTTTTGGGAGAAAACGTTTCTAGCATATTAAACCATATCAAAATCCAATTATTTGGGTCGCTTTTTACTAACCACAGAATAAACTACGATTAAGGATTTTATTTTTTCTTAAAATAAATATAGTTTTCATTTAAACAGTACCAACAGTGCACGAACTTGAGAGATATATTACGAGAAAATATCGGTATTTAAACACTCATTAACTCAAACTCTTTACAAATTATGATAAAAATAAAAATCTATAAACGTAGTTTATTCTTTGATTAATAAAAAAAATATTGGGTTTTTGTATGGTTTATTATGGTAGAAACGTTTTCTCCCAAAACCCAAATTTCACGGAAATGTAAGGCAATACCTGTAGAAGCCAAACAGGTGCCCTATCCTCTTAAATTATCATAAGATTACAAGATACTTGAATTAAAAGCATTTACACTTCTTACTTGATTTTATAACATTTAATAAGTTAATAAAAAAAAACGTTTTTTTATTACATTGAGTGACAAGACGGGCAGGTCGCTCGTCTGATGGTAAGCGTCATGCCTGCCCATAACAGTTGTAGAATTTTGGTGCCAAAATCTTGCGCGTCACTTCACTGCGCTCGTCACCCTGAGACAAAATCTCGTAAGACGCTTACTACTAAAGATAATTATTTTTTGACAAAAACGTGAACAACTGACTTCAAACGCTCGTACTTTGCGAACGCTCGAACCATTTTTTTCTTATTATTGGAACTGGTTAAAAAATTACTGAATCGATTTTGATGAAATTTCTATGGGACCAACCTGAAAGTATTTACTTGCAACTAAAAAAAACGTAATCGGTTTCTGAGGAAACAAACGTACCGGTCGAATTAAGAACCTCCTCCTTTTTTGAAGTCGGTTAAAACTGTTAGTAATTTATTCATGAAGTTTCAGCTTTCTTTATTTCTGATGTATATTTATTACACGAATGCTCAAAAAGGAGTGTATTGTTTTTAACATTCATGTATATACATACATACATGAATGCTAAAAACAATACATTATGTATGTATGTATTGATGTATGTATGTTTGTATGTGAGTTCCTTTATTCATCCATAACTTTTAAATGCCTATACAGATTTATACGTATGGGGTATCGTTAGAATCCTTACATCCCCCGAGTAACATAGGCTATATATATTTTTTAAACATTCAATATGGCTGCAGTATGGCACGTTCTTCAAACTAGAAAAAATATATTTTATAAATTTACATTACGGGTATCAAACTGAAGCCTTGTTATGCACATTCCAACAGTATAATTATAATTTATTGGCAAAAGCTCTTTTTTGGCAGGCCTGGTGTATTTTTTTAGCTTCTAAGCTAGTTATTTCTATAAATGGAGTGCGTGTATCCGTATGGGCGCGTTGCCAAAAAAAATTAGTTGCTTCTCTATTACCCAAAATTTTGCTACTACTCGAATCCAGAGGTATGAAGGGAAAAATATTTCATTATATGAAGAGAAAAACACGATCACCGTAACCAGTCGCGCGTGTGAGATTTTACTCAATCTTAATATAATCGAAGTTTACACCACTAATATGATTTTGCCCCGATTGTATCCAAATCTGCGAACCCCCGAATGAATGGAGCTCGGATTGTTGCTGGAAAAACAATAAAAAACGATTTATTTAATTTTTATCGTATGGAGGGCCCTTGATTTAATCTACGGTACTAGTAATATTATGTGGCAACACAATAAAATGCCATAGACTAAGAAATGATTCATTCTAAATTAAAAAAAAAACTGTGAAGCACAACTCGAAAGAAAAAAAAAGTAACTGTGAAATATTTTGAAAATTCTGCATAAAAGAGGTAAGTTTGTAATCACAAATATCGTATGATATCGTTGTTTCAACCTCTATCGATTAAAACATTCATATTTAATGATTATAAAAAAACAGTTTCGATAATAGAGCCTAAAAAAAGGTGCATCCCTATATTTTATTATTATTTTTCTTTAAACTATTTTACGAATTTTGAAATTAAATATGATACGAATAACTAAAGAGAAATAGGGTTTTCATTAGCCTGGCCATAATCGGGTAAAAATAGTCTATGACACTATACCTGAAGTCGAATCGATTGACACCTCGCTTGTCATAATCAAACCATCCACATAACCACATACATAGATACATACATACATACATAGACAGTTAAACTCATTACCCTTCCCTTGTTTAGCTGTAGTCGGATAAAAAGGAAATTAAAACATGATTTGGGCTACGCGCAGATTTATTTCGCACGCACTCTAGTGATCGTAGTATTTGTGTTATTGTGTTCTTATCAGTTTCACAAAAATGAAATGAGGAATTCAATTCAATGAGGTTAATAATCTTGGTTCTAATTTAGTTATTATTTTTTAACTCGACTACGGCCAAAGCAAGAGAAGCGCAAAGCAAGGGAAGTTTCGATTGCCTTTTTTTGCCGCTGGTGATCCTTCCCGAACCGAACGAAAAACGACCCTAAGGTATACGAAATAAGGTCGCTTTTCAGATGTCAAATTTATTTGTCATTTCATCTAAATATGCACAACGAAAAGTGATCAAAACAAGTATGTCGTTTTTTTCCTGTTATTTTTTATCTACTCAGCTGATATGATATGCACAGTCTTTGAGAATATTCTCAAAGTGCACAGTCAATACACCACGGGCGTTCGTTTTGAGCCGTGACAAGGGTAGCGTTTGGAGGCGCTAAAAATAATCATCTATGGCGTTCGGTTTGGACAGAAGTGATCGTTAATGTTTTGTATATTAGTGATGTTTTTTTGTTTCTTTTTATATTTTTTGCTATATACATAAAAATAATGTATGTTTGAATCAGTGTTGTCACTCTGCGTTCGTGATGTCACAAATAGGTCCCGGCAGAAAATCAGTGCCAAGGCCTTATGGCCTTAGCGTTTGCTAAGTTGGGACCTGTTTGTGACAACACATAGCATTATTATTATTTCTTTGTTTTATTTGTATAATGTTGTGTATTGTTATAAATAAATGTATTTTCTTTCTTTTTTATTTTCTTTCTAAGTTTAACAGTCTATGTATGTATGTATGTATAATGTATGTGGGTATGTGGATGTTCCACCATAGCGTCGCCCCTAATGGTCTGATTTTGACAATCCAGATTGTAGCGCAGTGCAAGCATGGATCTTATCGATCGATAAATTTACCGACTTTTTTTAATTAAGTTTCACGTTAATATTCGATAATACGAGTTCAGTACCACGGAACGTACTTATCGACAACGACATAAATTCGATAAATCATATTTAATGTATAGATTTATATCAACAAAAGGAAGCATGAATCTTATTTTTGACAATTGTTGTCGATATAATTTCGGTAATTTTACCGAATTAATCGAATTTTATCGGCTTTCCAAAGTTACCACGACAAACTTATTTTTTTTGTAAATTCCTTTTCGGATTATAAGCCAAAACGTGGAGGTGTCAGAACATCGTGAGGCAAGTTTCAGGGATGCCAATGATCTAGAATCTTAAAATGCTGTTCGCATTTTAAGATTATTTTTAGAATTTATAAGGAAATTTCCCTTGCCCTCATTCAAGATGTTGAGGGCGTTTGAGAAGGAGTCGATCTAATGGACTGCCTGCGCATGTTGTAGTATCTACTTTACATAATAATACCAAAATATTTAGTTACGTTTTTCTATTTCCAGAAATTATCTTTTGTTGTGATTGTGTCTAATGCTCTAATTATTATGGTACCTAGTAGGTACTCAGTCTAAAAAACTACCTGTATAATCATTGTTGTAAGTTCTATCAGCTGTACGCTTTTTAACCGAGGGCAGTTGCACCAACGATGCATCGGCCAGGAATATAATATATCACTAGGACAGCGCACTGTCAGACTCGTCAGGGAGGTGTCTCAAGCAATTGTGCAATGAGTTATGGCTAGTTATACTTTAGGTTAGGTTCAAGGAATGTACTACTTGATGGTAGTTAGGTAGAATTCCAAATGACAGAAGTTTCTCCGTAACAACTCAAAATAATAAAAATCTGCCAAATTGTGTCAAAAATTATGTTATTTTTTTTAAATTAGTCATCTATCTGATATATGGTGTAGTCCACGAGTTGCCATTTTTTAAATCGATAAACTCACGACGTGTTATCGAATCAATAAAATTTACCAAGAGGCTAGATCCATGCTACCGGATTTTTATTAAAATTGATAAAAAAAGAACTGTTTACCGCTCGATAAATTTATCGAATTTTATCGATCGATAAGATCCATGCTCGCAGGGCCACTACGAGCATGGATCTTATCGATCTATAAATTTACCAAATTAACCGAATTTTAATGTCATATTTGACATACATATTATTATTCGATTAAACGAGATCGGTAGCACGGAACATATTTTATCGACAACGACATAAATTCGATAAATTATATCGAATATATCGATTTATATCGACAAAAGGAAGCATGGATCTTATTTTGGTCAATTGTTTTCGATATAATTACATTAATTTTACCGAATTTATTGATTTTTTATCCGTTTTCCAAAGTTACAAGACAAATATTATTATATATATTTAAATGGATTTTGGCAATATTATTACATTGAAAGCCGAAAGGAGGAGGCGTCAGAACGTCGTGAGGATTAATAGACGACGTTTAAGGGATACCAATGATCATTTTGATCTGGAAGAACAGCATTTTAAGGTTATTTTAGAATTAGTAAGGAAATTGCCCTCGCCTTCATTCAAGGTATTGAGGGCGATTTGACAAGGAGTCGATGTTGGCCTAAGAGTTCTATAGTATAATTTAGAATCCAATGATACTGGGTTCAAAACCTAGGCTTTTCTGAGTTATGTGCGGTTTTCCATCGCTCCGTGCTTCGAAGGGCACATTAAGCTGTCATCCGGCTGTAATTGATTAATAGCAGTCGTTAAGTCATGTCAGAGGCCCTCGGGCGGCTTGACAAACTCCGACATCAGAGGCCAGCACTACCTCGTACGATAAACAAAACAAACAAATGAAATGACCACGTGGGCAAAGCCGCGGGTACAGCTAGTGAGTCATATTATTTTATTTTAGTGAGTTACTTAATACTATTGGGTTTTTGCAAAAAAAATTGCTACCTACACGTACCCTTAAATTTGCTTAATTACGCTTACTGGCGTAAGCGTAATTAAAAATCTTTGAGTAAAGTACTATTACATACTCTGTGGTTAGGTAGAATTCAAAACGATTGCAAGAAGTTTCTACGTTAATAAAATAAAAATCTGCAAAATAATGTCAAAAAATAATGTTAGTCGATTAGTCATCTATATGATCTGTGGTATAGTCGGAGTTGCTATTTTTTAATTCGATAAACTCGCAATATGTTATCGAATCGATAAAATCGATATCTCTACCAATCTGTATACCGATCGATAAATTTATCGATCTTTATTGATCGGTAGGATCCATGCTCGCACTGCAGGTGTCAATCGATTCGTCTTCATTGATTTTGATCTTGCCTTGCTGTTTGTGTTTTGTATTTGTATCTCTGCGATTTCTGAATGGATTTGAATAATATTAAACAATATTTTTTTGTTAGAAAGGATCAGTCCAATGTTAAATTAAATTTGATATCGTTTTTTCTAGTAATTACATTTAAAGTCGATTTTTATATATTACATCTACCTATCTTTAGGTATATAAAATATTTTTCCAAAAAAAATTAAATGGAATCCATACCAATATATGAAAGTGAAACGTTTCTGTTTGTTTGTTTGTTTGTTTGGGGAGCTTTCACGCAATAACCGCTGGACGGATTTTGATGAAATTTGAAATGGAGATAGCTTATACCCTACAATAAAACATAGGATACTTTTTATCTCCAAAATTTTCACGAATTTCGTAGAAGATTCCACGGGAAAACAAGAACATGTTGAATACTCGCTGTAAGGAACGGTTGCCATGGAAACAAAATAGAAAGACTGACAAAAATCATCTAGAGCGTTGGTGCCACAGAGTAAATAGTTGATGCTATACCAACAACAAGCCACAGAGGCCATAACCAAGAAGTCTAAGTCTACTTTTGCATTGGTTTTTAATATCCTAGAAAAACGAAGGATTCTTTAAACTGTAAACTGCGATAAACTGTAGTCCGCGTGGACGAAATTGCGGGCGGGTAAGCTAGTTCATAATAAAAATAGTATTTTGTAAACAACCACTAAAAAAATATAACAATTGCAATTGAGCCAGAACCACTTTCTTGAAATTACCAACTTAATATTAATGCAAAAATACAACAAAAGATAAGCAAGAGTTTTTTGAAGGCGGTGTCAAACCGAGCCATTATTATTAATACGGTTGAGCGTACTCAAAAAAACAATGAATTAAAAGGCTTGACTTGCCATTTAAACTAATAAGATTTTAAAGTAATTATCTACAAAAACTTTATCTTTTACTAGATTGCTGTATTCGTGTCAATCGTTTTGTGAACGTGTGAAAGTCAAAATCTGCTCGTGTGAGTCTCTTGTTTTGTCTCTTCTGCGTTTCGTGTTTTGTATGAGGGTGCGACATAGACAACTGCATATTACTTGGTACGTGGATAGGTCTGTATTAATTTTGTAAAGATATGAGATGCCTGCGTTTGGCAAAGCCTCCAAAAAACTCTTTCTCATCTTATGTTGTATTTTTGCATTATTATTACGTTGGTAATTTTGAAAAAAGTAATACGGTTTAGGCTCAATTGTAATTATTTTATTCTTTTTAGTGAATGTTTACAAAATAACATTTTCATTATGAAGTCGTTTTTTTTTTTGGAAAAATATTTTATTTTTTTGATTTTCAGTGGCCTAAGCAAACATCGGAAACATTATATGCCAAAGAAAATAGTAGACACTCACTCACTTTAGAGAGCAGAGCGAGCGTTGGTAATTATATAACAACTAAATTAGTATTGACGAAAATTATCTATGATTTCACTGGAATAAAATAAAACTGTTTAAAAAAATGGTTACACATCTCGTAGATATGAGGAAATATAAACCCAAAACAAATGAATTTATAAGCATCATTTTGGTGTTGAGTTCCTGTGACTACCTTTCGACTCACTCATCAGACTTTGTATACAACATAACACAAGAGAACTCATAAAGACAAACCAAATAAGCCCAATCTCGAAGGGGGTCCATCATTTTGTTGTTGAGTTCCTGTGACTATCATCAACTCTGGATACCACATAAAACCAGAGATCTCATCAAGACAAACGAAATGAGCCCAAACTCGAAGGTTTTCCATCGTCCGATTGTGTAGTTCCTTTGACTATTACTACTACTACTACTGTAGTTTTTTCATTGCCATCAGAACTACATCCATATGCAAAATTTCAGCATCTTTGGACGCCCTTAATTTGTTCAAAATTGACTTGCAATCCAGTCCTAAACATTACAAACACAGTGAATGAAATTAAAGCTTGTTTAAAGTTACTAAACCAATTTTGATAAAATGTATACAGTACCACACTAGATGTCTTCTTACTCAAGTAAAAACAATCATCTAATTCGGTTCGGAAATCCCAAGATTATAATCAGAACATAAACTATAAAACAAATAGATTTTATAATAAAATTACTAAACCAATTTTGATGAAATTTATATGGGACTACACACAAAAATTATCCTTTTGAATAAAAAAACAACCATCTACGAGTATATCGGTTTAGAAACCTTAGAGATAAACACAAAATCGAATAGATTTACGACAAAAACAATTTATCCTCGAAAAAGTGCTGAACCAATTTTGATACAATTTATATGAAACCATTTAGAAAGTATACACTTTCAAACAAAAAAAGAATTTTTAAAATCGGTCCGCAATTGACGGAGATATCGACTGACATAAATAAAAATAATTAAAAAAAGAAACATACATACTGACGAACATATTAACCGTCTCCTTTTCTGAAATCGATTAAAAACGGTACTGCCATATAACGACTGACAGACACAGCAAACGAGTGGACCTAGAATTTGAAAGCAGGAAAATATTCCTTGATTAAGAGAAAACAGAAGAATTTTTGGAATTCTAACAAAGTCAACACGCGGGCAAAGTCACAGGGCGCAGCTAGTTATTAACATAAATGGATCGTCACTGTCATCGTGTACCTAAGTATATTTTTACTCTTACATGTATCCACTCAATCTCTATCCACATCATTCATTTGACACAGAACATAATATTTTATAATTAAAACACACTTCGAATCAGAAAGCTGAGTATAATACTTATTTGTTCGTAGTAGCACAGTACACAGTAGAAGGCTGAAACGCGAAACAAGAAAGTTTCAGACAAAGACAAACAAAATAATATCTCGCGCTGAATCATCTCAAGAGTACGTTTAGCGTTGTGGACATTAAATTGGCGATTTTAGATACATTGCCTACACCTTCCTAATTTGAAGCACGGTCATGCACCAGTTATATATTTAAATAAAAAAAATATTTGACGACCGGTTGGTCTCGTGGCTAGTGATCCTAGGTACGTAATCAAACGGTCGCGGGTTCGAATCCTGCAAGGTGCATTCATTTGTGTGATGAGTAGAAATGTTTGTTTCCGAGTCATGGATGTTATGTTATGTTATGTATCTATGTATGTTTATCCGTTATCTAGTACCCATAGTACAGGGTATCCTAGTTTGGGGCTAGGTATTTGGTGTAGAATTGTCCCGTTTTTTTTTTTTTTTTTTTTTTTTTTTTTTATAATTATAACTGAAAAACGTTGAAGAAGTCATCATAATGGAAAAACCAGTATTACTAAGATTCATACAATTATCAAGTAGAAACCAGTATTTGTAAGAACCACAAAACCATGGTATGTAACGGTTCTTTTTTAAAAGCCTTTATTTAACTTCACTTGTATCTATCTATGTATGTATCTGTCTATGAATGTATTTTATCTGTCCTGGAATCTTGCAATCTGTCCAGCTATCTGGTTGAAACTTCAAACAGCTCAGGGTAGCTCACAAACATATGACAATGAAATAATAAAAAAAAAAAGAACTTGAGGATGTTAAAAGTGAAAAGCCAATAAGAAAAAATTGAAAAAAGCAACAAAAAAATGAACCCGTAAAAGTTTTTTTTTATTTATTTTTTAAATTATACTTATTATAGGTGTAGATTTAACGTTAAGGCCTATACCTATAAAAAAGTACCGTTACATACTAACTGACTGATTGACAGACAAAGCACAATAACTAGTACCTAGAGATTTGAAATTTAGAGGAAATATTCCTTGAGTAGGTACACTTGAAGTGCACTATGGAGGGTTTTTGAAATTACATCAACGATGGGCAAAGCCTGCACAAGCACAAACCCGAGCGGTGCAGTAGGTTTTATTTAATATATCTATTCAGCCCGTATTTATCCACTTTCGGGTACATAAAGGCCTCTTCTCATTACCGCTATTTGTTCCACTCTTGTATAATTCTCATGATAATTGTATTTATTGACATAGGATCTAACTAATAACTCAATTGGTTCATTATTCGGAGCCAAGACTCTTAAACTACTAGGATTACTAGAGAAAAATATGCAAGAACCATCAAATTATACATACAAACAACGCTTCATCCAGTTTCCAATTTATTGCAATTTACGAGATAATAATAATAATGTCGTTAGAGCTATATCAGTTATCTTGGTTCTCCGTCGGATAACTTCATTACGAATATTATCCTTCAGAAAAACTGCAAACATAGTTCTCTCTATAGCTCACTGAGTGACCCTAAATTTGTGGACTAGTTTAACAGTGAGTGTCCGAGTTTCGGCTCATTAGGTCATGACTGGTAGGACGCACTGATTGAAGACTTTTGTTGTCAGGCACTGTGGTATGGATGACGAGAAGACTTGATGATGCTTGCCGAATGCTGCCCAAAGCAGCTGAATTCTTCTGTTGGGTTCCATCTGAAAGTTGTTCTTGCAATATTTGACCAAGGTAAACATATTGTTGGATAAAAGCAATCGGTTCCGTGTCAATAAGATCGTTAAACATGATCTTGGTCGTATCTCTGATCATTCCGAGAATATTATTTTTAATATTATTATCGTTGCGTCGAGAAGTATCATCTAAATTGGTCATCATACTTTGCAATTCTCTGCAGTAGCTCTGCCATTAGAACTATATCATTGGCGAATCGTAAGAGTGCGATATTCTCGCCATTGATACCAATTCCCATTCCTTTCCAATCTAGCGTCTTAAACATAGCTTCCAGGGCATTAGTAAACAGTTTCGGGGATATAACATCCCCCCTGTCTCACTTCCCTGCGCAGTTGGGCATGTTTAGACTGCTGTTTTTGTACTTGACACTCATAGTCGCGGCATCATATAGAAACCTCAGAACTTTGATGTATTGCCAGTCCACTTCACAAAGCTGCAAAGGCTCCAGAATGACCCAAGATCCAGTTTCAATGGTGCCAAAGG
This sequence comes from Alsophila aescularia, assembly GCA_946251855.1. NCBI lineage: Eukaryota > Metazoa > Arthropoda > Insecta > Lepidoptera > Geometridae > Alsophila > Alsophila aescularia. The sequence goes on from OX276384.1 coordinate 35,704,305, forward strand.
CCTTCTCATAGTCTACAAAATCAAGACAAAGCTGGTTATACTCGTCAAACTTCTGTATAACCTGCCTCACTGAGTTCTAAATCTGCCTCGAAACCCAACCTGCTCAGGAGGCTAGAATTTGTCAAGTCTTCTTGCGAGACCATTTGAAATGACCCTCGAAAACAACTTTAAGCAAGCTTAAGTGGCAGTGAGCTGGTAGCATTTCACGAAAGACCGATAGCCTTTGGGGTAGACGAGTTCTCGTGTGGAGACCTCGTTTAGGCAAGAGTAGTGTACATCGCTCTGCGGCCAGGTAGAGTGACGACCTGTGAAAAGCTGCTGGAGGAAAATCGATGAGGAGAGCTGAAGACCGAGCTCAGTGGCGTGCATAGGAGAGTCCTACGTCTAGCAATGTACAATTATATGCTGATGATGATATCCCTTGGGAGTTTTATATAACTTTATATCCCTTGGGATCATCGACCTTATAACCCAGTACAGTAGTCGCAGCCAATGTATATGTTTGTGAAGTTAGGCTAGTGTGACGATTGCGCAGGTACTGCTGTGGGGATAAAATAGCCTAAAGTAAAAGCGAGATAGAATATGCGAAAAACGTAAGCGAGTGAGCGAGGCAGTTATACAATGCTGTCTTCACCTTCAACATTGGGAATGCCTGAAGAATAGTAGTTTGCGCAGCCACTAGCAGATAACTTCCAAGACACATACTTTCGCTGCGCGTACTATAAACGCCTAATACCTATTTATTCGCAAGCAAATAGTTCTGTCAACCAACTAAGCTGAGCGGGCGCGGGGTACTGAATGCTCATTGGTCCGGTAATGATCACGACATATCCAACCAACATAAACTAGTTGCATAACGGCTTTAGAGCCAATCGGATTATGCCCAAAGGCGCTAAGACGTAAGTGTTAGAGCGTGCTCTGGAGGCCTACTGCAGCAGCTATAGTGGAATTTTGGGCACAATTTTATGCAGCCCTTAGTTACATTACAGCTGCACAACAGTAGTAAAACGGTGCCTCAAGAGCTGCAACAAATGACTAACGCCAGACTAATACTTTTATAATGCTACTTTTATGAACGAGTGAACGAATATGAGTGAATGTATTTTGCGTCAAAATTATGAAGTTTAATTAATATTGTAATCAGCCATCATTAAATATTATTGTTAAGTAAATAATTCAAATGTGAAATAATTGATAGATTCAGGCGTTACTTTGCGGAAATCCATATTTAAAATGAACAAAATAAAAATATGTAGCTTACTTCCGCCAAAACTGTAAGTCAGACAAATGATAAATGGTAAAATTAACACAAGTAAAACCCCACGCTAAACAAAACATTACCCAAATTGAACTAATGTAAAATATAAATTAAATGAAAGCTATGGCCTGAAGGCCAGAAAAAACACTTATATATTTATATAGAAATAATATATATATATATATATATATATATATATATATATATATATATATACACAATAAAAAACCCCACGCTAAACAAACCCTACCCAAATACAAGTATCGTAAGTATTATATATTTATATACATATAATATAAATACACAATAAAAAACATATACCTCAATCCAAATACTGTCGTCGAGTGCTGGACTGAGAGTGACTAAGTTTTTTTTTTTTTTTTTTTAGAAAGGATATGTGCTGTTGGTCTATAACTGACCTCTATAGCGTCACCAGACGGTGGGGCGGGCGCAAAAGCGCTCCGCCGCAATGCGTGACGCAGAAGGCGCACGCCAAAGTTAAGTTTTTGGCCACTTGCTCAAGGGCACGAACCTCGGCTTGGACAGTTGCCATTGATTACTTGGGGAGTATCTAAACTAAGTGATTAAGCAATGGTGACAAATTCCCTTATATAGGCTACGCGCCTGAGCTAGTGCGACTGCACTATTGCACTACTGCACCATATTTACGATTACGTCATCGCCGCATGTTACTTGTAACGCATTTCCAGTGAAAGGTGATGAAACTAAGTTGGTTTGGTCGTTCAATAATGTATACCTACTATTGTTATGTCTTAAAATTTCTAATTGTTCCAATACACACAAACGGAAACCCTTGTCGCAAACGTGTAAAACATTATACGTATTATCACTCCGCAGAGAGTGACCAGACTCAATTAAATGTTTAGCGAAATGGGACTGCTCTGGATGACCATTCCTATATGCGGCCTTATGTTCTTTAAACCTAGTTTCAAATTTGCGGCCAGTTTGACCCACATACACCCCGTTACACTCATCACAAACCAACTTGTAAACACCGGAATTTTTGTGATTCTCCATCCGGTCTTTACCATTACAAAGATGACGCAGATTGTTATTAGTTCGAAACGCTACATGCATAAATATACACCTTAAAGTTACAAAAAGGCTGCAATTTCCACTAGTGTGTTGGTTGGGTATCGCTACATGCTCATTGGTCAGGTAATGATCACGTCATATCGCTACACATCGCTATTGGCTAAACATTAGTGGGTGTGGATTTATATACGATTTATTTTCCTAATGTGATATCTGAAAGCGTTCGCCCTGTACTAGCGTCTGCTGGGTTCATGTACTGGGTCGATGCTTGGGATAAATGAAAAATTATTCCCGCTAATAGTTACAATAATGTGAAAGGATTTGTTAAAGATAATTAATATTATTATCTACTGCATACTGGAGAAACTTTGTCAGTGCACTGGTAATGCCATAGACGACGCCACTTACTGGTCCAAGAGGAAATACAAAAAAAGTAAAAAACTATGTACACGAAGTAGAAGAATGGTGATAAACATCTATAATAAACCGTGACACCTACTTTTCTCGTTCAAAATAACAGCCAGAGTATCTCTTACACCTGTCGTAACTAGATAACGACTTCTGTCATCAGAGCCTTAACGCACTTCAACGAACTTACTATCCAAAAGTACTTACTATCCCAGTTAACTATAAAATCTCTCTTTTCATGGCCTTAGCGAAGACCCATCTGCCGTTTCTACACCCCCATTATCTGTTCCCATAAACCGCTGAGAAGCAAACAATCTGAACCAAGACTCTGTCCTCACTCTTAAATCACTACCAGTAGAAATAGACCTACTTCAACCCCCTTCACACTCAAAATTGTCACAAACATGAGGGTAGTTGAACATTCCGCAGAGATCAACTTAGTTTGGTTACGTTATAAATTTTACAACGCCATAGACTTAAAACTTCATCAAAGAGCTATAAATAAATAGAAGCGAACCCAATTGCTTTGAACGTTTAAAGCATGAGCTTTAGTGGTTTAGTGCTTGTAGTTTAGATTAGAACGGCAGTAAACCCAGTATTTTAAACTTATGTGTAGATCATTTATTATTATGTTAGTATATGAAAATACAAATCAATTGCTGGAAATGGCAGGAACCTACTAACTAGTTTTAGTGACTTAGAAATGTAAGGGCAAATATTACGTACCAACTAGTACCGTTCACCCTAGACGAGTACTCAAAATAATTTTTGAGGAAATAAGTCAGCACATGAATCAGCACTGCAGCGGAGAAAAGACATTTTAGACATTTTTTATTTAACTATGTGTTCGAATCGCGAAAGTTTAAAAGTTACAAAGACATTTTAATAAGCCAGGCAACAAGTATAGGAAACCTTAGTGTACGATTCGGACCAACTGCGAATAGATACGATTTGTGACCATAAGTTTCAACTGGAACCGATGACGGTGGCGACACACCGCACATGTATTTTAGATTATTTGGGTTTAGACAAAGCAGCTTTTGATTGTATTAAAGATAGGCCATCAGGTAATCGCATCAGAAAGACGGTCAAATGTCATAGAATAGAAGAGACACGAGCACTGAGCAGTCTCCTAAAATTTGTAAGAATCTTGAAGTGAAAACAATTCCAAAATTAGATTATTAGACACATTGTACCCAATTTATATTTTAGTATAAACAATATTGCAACAACAGAAACTCTCATTTGGCACAGGCGATAAATTTTACCTCTTTTGTCGTTTTATAGCGACAATATTACAAATTAACAAAGTTTCAAATGGTAGCGATAGTGTATACTCGAGGGGTTGAGTTCGTTTGTTTTGTACTTAGATTTATAATAATAGTACAGTGTTTTGTTATACAAACGTCTCTTGCATGAACCTATACTTTGTTGTACCAGTACAAAGTACCAGATTACAGGGTGGCGTACAAATGAAAGCTTCTTTGATGTAGGTAACTCATTGCAGCTACTATACGAGTAAAAACTGCTGCTCTAAAATATATTTCACTGCAGACGCAATTTACAGAAAGCCACGGAGTGGGCGGAAGTCACTCAAAATTTGGAAAGGATGTATTTTTCGAAAAATAAAACGCTGTGAGCCAGGACAACTTTACAAATTTGGCTTGTATTTTTGTAATGAAACTGCAACTACGTTTGTACAAACAGCTGAAATTCAGCTCCATGCCACTCACTCTACTCTTGGACACAGCTAGGTATGTCGCCGAAGATGCGCGTTTTCAGCGCTGCAAAAGGCTCTTAGAGCAGATTGTATCACGCGAGTGAAACTCAATAGGGAACCGCATTTTGTTTTACGTGAAACATCTTTAAAATCATTCCGTTACATAATGGTCGCCCTTTTAGTCATGGTACCCCCATGACTAAAAGAGCGACCATAACGAAAAGGATTATATTGTCTCGCTTTTATAACTCTGTAACTATTACATGGTATCTCAATTCGATGAATATATGTCAAGCAATGTATAAAAAAAACTATTTAAAGGCTGAGTGAAATTTGGTATTTTGAACTTTATAGGTACTTTTGGTCCTGTAATGACACATAGTTACGTTTGACCCAGAGAAATGACCACACGGGCAAAGCCGTGGGTGACCCGCTCAGAATCGGCAAAATGCATGTTTTTGTGCATGTTTTCTGTATACTCACAATTTGTACGTGGTGTAGACGTTTCACGACAAAAAAGCGGCCGTGCGCCCTGAAACAGTCCCACCCGCTTTCCCGATAAGAACACACGTTTGCGCGTTTTTAAAATACGCTGCTCACAACATTGCAAAAGTACACTAACAGCGATTGAATCACGTTTTGTTCGCGCGTGAAAAAAACGTCGTTTGCATATTCCCTTAGACATTATAATTGTTCTTTTAAATGAAGTTCCAAGAACTAAATCAACTCATTACCATACTTCACGACTGCAATATCGATTGCGTTCCATTCCCACCATCCTTTTCTGTAACGTAAGGAAGGTAACATAACGACTACGAGTACGTACCAAGTAGGTACTTATTTCCAAGACGTGACACGGGAACATAAATCTGTGAGACTGGACAACATTGTTAGTTGTTACAATGCAGGAATGTGGAAAGAAGGTTATGTTTCTTGGTAGAGAAGTAGTTTGTGTCATTGGTTTGTTGTTTTATTGTCTTTGCTTTTGCTAAACAAGTACGATATAGGCATATCTTATTACTAACCAATTTTTATTTAAAAAACAAACATTGGAATAAACAAGACATTAGTGTAAATAAATAATAGTTTAAAAAAACTAAAAAACACGCTTTATATAGAAAACCAAACTAAAAATAGAAAATAAATTTTAATAGTGTAAATAAGAAAGAAATGTTTTATTTAAAAAAAAACGTTGTGACGAGGTCCAAACCTCTTTCATAATAATACTCTTTTGATATCTTAATTCTTTCATAATCCATTTCTTTTCATTTTGATAGTTCATTATTCATTCTATATTCAAATAACCTGTCATTCTTAAATTGTCTTTTCGGATATTGATTTTTAGCAGAACTGCAATTTTACAAAATAATATGTTATAAAATATCTACATAAGTTTATTACAAATATATATGAGTCTTTTAAATATATATAACAATACCTACGTAAGTGGTTTTAATCCGTATCGTCGAAGTACAAGAGGTCTGTGATCATCCCCTCCTGTTCCTATAACTTTGTGTCACTGAGGTTTGGGTCCTGGGCTGGTGGAGCAAGCCCAAACCCTGGGACCGCCTCGTGACAACGTGGGGTGCATGGGTCAATAGTTATAAATATTTCATTGACAGATATGACTGCTTGTTACATTATACTATGGGGGAGGCATAATACTACGAGTATTTTCCTCACGTCTTCCGGCTGGATGATGATATGATGATTGTCCCAACCAGTAGTAGTAAATATACAATGAGGGATTTTGTATATTGATGTCTGGTTGGCCGAGTGGTTAGTTACCCTGACTGCGAAGTCTACCAACGAACGCGGTTCGAATCCCGTAAGATGCAATCATTTGTGCGTTGAGCAGAAATGTTTGTTTCTGAGTCATGGATGCAATAATTATATGTATGTTTATCCGTTGTCTAATACACATAGTATAGGGTATCATAGTTTAGGGCTATAGGTAGGTAATTGGTGTAACCTATTAATTAATGGTATGTAATTAATTTATGTAATTAACTCGATTATATTTATTATATTTAGAAGCTTTTATTTAACATGCAATGTTTGTATGTATGATATGTATGTATGATATGTATGTATGATATGTATGTATTATATGTATGTATGATATGTATGTATGATATGTATGTATGATATGTATGTATGTATGTATGTTTGTTTAGGTCAAATCTTGCAAGCTGAATTAGAATAACTTCCTGTTATCTTACGGAGTTGAATTTTTGGATATTGGTTCAGTTCCGATGACAATGCATTTTTATGATAAGCATGACTTGAATCAACATCCAGTATTAGCTTCAAATAAAAGCACTATTCAACGGTCAACAGCATAAGAAAATTTGTGTACGCATTTTATTATGATAGCCAGTTTTAAAATGTACCATGACGTAGTTGTTGGCTCCTGACTAGAGAACTCTTCAACGGTTACCAGCACAGACACGAAATGTTGTATACGCATTTAATTGTGATAGCCCGTTCTAAGTTTCACCATGACATGGCTACTGCATAAAGCTTTTTTACACGACTGCCCAAAATAAGGAGTGTATTGTTTTTAGCAATCATGTATGTATGTATGTGAGTTTATTTATTCCACCATAACTTTTAAGGCGCTATGGGCTCCAAATTTTTGTCCTGCTCGTTATGGTGCAGGGTAAGCAGGAAAGGTGATGCTTGTCGGGAGCCGATTTTCGTTCATATTTTCAATTTAATTTAACTTTTCTTTAATAATCGTACGATTTTTCAAAAAACTAATCCAACAGAAGTATTTAAATGTTTGTTGGGATTACACACATTTAGTTTTTGTAATAATATCTTCGATAGAAAATGAATGAAGTTTATTCATTCCAACGACGGGAACGTCAAAACGGGTAATTTTTAGGAAACTTTAAGTTTTTTTTTCTATAGAGCCAAATTTATTTAATCGTGTTTCGGTGACCACAGCCGGATTAAGTATTTTGTGAAAATTTATTACGCATAAAAAAAGAAAGTCAATTAACCGTTTTCAATGGTCTAGTTTTAAATATTCGTGAGTACGAATCGTCAAATTTGGATACCATTACGCCTTAAATTCCTGATCAGATTTAGACGTATGGGGTATCGTTAGAATCCTTACATACCCCCGAGTAACATATGCTATATTTTTTTTTGAAAACATTCGTTATGGCGGCAGTTTGGCTTCATTTGCAAAGTAGACAAAATGAAGAAGAATTTTACTATATGGGTATCAGATTGAAGGCCTTGATAAGCACATTCCATCAGTATTTAATTTATTGGCAAAATCTCTTTTTTTGGCAGCCAGGCGTGTTTTTTTAGCTTTTAAGCTACCTAGATATTTTAAGTTTTTAAATTAAATTATTTCGTAAGATACTTACCAACTTATCGTTGCTAAATACCATGCCTACCAAAATCTATATTCCTTGAAAAGAAAAGTTGTAGTTAATCCGTCGGTATCCACAACAGCAGTATAAACTAGTCGATACACAATTAGGAGCTCACGAACAACGCCGTGTGCCGTCGTGTTGGTGTTGATTTATCTCGTTATATTGTGTCAAGATGGTCCCATTCGCGCTTTGTTATTGGAGCTGTTTGAGGCGTTGTTTCTACTTTATTAAGTTCGTGAGATTTTCGATGTGCGATTCGAAACCACTTATGAGAAACGGTTCTACCCGAAACATTTAATGCGGGTATAGTTATGCGACTGAAATCTATTTCAGATGATTCCCTGATAGTTTTGTATCTTATTTTGGTAACTGGAAACCTGATTTGAATTACACAAGCGACGATTTTATAGAGCGAAGTAAGTACCTCACGCACAAATACAAAACTATCATTAAAAATATATTAACGTTACGTTTCATCATCATCACCATCATCACCATCATCAGCCAGAAGTCCGGCAGGCCTATAATTTATACATTTATTTTTATTTTACGTCTAAGCGTATTTTTACCCGACTACGGGAAGGCAAAGGAAGGGTAATGAGTTTAACAGTCTATGTATGTAAGTGTGTATGTATCCATGTTTGTGGGTATGTGGATGTTCCACCGTAGCGTCGCCCCTATTGGTCCGATTTTCACAAACGAGGTGTTGATCGATTTGTCTTTAGATGTGGAGTGTCAGAGGCTATTCTTTTTACTCGAATATGTCGAAGTAAAGGAAGGGTTATGTGTTCAAACTAAAAACTTGGTTTGATTTTAACAAGCGAGGTATCAATCGATTTGTCTTCATTGCAAGAGTGTTTTGGCTATACTTTACCCGACCGGTAGTCTGATTTTAGTTCTTGAACTTTTGTCTTGTTGTAGGATGCCACAACGATCCGTAACTAGATTTTGGTTGCCATCACAAAAAAAAACGAACAAAATATTTCAGCAAAGTACTCCAACACTCACACCCTATTCAGACCATACTAAGTAACGTTAACCTAAGTCAGCATCATAAGAAATTAGTTAGAAAGCCACTTAGTAACATCAGCGAGAATTTCTGCTTATGACATTTGTAAACAAACCCTTGCAAGATTTGGGTCAAATATTAACTTGTCAACCTACCTAATGTTAGTTGCTTTAGTAATGGCATAAGTAGAAATATCTTGCGTTTTGCTATTCCTTTGAATAAAGGAAACAGCGGATTAGATATATCCAGGATTAACTTAAACTCATCCAACATCGATGGTTTGGTAAGCCAAGTCAGTTAGTAGGTATTTTTAAGTGTTGGCAGCTCATGCTGTTATGTCCTCATAGCGTATGTTGTATCTGTCTACGACATTAACCTGTTATAAAGATTTGTACCGTTTTGAGGTTTGTACCATTTTAAAAATACTAACCCAAAAAGGAAAAATTGGTTTAACTAGTTTTAAGCTCAAAAAAACCTGCCCTGACAAAAATAACTTTTGACAATAGATTATATACTGTTGGAATGTGCTTATCAAGGTTTTCAATTTGATATTGACATATTGTAAAACTAGTTTTTTATTCATATTTTATTGTTTGTTTGTTTGTCGTATGAGGTAGTGCTGGCCTCTGGTGTCAGAGTTTGTCAAGCCGCCCGAGGGCCTCTGACATGGCTTAACGACTGCTATTAATCAATAACAGCCGGGACCGACAGTTTAACGTGCCCTCCGAAGCACGGAGCGATGGAAAACCGCACATAACTCAGAAAAGTCATTGGTGCGGGGCCTAGGATTTGAACCCGGTATCGTTGGATTCTAAATTGCACTATAGAACCGTTAGGCCACCATCGCTCTTCATATTTGATAATGGAGCCATACTGACGACATATTGAGTTTATTCAAAAAAAATTAGTAATTGAGTTTATTTAAAAAAAAAGTAGCCTTTGTTACTCGGGGAGATGAAAGGATTCTAACGATACATACGTACCCTATACGGCTAAATTTCTTCAGGCATTTAAAAGTTATGGTGCAATAAAGAAACTCACATACACACATACACACATACATGAATCCTAAAAACATTACACTTCTTTTTTGCGCAGTCGTGTAAAAATTTAGCTTGTGCAATGTCTTGTAGAGTTGCGTTCCCACATTGCAATTACGAGTGCAGGAGCTTAGTGTGTGAGACAAACCATTAACACCTGCTATTTTGCAATCGTGTAATGTTAGTGTGTGAGACAAACCCTTAACACCTGCTATTTCGCAATCGTGTAATGTTAGTGTACCAGACAAACTCTTAAAACCTGCTATTTCGCAATCGTGTAATGTCAGTGTGTGAGACAAACCCTTAACACCTGCTATTTTGCAATCGTGTAATGTTAGAGTGTGAGACAAACCCATAACACCTGCTATTTCGCAATCGTGTAACGTTACACGTGTAATCGTGTTAACGTTAATCGTGTAACGTTAACGTTACGTGTGTTTATGCTAACCTAACTTTCCGATGAGATAGAGACTTGAAACTTGAAACAGCTAACAACTGGATCACATTGCAACATGTTCTCTCTTGCTTGTCTGATTTTTTGTCTGTTTGATAAAAAATTGTTTAACAACTTGGTTTATTAAAAATGTTTAATTACCAAAGTTTGTTTTTATATATATTTCTCTGATTTTTCAGAGTCAAATTCTACATGAAACAAGATCAACAAATCCACTAAACTTTGATAAGCTTTGAGTTCCAGTCCTGTTCCAAAGTAACTTGAGTTTGAGTTGAGCTTCAATGGTTCAAGGTTTTGATCTTAGTTCCTGTTGGTAAATAATGTAGTGATGTCACTTCTAACAAGTTCAGAGTTTCTCTTGTAGCTTACACCAGACCCAATAACCACGCGTGGAACGTTCCCAGTGCGAAGGCGGCTTTCCTCACCTCTTCACTCCTCACTACGAACCAGAAACAAGCTTAATGAATTACATGTCTTGTATCACTTCAAACAACATTGACTCTACCAAGTTTATTGCGTCATGTAGTAGCTTTACTGAATTGCTTGAGCTCAGTTAATCTCTCAAAGTCAATGTCACTTTAAGGGGTAAAGTACGAAATATACTGACTCTATTTTACTATCATGGTATAACATTGCTACGCTGAGACTTTCTATGTTACTTTTTTTTTGTTTAGGATCTACTCTTTCTTAGCCGACTGCGGCGAAGCAAGGGAAGGGTAATGAGTTTAACAGTCTTCGTACGTATAATATGTATGTAAATGTTCCAAAATAGCGTCGCTCCTATTGGTCCGATTTTGACAAGCGGGGTACCAATCGATTCCTGTTCATCGCAAGAGTGTCATAGACTATTTTTTACCCGACAGAAGTCGCGCTTTAGTTTTTTAACTTAAGTCTTGTTGTTGAGCTCTCTAAGTCATAATTTTCGAAAGGTGAAGGAAGGGCGGGCTTTGCATCACCCATCATTAAAAATGATAAGCCATTAAAGCTTATGTAAGTATATTAAACAAAAGAATAAATAATATTTTAAAATATCTTAAAATAAGTGTTACTGTGTCTGGCTGTCGGCTTATTTGCATTTGTTTGTTACTTCGTCGAAGTTCTAAACTGATTACAACAGCTAGTCCATTATAATATATTAGTAATTGAAGACTCGGCAAATTTATTTAAATAAGCTAATCTAAAAATATTTAATAATGTCAATGTTGTTGTAAATAAATGTATTTTCTTTCTTTCTTTCTAACAAAAACAGCCGGCAACGAGTAAAAATAAACACATTCTCCTACGAACCGACAGCAAATACAGTACTTACGATTTCCAGGACGCCATTAAGCCAACTAACAAGCTTTATTTTCTAAAGCACCGACCATTGTTAACCGGAAATACAAGTCTGAAACAAAGGTTTCCGGTCGCCGCCAGCCACAGGCCTCTCGGATAATTAAATTCTAGTCAATTGATCCACTTTTATTGCGGTTAAAAGGCTTTGCGTTTGCCAATGCATTGATCTAATTGGGCCACAATTGCTTACCGGACAATGTTTTTTCTCCTTTGTATGGAGAAATAAGAGAAAATGATCGACTATGTGAATAAATAACGGTGAATAAGTTTTCCGATTGGTTTTAGAAGTTATAGTTACAGTTGTTGCTGGTTTTTGGACATGTAACAAAACAAATGAAATAAAAGCGCTCGTTTTGATCGCGTTAACATTACTGACACTCACTGACCACGCTGTAATCACACAGCTTGGAATAAAATAAATAAATATAGATATATTCGGGACAATTCACACCAATGACTTAGCCCCAAATTAGGATACCCTATGGGCACTAGGTAACGAATAAACATACAAAGATACAAAAATTACATCCATGACTCGGAAACAATCATTTCTGCTCATCATATAAATAATTGCACCTTGCGGGATTAGAAGCTGCGAACATTTGATTTCTTAAGTAGTTGTCACTAGCCACTAGAGCAACCGGTCGTAAAACCTTCATATTCTGGACCAGTAATGTTTTCTTTTATCAAAAATAAAACGAAACGATACGAAACGAGTAAACAACAATTTACAAACGGCACCTAATCAAAATCTATAGCGGTTGACTTTCCTGCTGTTGAACAAAAACAAGCAACGGAATGTAGTTTTGCTTTACGAGGCCGCACTACGATACAAAAACTGACTGGTTGACTATTTTTCATGGAAATTGCAAAACAATGAACTAGCGGTTTCTAGTCCCGACTAGATATTGTTTTGTTGCCTTTTTTGAAAGATACAAATTGAAGCAAACATGTCGAACTTTGTCGGGTCGCGTCCCAGCTAGATTAGTGACGTACACAGCACGTAAGTACTGTAGTACTATCTGCGCCCCGCAGCTTTGTCCGCGTGCATATTTGTTCAGCCCTTTAGGGATGGAATTTCAAAAAATCCTTCCTTAATTGCACCTCTAGGATACTCAAGGAAAATTTCCTCCAAATGTCAAATCTCCACGAATTCAAATATTTCAAAGGTCCACCGGTGTAAGCTGTGTCTGTTTGTCAGTACGTACGTCTCGGTACTGTTTTAAAGGTATAGATAGAGAGCTTGCAATCAACGTGTCAGTATGTAAAACAGCACAGCCACCTGAGCTAAGCTCTACTAACCTATATGAGCTTCCTCATATGACAAGCAAGTGAGAATCTCACCAACTCTAGCTCTCACATAACAGGTATAATTTTAAAAAAATAAATTAAAAAATATAGCTTTTACCGATTCTTTTTTTTTGTTGCTTTGTAACTATTACGTTGTTTTTTCTTTTTTCCTTTTTTTTCCTCTTCGCTTTTAACAATTCTAAGTTTTTTTTTCACATATTGTTTTTGGCTTTTCGCTTTTAATATTATATATATTTTTCATTTTCGTCTGATTGTGAGCTACCATGAAAATTTCAGCCAGACAGCTAATCGGAAAGTGCTCGAAATTTGAATTGCAAGATTCCAGGGCAGACAAAATACATACATAGATAGATACGTAGATAGATACCTACAAGTGAAGTTAAATAAAAAAGCTTTTATAAATGATATCACACTGTAATCGGTCGCCTGATTGAAAACAGACATCAAAAATATCTTCTCTAGCACGTTCTACACAAGAACAAATAGGATACTCTATTTTGCATTAGGTATATATTATTTTATTCAAAGAAAACTTACAAAGACCTGATTATACAACTAGAATTTGGAAATTCGTTAACTGTAATTTGCGTCCGTTGTTATTTGTTAATAACTTCAAATTTCGTTAAATCAACAGTTCTCTGGAGCTTTAGGCGCTACAATACATATATGATAAACAGTAGCTCATCTTAGCCATTTTTTAAAATAAAAAATGTATACCTATGTGAAATTGGCATCCAAAATATGGCAGCTTAAAATCCGACTAAATTAAGGTATTTTTGAAAAAAGTGTTTTACTTCTAAATTGTTAATGAATGTTGAATTAATAATAATACTGTCGGGGCTGGTTGTTATTTGGAATATTGTTCAGTCTATGTCTTCAAATTAATTGATCTAGCCCAATTAAATAAAAACACTTGAGTTAAATCGCATAGTAGTTTTAATCACGTTTGTATACAAAGACTTGGCGGAGACGACTGCCGACGGAGGGGGGCGCTCGGACAGCCGCTCTACAGTTTTGCTTACTGTGCTAAATATAATATGTCACTACACATTCCCCCTCTTTAATTAAAAAAAATAATTAAGGGTAAACTCCAAAAACTTCCAAAATTACATTTTCATAACAATAAAAAATATATTTTTGATTGAGGCTTAAAACATTCAACTTAACTTAAAACAATACGTATTCCGTTTTGTGCGATAACGACCTCGCCTTTCTTCTCTTCTTTACTCTGCTCCTTTCCCATATTATCACGACGAAAAACAAACGTTCATATGGAATGCGACTGCACAAAATAATGAGTGGAAACGCGGTAACATGAATATGAATATGACCCATATTTCTGCACATACAACCATTTACTTAACATTAAATACGAGTAGTTACATGCTAGAATTACTAATTGCAAAAATGCTAACTAAAGGAGTTTATAAGTATGCGGCTTTGCAAAGATGCCGATTATACTTATAAATACTATGTAGTGTTCGTGCATCTTTTTACAACTAAACTAAATTACGATACATTAGCGATACATTTATACGTTATTCAATATACTACTCGAATTATACGTCATTTTGAAAACGGATCGGCGTTCGTACGGCTCGTCCAGATCTAGTTTTCCTGCTGGCTGCACCGGAGGCATCTGTGTTGGTACCGCCGGTAGTGTAGCTCTGTGGTACAGGGCTCGACGAGTCTCTCTCTGCAGTAGTTGATGCATTAGATCGTTCCTCCGTGCCTGGGATCTTTAGCGGCACGGGGCTCTGTGAGCCTCTCTGCGAAACGATCTGTTCGCCGTCGTCAGCTAGCAATAGATACGCTGGTTTTAATCTATCTATTGATATACGCGTGGTTTTGCCGTTGATGTTCAGTACGAAAACCTTTTCCCCTATATTTATTACGGGATATGGGCCGTCATAAGTGGGTTGAAGAGGTTTCCTTACCGCATCATGCCTAACGAATACATAATTTGCCGTTCTTAAATCGGGATGCACGAAAACTGCACGAGAATTGCTATGACTTGACCTTGGAACCGGTTTGTATTTTCTAATCGAATCTCTAATGCGGTCGACTAAAGTCGCGGGATCGCTTACTTGTTTGGTGACGTCAAAAAATTCGCAGGGAATTCTTATTGATTGACCATATACCATTTCTGCTGCGCTTACCCCGCTGTCACGTCTGATAGCTGTTCGCAAACCTAGTAAAACCGTTGGTAACTCGTCTACCCACGACGTACAGTCTAGGCGTGCAGTAAGGGCAACTTTGAGAGAGCGATGCCACCGTTCTATCATTCCATTACTTTGTGGGTGGTATGCGGTGGTGCGAAACTTCTCTACCCCCATGTACTGCATCAGACGAGTAAAAAGCGTACTTTCAAATTGACGACCTTGGTCGCTAGTGATGCGATGACATATACCAAACCGTGCTATCCAGCCGTCATATACTACCTTTGCGACTGTGTTAGCAGTTATATCCTTGACCGGGAAAATCTCGGGCCATCTAGTACATCGGTCTATTATTGTGACTAAGTACTTGTAACCTTCCTTTGTTTCGGGTAATGGGCCTACTATGTCTAAATTGAGGTGTTCAAACCTGGCAGACGGTAGAAACTGTTGTAGGTCGGAAACCGTGTGCCGTTGCACCTTCGAATGTTGACATTGTACACAAGCTTTAGCCCATAAACCTATATTTCGATTCATTCCTGGCCAAAAGAATTTTTGAGTGATCATACTGCGTGTCGTCCGTATACCTGGGTGACTTAGATTATGTATAGCATTAAAGACAATCTTGCGAAATGACTCTGGTACATAAGGTCTGACGTTGCAAGTAGATACCTCGCAATATACCTGTGAATTGCATCCGGGCAAGCTGACACGTTTCAACTGAATGTTACCTGATATGTTATTCGAAGTAACATACTCGTCGTGGGACTGTGCTTCTGCCAATGCTGCATAATCGATGGCTGACGGGCAATATACTGTCTCTACCCTAGATAAGGCATCTGCACATTGGTTATCTGAACCGACTATAAACCTTATGTCCGTGGTAAACTCACTTATAAACATCAGCTGCCGTGTTCGCCGTGGCGTCTCTTTGTCTGTACCTATCTTTTTGAATGCATGTACTAGTGCTTGATGGTCGGTATACACAGTAAGGGTACGACCTTCATGCATGTTCCTAAAAAAATTGAATGGCCATGTAAATAGCCAACAACTCACGATCGTAAGCAGAGTACTTACGTTGAACTGCTGATAGCGCTTTGGAAAAGTATCCCAACGGCTTCCAAGTACCTTGATGCAGCTGCTGCAGTACTGCTCCCACACAGGTGTCAGATGCGTCGGTCATGAGCGCTAATGGGACCCCTGGTAAAGGATGGAACAACATACAAGCATTTTTCAAGCTCTCTTTACATTGTTGGAAAGCATTCTCCGCTAATTCAGTCCATTCAATTTTAGTACTATCATTTTTTTTAACTCCATGCAAATACGCATTTAATACCGACTGATAAGACGCGGCCTGTGGAAGATGAGCGCGGTAAAAATTTAACATTCCCAAAAAACGACGTAGTTGAGCTACTGTCTGTGGTTTCGGGTAATCTTCTATCGCCTGCACCTTATCTTCCAAAGGGCGTATCCCCTCAGTTGATACTTCGTAACCCAAAAAATCTAGTTTATTTTGGCCAAAACAACATTTAGATAGATTGATAGAGATTCCATACTGGGTAAATCGTTCTAAAACTTGAGCTAAGTGCCGTTCGTGGCTGATGACGTCAGAACTGGCTACTAACACATCGTCGATATAACAGTATATAAAATCTAACCCTTGCAGCACCGTGTCGTTCATAAAGCGTTGGAATGTTTGAGCCGCGTTCCTTAGACCAAAAGTCATGCGTGGGAACTCAAACAAACCAAACGGCGTTATGATAGCGGTTTTTTCTACATCATCAGGCCAGATCTCAATAAAATGATATGCACGATTTATGTCTAGACGCGAGTATATAGTCTTATTAGCAAGTACATAGGTAAAATCTTGCAGTCGCGGTATAGGGTAACGATCCGGTTTTGTGATCGCGTTGAGTCGCCGATAATCGCCGCAGGGTCTCAACTCACCATTCTTCTTGGGAACTACATGCAATGGACTGGCCCATGGACTTTTGGAGGGCCTGCAGATTCCCATCTCTTGCATGACGCGGAACTCTTCCTTCACCTTGGCATACCTGTCCGGGTGCAGTGGTCTCGCTCGAGCGTACACTGGTGGGCCGGTGGTCTCTATGTGGTGATATACAGAGTGCTTAGATGGTTCCCTGAAAGAAACTGGTTTGGTTACATCCGGATATTTTTGCAAAAGTTCGGCATACGGATGCGTAATGTCCACTGCGTATATCGGTGAATCACTGTAAGGCACTATTGGCGCGATAACACACAAATTAGTCGTTTTGTCCACTAACTTTTGTTCACTTATGTCTACCAATAGTTTATAGTGTTTTAGAAAATCAGCACCAAGAATAGGCTGTTTCACGTCCGCGATAATGAATGTCCAACGATAAGGTCGTCTCAGCTTGAAATTTAATACCAAAGTCCGAGTACCGTAAGTCCTTATCTCTGAGCCATTCGCTGCATATAGTTTATAGTCCGAAACTGCACTACTTGTAAAAAGTTTTTTTGTTACCGGAATTACCGAAACTTCCGCACCTGTGTCCACTAAAAATTTATGTCCACTAGTTAAGTCTGTTACACAAAGACGGTGACTCTCCGCTATTGTACAGATTACCGCCTCTATCTGTACACGTCCTAGTTTTCCTGGTTTTTCCAGGCGCAGGGCTGAATGCACTTCCTAGCGCGTGTCTTGAAACGGTAATGATAGAAACATAACCAATCCGGGCTCCTTGGATTGCGCGAGTTGCTGCGGGTTCTTGGAGACACACGTGAGGTCCCGCTGCTGTCCCTTTGTCTGGCTCGCCCTCGCTCCAAGTTATTTAGTCTTAGGTTGATTTTTGCAATCTCCGCTAAAACTTTATCTAGGCCATTATTGGAGGTATGCACAACCTCGGCAATTTGCACAGGCCGAGTTGTCTCCACGATCTTGTCGGCTATGACACTTAAATTTTCTAACTCCAAATTGTCCGTGACCGCCAGCACCGCTCTGGCTGCTTGAGGCATATGACCTTGCCACAATATGCGCAGGGTATCATCGGGTATTTTGCCTCGCGCGAGATCTCTCATCCGGCGTAGCAGTTGGGATGGTTTCTGGTCTCCCAACTCCATTTCTCCGATAAGCTTTTGTATCTGTCTATTCTCGCTCTCTTCATAAATCTGCAACAAGCGGTTTTTCAAAGCTTCGTACTTCCGATCGGGCGGGTTAACGATCAAATCTGTCACTTGAGTTATCGCGTCTTTTGTTAATTTGGATAGTATCACGTTGAATTTTGAGTCGTCCCCAATTTTTTGTGGTGCTAAAATCGCTTCGGTCCGTATAAACCACACTCTGGGCTGATCCTCCCAAAAATCTGGTATTTTCTGAGTAAGCGACAAAGCTGAACAGGTAGTCCCCGGCTGATCCATTTCGTCTACCTTCGGTTGCTGTGGGTCGACCGGTGTTTCGAGTGCTGGATTCATTTTGTAACAATTAAATATGAGTCATTGATTTCACAACAAAAATGTTCACTAATATTAAAAAAAAAAAAGTTTTTGCGTATTCACTATAGTCTGGGGTCACCAATGTCGGGGCTGGTTGTTATTTGGAATATTGTTCAGTCTATGTCTTCAAATTAATTGATCTAGCCCAATTAAATAAAAACACTTGAGTTAAATCGCATAGTAGTTTTAATCACGTTTGTATACAAAGACTTGGCGGAGACGACTGCCGACGGAGGGGGGCGCTCGGACAGCCGCTCTACAGTTTTGCTTACTGTGCTAAATATAATATGTCACTACAATACTTTATTGATATTAAGTTTATAAAATCAAATTCCGAAGAAAGAGAACGAAAAATTCTTGAGTTTTTCAAGCGTCTATTTAGACCTCTGATCCCCTTTAAACTAAGGTTTGTTATCTCATTTGGCTCTTTAATAATGTAGCTTTAAAATGCATATAAGATAGTGGCTAAATGACAGCATAACCCGAAATTCTTGACTTAAAGTCTGAACCATATCTGAAACTTTTAGGCTGCTGATATAGTTTCTTTCACTCTACCTTGATGCTCGTTTTACACAACTTATTAAAAATAAATGACTGTGCATAAAGAAAATGTCCAGTAATAATAAAAAAAAAATGGCGCTAACTTGCTTGAGGTTTCCATTCAAGATGAGATCCGGAATGAAGAAATCCACAGAACTAAAGTAGGTAGGCCTCATATTACGGAGCGCAGAACCGAACCCCTTTAGTTAGATTCTAAGTCGTATTAGAAAACTGCTAGGCTATCATCGTTCTTGGATGCTGATAGCTAGTGACTCAATGTGGTGGCGTTCAATGCCGTGCGGGAGGACTTTGTTCAGCAGATGATCTTCCAGCTTATGATGCTGATGATGAATGATGAACTATAGGTCGGATTATCAGATGCATATTTATCTTAAGTCAATTCATGACAGTATAATTTATTCTGTGGCGTTAATAATGTCATAGCATAAGTAATATTCTTCGAGTAATGCATAAAATATATATCTAGGAGATTAGAGTTTAAAATTTTCTTAAGAAAAAAAAACTACCAATGGATGTTACCGTCCCCGTAAGACGGTTGGAGCAAACAAAGGGACAAATTTTGGTGATGCATTGGTCACGATAGCCGAATTGGTTAGAAGCATGTGCCGCGTAGAAGCACGGATGTATGCGGGCTCGAATCCCGTTATTAAGAAACCGAATTCCAAATCAGCCCATTTAATTTAAATAAATATCAAGTTGGAATACTGTTTTTACAAAGACTCTGTTCTAGAATTTGGTATTTAACTTTCTCCAATTACTAGATTTGCTCTTGATGTTAGAGGAAATAATTTGGTATATAAAATCCAAATAGTTTGTAAATTGTATTATATTAGTTTTCTTGATAAACGAAGCAGATTTATTTCTCTAATTGCAAAGGTGAGATGAACGCGGTGGTAGTTGAGAACAAAGAATTGCCAGTAATTGCCAATTAGCATCCTAGCTTTATGTTTTTTTTCTGGGATAGACTGTCTGTAACCGTCGTTAATTGTCCCCGTGTGATCGGTAGTGCGAACGTGTGTATTTTTTAATTACAAGTATGTAATACAACAAAATACTATAAGACACGAGTCTGACCACAAACTCACGTGATGGAAACCGAAGATGTGGCTAAAGGTGTGGTTTCTTAGTAGCGCATAATACATAATAATAGCTAATAGATACATATTAACTCTTATGCCCTTGATTTCAACACACCTGTGTTTTATTTACCGCAAAAATACTGTCAGCAAATTGTTCCATTCCTTTGGTTCTTATGATGAATGCAGAAGCATGACAATTAGTTCAATAAGATTGTACCAAAAAAGAGTGGCACTTTGCCGATCATTTGGTCGAATTGATGAAGAAATTACGTTGTTCAGTACTTGGGTACGCTCTCTATGATGTAATATGTAAAATACTGATAGCCTTGCGGTCTCTCGTCTTTATGCTTAGCTTTGGAGCCCATATTTGACTAGCGTGTCGTCGAGCCTTTGAGCAGGTCTTCCAATTAAGTCTAAAGCGTCAGGCTGGTCTGTTATACATTTTAATACTTTGGAGATACTTGTTTATGTTAATTAGTGTTGCACTCAATAAGGCTGTCATAAAATTTCTTACAAAATAAACTAAAAGCTCAGAGGAAAAAAATAAGCACGCCACTTTTCACCATTTTCTGGATTCCCACGCTTTGCTTCACCACTTTTGCTCTATTAATCCGGGAAAATTGGCTGTTAAACCGAGTTCAAGTCGTTCCTTTGCTCTGGGCCGCTACATTTTTTTATTAATATTTTATACGCAGGATAACTTGCCTGTAGCTATGTGAAAGTGTACTAGAAGATGGCGAAGTAAATTCTTCATTGCAATTTTCACGCAGTTTTGACGGTATTTTGACTGATATTTAATTGATATTTTGGCTGTGAAAATTTGTACGAATCAGAATATCAAAATGTGCTCAAATTACTGAGTTTAAATTACCTCCTTTTATTATAAAAGGCAAGTGCGGATTTGTTCGTGTTCGGTGTCTTAAGCCCCTGGGCTCAATGCACCCGACTCGAATATATTTTAATTATGCACATATATTTGAATGATTTCAATTCATTTGCATGTAGGTACTGTTACAAGTCTCTTCCCTGTTTTTTACCCGAGTACGGTGGTACAAGGAAAGGGTAATGAACGTAACAGTCTATGTATGTACAAATATGTGGATGTTCCACCATAGCCACCCCTATTGGTCCAATTTTGACAAGCGAGGTATCAATCGATTCATCTTTATTTATAGAGTGTCATAGGCTATTTTTTACCTGACCGTAGTCGGGTTTTCGTTTACTGAAATTATGTCTTGTTACAAGAATTGACTTCAGTACCAACATTATTGCGGCAAACAGGACATTTATAAAACAACAATGCAACATTGAAACTTTTTACATAACTCTTTGATAACTAGAACCAGCGACCTGTAGTGTTGCTATCAAAAAGTACAAAAAATATACCGTGCTCTCGTTCCGTATAAACCGCGAAGGCTGCAACAGACAGACGGTCTGACAACAACTGTATAATATTGAACCAATAACCATTCCCTGACGGGAGCATTCTTTCAGTAGAATGAATATGGCATGAAACATTCAATCGAAGTCAACATATATTTTTGATGACGAGGAATAAAATATTTGCTGTGCCCTCAGCTTTGCCCGCGTGGTAATTTCTATGGCTTAGAACTAACTCATGTGTTTACGGCAGCTATTACTTATTCTGTGGTTACACCCAGCGTGGCAGCCCCCTGTTGTAGAGGAGTACCAACAAACTAACAGATGAAAGCAAATTGTTGTTTGCATTTGAAGCAGTCACTTGCTCGCTTCGCTCGGTCAGTCATAAAAATGTAGATGAGTAATAATGTAAATAGGATGAGATTAAAACTGACATGTCTCGGGGTTCTAAATTCAGTTTCGCTGAAAAATTGAATATCACATTCTCTCAAAATAATACACACCAATATATCATAAAAAAAGTGAAACGTTGTCTGTTTGTATTTTTTTTGTTTGGGGAGCTTTCACGCCAAAACGGCTGATCCGATTTTGATGAAACTTCATAAATTGGTACTGTATAATATAGAGACCAACCAATATACTTGTTGTCCCGGAAAATGGCAAGTTTCCACGGGAAAATTGGAAAATGTCGATTACTCACTGTAAGGAATGGTTGCCATGGAAACGAAATAATAACAAGTGTGTCAAAGCATCAAGAGCGTTGGTGCTATACTTTTGCATTGTTTTTTTATTATCTAAG
This sequence comes from Alsophila aescularia, assembly GCA_946251855.1. Lineage (NCBI taxonomy): Eukaryota > Metazoa > Arthropoda > Insecta > Lepidoptera > Geometridae > Alsophila > Alsophila aescularia. Next base: position 35,726,737 of record OX276384.1, read on the forward strand.
ATGAACCTATGATGTTTTTTTTCGCGATAAACTGTAGTCCGCACGGGCAAAAGCTAGTTATAAATTATATTTAAAAAAAGATGAATGTACAGTATAGTACAAAACAACATTTTATGTATTTATAATGATTATTTATTTGTGAAAATTTAAGTTTTCATTGTGAATTATCCATTTTCACTGTCTGATAGAGAGTTCTGAAATTGCTTGTGTTTTAATAGTGACAATCTTAGTGGTAAATAAGAAACCACCTAAACCTATTGAATTACGCATACAAAACACCTATCTATAAATTTAAATTCATCTTTTCCCCTTAACAATTCAACGGCCACCGGCATTTCTCCCTATTAAATTCTTTTAACGCATATAAAGTGATAGAAACGAGAAATCTTCGCAAATCTTCACACGTCGCTGACTCGATATCCAAAGTTTTATTCGATTTATATCGATGCATAATAATAATCGGTATGCGTTTATACGAATTCCTTTACTGCTGGCTTTGAATCGAGATGAACGAAAATTAGGGATGGGTAAAATAGTTGACGACGAATATCCGGCCGAAAATAAGGCAATTAATATTTAACACTTATAAATGTAACCAGTAGTAATTGGGGCCAGTTATAGTTAGTTAGTAATGCCTTTATAAATACAAACATACTTGTTGTTGTAGGAACGTTGAATATGCATTAAAAAATATAAGTTATTAATATAAAAATTATGCATTGGCAAATCATGAGCAGTTTAGCTTCTCTACATGTGCTATTCCAGGACCTAAACTACAAATATACAACATTTGATCGAAATTCTTTCGGCCGTCAAATAGTTTTTATCGATGGCTAGGCATGTAATCATTGGATTGAGATACTAAGTACGTCAGTGTTTAAGTCAAACACTAAGAGCTATGTAACATTGAAAACCACATCGCAATCGGTCCAATAGTTTTTACGTTATGCGTGAACAAACGTACAGGCAAACAAACAGACAGACACGATTTTTAAAGATATTATATATATATATATATATAATTGTTTTGCACAAAAATAGTTGACAAGGAAGGACTTAATGCTAAACAGCATTATTTACTAGTCATCTAAGTCTTGAAAGAAATAATAGTAGGGCGTGTAGCTCAAAGTACAGAACATTAAATACAAAAGAAACAAACTAAAAATAACAAAACAAACATAAATAATAACTAAATAATATACAAAATAATAATAATAATATTTAATATTAAATAAAAATATTATACATGAACCAGTCCATACATAAATAACGAAATACTTTACTTAATATAATATACATACATAACATACTATAAATTAAAACAGTTAAAAAAATACACTTACTATCCTAGAGGGTGGATAATTTTATTCTTGTTCAGTAGCTTATTTTAAGTAAACTAGACTAATTTTTTTTAAATTACCTTCTTTGTACAGACTTTTTCGTTCTTTTTTCTTTATTATAAGTATAGAAGGATAGATTATACACTCAAGGCGTGAAGGCATAATAAATATAAAAAAAAGTCACATCTTTACCATGGCGTTGATTGTTTTTGTGTACAATCCTACAAATATAACAGAACTTGCGTCACCAATGGCCTGAAAATCAGCGCTGTGGATTTTCATTCACAGCTTTTTTGCTGAGCTCAGACCTTTTCTGTCAGCACTGTACATGGCAGCGATCTTTGTACACAGGTGCTTAGTTGCTTGTTTTTAGTTAAGTTGCTCTGTTGATTTATGTGTTGCTTTGTACAGTTTGTGAGAATAAATTATTTCTTATCTTATCTTAACTTACAGCCCGTATGTACCGCCAACAGCATATGATTACAAGTATGAAGACTTTAAGACCTAAACTAGTTAATAAACTGGTGGATTCTAAAAAAGAAGCCAAACTGGCCGGATATCTGATAATAGTCGTCCATCCGATTATCTCTGAAATCGATTCTGCGGGCATGGACTGAGACCTTTTTTCCTACGCGTCCCGAATTTCTGATTAGGGATAGAGAATTAACGCTTTTTCTTTTATTCATTAAGATATGGTAGGTGTTACGTGTCTAAGATTTAATTTGGCCAGAGCTTGATTAGTTCTTTGATGTATGCTAGAGGTTATTGATTTACATTAGTCCTTTTCGTATCAGTTATAGATATCCAATCAAAATTAATATGAAGCAAATTCGCAGTGACTGTCGGAAACGGTTCATGTTAATTTGTTCACCCACATTAAACTAATTACTCGTATTTTTAAGATTTTTATAGCAGTTAACGCCTACATATAGCGTTAACATATATAATATTTTTTCCAATAGAAATTTATTATATATGTTTAATTTTTTATGTTATAATTTTTCCATTAGAAAAATAATATAAACGTTTAAGATAAGCAAGCGTGAAGTGAAAAAAAAAACAAAAAAAATAAAAAAAAAACATAAAAAAATATAATGTGCCATAAAAATCATAAACATAGATTTGGGAGACGTTATCTTTCGAAGAAGAACTTAATCAATATTAACCGTGTTTGGTTGGTTAGTTCGAAATACTACCAATAGATGGCGTTACCATCCCCATAAGACATGTGCCGCGCTTAGGCACAGTATGCGAGTTCGAATCTCGTCCGTGATCCAAAATTTTTCCATTAGAAAATTATGAAATTAATTATTGTTGGTTCAGACAAACATTAAGACGAGAATTTGGTACATAAGTGAACTTTTGGTCAAATGCTATTTGGTCAAATGTTTCACGTCTAAATAAGTTAAATGAAAAACTTTTTTTTTTTAGATGTCTTATTATGTAGTGCTAAGCTTTGGTGTCAGAGTTTGTCGGGCCGCCAAAAGGCCAAAAGGCTGATCCAGACGTGGCTCAACAATATATCAATTAATATCAAGACTGACTGGCTCAACTTGCTCTCCGAAGCACAGAGGTGTGACAGGTCCGCACATAATCCGTTATAAGGCATTAGTGTAAGACCTAGGATAGAATGTGGTTTCCATCTCGCTTGTCAAAATCTGACCACAGAATAAATAATAGTACAAAACTAAAAAGGGCGACGTTATAGTGGAACATCCACATACCCACATACAAATATAATATACATACATACATACATCGACTGTTAAACTCGTTACCCTTCCCTTGCTTCGCCGTATACTCGTATAGTCGGGTAAACAAGTGGCACGAAAGAAACTCTCGTCTTTTAATTCGTCTTTTAGTTTTTAAAGAAGATAAGATTCTTATCTAATTAATTATACTGTTTAATTTCCTCGCAATCAAAGCGAAAATAAGAGTATACAAGTAATATTGTATATAAATACAAAAACCTGACTGCGACAATGTTATTGAATACGAGCTGACCGCCCGCAAAAATAACCACACTAATATTATAGAGGCGAAAGTTTGTATGTAAGGGTATGTGTATATGTTTGTTACTTTCTGGATTAACATATAAGCTACTAATTATCCCAAAAAAATATGGTTCTTAAGGGATGCGAGTGAAACCGCAGGCCACTCAGAAACTAATTTTTAAAGTATTTATATAAATTTAATGTTTATTTTTTACTTAAATATTTTCATCATAATTTCAGCCGTTAGAAGTCCATGACTGCTGAACATAGGTCTCCCCCAAAGAGCGCCATGACGAGCGATCTTGTGCCACCTCCATTCAACGACTTCCTGCAATAGCTACAATGTCGTCGGTCCATCGTGTGTTGTTTGTGGTCGCAATTCGAGAACTTTTATTCCCCAGCAGTTGTCAGTTCTGCGAACTACACTTCAACTTCAACTTCAACTCTAAGTCTCTGTCGGTAACCTTGGTTCTTCTACGGATTTCCTCATTTCCGATTCTATCACCTAGTCAAACACTGAGCATAGCTCTCTCCATTGCACGCGCAACTCTGAGCTTGTGTGTGAGACCAATAGTTAGCGACCACGTCTTAGTGCCGTATATCTTCACTGGAAAATTGCATTGATTATAATTTTATATCGTCTTGAAGCTCTGCGATATCTGCGACGAGAAGATATGGCGTAATTTCCCGAACGCTGCCCATCCGAGTTGGATTCGTCGGTTGACCTCTTTGTCGAAGTGTGATCTACCCAGTTGGATCCTCTGACCTAAGTAGACATAGTGATCAACAGCAGTGCAAGCATGGATCTTATCGATCGATAAATTTACCGACTTTTTTTAATTAAGTTTCACGTTAACATTCGATAATACGAGTTCAGTAGCACGGAACGTACTTATCGACAACGACATAAATTCGATAAATCATATTTAATATATAGATTTATATCAACAAAAGGAAGCATGAATCTTATTTTTGACAATTGTTATCGATATAATGTCGGTAATATTACCTAATTTATCGAATTTTATCGACTTTCCAAAGTTACACGACAAACTTTATTTTTGTAAATTCCTTTTCGGATTATTAGCCAAAACGTGGAGGTGTCAGAACATCGTGAGGCAAGTTTCAGGGATGCCAATGATCCTTTCAATCTGGAAAAACAGCATTTTAAGATATTATTTCTAGAATTTATAAGGAAATTTCCCTCGTCTCCATTCAAGATGTTGAGGGCATTTGAGAAGGAGTCGATCTAATGGACTGCCTGCGCATGTTGTAGTATCTACTTTACATAATAATACCAAAATACTTAGTTACGTTTTTCTATTTCCAGAAATTATCTTTTGTTGTGATTGTGTCTAATGCTCTAATTATTATGGTACCTAGTAGGTTCTTAGTCTAAAAAACTACCTGTATAATCATTGTTGTAGGTTCTATCAGCTGTACGCTTTTTCACTGAGGGCAGTTGCACTAACGATGCATCGGCCAGGAATATAATATAGCACTAGGACATCGCACTGTCAGACTTGTAAGGGAGGTGTCTCAAGCAATTGTGCAACGAGTTATGGCTAGTTATACTTTAGATTAGGTTCAAGGAATATACTACTTTATGGTAGTTAGGTAGAATTCCAAATGACAGAAGTTCCTCCGTAACAACTCAAAATAATAAAAATCTGCCAAATTGTGTCAAAAATTATGTTTTTTTAAAAATTTGTCATCTATCTGATATATGGTATAGTCCACGAGTTGATTGTCCATTTTTTAAATCGATAAACTCACGACGTGTTATCGAATCAATAAAATTTGCCGAGAGGCTAGATCCATGTTACCGCATTTTGATAAAATTGATAAAAAAAGAACTGTTTACCGGTCGATAAATTTATCGAATTTTATCGATCGATAAGATCCATGCTCGCAGGGCAGCTTCGATAAAATCGTTCCCAATAGTCATAGTCATAGTCATAGTGATATATTTATTGATAATTATAAATTACAAGTCATTATTATTATTATTATAATAATTAGAATTATTCAGTTAATTAAAATAAATACGTGCAACACGTACGTAGTATACCAAATAACAAATTAACAAATTAATATAAACCAGCTTGGGTAAAACATAGGCTTTTGACATGATGTTCCTCTTATTTTGTCTCATTTTAAGACCCACCTGTTGGGAAACAATATTGAGGTCACTGAGCATTGTGCTTAGGTCTTCCAAGGTTTCAGCTATGATGACTGTATCATCACAGCAAATCGAAGATTAGTGGTGTATTCGCCATTGATGTTAACACCATATCTGCTACAGTTCAGAAGCTTGAATATATCTTCCAGTGCAGAGGTGAACAGTATCGGAGAAATAACGTCTCCCTGTCTCACCCTTTTTTGCACCTGAATAGAATTCGTGCTCTGATCCTGAAAACGGACTGTCATGGTGGCCTTGGTTTACAAACACTTCAACACTTTGATGTACCGGTAGTTAATATGGCACCGCTGTAATGACTGTAGCACTGCCCAGATCTCAACTGAATCAAAGGCTTTCTCGTTATCTACAAACGCTAGACATAGTGGCTGATTATACTCTTAGGACTTCTGTATAATCTGCCGGAGCGTATAGGTGTGGTCTACGGTGCTTAAACCTTTCCAGAATTCAGTTGTTTCGGGAGACTAAAAGTCGTCAAACCTACGCGCGAGACGGTTTGTAACTACTCTCGAAAACTACTCTCGAGGATGACGGAGTTAAATAGCTTCTGAAGTACTTTAAGTACCGGTGTTCTACCCACTTTTAGTAGCTCTGTCATTATTCCGTCCTCCTCTGGTGCCTTGTAGCTTTTTCGCTGTTTGAGAAACATTTTGATCTCGTATAGGCTGACGTCCGGGATATCTTCGGTATAATGTTGGGTCAAACGAGCTCTTGAATCGCTAGTTGTGCTAGGGGGACAACGCGATGAGGTGTATAACTGCCCATAGAACTTCTCGAGCTCACTCAAAATCTCTGGCTTCGACGAAACGATGCTGCCACTGTCAGTCTTCAGCTCCGTCAACAGGCTTTGCCCAATAGACAGCTCTCTTGCGACCCATCTCTTGCGAACACTTTGGAGCCCTTGTTCCGCTCTATTGCGTTCTTAATACAATTAGTATTATAGGAACGCAAATCGTGTCGCATCGACTTGGATTTTTGTGTTTGCCTCATCTGGCCCCGTGCTGCCATAAGTTTGAGTGTATGCTCAGAGAATTTCTGTGTGTTATTTTTGCGCTGGGTCCTATAGCAACCGCGTGAATCAGTCCGTTGTTTAATTCGTCCACTGTATCGCATTCGGTAAGGATTTGGAAGCGATTTTGGAAATTCAACTGTACGCTCTCGGGGTTTTGGAATTAAGCAGGACTTTGGCGAAGAGCAGATCTCATCAAAAGAGACCTTTCCAGCTTTACGTTGCTATTCAACGAGACTGTTACCACGTGGTGATCACTGCCGGTTTTAACCCTGTTGATCACAGATACATCATTTAATATATGACTATTGGTCGTCAGAATGAAATCTATCTCGTGTTTATGACCGCCGGGGTGCAGCAACGACCATTTTCTGGATGGGCGCTTTTTAAAAAAGGAGTTCATCATAAAGAATCCCTCCTTCTCCATGAAGTCGGCCAATCACTGACCCTTTTGGTTCCGCTGTCCAAATCCAAACTGCCCCACTCTCAGTTCATCGCCATTCCTCATACCCAGCCGTGCGTTGAAGTCCCCAATCACCACTGTGAAGTGTGTTTTCAGGGCATGTATGGCATTGGAAATGTCGTCGTACAAAGCCTCCACTTGATCGTCCGGGCGTTTTCAGTGTGGGGCGTACACCTGTATGACCTTCAACAGATACCGTTCGGTAATTCTGAGTATAAGGTATGCCACCCTGCTCGAAACGCTTTCGATCTTCACAGTGTTGTTGACGAGAGACTTGTGGACGAGAAACCCTATTCGATACCGTGTTGGGACTGCTGGTCGCCCTCCCGATAAAAGAGTAAGTTGCCGGAATTGAGGTCTTAGGAGTTCTGATAACCCTATATAGATTCTTAGCACCCCCTGCTCCGCCGTTACCGTGGCTGCTACCGGTGCTAGGAATAACGGAGCCGCTGGGGACTGGGGGCCATCTTTGCAGAGTGTCTATTATATTGGGGGGAGGGGGGGGGGTTGCCATAGTTCACGCTTGGCAGACGGATTAGTGACCACAGTGTTACAAATATATACTCGGAGGATGCTGCTGCCCATCTTCCAGTGTGTATTCTCTTAGTCGCCTCTTACGACATCCACGGGAGGATTGGGAGGGGTCTAAATATTTTACTTTACTTTAATAGTTGCAATTGCAACATAAAACTACAATACGAGTATTTACATTAACTTGAATAACCAAAGATTGAAAATTATGTAAGAAGCTTAAAAGAAAATTGCTACTGTTTAGAAGAATTATACATTATTGAAATGGTCTTTTAAATACCTGTATTTTGATACCTCACTCGATAGGTTTAGTCCATTTTTGTTCCGTCGGAAATACACTATGCCAGCTGTAAGCCTCCATATTAGTTTTCTCGACACTTCAAAATATATCATAAAGCACTTTCGTGATCAAGTCTAATCCAATGATATCTCAATTATTAAAATCTATTTAGCCGTTTAGGCTATAGGACGCGCCTAAAGGTACAAACAAACAAACATACATACAACCATAACCCTCCTCAGTCGTTTATAACACAAGGCATTTTATCCTCGACTTCAATATCTACCCTCGCCTACAGCTCGAGCTGATAAATATCTCGGATGAAATGGTTTCTTTTAAGCACTTTTTCAATCTGCTATTGAAGTTTGGATGTATAAAGTACCTCAAATAAAATTATTAATGAAATTGTAGTTGTTATATATTTAACATTAACATAGTTTTCTGGAAAATCTTAAAGTAAAGGTAAGTTTGTATAGCCTGTGAAAACATTTACCTGTTCTCTAACTATATTTTTCAGGTATTTATTTAACCATGAATAGCTAAAAAATACTGCGCTAAAACTAAAGTAGAGTGAATAAAATTAATAAATTAGACGTGGGAAAAAATTGCTGTTATCACTCACTCACCGTTCGCGGGCGACCCGTAGATTTTGGAATTTAGCAAGCCACTACTTACTGCACTAAAAGTGTTCTACAGGTCATGCGGGGCTGTGGGTTCAAAATGGAACTTACACATATCCAAGGGCTTCGATACATCAGATTGAGATACAAAGTACACCAGATTAAGACAAAACCCAAGCTAAAACCGTGAAAACCGCATTTCAATTGGTACATTAGATTTTACGTTATGTGCGAACAGACATCCAGATAGACAAATAAACACAAGACACCATTCAAACAAATGTTATTTTCTTGCGCAAGTTTTGTGTGTGTGTGTATATATATAGTATGTAAGTCAACCAGCACCATTCAACGTACAAAATGCTTATTTTTGATGAATTTTGGTAAGTAGATACTTTAAGTCCTGGAATAACACATAGGATACTTCAAATCATCATAAACTACGGACAGCATGTATATTATATTGGTGACTTTGTCTAATAATAATTAGACAAAGTCACCAATTCTCTACGAGTATCTGTTTGGACTAATCTCAAAATACTAAACCGATTGTGTTTTGATTTTTTTCAATGACTAGATTGATTTCTGAGAATTGTTTCTGGCGGGTGACATGGATCCACTATTTGAGTAGAAATGGAAAGGTTGGTCTCATAAAATATTTCGATTTTGTTTATGTAATTTTTCATCTAATAAAAAGACCTGCACGACGGGACTAAAGTTCTATAATAAGCGATGGGGCAGTACAGGAACATTTTCGCTTTGCAATTGTAATGGATCCAGTGTTTATCTCACCTCTTTCTGTTTTTACTATGCCTTAGCCCTTCAAATGAATGGATCATAGTTAAAAACTATTAATCGAAAGATAATCTGCGTCAAAATTACGCAAGATACGCAGCATAGGAAAACATCTAAGACGTAAAAACCAAAAACCCGACTGCGAACAAAACTATTGAATAAAATTTCAAACAACTTACGTGCTAACCGCCCGCAAAAAATAACTTACATATTTTACTTTACTTTAATAGTTGCAATTGCAAAATTTTGATAAGTTCTTTCTATACATGTTTTGTTCCTATTACAAGAGAATACTTTACAGAAATAACTTCTGAGTGTTATTTAGGTTATTGTTACTGTGTATAAGTGAATCGAATGAGTCCCTAAACGGTCAGAGTCATTGGGTAGAGCCACTGTGGTAGAAAAATTAGCCAGCCTAAGATACTGCGTTACCGTGTCCTAGCTGTTTCCGGGGTACGCCAGAAGGAGGCTTCTTCTATGCACCCTACTTCTATGTACAAATAAAACCGACCTTATCTCTGAGCAAGCTGGCTTTAGGCCAGGAAAGTCATGCACAAATCAAACACTCAAATTAACTCAATTTATAGAAGATGGTTTTGAGTCGAAAAATATCACTGGTGTTGTGTTCGTAGACCTTACAGCTGCTTATGACACTGTCAATATCAGACGACTTCTCCTGAAAACTAACAATTTTACTCGCGATATAGGGTTTGTGCGCAAGATATAGGGTTTGTGTTTGTGTTTGTGTTTGTGTTGTGTTTGTGTATTTTGAGCAAGATCCTACGTAACTGGCGCTTCCAAGTAGATCTTAACCACACAAAAAGTAGATGGCGCTGCCAGAAAAACGGTCAAGGAAGCGTACTAGCGCCAGCATTATTTAATATCTACACTAATGACCATCCTAGCTCCCCACATACTCACCGTTTCTAATACGCAGACGATCTTGCGTTAGCGGCTCAAACGCACAGTTTTGCGGAGGCCGAAGAAAGGTTGATGGATGACCTGATGACACTCGACTCTTGCTACAACAAAAACGCTCTCCGACCAAACCCAAACAAGACGCAGTTGTGTGTCTTGCATCTTCGAAACAGGCAAGCTGAAAAGACACTCAGCTTGTCTTGGCGTGGCGTCGACATCGAACATTGCGATCACCTACGGAACCTGGGTATAACTTTAGATCGAGCACTTAAATATATAGAGCTCACTGTCAGAAAGCAAAAATGAAGGTTTCCTCGAGGAACAACTTGCTTCGCCGTCTGACGTCTACCAGCTGGGGAGCCACACCTCATGTATTACGCACAACTGGCCTATCTCTCTCATTTTCAGCTGGTGAATTTGCATGTCTTGTGTGGCATCGGTCCGCTCACGCTAAGGAGGTTGATGTAGCGCTGAACGATATCTGCCACATCGTTACTGGGTGCTTAAAACCCACATCGCTAAAGATGCTGTACCCTCTAGCTGGTATAGTTCCACCAGATGTCCGACGCGAAGTTGCTTGCTGCATGGAAAAACATAAACAGGAAACAGACAGCCGGCACCCACTATTCAAATACCAGCCACCACCTGCTCGTCTCAAGAGCCGCAGAAGCTTTATTAGACACACCGCTTCCTTAGAAATAGGTGCAGCGGAAGCAAAATGCGAGTTGTGGAAGACTAAACCCCCCCTCCAGAAGACTTTATTACCTCGGCAGAACATCTGCCTCCTGAACATGAGCTGCAGTGGCCAATTCGGAAGTCGGTTAACAGACTCCGCACCCAAAAATGGGGAATAATCAAGGTATCTGAAGAACAGTGTAAGTGCGGTGCTTCCACACAAAATATGCTACATCTGCTTTCCTGCCCTCTGTGCCCGACTACCTGCACACGAGAAGATCTGATTGAGGCCTCCGATAGGGCCGTGGAGATGGCTACATACTGGAGCAAATAAATTTTACAATATTATAAAAGAGCTTATTGACACGATGAATGAATTAATGAATAGCCCCTAAACTGGAGCCTTTTATATATTTCACCAGCGAACCGAGAGAGATTAATGGTAGGTTTTATTTTTTATTATTGACTAGGCAATAATTTGATCACAATCTCACCTGATGGAAAGCGATGATGTGGTCGAAGGTGTGGCACGCTTGCCTAGTAGATACCTATCCACTCTTGTCTTGAACACACCGGGGTTATAATTTACCGGAAACACTGACGAGGGCAGGGCATTCCACTCATTTGCAGTTCTTATAATAAATGAAGAAGCGCTTCGTTCCTGTGCGAGGTATTTCAACCATGAAAGGGTGGCGCTTTGCTGATCGTCTAGTCGTACGGTGATGGAAAGGTGATGGGGGAATCAGGTTGTGCAGTTCTTGTGCACACTCTCCATAGTGCAATCTAGTGGTATCTCTCTCTAGTGGTAACTTGATAAATGGATTGAACTTACCTGCGTGAACGCTGATTAACATATCTGGATAAGTTACCGCCGTGGCCTGATCCTCCTTGGAGTCTTGAACGAGCTGCATAGCGACCACGATCAGATGACTCTGATCGTGGTACAACTACAAGATTTTTGAAAATTGAAATTTTACCTTTCTGTGAAGCACGTTTCTTTCTAAGCGAAGGCAACAGAAGCGCTTCCTGCTGTGACTGCTGCAGGCAAAATAAGTATTAAAAATATTATTTATTTTAATTTTATAAAGAACTAGCTTTCCCGCCCGCGACTTCGTCTGCGTGGACCACTGTTTATCGCGAAAAAAGCATCCTATGTTCTTCTAGGATATTAAAAACCAATGCAAAAGTAGGTATAGCACCAATGCTCTTGAAGTTTTTTGACAGACTTGTTATTTCGTTTCCATTGCAACCGTTTCTTACAGCGAGTAATCAATATTTTCCAATTTTCCCATGGAAACTTACAATTTTCCGGGAAAAAAAGAATTATTTGTTTTATTCCAGGGTAAAAGCTATCTCCTTTCCAAACTACATCAAAATTCGTCCAGCCGTTATCGCGTGAAAGCTCCCCAAAACAAAAACAGACAAAGTCTCATTTTTATATATTGGTATGGATAAACTTACATTTGTATCCTGCTGCAAGCAGAACAGCTCCCTCATTCCGAAACCTTCACTATCCCTGTTGTATTTTACAGCTATCCCGACTAGATCCAATAACAAAGTAGCAGTATAAGTCACGAGGAGCTGCTCACCTCAAATCCCGGAAAGCGTTAGCAAACTACGACAAATGAGGGTAGATTAAACAGAACGATTGTTGAACTTGCAGCCGCCACCGCGAGCATTCATGATGGGACTTGCAGTATGCTGGCTTGTTATTAATTCTTGCAACTGGCATACTCATATATATATATATATATATATATATATATATATATATATATATATATATATATATATGACATATATATATATATATATATATACTATTAGAATATTCACATTATATATAGAATATTATATTTCACTATTTAGAAAATTAGGTTTGAAAGTCTGTATGCCGCAATTTACCATGTTTATACTCAGCTCTTTGGGGGAGGCCTATCTTCAGCAGTGGACTTCTAAAGGTTGACATGATGATATTCAGCGTGTGAAACTGTCCTAAGCTTTGTCATAATTAGGTACTTCCTGCTATGGAAGCCCTTAATCGAGTAAGTTGTATTGCCGCTAAATTGATGATATCCATACCATTACATAAAAGTGAAACTTGTCTGTTTGTTTGTTTGGGGTGCTTTCACGCAATAACGGCTGAACGTATTTTGATGAAACATGGAATGTAGATGGCTTTTATCCTGTAATAAAACAAAGGATATTTTTTATGCCGGGAAATTTTGAGTTTCCACGGGAAAACTGGAAAAATACAGATTTCTCGCTGTAAGAAGCGGTTGCCATGGAAATTAAATAACAAGTATGTCAAAAAAACATCAAGAGTGGTGCTATATCAACTTTTGCATTGGCTTTTAATATGCTAGAAGAACATAGGATGTTTTTTTCGCGATAAACAGTAGTCCGCGCGGATGAAGTCGCAGGCGGGAAAACTAAGCTAAATAGCTACTGACCAATGCAAGCAAGAAGATTTATAAAAAGGATCTTTTGACGTGAAACGTCTTTAAAATCACTCCTATACATGTCTAAAAAAGGGACCGTCACAAAAAGGGTTATATCGTATTTTTATAACTCTGTAACTATAAGCTCCAGAGATCAAATTTTAATGGGTTTTTTAGCTTATACAGTCAGCTCAATGTTATATTTATTTTTTGTCACAAGACAGAGGACAAAGGGCAGGACGCACAGAGCAAAATCAATAAATTGGATATTTAATTCGTGTTTAAATGTGATCTTTAATTCGGTATAACTCGCGATTTAGATAGGGTAGCACATGCATAGCGTATTGATTTGGGTGTTGTTGAAAAGACATTGTTGAGAACATTCAATTCATGATGAAAAAGTTTACAAATATTTACTTACTAATTTAAAAAAGGAGTGGAAAAACGTCGATACATATGACTCATTCAATTTTACAAAAGGGGTAGAAAATAGTCAAAATTACAAAAGTGGCTGCATCATCCGGAAAGTCTAAAATAAAGATTAGGCAAATTGTTAGAAAGAACAAGTTCTGGAGCTGTTTTCTCTAAACTCCAGCACAAAGCGAATGAGAACCAGGACTGGATCAAATTGTAGATACAAGAATTAATGTATTAAAATAATTGATAATTGTTGTATTGTGAGTTTCATCATCGTCCTCATCATCGGGCTGTATTCGTCCACTGCTGGATGTAGGCCTTTCCATGAACTAATGAAATAGGCTACAGAGCCCGGTGTTCAGCCAGGGTTGTGAAAAAATAACAGATTATTAAAAACAAAAGATAATTATCGTAAAAAAAATATTATTAAAAAAAACACAGTTTCATACCATTCGTGGGGTGCATAGGTCAATAGTTATAAATATTTCATTGACATATATAAGAAGCACCCCACGCTTTTTTTTAAATGAAACATTTTTTTCTTATTTACACTATTAAAATTTATTTTCTATTTTTTAGTTTGGTTTTCTATATAAAGCGTGTTTTTTAAACTATTATTTATTTTCTACTTTTTTTTTCGAGTTATTGCACTGTTATCGTTCTTTGACAGATGTACAAAATTTTAATGAAATCTGACCGTTTAAAGTGGGTCAAAATAGCGTCCAAAGGAGTCGGTTACAAACATACAAACATACAAGTGAAGCTAATATAAAGCGTATAATTAATTTAAACATAAGAATAACGAGAAGATTAATGTTTAGTTCGGTTTAATGATATTAAAGTGCGTGTTATTTTTGACGACCGGTTGGTCTAGTGGCTAGAGATCCTAGGTACGAAATCAAACAGTCGCGGGTTCGAATCCTGCAAGGTGCAATATTTGTGTGATGAGCAGAATTAATGTTTGTTTCCGACTCATGGATGTAATATTCTTGTCCATGTATGTTCATCCGTTATGGGCACTAAGCCCATAGTAGAGGGTATCCTTGTTTGGGGCTCGGCAATTGGTGTGAAAATGTCCCGAATATATTGATTTATTTATATTTTATTTATTTTTCAATTTTTTAGTTGTTTGACCTTTCGTTGAATGAGTTGAATTTAGAATAGTAAGATAATTTGTTAATATTTCAGTTTGTTTTTGTATTGTCATCGGGCCATGAAAAGTGTGCAAAATTTTGAATTAAATAGACCATTTAATGTGGGTAAAAATCGTGTTCATAGATTCCGTTACATACATACAAATATACATACAGGTAAAGCTAACAAAAAGCGTATTAAATACATACAGGTGAAGCTAATAAAAGGGTGTTAAAACGTCAATTTTTTGGTACCGGTTTTTATTCGTAAATAATAATCGTTTTTTCCCAAGAATTATCATTTAAACGATTGTCTAGTATAGGTGCCCTTTAAATTGGTACATTTTCAACGGGGACTTACGTACATGCTCGTGTCTACGGGACTAACGTTTTTTTTCATATTTCTGTATGTCAATAATTGTCATTGTCAACTACAGTATTATTTCAAGCCGTTCTAATTTCCTAATCTTAACACGTTATTTCATTTCTTTTGGTAATATCGTTCTACAATACACATTGTTACCCAACCCAATGTTATAATCAAAATTGTTACCACGTGTTATTTTTTGAAGTGGTCTTTTAGAGCCCTTTCTTAGAATACAGCTCACGACGGAATCCAATGTTTTTTTGTTGTTTAACTTTTCGAAGGTTTTTTCTCCTTATTTTACGATAACCTTAATCAAACCCTTGATTAAAATCAGTTATGTAGGCTTGTTTGCTTGCTTGTCGCATGAGGTAATGCTGGCCTCTGTATCAGAGTTTGCCATGCCACACGAGGGTCTCATTAACGGCCGGGATCTACAGCTTAACCTGCGCTCCAAAGCACGAAGCGATGGAAAACCGCACATAACTTCAAAAATGACCTAACCCTGTATTGTTGGGTTCCAAGTCGCAATATAGTAAGCCACTAGGCTACCATAGCTCTTACTGTAATAATAGAATAGACAAATAAAATTGGTGTGTGAAACATGTAACTTACTTGGGAAATACGTACAGTCTGTCTGTTTGAGGCGAAAAACATATCATCATCAGCCCGTTTCAGTCCACTGCTGGAAATAGGCCTCTCCCAAAGCATGACATTGAGCCCAATCTTCGGCTCTTGTTTTCCAACTGCTGCCAGCCAATTTGCGTATATCGTCGCTCCACCTAGCCAAAAGGCGTCCTACACTACGTTTGCCGAATCGCGGTCTCCACTCAGGAACACCCCAACTACAACGATTATCAGTCCTTCTACAAATATGACCAGCCCACTGCCACTTCAGCTTGCTAATCTTATGGGCTAAGTCGATAACCTTGATCATCTGTCGGATTACCTCGCTTCGGATACGGTCCTTCAGATAAACTCCGAGCATAGCCCTTTCTTTAGCCCACTGAGCGAGTTTAAATTGGTGGACTAGTCGTACCATGAGTGTGTCTCGGCTCCGTATGTCATAACAGGTAGGACGCACTGTTTGAAGACTTTTGTCTTCAAACTTTGCGGCTCTGCGGTAAGTATCATATTCATGGTATAATTACCTTTGACTCTCGGGCTTGGCAATCACGAAGACTTGTGCGATTCTCAAGTTCGCTTTTGCCACTTTGCGACTGATACCACACACATGATGACACACATGATAACTACACTGTGGAATGTAATATATATACTTTATATTAGTTATTAATGTACCTAGATAATTGAAATTGCAGCTAGGCTTCCTCATACGACAAATATACATGATAGATATACACATGACAAATATTCCTCATACGACAAATATACAATGTAGGAAACAAATTTCCTACATAGAAGAATCACAGTAAAAAAACGACTGTCCTGCCAAAAATAAACTAAATATTCAGAAACAAGAAATAAATAATATTATAATTGCAGTCGGGGGACCTGTTCTGACTGTGGGACCGGCAATCAAAATTGGCAGGGCATTCGTTTTTATTTTAATTACTAGCTGCGCTCCGCGGCTTTGCCCGCGTGCAATCTTCTCCCCCATCCTATTTAAAAATACTACAGTTAGCGTTACAATCATGTCACATAATTTAAAAGAGTTTTGGTGGTATATATTCTTTATATTGAAGTTTTTTTGATAAACAAATATTTTCCGTCTTGTGAGTAGTTACACGTATAGATCTGACGGTTTCCCAACACGTGAGCACGGCACATAACAATTGACCATGTGAGGAGCATGTATTTTCCAAATTTAATCCTTAAACTTGTAGTGATTACCCCTGCGCCTTGTTTAGTAATTGCAAATGGGAGTCACTCCCATAAGGCTGGAATTTCAATAAAACCTTCCTAAGTAACCTTCTTAGATACTCAAGGAATCATTAATTTTGAATGAAAACACTTTTTGTAAGAGAAATAATAATATAATCACAAAAGCTCTGCTGAATACAAATGCATTGCAATCAATTAAAGAAAAAGTCTTGATAAACTAATAGTGTTTATTTATATTTGTATTTCTACTAAAAACATTCTATTATAAACGCAGCGTCATAGTGCATACTTTTTTAAATATAATCACACCATTTAATCTAATCACTTTATTTGACAATTTTGTATCTGTAATTTAAGCTATCCTGGTACCAAATTTCATCCAAATCCGTTCAACTGTTCGAGCGTGAAGAAGCAACAACACACACACAATCGCGATCAATCTTTTCCACTCCCACCACATTAGAAAAGACATTAAAAAAATGCCTCCTTTTTGCATCCCTAGGATGTCACTTTGACACCTGTCACTTTGACATTTATCATTTTGAAAATTTCTTCAAAGCTTTTTAGTGGCTCTGTGAACCTTTCAAGAATTCAGCCATCTCTATACAAAAAGGGAAATTATCTACATGCTCAGTAGCCTATGGGTCTGCTCAGACACGCCACAACCACACCACAGCGGCAAAAATATCGCGAGTCTCACTGCGGCTGGTTGAAGTTGTTTTGTGACAGCCACAAAAACGTGTAGTTGCGTTTTTGCAACAGCAAAAGCTCATGACTTATAATGGAATGACGGGCGGATGAGTGTACGGTTTTAAGTTTAGTTACGTTTGTGGCCGCGATGTCGTTTGTTTGACAAAATCAAATCAAAAATTCAAAATAAAACATTTATTTGCTAAAACTTGGTTGAGTTATAAACATGGTTGAAACGTTCGCGACCACAGATTGCGACTGAAAAATGTCGTAAGTGAGTGTGAATGGAACTACACATTTCATACGATTTTATGCCCGGCCACATATTTGCCACTGAGGTGTGGTTATGGCGCATCCGAAGTGAACAAGCCCTGAATTAATAAAAGTAATACCTTGTGGCACTTTTCCCAGTCGGGCTGCTTGTCCATGTGGTCGAACGGGTTCGTGATCTTATTATTTTTCTTATTCTTAGGCTATCCTGGTACCAAATTTCATCCAAATCCGTTCAACTGATCCAGCGTGAAGAAGCAACAAACACACACACAATCGCGGTCAATCTTTGCCACTCCCACCACATTAGAAAAGACATTTTTTAAATCCCTTCTTTTTGCATCCCTAGGATGTCACTTTGACACCTGCTACTTTGACACCTGTCACTTTGATACCTGTGACTTTGACACTTATCATGTTGAAAATTCCTTCAGAGCTTCCATTTTCTTCCTTATTTTGGTCCCATCCTCCTCCTCCTGGCCCCGCCCCCTTTTAAAACCTCTACCAACAACCCTCAACTCCCACCCCCGCCATGTCACTTTGACAAAGAATTTGCAAAAAAAAATATTATAAAACTTTTTAGGTGTTTCTGCTCTCCTGGTACTTTGAAATACTTTTTTTTAAAATATAATCACACTATTTAATTTTATCATCATCATCATCATCATCATCGTCATTATCAGCCCGTGTCAGTCACGCGTATGTCTGCTGGACATATACGCCTTTTCGAAAGCACGCCACTGAACCCGATGAACTTTATTTTTCAGTGTCATACCTTTAACTTCTAAAGTGTTTCTGCTCTCCTGGTACTTTTAAATGTATTTTTTTAATATAATCACACTATTTAATGTTGATGGGGAGGTATACTCAGTTTTAATAACTTTATTTATCAATGTAATATCTCCAACTTCTTAAGTCTTTCTGCTCTCCTGGTAGTTTTTTTTTTTTTTAATATAATCATTCCATTTAATTTTCATGGGGAGGTATACTCACTTTTAATAACTTTATTTGTCAATTTTGTATCTCCAACTTCTTAAGTGTTTCTGCTCTCCTGGTACTTGGCAATACTTTTTTTTTTAATACTTTTTTTATTTTTCCAAGTCCCTAAGAAAACGATAATATTTTTTTCTCCTATTTCTTGATCAAAAGTAGCCTATGTGTTAATCTAGGATATAAGCTATCCTGGTACCAAATTTCATCCAAATCCATCCAGACGTTCGAGCGTGAAGGAGCAACAAACACACACACACACACACACAAACATACAAACTTTTGCATTTATAATATTATATATATATATATATATATATAGTGTGATTTATTTTTATTTTATACTTTTAGTGACAAGTATTGAGTTATGCCAATAAATTATATAATGTTGGAATGTGCTCATTAAGACCTTCAATTTGGTACCCATATTGTAAAATTTGGGTCTTTTTTTTCGCATTCTTAAATGATGCTATATTGCCGCCAACATGCATTATATCAAAAAAGTTATATCCCATGTTACTCGGCATTATGTAAAGATTCTATCAATACCCCATACAAATCCACCCAAATCTGTTCAGGCATTTAATAGTTATGGTAGAATAAAGACACTGTTATACATACAAACATACATGAACCCTGAAAACACGCCTTTTTTTGTGTAGTCGTGTTAAAATAACTGCAAAAGACAAAAGGTATTGAATACTATACTGTTGAATTAACAGTGCAGTATTCAATACCAGTAGGAGAGTTTGATTTTTGTTTTGTTTTTGGAGGTACATTTTGTATCGCTGTTTGTATCAGCGGGCACCTCCTCTGGTAATCTTCGTTTCGAAACATAGGAACCTGAGTACGAGGTGAGCTCGTATGGTGGCGACCTCACCGGGAGGCAGGCTGCCCACAGCCCGTCACCGGGCCACCGAGATCGCGCATCCACCTGTGATGATAGTGGTGGTCAATGCCGACTTCGGACGCCAAACGCAACCCAGAAGGAGGGGTGGTCGTTCCATATACATGTAAGGTTTGAAGGGCGTCCGAAGCTGACACGACCGCCACACACAGAACACACACAGGCCGCGAGAACGGGTCAAGATTACGAAGAAAACCAGAGGAGGACCGACAGTTAAACGCCCAAGGTGCCACATATAGCTCGTGAACGTAAAAATATCGTTTGCGCGATGCAGGATCGTGACTTCAAGCGTTAATTACTCCGGAACTTATTGTCGCCTGCACATGAAACTTTGTATATCTCTTTAAAAGGGTGGTTTCTATTAATTTTATTAAATACTTTACGGCTTTTCATTCAGGATTTAGGAGAATTTACAAACGTGACGTTAACGCAACCATGGATTGTGATTGGCAGTCCTCTAGCCTAATTATCATTAAGGGAAGTCTCTTTCTAAATTTGTAATACATTTTTTTTAAATTTGAATTCTATAGTTATCAAAATAAAGTTAAAAACTCCCACGATATAATTTCGAATATCGTACAACAGGTATTGTCTCACTTTGCAACACTGACCATTGTTGTAACGACTGAATGGCTCTTGATAAGAGATCCTCAAATTCTTTGAAGTTGTCGTGACACTAGTTATTAGTCAATGATATCATTCATTAGATATTTTTTTATAGTGGTTTCAGTCATTAAAATAATACGTTGTTAATTTTTAATTTGTTGTGTTTCCAATTAGTACTGACGTGAAGCTTAATTTTACCGCAGCATGTAAAAAGGGCTGGATATTACTCTAGTATTTACTATATAGCACCTAAGTTGGTAACTTAGATCTTATAATAATCCAGGGTGAAGCTGGAGCAGGTCGCTATCGTACTATTTGTTTACATGGCAAAATAGAGTTTCTGTCTTTAAATTTAAGCCTATGTTACCCATACCTAGAGTTTGCAAAATCTGGTGTTTCGCTGTTCGCTCGACACCCTGAGAAATTATGCTCAGTTTTTTTTTTGCAGTGCCCTGCTGACAGTATATTTGCACTTATTAGCACTATACTTACACTACATGACAGTAAAACATCTGGCAAAGCTGCTGTATGTTTGCCATGCTTCCCAAGGCGAAATCTTGCGGAAGAGTACTCAACTTTTTAACTCAAATTCCAACGTTTTGTGCGACACTGCCCTGTGCTCAACTTTTAACATTGAATTCTAAAGGCTGCTATTATAAAACAACTTTACAGTGTACTTTCAACTTCGACAAAGAGGTCAACCGACGAATCCAACTCGGATCGCGTTCGGAAAATTACGCCATATCTTCTCGTCGCAGATACCGCAGTGCCTGAATACGAAAGTTTATAATCAGTGCGTGTTGCCATTGATGATATACGTCACTGAGACGTGGTCGCTAACTATTGGTCTCATACACAAGCTCAAAGTCACGCAGCGTGCAATGGAGAGAGCTATGCTCGGTGTTTCACTACGTGATAAAATCCGTAACGAAGAAATCCGTAGAAGAACCAAGGTTACTGACATAGCTCTCAGAATTTGCAAGTTGAAGTGGCAATGGGCAGGCCATATAGTTCCCAGAGCCGACAACCACTGGGGAATAAAGGTTCTCGAATGTCGACCACGAACATGCAAGCGAAGTGTAGAGAGACCCCCACACGTTGGACCGACGACATTGTAGCCATCGCAGTAAGTCGGTGGATGGAGGCGGCACAAGACCGTTAGTAGTGGTGCTCTTTGGGGGAGGCTTATGTTCACTTCTAAAGGCAAAAATGATGATGATGATGATGATAGTAAACAATGTATTTTAGAGCTATGGTGGCCGGCTGGTGTACACTACTCGTTATTATCCAGCGATAGTAGTTTGATTCCTAGGCTTTCGACTATTTTTCAATTAGGTATGTGCGGATATCTATCGTTCTGTGATCCTAAGGACACGTTAAGCTGTCGGACCCGGCTTTTATTTATTGGTAGTAGTCGTTAAGCCATGACAGGCCCTCGAACGGCCTAACAAACTGTGGCACCAGAGGCTAGCACTAACTCATACCATAGAATAAATATCTACTCATACGACAAACAATGTTGTTTTTTAATATCTATTGTTTGACAACTACTTCTTCACTTGGTGATATTGTGACAATGTTATTAAAGATGGCGAGTAGGCAGCAGATGGTGAGTAGGATGGTGATATACACTTATCATCATCATCCACGAGGAACCGCGGGGCGCAACTAGTTGTTATATAAAACTCATTGTCAATGACCCACAACTTACTCGAAAAAAATTGTTTAACTACAAAAGTAGCACTTTTTCATTCACAATTGTTATTATTGTAACAAACAAACACATGTTTTTCTCCACAATACTAATCAAAACAAATATCGTATTATTATCCCCACAGTTGAAAGAAACACTTTGATCGTAGTGTGGTTAAGGAAAATATATTTTACTTGCTTGGTATGGACTCGGAAGATCTTTTATGATAAATAGATTATTACTTCATCGGGGAGTTTTGTGACCGTGCTGTGAGACTGGTCCACTTTATTAAAAGAAGGCTTATGACATTATCATTTAGACGTGTTATTCAATTGTCAAGGTATCTTTAATACCTTGACTATTGAATAACACGTCTATATATCTTTTATACCTTGACAATTGAACAACACGTCTACATATATATTGTACCTTGACAATTGAATAAAACGTCTTTACTTTGTAGTGATAGGCCTCTTACACAAGAGTCCGCCTGGGGAAGTGCCACACATTTGTCAGATGTTCAACCACCAAGCAGTAGTGCGTAAACATTTAGGATTTGGTTTGACGAGCGCAGCGCAGTGACATGCAAGATTTTGCTACCTCTACACTAAACGGCATATATGACGATGCTAATATTTTTGGGGCTAACTATCAAATTTACGAATCAACTGTTAAAGACAAGGTTGCAAAAAAACCGTACAAGTGAGAGTTGACCTCGCGTGGAGAGGGTTCTGTACGTTGAATATACCTAACATTATTGAAAGATTTATCATATTATTTTAAGACCGTAGACTTCCTATAGTTTTTACTGTAATCTATAAGTAACTGGAATAGGAAGGGATAATATTTATCTGTTTTGTTAAATAATTTAAAACTGTTTATTATAAAATTACGTAAAAATGAGAGACCCTCGCAACAAAACCTTTCATTTGATATGTCACAAAGTACAGTCTGCAAAACTATTATTTTAACTTTCCAGTTTTCCCCCATTGTACCAAACATATTATTATTCAAAATTCATTTATTATAGTAACATGTCCGTATTTGGGTCATAAAAAACATATCATTGCCATATTTCAACTAAATCAGTCCAGTAGATTCGGAGTAAATAGACTGCGACTGACAGACAGAAATGACACACGAATGATCCTATAAGGATTCCTTTTTTCATTCGGACGTACGAAAAACAAAAAACGAAGTTGACCAATTTTGGGGTAGCTAAAGGCACTTACAACAACAAAATTATAGGTAGATATTTCTAAATTTGCCATGAATTGACGTTTCTAGAGTCTAGAACAAAACGAATGAACATTATTAGTCGCTCTACCTATATCAACTGTCCAAAATTGTGTCTATCTAGCTAGACAGTATTGAAATAGAATGTACTAAGAGGTCTCCAAAGATTACGTTAATGGACGTATGTTTTTGGCATCTTGATTGGCATAAATGTGTATTTTCTATCGACCTGCACTTGGTTAAATTTGACTTACAAAAGAATGGAGTTTTGACAAATAATCATTAATTTTACAATTGAGTGACGAGACAGGTCCTTCATCTGATGGTTTGTTGTTTCTTGTATGAGGTAGTGCTGGACTCTGGTGTCAGAGTTTTTCAGGACGCCCAAGGGCCTCTGACATGGCTTAACGAATGTTAATAATCAATAACAGCTGGAACCGATGGCTTAACGTGCCCTTCTAAACACGGAGCGATGCAAAACCGCATATAACTTTGAAATATCAATGGTGCGGAGCCTAGGACCAAACCCGTTATCGTTGGATTCTAAGCTGCACTATGGACCCGTTAGGCTACCATCGGTCTAATGACCTGATGGTAATTGATGCTAATGTCTAATGACCACCATGCCTTTCGAAATAGTAGCAACACTCAGAACTTTGTGTTTTTTTTATTTCTAGAGTAGAAATAAAAAAATTTTTTTTTTGATTTGGCCAATGATTTTAATAGAAACAGTTCAAGCCCTTCATGTTAGATACCCTGAATGTTTGTCCAATACTGCTTCACGCATAAGTATCTGGTATAAAGGTACTTTCCCAGCCAGACTAATGGAATATTTAGGTATGAGACAACATAGAGCTCAAGAACTTAGTACATAGTAAATTCTGGAAATGTAGACCTAAATGCACTACTTAACTTCAAGCAATGTGATCGTTTAGACATTATTTTCAAAATTCACGATCATTAGGTTCAAATTCAATGAAAATGCTATGAATCTTTGTCAAACATAATTATATAATAATTTTCTAATGGAAAAATTTGGGTCACGGACGAGATTCGAACCCGCACACTGTGCCTCAGCGTAGCACATGCCTTTACCAATTCGGCCACCGAGACCTATGAGTCGTCATCCAAATCTTTCCACTAGGTTCTTTCAACCCGTCTTATGGGGACGGTAACATAACTAATTAGTATTAACTATTAGTTATTACTATTATTAGTTTACTATTATTAGTATTATTTTTAACTAATTAGTTAAAAAATATTAAATTGCTTCACTTTAAGCCGAGTTGGTGTTGTTGAGTCGTTAAAATAATGTGCGAGGCCCTAACACGTCCGAGTAATGTGACACACACACACACACACAAATACAAAAGTGAAGAAAACTTTAGTAATTCAAACTTCACGTCCATAGATCGCATCTTATTACACTACTGCCCAAAAAAGGAGTGCAATGATTTCAGGGCTCATGTATGTTTGTTTGTATGTATGTATGTGAGTTTTTTTATTCCACCATAAATTTTAAATACCTGAACAGATTTAGATGTTTGGAATATCGTTAAAATCCTTACATCATTCCGAGTACATAATATAGGCATTTTTTTTTTATTCATATTGGCGGCAATATGGCTCCAATTTCAAATGCGAAAAAAATCATCGTGTTTTACAATATCTATATCGAATTGGAGGCCTCGATAAGCACAGTCCAACAATAAATAATATATTGTCATGGGCCTGCAGTCTCGACATCGATAGAGATTGCTTTACAAATGGAATCAGTCGCAAAGTCCGACAGTAACGATATTTGGTAGTCCTACCAAATATCTATGTCAAACATGATCAATGTCTGTATAGATAACGATGACAGTCGATAGCTTTTGACAATAACTGTCAAAACTAGCGAATGTCACCAGTACATGTACCGATTTGTTATTTAGCTTCTTAGCTAATTATTTTTCATTTATTCTCATCACCCTGAATCTAGGAGACTGGAAAAAGACGGCTAAAGGTCTGCAATACTGTAAAATCGACTGCTGATTCAGGGTATTTTTCAGGGTACTGTCACTGTTTTGATAGTGTATGGACAGCAATCTTATTCTTATCATTAAATCTCTCATTAGCCTACTACCTACAATTTGCAATATTGTAAAATTCATCATTACACCCAGGACAACGCACCTTAGCACTTAAAACTTATAAAAGCAAATTGCAATTTATTCATCCCACTATATCGTAGTCTAGTCCCAGTTAACAACACGTTTAATTCAACACCGCAGCAGTTTAGAACTATTCGCGAGTAGTTTGCAGACGGTAAAACGGTTAAAGTAGCCAAATTGGTATATAATTTGCTTACTTAGCGTAGAATCTGCTTACACTTCATTTTGGCACTGCTGGTGTACCTATAGCTAGGAAGTTAGTTAGTGAGAGTGTTTGTAAGTCAGTGCTGTAGGTAGTTACAATAATTTATACAACAATATACCGGATGGAAAGTTTGAAGGGGACCTGAAGGAAAGTACCCTCAATATTGGAGTTAGCAAATTTTACTAAAACTACTTTCAAACTTTTTGAAAAATTGAGCCGGGAATCGAGCCGACACAAATGCGTAAAAATTAAGTCCTGAGCGATAATTCGCTATCTTACACGTAATGCGTTGAAGAAAATGTATGACGTCATTACGATAATTCACAAACAATTCCAGGAATATATCGTAACACGTCGCGTTACGTGTCTGAATGGTATATACAAGTATAACTAGCCCGCCCGCGACTTCGTCCGCGCGGACTACAGTTTAACTCGAAAAACAGCATCCTATGTTCTTCTAGGATATTAAAAACCATTGCAAAAGTAGGTAGCACCAACGTTTTTGATGTTTTTTGACAGACTTGTTACTTCGTTTCCATGGTAATCTTACAACGAGTAATCAAAATTTTCCATATTTCCCGAGCAAACTTACAATTTTCCGGAATAAAAATAAACTATTGTTTTATTCCTGGGTATAAGCTATCTTTATTCCAAATTTCATCAAAAACCATCCGGCCGTTATCGCGTGAAAGCTCCCCAAAGAAACAAACAAGCAAACAAACAAGCAAACAAACAAACAAACAGACAACGTTTCACTTTTATATATTGGTATGGATATGCGAAATAATATGATATGGCAAATAAGGGACCTGTGTTGTTATGGCACCAATCGATAGGATCAAATATCTCTAATAAACCAAAGGTGGCATCTATGATAACGGTTGTTCGCGCATAATAAGCTTACAATTTTGTTTGAGGAATAAAAATTACTAACCTTCAAATCTTCCACAAGTGCTTTTCTAAACGGTGATTTGCTAAATATTACCAGACAAGAACGAATTGAACTCGCGTGGCGAGGGTTCCGTACGATAAAAATATTATTATCTCACAACTTTACCATTTTGTTTTATGACAGAAAATTGGCTTAA
Source organism: Alsophila aescularia (assembly GCA_946251855.1). Lineage (NCBI taxonomy): Eukaryota > Metazoa > Arthropoda > Insecta > Lepidoptera > Geometridae > Alsophila > Alsophila aescularia. The sequence goes on from OX276384.1 coordinate 35,753,600, forward strand.
ATTAACACGCGTAGTCATTTCTGTAAGTTAAAAGTACTCTATGTGCTATAACAGGACCAAAAATACCAATATACCAACATTTAATCAAAATTTCTTCAGCCATCAAAAATATTTTTATCGTTTGCTTAGCTTCTGCTTATCAAATTGAGATACCAAGTACCCCAGTTTTTAAGTCAAACCACGTCGCAATTGGTTCAAAAGTTTTTACGTGATGCGTGAACAAAAATACAAACTAACTAAGAATCAAACAGACAGACACGAATTTTAAAAATGATCTATTCTTGTTCAGAAGCTTATTTTAAGTACCCTTAGACTATTTTATTCTTAATTATCTTCTTTGTTCAGACTTTTTCGTTCTTATTGCTTTATATATAAATAGATGTCACACGGTACAGTTCGCGATACATTTTTTTTTTCATTTTCCAGTTTGCTTCATTTTTCATTCGGATGTACAAAACTTAATATCTAAAATCCTCGTGGTGCCATCAAAAGCCGGATGCATATAGCGTTTGTGTGAGACCAGTTTGTACATACCATTATTCTCTTTCAGCTTGTAAATTCGAGAGATACAATCACATCATATTAGTTTGCATTCCACATACTAGCAGTGCAGGTTTCCCGTAAAGTAAATTACGCAATCGATAGTAAAATACAGTGCATAATGTGTCCCGGATATGGAACAGACATATAATAAGTACCGGTAGTTTTAAAAGTGCTGCCATTGTAGTTGGAAAAGTTACCACAAAATTTATTAAAAGTTGAGAATCAAAATAACAACTGGGATAAGGATAAATACATATTATATATTTAAACGGGATTTAATCGCGCTGAAAACTTAATTTTTATTTACCTCGACGTTTCGATCAAGTTGCATTGATCGGGGTCAAGAGAAGACTGAAGTAGCGGGTGTCAGCGTCGAGAAGGGCGAGCGTTGTCTCCAACTACTCGCATTTGGTTTTGTAAAAATTCAGATATGTCACGACACACAACACTAACGACATCTGCAGATATCTTCTGACATAAACCGCGACGCGAACACTTGCTGATCACGGGATTCCAGGACACAGCCAACTTGAAACCATCCTTTACCATGCCACAGACAGATACATTCTCGTTGAAGTTCGGGGGTTAATAAGTTTTGAGCACAGATTTGCAACAACTTAGGCAAAAAACAGAATACCTCACCAGGCAACATTCTAGTTTATAGGACTAAACGGTAGCGTGAGTCGTAAACATCGTGCAAATATTCGAAACCGTTCATTTGCCTTAAAGCTCTTGGAATAAAGGTCATAATGGAATAGCAAATATTGCAATCATTAACAACGTTACCCATGTAGTTGAAGTGACTTTCGTACTATGGAAATACGAGTGATTTTAGATTTTTTGAATACCATGGACTGTTACATGGACAAAACTGTTTATACGGTTTGTGTGAACTCTAGCAGTTTTAATGTAAGGGTGGTTTGGGCTTGTTTTATGCACACTCTTGATTGCTTTTGCATTTGCTATGGTATTTCACGGTAGAAACATGCTTTGTATGTATCGTACGATTTATGAGTTACAATTCGCGTTCTAAATCTGGGCAAATTAACGTGTTTTAACGGTAAATAACGGTGTTTGTTTAACGCAAAATGTCACTCCATCTATCTACATCTATCTATACTTATAATAAAGCAATAAGAACGAAAAAGTCTGCACAAAGAATTTATAAAAAAAGGAGGTACTTAAAATACGCTACTGAACAAGGAATGTATAAAAAATGTTATACCTTTTTTAAATTCGTGTCTTTCTCTTTGTGTCTGTTTGTCTGTATGTTTGTTAGAGCATCACGTTAAAACTACTGGACCAGTTTTCCCTGTTGGATAGCTTGGGATTTGACTTAAAAACTGGTGTACTTGATATCTCAATCCGATTAATAGAAACCGAGCAATCGATAAAAACTTTTTGATGGCTTAAGGAATTTTGATCAAATGTTGGTATATATTAGTTCTTGGAATAAATAATACATGAAGTACTGTTAAAACTAGCGCGTAAAACTAGTACTTGTAATAAAGCAATACGAACGAAAGAGTCTGTAAAAAGAAGATAATTAAAACAAAAGATCTAGATCTTAAAATAAGTGAATGAAAAAAAAATTTTTTTTTTTTAATTCGTTCCTGTATTTGTGTTTTTCTGTTTGTCTGTATGTTTGTTCACGCATCGCAAGTATTCCATAAAATGAGATTAACTGAAAATGCATGGCCGATTGGTCCACAATATTAAATAAAAGTAAAACGTTGTCTGTTTGTTTGTTTGGAGAGCTTTCACGCCAAAATGGCTGATCTGATTTTGATGAAGCTTAGTAAGTAAGTAGGTACTATACAATATAGAGACCAACATAGGATACTTTTTTAACCCGGAATACGGTAAGTTTCTACAGGAAAACGAGAAAATGTCGAAAACTCGTAAGAAACGGAATGACGTTGCCGTAGAAACGAAATAATATCAAGTTCGTCAAATAGCAGCATCAAGAGCGTTGGTGCTATACTTTTGCATTGGTTTTTAATATCCTACGAGTTGAAGGATATAGGATGCTGTTTTTCACGATAAGCTTTAGTCCGCGCGGACAAAATCACGGGTGAAAGCTGATTTTTAGAAAACATGCAAGTTTTCTACAGTAAGTAACTTACGTACATCTTTTCTCATAAAACATTTCGCTGCAAAATTCAATCTTCACAAGTGTAGGCTGTGTCACTTGAGAACACAGACTAAGTAATTCATTTAACTAAAAGTATAAAAAACCTTTTATGCTTACCCACACGCTTTCAAAACAAAGCACGAAACAAATATTCCACCAAATATTGCAAAACTTCGAAGTTGCAGGAGTCATTTGCCTCTATCGATCGAAAATTCGATACCAAACTGTGTTTTCGAGTAATGACATCTGAAATTACGCTTATTTATTTGAGACGGGAGCCTAACTAATTTATATATATATTAAATGATGTCTGCATATTCTTGCAGTTTTCATGCATAAGTAGTTGGAGTTCTGGGCAGCACTACTTTGTGTTCTTGAACCTTACACATTGGTTTTATACTGAAGCCCAATAAAACCCAAATTAGCAGCTCGATGCAGATCAGTAGAAATTAGAATAAGTGTGCATTGAAATAAGGTGAATATTCGCGTGCGCTACAACTTGGCTGTTATTACAATTGCTCCATCGGTGTAGCGCGAAAATCAAAATCACTTTCATATTATGAGAAAATAATACCGGAAGACCAAAACATTTGCACATTATCTTGGAGTTCGATTATGGAAAAGCTGTGTAGTACTACTGTGTACTACATGCACGGATGTTATTGTTGTACGTGCTCACAACATAAACTCAACTAAAGGAATTTCATCGCTTTGTTTGATGCTGTTGAGCCGTGTGGTGCCTAATTCTATAGTTCTACGAGAAACAGTTTACTTATTTATTATTTTATTTATAATTATTTTTATTTATTTATTTATGAATTTATTATATTATTTACTAGCTGATCCCCGCGGCTTCGCACGCTTGGTCATTTCTATAGGTTAATAGTACTCTATGTGCTATTCCAGGACCTAAAATACCAATATAGAGACATTTGATCAAATTTCATTCAGCCTTCAAATATATTTTTATTGATAGCTCGAATTCTACTCATCGGATTGAGATATAAATATTTTTATTGATTGCTCGGCTTCTACTCATCGGATTTGATTTATAAATATTTTTATTGATTGCTCGGCTTCTACTTATCGGATTGATATATAAATATTTTTATTGATTGCTCGGCTTCTACTTATCGGATTGATATATAAATATTTTTATTGATTGCTCGGCTTCTACTCATCGGATTGGAACCTATCTAACAGTGAATCAATCCGCATCGCAATCGGTCTAGTAGTTTTTACGTGATATGCAAACAAACATACAGACAAAAAAGACGAACAGATCGACACGAATTTTAAAAATATAATATTCATGTTCAGTAGCTTATTTTATGTACCCTAGACCATTTCTTTTATAATTATCTTCTTTGGACAGACTTTTTCATTCCTATTGGTTTATAATAAGTACAGATTTATGAATATTAATGTAATTTTTTATTTTATTAAAAGTAACTATAATTATTTTTACCACGTTTTTATTAAGTCACTTTCTTGTTTGTGTGTCTGTCGTTCCGCAAATCTAGCAAATCAAATTTCGAGCACTTCCCGATTAGCTATCCGGCTGAAACTTTCAGGGTAGCTCACAACTCGATGACCATGCTTTATAAAAAACGTGTTATTTGGATTAGTGTTTTAATCTACATTTGCTGCTACTTTTTTTTTCAGTATCACCAAATACTGCGTTCACCAAAGTGCCTGCAATGCGCGGTGGTTACGACAAAAGCTGTTAGGATAATATATAGTCAAACATCGAAGAAACGTTGGGGTGTTCTATGGGGTAGATCTATTTTTACCGTCGACGTGTTCCGGATAATGATTGATGTGTTTGATGCTGCCGATTGCTTCGCGTTTATAAATTCTTACAAAAAAACGAGCTCACATATGTAGTCACGACTTACAGGCGCTTAAAAACAAGAAGAGTTAATTAAAAAAAAAAACTATGCAAATTTTGATTAAATGTATATGAGACTGTCCTGTTATATATAAATACCCTACCTCTTTGGCTTTTATAAAATTTAGGTATAGGTTTAATCCGGGAGACATGAGTGCAATAACATAAAAAAACAGTCGAATCGAGAATTATATATAAAAAAACAATTAAATTCAATTATGAAATAAAGGTGTGCGTATGTGTGTGCTTATATGTTGTTTTAGTCATCAAACTAATATCATATAGGTGAACATTTGTATAATAATAATAATAATAATAATAAGATTATATTGAAATAAGCTCCGGTTACAAAACATATCAATCATTGGTCTCCAAACTAGGTTAACCTGTATCTTGCGGACCTCCTTCCTAAATGACACAATTCTTTATGGAACCTAAAATTACATAAATGAAGCGATGCTTCCAATTGAAACACGCAAAAGTAAGGGAATGTATATGTAATGTGTGTGTCCGTGTGTCCGCGCGCGCGTGTGTGTGTGTGTGTGCGTGTGCGTGTGCGTGTGCGTGTGCGTGTGCGTGTGCGTGTGCGTGTGCGTGTGCGTGTGCGTGTGCGTGTGCGCGTGCGTGTGCGTGTGCGTGTGCGCGTGCGTGTGCGCGTGCGTGTGCGCGTGCGCGTGCGCGTGCGAGTGCGCGTGCGCGTGCGCGTGCGCGTGCGCGTGCGCGTGCGCGTGCGCGTGCGCGTGTGCGTGTGCGTGTGCGTGTGCGAAGCGTGTGCGTGTGCGTGTGCGTGTGCTTGTGCGTGTGCGTGTGCGTGTGCGTGTGCGTGTGCGTGTGCGTGTGCGTGTGCGTGTGCGTGTGCGTGTGCGTGTGCGTGTGCGTGTGCGTGTGCGTGTGCGTGTGCGTGTGCGTGTGCGTGTGCGTGTGCGTGTGCGTGTGCGTGTGCGTGTGTGTGTGTGTGTGTGTGTGTGTGTGTGTGTGTGTGTATGTATGTTGAATGTGAATTAACATTACCTATGAGGTAGCTGAAAGAGCTCAATACCTTACCTAAGTAAGGTAATAAATTCCTCCGTCTTCTCATAGTTCAAAGTTAATAACCATGTTTAACGTATAAATATGCATGTGTGTATGTGAGAGTGTGTCTGCGTGTAAGGGTATATCTAGGTTGTATCTCTGTATGTGTATGTTTGTTACTACTTTACCTAGATGAAATTTGGTACTATGATAGCTTATATCCTGGATTAACACAGGGTACTTTTCATCATCATCATATTATCTATCATCATAATGTGCACGCGGGTGAAACAGCGGGGCGCAGCTAGTAATCTATACTTATAATAAAGCAGGAATTTACAAAAAAGACTGTAATAAAGAAGATAATTTAAAAAAAGCGAGCGTTCTGCACTCACCTTGAGGAAGACCACCGGATGTGGTCAAAACTATAGTTGGAATAATTTGAACTAATATACGTGTGTAACTCCCGTTTTGCCTTTTAAAATGTATGTAAAACCACGTTAGCTTTCATAATAAAAAATATATATATATATATATATATATATTGGGTCGGATGATTCACCCCTGGATCCGGTATATTTATATATATACATTTTTTAAATTGTGTATGTCTGTTTGTCTGTGTCCGCACGTCACGTAATAACTGCTGGACCGATTTCAATGCGGCTTTCACTGTTGGATAGCTTATGGTTTGACTTTAAAACAAGTGTTCTTGTTATCTCAATCCGACGAGTAGAAACCGAGCAATCGATAAAAAATATTTGACGGATGAACAAACATTTATGAAACGTAGTATATTTTACTTCGTGGAAGTACTTTTGGTACAGAAATAACACATTAGGTTTCTTTTAAGCCAGGGAAAACTCAACGCGGGCAAAGACGCGGGCACAGCTAGTAATTCCTAATTGGACTAAAAATCTAGTGACATTAATGGAGTCATTTGCCTTTATCGAATGGAAACTAGACGCAGAATTTTATGACTTAGAATATTGCTATTGAAAATGGAACTTCTTTTTAACTGAGATTGGAATGAAATAGTTAGATGTACATTAAGATGATTGGGCTAGGTACATTTTGTTGGCCTATACTAATAATAAAGCCGTAAGTAACAGTCTGTACAATTAAGATAATTAAAAAAAAACATTGGTTATTGTAGCTATTGAACAAGAATATAAAGTTTTTTTAAATAGTCTGTATGTTTGTTTGTTGCTCTGTTTGTTTGTTCACGCTTCACGTAAAAACTGCTGATTCGATTGCGATGCCGTTATCACTGTTGGACAGCTTAGGGTTTGACTTAAAAATGGTTGTATTTAGTATCTCAATCCAATGAGTAAAAGTCGAGCAATCGATAAAAAAGCATTTGACGTCTGAACGAAGTTTGATGACAAATGTATTGTTGGTTCTGGAATAACACATAGTATCTATATCCCACAAAAGTGACCAAGCGGGCAAAGCATACTGCGCGTGCGCATCGCCGCAAGCAAATGGACTATAGGATAGAATAATAACTATAGGAATAACTATAGGAATAATAACTATAGGATAGTAACTAAAACCAGACTACTGTCAGGTTAAAAATAGCTTACTCATGCGATGAAGACGAATCGATTGACACCTCGCTTGTCAAAATCGAACTAATAGGGGCGACGATATGGTGGAACATCCACATACCCACATACATACATTGTTAAACTCATTACCTTTCCATTGTTTTGCTGAAGTCGGATAAAAAGTAGAGTTAATAAGAAATTCGTATAACAGTCTCCCTGGGTTTTAAAATTGTTTGGATTACCGTGAAAAATGACCCAGAAATAATGTTTTCTTTTGAGTTCTTACCCGAGTACGGCAAATCAAGGGAAGGTTAATGAGTTTCACATTCTATGTGGGTATGCGGATGATCCACCATAGCGTGGTCCGATTTTGACAAGCGAGGTATCAATCGATTTGTCTTAATTTATAGGGTGCCATAGGCAATTTTTTAACCCTACTACGGCGAAGCAAAGAAAGGTCTATGTGTTCAAACTAAAAACTAGGTCTTATTTTGACGAGCGAGGTATCAATCGATTCGTCTTCATCGCAAGAGTGTCATATGCTATTTTTACCCGACCATAGTCGGGTTTTAGTTTTTGAATTTTTGTCTTGTTTTCATATTTTCGTTAGTATGTTCCAAAAACTAGTGGCAACACCTACGAATGCCTTCTGAAAGATAAAGAAAAATCATATCAATTTTCAATACCTCCCTCAAATTTCAAATGAATTCCAAAACAAAATATTCCATTATCAATCCTGAAAGCTCTCCAAATAATGAGACTGTCTTTCATGTCAGTCAAATACCGGATAAATCAAATAGGGGAAACCGGAACAAAATAGGATTTCGACTAAAATTCTCCTCTAATAAGCGAGAACGCGGCTTTAGGGATTGTCAGGCCTTATTATTGTCTCGGCATAACGTTAAGTCAGAGTTAAGTCCTCCAGACTTTTCAGTTCGAATCAGAAAGGATCTTAAAATAATGATGTTTCTATTTTAAGGTATTCGGGGATTGTTATGAAAGATAAATATGAAATACAAGCAAACCGTAATTCAACCCACAGTTTTCATGCTGATGTTATTTTACTGACAAGCGGTTGGTCACTGTTGGCTTGTTTCCTATGCTCAAAGTCTGAACGAGAAAAAAGGAGAAGTGTGCCTCAAATCTGCAAAAATGTGGGTAACCGTAAAATAACTAAGTTACCGACATAGCACTCGGAATTAGCAAATTAAGTGACGATGGGAAGGCCACTATCTCGTAGAACTGAATCGTTTAGGAAAAATACTAGAATGTCAACCTTTGACTTTGATGGAGCTCCTACGAGGAGGACGGAGCCAGGCTGGTTGCACTCCGCAACAAGTACAAATATTATACCTACACTTTGAGACCGCAATATTGGGGTTAATTCAGTAGAGTGTCAGGCGTGTACTCGATGAGTCGCGCGCCGTGTGCTCAGCTATAAAGTACCTACTTACGTAAAGTTTTAATCAAATTTTATTCGTTTTTGAATTATAAGTACCAAGAAGAAACCTAGCAGGTACTGCATAGTATTTGGATGTATTTTTTTTTGTTTTGGACTTGGCAATCGTTTGACCACGATGTCACCTGATGGAAAGCGATGATGTGGTCGAAGGTGTAGCACGCTTGCCTAGTAAATACCTATTCACTCTTGACTTGAACACACCTGGGTTATAATTTACCGGAAACACTGACGAGGGCACGGTAAATAGTGATATAAATGACGACTTGTCATTCTTTACGCTTCCAAAGGATATCGAAGGGAATAATTGTAATAAGTATGACCGAGTTATGTAGTTACCTATTATTTTTTTATTACGTAGGTACCTATAGTTTATTACGTAGGTAGATATGTATTTTTCACTCATTATTAAGCATGGAATTCAGACAGGCACCTTTATTTATCAAAGTGCAGTAGGTGCCTATTAGGATATAATCATAATCAACCAACGACTCATAATACGTAGGTAGGTATCTTACTAAACTTATCGGCATTCTGAAAACGCGATAAGAATGTCATTGTATTATTATATGTGAATGTCATAGTAAATATAATTGAAAGCTCGCAGCGCTGTGCGAGTTAAATTGCACTTTATTGCGTTTTAGCGAGGATCGCTTTGTATTTATATGACTTCACTCAGATATCGTTCTGCACTTTTATTGTACTATTATTCATTCTGTGACCGAGCGACGTCCTGATGAGAGACTTGGGGAGATGCTGGGGCAAAGAGCGAACAAACGCTTGTACAATCTATGGGAAGCTTATGTTGAACAATGGAGTCTTCCGGTTGATATTTCACCACTCACATGCTTTTCATTGAGATGTGGTAAAAGTGTTCGAACCCTAAAATGTGACTGGCTCTAGGACTATTGCGGAAAAAGCAGTCTTGCTTGATAGTTGATAGTTGCTTGTTCTCTTATGAAGTAGTGCTGACCTCTGGTAACAGAGTTTGTCAGGCCACCCGGGGGCCTATAATATGGCTTAACGACTGCTATTAATCAATAACAGCCGGGAACGACAGCTTAACGTGTCCTCCGAAGCACGAACCGATGGAAAACCGCACATAACTTAGATAAGTCATTGGACCGAACCCGGTATAAGTCGCACTAGTATACCGTTAGGTTTCTATTGCTCTCACTACTCGTCATTTGAAACAGCTGGACAGGTGGATACAATTGCCGTAAACCTCAAAAAAATATTTAACAAAGAGTTATTTCACTCACGCTCACGTTAATTTATAAAGGAACTAGTTTTCCCGCCCGCGACTTCGTACGTGCGGACTACTGTTTATCGCGAAAAAAGCATCCTATTTTCTTCTAAACTATTAAAAACCATTCTTGATGTTTTTTGACAGACTTGTTTTTTCGTTTCCATGGCAACCACAGACCATTCTGTGATGGCAACCGATCCTTACAGTGAGTAATCAACATTTTCCTGTTTTCCCGTGAAAACTTAAAATTTTCCGGCATTAAAAGTATTTTAAATTTTATTCTAGAATATAAGCTGTCTCCATTCAAAATTTCATCAAAATCCATCCAGCCGTTATTGCGTGAAAGCTCCCCAAACAAACAAACAGACAACGTTTCACTTTACATATTGGTATGGATGATTTCCTTTTTTACAGGCGCTATTTCTTTCATGGTGATAATCCATTACAGTTACTAATAACGATAGATTCGGGATGACTGAATCTTGAAAATATCTCATGACCTTTAGTTGTTAAAAGAAGAGAATACTTTGTTTTATTAGACCATGTACCCAATATACGTGGTCATTTTGCTGGTATAGCAGATTTAGACAGTGTATTCCAGATTTATAGGCACCTGAACGCAGCCGGACGTGCGGCCCGCCTTTATTATTTCCCGATGGTCGCTGTAAATCATCTAGCGATAAATGCGGCGATACACTCGTTGGTGAGAAATGTGGTTCTGTTCATAACCAGGGATAAAACTACCGTGTAGTTAGACATGAAATAGATTGTGTTTATTAACTTTTAGACGAATGATACGGGGCATTTCTGTTTATAACCTAGGATTAAACTACCGTGTAGTTAGACCTGGAATAGATTGTGATTATTAACTTTTAGCCAAATAAAACGGGACATTATTCAGCACTGTGCAATTCAATACGTGCTCTGAACTTTGAGGTAATTGGATATTGGTTATATAGGTACATTAGTACAACAGAATCAGAGAAAATTTATTGGAGAGAAAATGAGATAAGGTTGAAGTGCCACGAGCTCGGAGATGATTTTTTTAGCAGATTCTACCTGTCATATGCATTTTTAAACGATTTTATTTAGCTTGACCTGTTTGTTTTTTGTTTTTTTGTTTGTTTGGGTCAAATCTATTAGTAATAGAAAATTTACTCCCTTTCCTGTTACCCGTTTGATTTGAAATTTGGTACACGACTTTAGTTCTGCTAACAATACAATTATGTGTATTCATTATCATTATAAATCCAAGATGGCCGCCACCACAAAATGGCGGATTACATTTTTTTTTCAAACCCCTCTATATGGATATGAAATTAAAGGGCTTAACTATTAGCATACAGTACACTATGAAAATTCCAAATCCAAGATGGCCGCCACCACAAAATGGCGGATTACTTTTATTTTCAATCACCTCAATATGGGTATCAAATGAGAGGGCCTAACTATTAGAATACAGCACACTATGGAAATCCCAAATTTAAGATGGCCGCCACCACAAAATGGTGGATTACTCTTTTAGTTTTCAATCCCATCTTTATGGGTATCAAATGAACACAGGGCTTGACAAGTAGAACACAGTACAAGATAAAATAAATAAATAATAAGCTAAAAACTTAGTTAAAGTGTTTTATACGAACTGAAAACTAAAAACAAAAACAATTTAATATTGGGGCTAGTTGAATCATAGCATAATCTGCGTAATAGAAATTCGACTCGCCCCACGATTAATTTTCGTTTTTAGTCTTTAGTCATATAAAACCGTTTAAATTTTTGAAAAAAAAAATATTACTGCCTTCATTACTATCTGATGGCATATAGAAAGGTTTGGATGAAAATCCTAAAGTTTTTTGATAATTCTCAATCATGCATGTTGTGTTGAATCTGTTACTTTAAAACTATCTTTTACAAACTGTCTTCATCAAATCTTGATCGTAATTTTGCCATACAATAAGGCTGCTGCACAATTTTTTGTACATGTTTTAACCAATTTTTTTAAAATATGATCAAAACAATATAATCAAAAGTGGGAAGATTAGGGACTAGTTCCTCGGGCGTGTACCGCATAAATTATATACAACGCACACAATTGGCCTTATTTGGACTTAGTCACTATTGGAAAGGCGTGGTGAGTAACACGCTCATTCGCGCTACTGTCTGCGTATTTATGTATTTGTAGTTTATGCACATGAAGCACGAGACGGTAGGAATATACGTATATTTGCGCGTGGTTGTATCTAGGTCAGTTTTGCTTAAGTTATATTTAAGCGTGCTGTATCTTCCCACTTTTACTAGATCTATGTCAAACATCTTCTATACCTATAATAAATAGTCTTTATTAGAAACGAAATAGTCTGTATAATGAAAATAATTTAAAAAAAAAAACTGGTGTACTTAAAATAAGCTACTGAACAAGAATATTCTTAAATATCGTGCCTGTCTGTTTGTAAGTATGTCTGTATGTTTGTTCGCGCATCACGTAAAAACTACAGGACCGATTGCGATGCGGTTGACATTGTTGGATAGCTTAAAGTTTAAAATCAATACTGGGGTACTTGGTATCTCAAGCGCATGAGTAGAAGCCGAGCAATCAATACAAATATTTTTGACGGCTGAAGGAATTTTGATAAATGTTGGTATATTGATATTTTAGGTCCTGGAAGAGCACCTAAAGTACTTTTAACCTAGAGGAATGACAACGCATGCGAAGCCGCGGGCATCAGCTAGTCAATAATAAAACATGTCAAGAATTTCTCGTACCAAACCCATTTTTTTAACATTTAATCCGCGGCAAACTGACTTTTACATCAATTTCAACGTGAATTCGTATGAAATAAAAATATTTTCCGCTTGCATATAAATTTTAATTGTAGTCATAAATTCTTCGTGTGATATTGTTAACCTGACAATAAAATAAAAGTCCTAGAATGAACAGAATTCATTTGACTTTAGCGATTTTATTGGATACCCTATATAAAATTACTAGATGTGCCCGCGGGGTCATTTCTCTGGGTTTAAAAGTAACGTAAGCATTGTTCTAGGACCAAAACGTACAATATACCAAATATAAAACTTTGTACATACGTCAAATAGTTTTTATCGATTGCTCGGCTTACTCATTGGAATGAGATACCGAGATATAAGTCAAATGCTTAAGCTATCCAACAGTAAAAAGCGCATCGTAATCGGTCTGGTAGTTTTTACGTGATGCGCGAACAAACAGACAAACAGAAAGACAGACACTAATTTAAAATAATTGAGTTAATATAAAAACTTCGAAACAAAGCTTTTAAGCAGTAGCCATGTCACGATGAAAGTTAAAACGGGATATCACAATGTGTCTATGCTAATAATTGAAGAGGAGTTCCCTAAGCATTTTCTGCGCTTAATGTCGCATAACATTTGTACATAAATAACCAGTCTTTTCTCTATAAGTGAATTCATAAAATATTTGAAAAAAAAAAACTGTAATCAAGAGCCAAGCCGGAGAGCAACAACCATGTCATGGTAAAACTTCAGTTCGGCTAGCATAATATAATATGTACACAAAATATCGTTATAGCACTATTGACTGTTGACCGTTGAACAGTTCCTTTATCTGGAGCTAAGCCTGGATGTCGATTCAGGTCGTGCTTACCATAGAAATGCATTGTCATCGGAACAGAACATGCAAAAATTCAACTCCGTAAAATAAGTGGTTCTAATAATTCAGCTTGCAAGATTTAACCTAAACAAACATACATTGCAAGTTAATTAAAAGGTTTTAAGAAGTTATATTCTCCTTCAGTAGTTTATTTTAAATCCCATAGACAATTTTTTATGTTAGCTTCCTGTATAGACTTTTTTCTTACTTATTGTTTTATTATATGTATAGATTTTACGATTTGTCAACAGAGAATAATAATATATTCAAATATGGAATTTAAGTACTTTTACAGAATAACAGCTATGCATGTCATGTATACTAATATTATATATATATATATAATATTATATATAAGGAGAAAAGATTTGTTTTGTTTTAAGTTTGTAATGGATAAACTCAAAAAATACTAAACTGATTTACATATTCTTTTACCTTTAGAAAGCTACATTATCAGCGATTAGCAAGGGTAACAATATATTTTTCAAAAAAATTGAGGTCACTATTAATATTTCAATAATGGAATCCAAGGTATCAAACATTTGCCTTTAAAAGTTATTATATGGCGTCCGCTTCGAAAAATATTGATGTCTAGCTGTACCCGCGGCTTCGCACGCGTGGTCATTTCTCTAGGTTAAAAATACTCTATGTACTATTCCAAGACCTAAAATACCATTATACCAACATTTGATCAAAATTCCTTCAGCCGTCAATAAGTTTTTATCGATTGCTCGTCTGCTTCTCACCGCATTGAGATACAAAGTACACCAGATTTTTAGTCAAACCTTAACCTACCTAACAGTGAAAACCGCATCGCAATCGGTCCAGTAGTTTTTACTTGATGCGCGAACAAACATACAGACAAACAAACTAACAAACAAACAAACGGACAAGATTTTCAAAAATGTTATATTCTTGTTCAGTAGCTTATTTTATGTACCCTAGACCATTTTTTTCAAAATTATCTTCTTTGTACAGACTATTTCGTTCCTATTGCTTTATTATAAGATTAGATACATATTACATGTTACTCGTAGTACTACTCATACCTACAAAGAAGCTGCGAGGCTATATGTCTATATATTATAGTTATATCGCAATTACCGATTTTGTTCAAATTCGTCAGTCAAAACACGAGTAGAATTTAGCTAGTCCTTAACCCTACTCGTACGAAGCCCGGGCGAATCGCTAGTGGTTCATATTTATGGAATATCTTTATATGCCTTTGTTTTTGGTATGCTTTGTATATTAATATAATGTATCGTGTAAGCTGATATTATTAGTTAATTAAATTAGGGAATATCTAAAGCCTTCTCTCAGCGATTTAATTAGACATATAGTAAAACTAATTTTGGAATCTTAAGGCATTGTGAGCAGCAAAAGCCCTTTATTGGAATGAAAAAAGTAATACTTAGTCACAAAGCTACTACTATGGTTGCAAAATCTTGCACGTCACTGCACTGCGCTCGTCACCTGAGACATTCGTTGTTAAGTCTCAATGCCCAGTAATTTTGCTGCAAACTGCCCTTCAAACCGAAACGCAGAAATGTCAACACACTACTGCTTGGCGGTTGAATATCTGACAAAGGTGTGGTACTTCCCTAGGTGGACTTTTGCGCGAGAGGCCTTCCTCTACAAAAAGCAGTGGTTCTAAAATATTTTCGCTATTTCGGTCTTATAGTGAAATATCTAAAAAACTATTATGAATATCGAACCGGAATTTTATATGCAAGATAGTTCTTAAGTTGATCTAGATTCTGCACACCAGCCAGATGAAGTGACGACTTGCCAAAAACGGCTAGGGAATGGATGATAAGGGCCGCGGATCGGGCTCAGTGGTGTTCATTATGATAGGCCTACGTCGAGCAGTGGACGAATATAGGCTGATGATGATTGTGATATTTGATGTATCGGTGTTTACAAGACGATCCGCGCAGGCCCGACTTAGATCCGCATTTTCGGTACATTTGGTGTAAGCGGGCCATATTATATTTTCGTTGGCATTAAAAAAGCACAACAGGATAATTTATTAATAAGCAACAATAGTTAGTTTTTTATGTTCTTATATCCTTGTCTGCAAGTATTTCCTTACCTTCTATAATTACAATCAACAATGGTTCTACGTATTGAATTTGACTCAAGTCGGCGTACCTACTTCTGTTTTCGGCAGTGTAGAGCATCGTTCATAATAATTACAGCGAAAGGATTACGTGTGACACACAGCCCAGTAATTTATAACACTTATTTAGTTGTAACATGAGCTTAAGGTTGATACTTGACTATTGGGATTAACTTGTTTACGTCTCACTGCAACGTTTAGTTGCGCAGAATTTAATAACTTTAATTACTTACTTACAACTCATAATAATCTATGCAAGATTATAGATGTGTAAGTACTGTGATTTTAATGTGACACAGACATTGACCCTAATAGACAGAGAGTATCGTCTCAAGATTTTTAATCCATACCTAGTCTTGCTTCGAAGTATTGTTTTTGAGGAACTGTGTGAGGTTTTTTATTTATCTTGTTACATTTGCCTACAGGACGTGTTTGAAACACTTCTCTGGAACATATAACACGCAAGAAAGTTTTCATTAAAGCTGCTATTAGGTGTGACCATAAATTGTATTAAAAGATTTCGCGTACCTACATAAAATAATTCATTAATTTTCAATAAGGTAATGATTTTTACAGATTCTAGCAGTTTATTGTTTGTTTGTCGTGTAAGGTAGTGCTGCCCTCTGATGTCAGAGTTTGTCAAGCCGCTTGAGGGCCTCTGACATGGCTTAACGACTGCTACCGGAACCGACAGCTTAACGTGCGCTCCGAAGCACGGAGCGATGGAAAACCGCACATAACTCAGAAAAGTCATTGGTGCGGGGCCTAGGTTTTGAACCCGGTATCGTTGGATTCTAAATTGCACTATAGAACCGTTAGGCCACCATCTTTTTTCACCACAACAGTTTATACAAAAAGTAATTTAAATAGTGTTTATTATTTATTTAAATGGTCAAACGAACTTACCTGTAGTGAAGTTCAATTTAATACTATGTGCGAATGGGATAAGGGCGTAGCGGAGCTACTTCAGGTGATCAAATTAAATCTTTAGATAAAGACAGAACCATTATACAAGACTTTATAACGATGACACTCTGGAGCAATCGATAGTGCACCTGCCTTCTAAGGTTAGTGTCCCAAGTTCGAATTCTGGCGAGGGGATATATTTATTTATTTCTTATTATTAATATTACTACATGCACTATCACCAAATATGTATGTTAAGTAATAAAAAAACTTAATTTATGTTTTATATCCAAACTGCCACAATTGTAGGTGCAACAATGGACTCCAGGTAGTTGCCCGACACGGCTAAGAATCTTGGTTCTGTGAGAAAGAAGATATCACCAGAGTCATCACAAGTGATTATGTTTAAAAGTGTTAGGGCTCTGTACAACAGCGTGCGCGCATCGACAGTAGCAGGAACGTGAAATAGGGGGTAATCTACGTCGTCGGAGATTATGTTTCGGTACCCGCGGAATATAGAAGGACATCTGGTGAGTAAAGATGGGTTGGATATTAACACGCAACAGCCTGAAAAGTATTTTATGAGGAAAATATTTCGCCTCACCTTAAGAGATCTGTATTCCACCAACCCAAGATAAAATAAGTAGGGTACTGATATGGGTATCAGTATCCTACTTCTTAGTATCCAAACACTACCTTATTTAGATGCCGAAGAAATGATTTTTGTATATTTCTATCATAATATAGATTTTATGATGCGGATTCTATATAAGAAATACTATTAGATGCTAGTCTGCTGTGAACATAAGCGTTGTACAAAAAAAAAACCGCGCCCCACGCGGAAATTTGTTGCGTTTGACGCGTTACAAAACCTAATACTTTTCTGGCTTATTTGCATAGCTTAAATGTGTTTTGGGCAAATGACAAGCGCTTATCAAACCAAGTCCCTAGATTACGCATTATATGTACTCTACCTATCGGCTCATTATTCACGTAGTACAAGGCTTGTATTGTTTCTCTTGTTCGGGTGTTTATAGTATTATATATTTGTGAGAATAGCGTAAATAAACTGCTCCTGTTTACTTTACGTTTCTAAATTTTGTTTGTTATTAATATATTTGTCGGAATAGAGTCATCTCCCGAGTTGATTAGTCGATTAATCGGAACGCCAGTGTCATCTAGCGGCACTCGACGGCAGTCTATGGTGTGATGGTTGGCTGGAATAACTTTTACTTTGCCTGCGGGCGGTCGACTAGATAACGCACCTAGAAACTGTCTTGCGATCTGTATAGTGGTGCGTAGCTATCAGTGATGTTATATATACAATCTCATTGGTAGCTATATACATTGTGATTTGGTTGTACAATAGTTAATAATCAGGAATTACAATTTAATTTGAAGAGTTAGCGGTAACATCTTCCATCGTACGCCCACATGAGACTAGTTTACTATGACGGACGATAATGAAGGTATCCCCTACGACATATTTTTAAGATTTTGTTACTAACTCGAGTGAACTGTGCTAGTCTGAATAAATACATTTATTATTATTATTATTCTTATAAATCTGGTCTTGTACGTTTGTGGTGTGTTCACATGTGTGTCCACACAACCTGCGACACAGGGATAACTTGTGCGGGGCATGTGTGTTAAGGTTTTATTTTATTTATTAATGTTATTTAAAATAAACTGATGACTTTCTTGTTAGGAGTAATTATGTTCACCCGTGTGTCAGACATTGGTTCGTGAATAAAGGATTGCTCGTAACGACTCAATGATTAGGTTCCGGCTATTGTTCGCGGAAATCCAGCAATTTCTCATTATAAGAATACAGTTATTACTGGAATGAAACTGGGACGAATATAAGACTGAACACGAATATGTGGGACGATGTGAACAGGGATTAGGTTGCGAAAGAAACAGAGTGAAAAAGGATTTGCATTACGAAGCACTCTCAAGGCCAGGTAGAACCTTTTCAGCATTAAAATAGTAGTGTTTTTAAGGCAATACAAATACTAATATCAATAATAAAAGACGAATATTTACTTACCATCTTTTGTTTTGAGTTTCAAAAATCGAGTTGGAAGTGATATCGTAAAAAAACGTAAACAATGACAAAAAGCAAGCAAGAGGCACAATACATATATAATCGCTATATTATGTACTGTGCAAGAGGGTGGACCGATTTGTCTACTTAGAAAATAATACCCACCTAAATTTACTTCTGTTACTCCGTGATCATGGCGCTTATATCTGCGCTGAAATATGAGAAACTCAAAAATATTATTTAGTGCCTGGTAATATCCCGTAACTTTAGTGTTAGTGACCATGACAGTTACAAAACTTCTTATTATTCTTATAAAACTTCTTATTTAAATATTGTGCCAAAACCTACCGGACAAATGTGGTTATTGTCGGCACTTTAACTTGTTGGTCTTTGTCATTAATTTTCATTTTTGGAATGCAATAACTCAAGCATGAACAGGTTTTGATGTAGTGTTTTCTGAATTTTTGTAAAAATAATTCAGTATTTCGATACTTGTTGTGGCGTACAACCTAATACCAAAATCACTTGCAATTGGAGCATGTTTTGCAATTGTAAGCAAATTTTGTATTGTAGTTATTTTCACGACAAACATACAATTCGCTTAAATTTCGTTTCAGGTATCTAAGTATTTTGAAAATAAAATATAGACAGAGAAAAAAATAGCATAATACAGTTAGGAACCTAGATAAATACTATCCGAATCAGAATAATATCATAACTGCGGTGGAAAATATATGCTTCACCTACAATTAATTTTAGAATTACGTTTGTATGTACAAGGGTTGTTAAAAGTTTGCTTCGAAAAGTATTAATATCACTTATTTAAAAAAAAAAATTTTTTTTTTTTTTTTTTTTTTAAATCTATCTTATAGTCTCGGATGTCATTGGGCCAATTTCTACGAATGTCATAAAGTTTTACAGCGGTCGAAATAAACTTACGTACTTATCGAAAGTACGTAATTTATACCACATAAACATCGTCACATAAAAACTGAAATGATTCGCGTCGCTTCGGGGACATCAATTCAACTTTTTAAATTAAAGCAAGCAAAGAAACCCGGAGACACAGATAAGAGAAACTGGCAGACACGTTAGGAGAGAAAAGATGGAATATGACACTCTTGTTAACATAAAATCGCATAAAAATGTAGTAGGGGAAAGGTTTGCGACATGATCCCTAGGGATATGATGGTTAATTACCATTGTTATGAAATTAATAATATTATTTCGTTGAATTTTGGACTATTCTTGGTCCCCCAGCCGCCTTATAAACCATCATGGTGGCGTAAGCAACGAGTGCTGTGTTATGTGCAAAAATAAAAATTGTGTGTTGCTGATCAAGGCTATGACTAACTTTGAGGATAGGCTTTTAACGTATTTGTTTTTATGTAATAACTTTTAAATTTGCTTACGAAAAATGCTCAACATTCATGTAAGGCGCTGAAGCAAAAAAAACTCAGTAATTAATTAATGGAACTTGAAAGTCTAAATTTGGGTTTGAGATGAGGCGACCCAGGAAATTATATAAAATCGAGTCGCAGAATTTATGAAGGAGGAAGGGTGCGGGGGTGGCCCCCTGGTACCCCTTTCGCTTAGTTTATGAGATATTACAGTTTTAAGTTTTTTGAAAAGTAACCTCAAATTAGAACATTTGTCGGCATAATTTCAAATTGCGGGTGCTCCGGCACTGCTAGATGTGCAGCCCCTTCGCTCTTGCGTAACAAAACGTAGTCACCCACGCTCTCTCTTCGCAGTTTCAATTTTTTGTTCACCGTCAAGCCGTTCCTGGCGCTGCTCTCGGCCGCTGCCACTGCACGCTCGCTTCGCTCACTCGGCTCGCGCAATGTGTGGTCAGTGTTCTAACCTAACCTAGTATTACCTAGTCTAACCTAGTCTTTGGGGCCATACATAACAAATATCAGAGTCCAGAAACAAGCCAAGGTAAACACGGGTCGGGCAGAATCAAAGTCCAAAACACAGCCAAAAACACGAAAAGAGCACATTCACGTTACCAAAAAAAAAAACCCAAGGAGAACAGTAGCCCTCCTCCCCCCACCCTCTTCCCCTTTTAGCTCCTGTGAATCGATTCTATAGCTAACCCGGCAATCCTTCTGCTTGTGTTCAAGATAATCCCTTAGAATTACGTAAGGTAATATAAAAAAAACTTTAAAAGTTTATTTTAATGACTCGAAATTATAACAGAATCACTAAACGACTGATGTTTCATTATAAATATAGTTTTAGATAGATTGGTGAACTTTTTATTGAACACCAACATATAGATTTATACAAAAGTTGACATAAAATTATAGTGTAGCAATAGGCGGTCTTATCGCTCAAAGCAATCCCTTCCAAACAACCTTAGAAGGGAGAAGAGTAGCCAGAATAATGCTATCAATTTAGTACCTTTTAAAGATAATGATTAATTTCACTGCTGAGCCATGCTATTTCCCTTGTGCCATTTTTATTACTATTTTTAATAGCTAGCTATGAAAACGGACGTTTATTTCATTGTTTCATAACTGGTGATTGTGGAACATCTCATTGTCATTTTTATCTTTTATATTTGTAGTTTACATGTTTAGTTCTACTTTGAGATATTTGAAAAAAATATAAAGAATTAATATATATGGAAAAAATACAAATATAAAAACTCATAGAGTTTCTTGGTTAATGGAAGTATTTCCGAAGCACCGGTAGAGTCAGAAGGGTATTTCCTTTTCCAGTGTGAGATTTAACTCTGTTGGCACATGAAAGGGAAATTTCCTTTACAAACTCAAAGAATACTTAGTTTACCTAAATTTGTATTGATTTGATCTTTTTATAATATTTTATGTATATCTCCTTGTTCATGAGATGTTAATTTTATTAAAAAAAAAATATGTAAAGTGCTGTTATTTTTGCCTTATTACAATAAAATATTTTTTCTCTTTAACTCTGGTTATCAAATAAGAATAAATTTGCCATTTTCGTGTTGCCAATTAATTTGCCTCCTTCATAGCCAGCAAGGAGTTTATTGTTTTGACAATTCCATTACTAGCTATTAAATAAGAAATAATTCTTGAGAGTTCCATAACTCATATTTTGTATGCAATATCACCGTGCTTATACCCCAGGGATCATCATGGACACCCTGGTGTCCTTGATGATCCTTTAGTAGACATTAAGAAAGTTATTCAAATTTTAATAAACTGGAAAATGTATGTGTGTTATAACGGGTGTTTTTTTTAAAGGTATAGAACTTTAAGTTGGCAACACTTTTTTAACTGGCGGCCATTTTGTCAGCTGTCAAGTGATTTATTTTAAGTTTGGTTTGGTATTTCAACATGAATAGACTGACGCCTGAACAACGCTACCAAATTGTGCAAATTTATTTTGAAGTCATGGTCATGGTTCGAAATACGTATCACGCACTACGTACATTTTACGGTCAACATAATCGTCCATCAGAGCAATTAATTCGATTAACTATGGAACGTTTTCGGACCACGTTTACTCTAAATGATATCTGCCATCGTGCACAGGAGTTGGACATGTGTCCATCCACTTTATGGAAGATTTTGCGGAAAGATCTTGGTTTGCGTGCTTACAAAATCTAACTCGTGCAAGAATTGAAGCGACACGATCACATAGCAAGGCGTAGATTCGGTGAATGGGCGCAAAATCAAATTGCCGTTGATCCCGATTTTCATAAGCGAATTTTGTTTAGCGACGAAGCTCACTTTTGGTTAAATGGATACGTCAATAAACAAAACTGCCGTATTTGGACTGATGATAATCCTCAAACTTATGTTGAAACACCGTTACATCCTGAAAAACTGACTGTTTGGTATGCTTTATGGGCTGGTGGAATAATTGGTACGTCTTACTTCTTCAAATTCAAATTCAAATCTGCTCTACGAGTATTATTGAAGCTATGTTGGGTATTATTTGCCATATTAGCATTCTATCTTTGGGAGCGATGGTAGCCTAACGGTTCAATAGTGCAACTTAGAAGCCAACGATACTGGGTTCGGTCCTAGGCTCCACACCTATGTCTTTTCTCAGTTTATTATCCGTGCTTCGAAGGGCACGTTAAGCTGTCGGTCCCGGATTTTGTTGATTAATAGCAGTTGTTAAGTGACGTCAGAGGCCCTCGGGTGGCCTGACAAACTCTGACACTAGTGGCCAGCAATGCCTCATACGGCAAACAAACAAACAAATCTGAGGGATCACCACGTACACCACGTTTCCCCTATATATATAGGATATCTAGTATTCAAAATTGTGACCAATTATGTATGTTATTTTTTTAGAATTCATTGTATTTCCATATTAAGGTTTCTAAAGTTAATTTACATCATTTACTTAATTAAGTTTTTTAAATCCATACCAATATATAAGAGTGAAACGTTGTCTGTTTGTTTGTGTGTTTGTTTGGAGAACTTTCACGCGATAACGCCTGGACGGATTTTGAAATAATTAAGAATAGAGATAGCTTATACCCTGGAATAAAATATGGGATACTTTTTGTCCCGGAAAGTAGTAAGCTTCCAAGGGAAAATTTGAAAACGTTGATTACTCACTGTAAGGAACTGTTGCCACCACAGAATGGTGTCTGGTTGCCATGGAAACGAAATAACAAGTCTGTCAAAAAACATCAATAGCATTGGTGCTATGCCTATTTTTGAATTGGTTCCTAATATCCTAGAAGAAAACAGGATGCTTTTTTTCGCAATAAACAGTAGTAGTCCGCGTGGACGAAGTCGCGGGCGGGAAAAATAGTATTAAATAAAATATTGTAATGCTATCTGGAAATGCAGAATCTAAATTAAGTCAGCGAAGCTGCGGCCACAAAGACATTTCATGGGCATGACGCTTAAAACTCATTGGGTCTATTTCACATCTTCCAATAATTTTGTTCCGTGTCCGGGATAAATGTGGAATGAAAGAAACATACTTGGACAACTTTGGACAACAATCCCCAATTTGAATTTCGAGGCATTTTGTCATTTTTGGACGTACTACGTTATTTCGAGGCGTCCTATTTCAGAGATTTTATTTACGTTTGAGTGGGCGCTGGCGGACACAGAAATGGTATTAGATGGGAAATTGCTATTATCAGCAGTGGATTAGTCCGTAGTCAGGAAGCTATATTATAACTAAGTAGGTATATCGTAAAATGATGGTGAGTGGTCATTGACAACTTTAACAATTTGAACTGACCAATGTTTCCTCTACGACAATTATTCAGCTCATCATCGGTCCTTTTAAGACTGGATGAATGAAATACCGTCGTCAAGTCGTAGAAGAAGTAAAAAAGGGGTTGCTTTAGAATCCAGTTAAATGAATATAGGAGGAGGGGGGGAAGGGGGCAACCTGGAAGGATATATACCTCTACAGCGTCACCGAGCGGAGCCCGGGCGCGAAAGCGCTCCGCCGCAAAAAACTTTGGCGCTGGCCAGCCGCTCCCGCGGCACTCACGCGTCACTCCCTCAGCTCACGCTCTGTGTGGTCACTGTTCTAACCTAACCTTACCTATTCTTTGGGACCATACTTAACATCTGGCGAAAACAGCGCAAAAAAACACATTCTACTAATTAATAATTTTATTTACAATGGCGATTATAATACTTGATAAAACATTAAAAAAAAAAAGAACTCAAATCTCTTGTCCCTCCCCCCTCCCTCTGTCTCCCTCTCCCCGTGCAACTGGATTCTAAAGCAAACACGTCAAAATGCAAAAGAAAAAAAGAAAAGAAATGAAGTTTCGGGTTTTTTAGAAGGCAAATGATATCTGCTATGGACAAGAGCTTTTCTGACTAAATCCACGTCAGTACATGTGTAGCTTTCCGTAATCTAATTAAATTAAGGGCTCAACCACGTAATGACAAAGCGACCGACCACACAACCCATACACAAACAGACGTAGCAACAGAGGTAACAACAAACGTGTAACAATTTACAATATTCGGTGTAGTGCCGGTATGACGCCTGTAGCCAGCGGCGGCATGACGGAACTAGTCTTGTAGTGTGGGGCAAAAATGAAGATATCGATAAAACTATAAAGTTAAAAATTACTAGTAGCTATTATTTATTCTGTGATCTTTAAATAGTTTTCTCATGAGAGTTAAACAAAGGGTATCGGATCTCATTATTTTTTTTCCACTACGAAGAAAAAGCTAGTGAGGAACTATCAACTATCTCTAGGGGGGATCTCAAGAATCACCCGTTCGACATTGCATCTCTATCACAATTATTATTCTTAATCAATACGTGAGGATGAGATGCAGATATTCGCTTCTCCAATGGTACCTGTAGATGCCATCACTGAATCTAATTAATCATTAAGTCTGTGATGTTCGATGATACATGCTCGTCGAGTAAAAACGCTCATCTAGAGAAAATAACTGGTATGGAATTAGTATTTAAAAATCATATTTCAATGACTTCACCGAAAAAACAAGAAAAATGTAAGAACGGCCAGTGGGCGTCGCTTGTTTTAAATGTTTTTACTTAGCTTTACTTATATATTTGTTTGCTTGCTTCAAATCATGTGGCAGATATTTTATCTACATACTTCTTCTTAAACGACACTTTCGAAATCACTTACAAGAATACGTTACCCTTGAAAATACAACATTAGGATAATTTAAACTTCGTTCCTGAAATCCTGACGCTGCAGGAATACTCTACTGCATATGTAAGAACCTTTAGTTAAAAAAATTGAGGATATGCTGATCTAGCTTTTAATAGTATCTAATCTATACTAATCTGTAATAACTACCTAGTAATTGTAAGTTAATTGTACCTAGTAACTTTTTTTACACGAATTTCTAATAAAATAATTTGATGTTTTTAGGGTTCATGTATGTATGTATGTATGTATGTATGTATGTATGTATGTATGTATGTATGTATGTATGTATGTATGTGAGTTTCTTTGTTCCACCATAACTTTTAAATGTACCAACAAATTTGGATGTATGGTTCGTTGAAATCCTTACATCATCCCGAGTGACAGGCTATAATTGTTTTCGTGTCGTATTTCTTTTCTTACTTTGATTATGTACTTGTTAAATCATCTTTATCATATTTTTGTATTGTATCGTATCTGGCACTAAGGTTTGATCTACCAAGCATTGTCATGAAACTACTATACAATAATAAAACTTAAACTTTTACTCGATGTTGTGTCGACACTGTCTCATCCCAAGCAACGGAACGGAAGCGTTTCCCTAAGGTGACCCTTTAAGATTTACGAGCCACCATAACGCCACAACAAGGGGCTGCAATACATCTGATATTGCATTTTATCTCGTAACACGTGTAAAGGATATATTGCAACTTTTTGTGGCACCTGCAATTTTGTAACCTTGTTGTTTGAAGGAAAAATCCTGTTTAGGTAGGCCACACTACTCGGCTTTGATATTAATTTAATATCATAAAAATCATTTGGGTATAATACTACTAAAACCAAATTCTATTTCTATTATTGTCTTAATACTTGAATTTTATTCCTCTATCATTGTGATTGTTCAACAGTTATCTAAAAAAATAATATTACAATTACAGAAATAACTTAGTTTATATATATATAATAATAAACCTACGTATGCAAAAATTAAATCGTGACTGAAACATCGGAGTTAATCAAAACGCTATTTTGATATCTGTGTGAATAAGCTTGATTAGTCATCAAATGAATACCTTACATGTATGAACAATGCTATCTATTGTTGTATGAATAAAAGTGTGCACCATGTGAGTAGTAAAAGGACAAGAAACAATAATAGGACTATACTGGCATTTATTAACAATGCTAGTGTTCATCGCATTCCGTTTTGAAATCAAGATTGAACGATAGCAAGGTCTGGAAAACAACAGAAAAAAAATTGAACCTTTAAATCCACATGAATAAATTTCTACAAAATAGCGTTCTGATTTGATAAATCCGTTTCTCCTAAAAACAACATTGATAAGCACTACAATCTGCTAATATCTCTTAAATACAAACGCTGAAATTTTGCTAACACACATGCTCCCTAGGACCCACACAAGATTGAATAATAATGTTTTTGTATAGAATTAGAGGTAATAAATCCACTCTGCGTCTACTAATTTACGTTTGAATTAGCTAGAAAGTGTTTTCACTTTACAAATGTTTGTTGATTTAAGGATTTGAAGGTTGTTCAGCTTTTCTGCTTAACTTTTCTTTACTTTTTACAACAGCTTCGCGAGATAAGCGTGTCGTTTGTTTGATGGTAAGCGCTACGCTTGACTTTGGATTGCTAAATCCTGCGTGGAGATACAATTTGCTCGTCATCATAAGAAATTAGACTTATCCTAGCGTAACTCCAGCTGTGTTCAGGTCAAAAGTGAATAG
Source organism: Alsophila aescularia (assembly GCA_946251855.1). NCBI lineage: Eukaryota > Metazoa > Arthropoda > Insecta > Lepidoptera > Geometridae > Alsophila > Alsophila aescularia. Next base: position 35,780,520 of record OX276384.1, read on the forward strand.
GTATCTGCTGGCCAAGCGTGTTACATCTCCGGCCATATTTTCGCTTTCGTGAGCTAGTGACCAAAAGATTGCCTATCCATAGTCATAAAAAAGTGTATCTATCTCCATTTTACAGAAAACAATTTGTCGGTTCGATAAAACGGCCTACGCATTTGTGTATCGGCCGTTGAAGATTTTGTTGACAGAAGCAACCAGAAGCTTGTACTATTATTTATTTTGTGCCAGAACGTCGAAATTGAACTGATTGTGTGTAATTGGACTGAATATGCTTGCGGTATATAACGGTGGGGGAAGCAACTAGAACTGAAAATTTAGGAACAGGCGTGTTTTTGATCGGCTGTAAATAACTGACTTTGTAGTTGAAGAACAACCCGATTTAAAAATAACATCAAAGGACAGATTTTAATCAACTGTACAGCTGCGAATTCTAAAGTTCTATAGCTACATCTTTTGAAATGGAGATTCTATGGAGAAACTTGTGATCCAAGTTCGGTTAGAAGAAAAAAACATGTCGAAGTTACCTATTCACTGAACAGATATCATCAAGATTTCAAAATGGTCTGATCACAGTTTCTGGGTCTGTGAGTCCAATATTTTTACAATGCAAAACTTTCAATCGCCAGAAAAAGAGGATGACTGCAAGAGGCAACATGTGTGTAGTGAAACGATGCCGAAGAACACCTCCCATGTACATTGTACATAAATCATCTGCACAAAAATAATTTCTGCAGATGATTCATGTGTTCCTTGAAATAAGACCTGTTTTATTTATGACTATTTGTGCCTGCGGCTGTGTCCACATGGTCATTTTTCTGGATTAAAAGTACCTTAAGTGTTACTCCAGGACCTAAAATACCAATATACAAAATTAGACCAAAATTCCTTCAGCTGTCAAAAAGGTTTTTAACTATTGCTCAGCTTCTGCTCATCGAATTGAGATAATATGAAGTACTCGATATTTTAAGTTCGAACTTAAGCTATCCAATAGTGTCAAGTCAGTCAAGTAGTTTCTACGTGATGCGTGCATAGACGGACAAAGCATACAGAAACCATTTTTAATCGACTTCATTAAAATTTTATATTCTTGTTCATTAGCTCATTTTGAGTTTGTTTCTTACTGCTCTATTATAAGTACTAGCTGATGCCCACTGTTTCGCTCGCGTGGTTTGTCTAAGTTAAAATACTCTATGTACTATTCCAGGATCAATATACCAACATTTGATCAAAATTATTTCAGCCGACAAAAATATTTTTATCGATTGCTCGGCTCCTACTCATCGGATTGAGATACCAAGTGCCCCAGTTTTAAGAAAATTCTAAGTTATCGAACAGGGAAAATCGCATTGCAATCGGTCCAGTAGTTTTTACGTGGTGCGCGAACAAACAAACATACAGACAGACAGATATGATTTAAATAAATCATCTCTGGCAAAAATAAGTTACATATCATCTTGTTTAGTAACTTATTTTAAGTACCCGAGACAGAATTTTTCGTACTTATGTCTTTATTATAAGTATAGATAGATGAATAAACAGATAGAAGATAGATATATAGAAGATACTTCACGTGGTAAATACCATCAGTCATACAGCAGTCCATGCTGAACAATCTGAACATCAGCCTCCCTCATGAACGCCATAATTGCTCGCTGTTATTGACACAAGATTACAAATATAAAATAAAATCACAGTTTTTTTAGAGTATGTTTATGATAAAGTACGCTATCTAAGCGCAAGCATGTCTATTTTTAAGAACTTATTTAACTTGTAATGTTTGTATGTATGTATGTTTGTTTAGGACAAATCTTGAAAGCTGAATTAGAACTGCTTTCTCTTATCTTACGGAGTTGAATTTTTGCATGTTGGCTCAGTTCTGATGACAAAGCATATCTATGGTAAGCAAGACCTGAATCGACATCCAGGAACAGATCCAGATAAAGGAACTCTTCAACGGTCAGCAGCATTGTCAAGAAAATTTGTGTAAACATTCTATTAAGATTGAAGTTTTACCATGACATGGTTGCAGCACTCCGGGTTGGCTCATGACTATCATGACATGGCTACTACATTAAAGCTTTTTTTTATAATACATTATATTCTTATGCTGTAAATAAGCATACTGCCCAGTAGAAAATAAGCATGTTTTTCTAACAGCATGTTTATTCCAGGCTTAAAAACATTGATATTGCCTACCAAAATAGAAAAAAAGACGCCTAGAATCACATTCACAGAAATCAATCACGCTGGAACGAACAATAGCAGATGCAATGAATGCGCCCCACTTACCGCCCCCACAATACTAGCCCAGTCGCATTCAGGATCGTAAAATTCTTTGAAAACGGCAATTTTTTCCAACGACAGAGTAGAGCCATTCAGCTGTCCCGAAGAAGGCTATTCTAACCAGTGTTATCACGGAAAACGACCATCACAATTACTCGGCCTTTGTTGGGTCACCCCTTAAAATTTTTAGACATCCCTTCCGAAGTAATTTTCTGCGGTTGTTAAAAGAAGTGTGGTTTTAGCGGCATTTTTGTTGGAGTTTCTAAGAATTACTAGAAGCTAAAAAATTGTGAATATCTAAGTTTAATAATATGATGTTTTTTCCTAGTATTGATTTAGATATTTTAGTCATTACAATAATAATTATATCTGTCACATATTTTAGATGCAAAAGTTTGTGGATTTAATTAAGAGGATAGGGTACACACGCGGCTTTTACAGGTTTTGCCATACATTTGCGTTTTGGGAGAAAACGTTTCTACCATACTTTCCTTGTGTTTTTTCTTTGTGTACTAAATAAATAAAAAAAAACTAAACCAAATCCAATAATTCTGGTCTCTTTTTATTAATCACATAATAAATTATGTAGCTTTTTATTTTTATCAAAATTTGAAAACAATTTGAATTAATTAGTGATTTAATACCGATATTTTCTGTCAAGTTTGTGTGCTGTTTAAATGAAAAGTAATAATAAATTAAGATTATTATTATTATTTTTCATTTAACTTTATTCTGTGATTAATAAAAAGAGACTAAAATTATTGGATTTGGTTATGGTTTAATATGGTAGAAACGTTTTCTCCAATAATGCAAAGGAGATGGTCAGAAGTGGTACTTTATTCCGAGAAAATTCCAGCAGCTATGATATATACCTCATTTAAATATATATATTTTATATTTTATTGAACCTCCATTTTCATAAACAAAAGAAAAAATATTTTTCGACATATAAAGTTGAACAAAACTTTTAATATTTTCCATTCTATTGAGTTAGTGCGTTTTTCGTGCACTGGAAATAAAATATAACAGATTTCTATATTTTATATGTTTTACTATTTCAATTATTATATTATAACATGTGAATATATATAATAATAAAAAAACAACGTTCTTAGCAAAATGTCATCAAAAAAGAACCCGTGTGAAGCATGTAGAAAAAAAAACTTAAGGTCTTGTCATCTGTCATCCCTCAGCTGTCAGCTACATTGTGCCGTGTTCTGAATGTCACTGTCATCAGTAGTGTCAAATCAGAGTAGCCAGGGGTGAAGTACCTAGTGTGGCAAGTTTATTCTTTCTAACAAACGAAAAACAAAACTCAAATAAATAAAAATTGGAGGCATTTTTTTTTGTTTTCATTTGCTAGTCATTATCAGAATAATATTCCCTTTCTTCACAAATATCTAATATATTGTTAAGAATTTTAAATTATTTTAGTACCAGCTTCCATACATTTTCCGAACATCTCTTTTCACGGAAATGTAAGGCAAAACCTGTAAAAGCTGCGTTCACATTGCTGTATTAAGCAGTAGATCACACTAATGTTATTCAGGCGAAAGTTTGTATGCATGAATGCGCGTGTGTGTGTATGCTTGTGTGTGGGAGTGTATGTTTGTTACTCCTTCACGCTCAAACAGCTGAACGGATTTGGTTGAAATTTGGACTGAAGATAGCTTTTACCCTGGAGTAACACATCAATACTTTTCATCATCATCATCATCATCATAATAACAGGGTTAAATCACAGGACGCAGCTAATATATTATATTTATAAGTAGGTATATGTCAGTACACTAAATTTATAGATGGGTAATGTTTATAAGTAGGTTTACGTACTTAAGTATACTAAGTCTATAGATAGGTATTATTGTTAGGAATCTGTAACATTCACAGCTAAAATTACCGCATTTATAATTGAGATATCGATAAATAGTTTAGTTTATTTCTTGCTAATAATCATTTTTTAAGGAATTTAGAATGAAACTTAGGCATTTTATTATCTCATTAATACACCTACTCCAAAAAAGTTTTCGCAAAGCTGAGAAAGACTAGTTTTAGCAAAAATTACAGATATTGGAAGTGTTCCTATGCTGTGTGTGTGTGTGCCTATTATTACTGTCTCCAACAAAACGCATGAAGTCAAATACATTATTACTACTGAAAACATACAGCCAACATAACTATGCGGCGGCGACTGGGAACGGGGACTCTTAATGCTCTGCACCGCCGTCCGTCGACGGAGATTGAACTCCTGCTGGTGGTGGCGATGGAACTCCATCGCTATCCATTGCATCATCGCCAAACGTGCTGCCACATACAATGCTGACCGTGTCACACTCTAGACTGCCTACCATTTGCTGCGTCGAGGAAACATTAAGCACGGTTTTCCAAGCTGGAGGCAGAGTCCACCCACGGTCCCGGTTGAAATTAGGCAATCGAGAGATCTCTATCGCCTCACGCACTTTTCGAGGTACAAAGAACTTCTCTCTAGCTAGTACCGAGGCTCTGTCGAACCTTATATAATGATTCGAACCGGAAAGACACGCATGCTCCACAATGGTCGACCCAGCTGTGTCCAGATTCCTAATGCTCCTTAAGTGCTTGTGTATTTTAATGATAACGTTTTTTTTTAACGTAAGATCATATAAATTGTACAACACAAGTGTACAACCAACACTATTGTGACTAACAAAATTAAATGTTGGTGAAATTTACCGATCAAAACAACTAAGTAGCAAAGTCAACTGATTATTTAAAATTATTAGATTAGAAAACAAAGCAAAGAAAACAAGCAATCCAAAGGTCAAAACTTATAGATACTAAAACCAACGTCTGCGACTGTTCGAGTGAGAACAACCCGTTCGCGCTCGCGGAGATACCGCTCAAAACGAAGCTAAGTATTTGTCTCGGCATGGCGAGATTCGAGATTCTCGGTGATTTTTGGCCGAGAGCGAGACCAAGAATATTGGCTGTTATTTTTCTGAGAATCTCGGCCACCGAGACCGAGACCGAGATCTTGGTCTGACCTTAGGTTCCTTTTTTGTTATAGTATGGTAAACCTCCTATGGGTTTCTACTCACCTGTCATGTCAATTTGTCATTTTTTACAACTCAATTTTCACATCTCTCAACATTCATACTAGCTGCACCCCGCGATGATCATTATGACTATGATGATGAGAAGTATCCTATGTGTTATTGAAGGGCCTAAGGTATCCACATGCCAAATTACATCAATACACATACACATATACACACGTATGCACACACCCTCACATACACACGCACACAAACACATACACGCATTAACTCACAAACTAATGCATTTTTAATATTAGTGTGATATAATGCTTCGTCCACAAGTTTTCTGTTTACAATCTTGTCAGATTTACAATTTGAATATTCTCACAATTTTATGGTGACATACACGTCACAATCAAACACAAAGATGACACTATCACTACACTGATGTCATGTCACTATCTAGTCACAAACATTTTTGTAATAGATTTATTAATTGTCATAGAACCATTGATGTATAATATGTTACTATCGTCATAGAACTCTCCTATTTTAATTACCAAAAGCTCCTACCATACAAAACTAGTAAATTAAATACCAAATTTCTCCACACAGACGACCTATTAACCAAAATATATGAAGCTTGAATATGACATATTATTCAGCGTTGATATAAGTCAGGAATAGTCGAAAGCAGAGCTGCAGGCAGGTGGCTTTGGGGGTCTAATGGGATACATTGGACCCCCAAAGCCAAAAAGGTTATACAAAAAAATCAAAAAGATTTGCGAAAAATAATAATTAGTTAAAACTATGTTTTGAATACGCGAAACATACCTTCTACAAGCATAAATTAAAAATGTATGTAACCAAACCAAAAAAAACCGCACCATAATCTGTCCATTCGTTTGGGAGCTACGATCCCGACCCCTCCTATTATACGTAAGAACCAGCTCGATCACATCAGCTTTCAAACACCGCGTCAAAATCGTTCCATTCTTTTGAGAGCTATGTTTTTTTTTTAAGTTATACTTATTTTAAACATGAATTTCACTCGCGTTAGTTTTCATAATCATATAAGGATGTAATCTTTGCCCCAACCGTCGATCCTTAGTTTCGTTCCTGTCCATCAAAACTAGTTGTATCTTGGGAATTAGGACTCTAAGTGGTAATAGATTTCAGTTTACGTAGAAGGCTAGAATTAATTACTGCGGTATGATTTATAGGGAAGGCATATTCTCGCGAGTATTCAACACATGATTTAGGTAGCGTCTGGATTAGAACGTATTTATAGATAAGACGCCTGCCTACGTTTTGTTATCTATTAGCACTTAGAACTAAACAGAGACAATGGGACGGTAAATATTTACTTCCAAGATTCAAAGCTCTTAATAAAATATTTGTGACTTGTCCTGGCTTCGTACGGGTAGCGCTTACACCGAGTAATTTTTCTTACTTTAGAATTCCAATACCCTATCTTTTTAAAAAAATACGCCTGTAAGCGTAATTCAAAATATTTGGCAGCAACGATTGTGGGGTTTATGACCATAGCCAACAGCATTATTACTCACGTATATACTTAACAGACTTGCTATTATTTCGTTTCCATGGCAACATGTCATTCCGTTCTGTATTTTTGATACCTTGAATTACATTATGGCAATTTTAGTATGTATATCTAATTTATTGAACAAACATAAATTAAAAAATTATATAACCCCAGACCTCACACCGAGGGCTTGTTCATTATATCTGAGAAGCTTTTCGATCACATCAGCTTTCAAACATACAAAATCGCATCAAAATCGGTCCATTCATTTGGGAGCTACGATGCCACAGACATACACACACACAAACAGTGATACACACCCTAAACTTATAACACCCGTCTCTTTGTTCGGGGGCTAAATTGGTCCATTCGTTTGGAATCTACGATACTCACCCCCCTTTCTCATCTCCTCCCCCCCCCCCCCTTCTCATCTCCTCCCCCCCCTCTCATCTCTTCCCCCCTTTCTGATCTCTCCCCTCCCCATCCTCTATATATCTAAGAACCATCTCGATCACATCAGTTTTCAAACATTCAAAACTGCATCAAAATCAGTCCATTCGTCCGGAAGCTGCGATTCTCAACCCCCTTCCCTCCCGTTATAGCTAAGAACCGTCCTGTTTACCTCAGCTTTCAAACATAAAAACCTCAGCTCAATTGGTCCATTCATTTGGAACCTACGAGCCCTTTTTCTACCCCCTTCCCATTTTCTAACGAAATAGAATGCTTTTTTTTTTCGATAAACTGTAATCCGCATGTGGACGAAGTTGCGGGCGAAAGCTAGTTTATTATAATAACTGCAAATTATAAACCAGGCATATTCAAGTGTAGAATGGTAAGCGATGACCACATCATCGCTTTCCATCAGGAGAGATCGTTATTATAAAAAAAACAATTTCATCACAAAAAAGTGCGGTGCAGGGCGTAGCGTAGATTTTGTAAGCAGCGTGGGATACAGAATATTGTAGGCAGGCAGTGGCAATGCTTTTTGAAATGCAGTAACGTTGTTCGTTGGTATTTCTAACTAGTTTTCCCGCCCGCGACTTCGTATGCGCGGACTACTGTTTATCGCGAAAAAAATGATCCTATTTTCTTCTAAAATATTAAAAACCAATGCAAAAGTAGGTATAGCACCAATGCTATTGATGTTTTTTGACAGACTTGTTATTTCGGTTCCATGGCAACCACAGATCATTCTGTGGTGGCAACCGTTCCTTACATTGAGTAATGAACATTTTACATTTTCATGTGGATACTTACAACTTTTCGGAATAAAACTAACCCATGTTTTATTCCAGGGTAAAAGTTATCTCCGTTTTAAACTATGTCAAAATCCGTCAAACCGTTATCGCGTAAAAGCTCCCCAAACAATCAAACAAACAGATAACTTAACTTTATATATTGGTATGGATTAAAATTAATTTAAAACTATGTAAACTTATTCTTAAAAACAGCCTTCACAAAAAACTATTTATTTTCACCTGTAACGATACGGGTGACCGCAATTACTATCGAAATTACACTACTGTTTACACCAAAAAAAATACCATAGGGATCGTACAGCAATATCACAATCGTTATTAACCGAGTGGACCATAATTTACATACATTACTACCCCCAACTGTACAAGTTACCTTGTTTTCGCATACTGTAACTAGAGGTGATGGAGTCTGTTTTAGCCGGATATGTTTATCTAACCAAGTAATGGCATCTGGTAAACTACAACAGGTTCTTTTTTCGTCCATGTCACAGTGCCTAAAAACTAAAGTTTTCAAGGCGTGCGTCCTACCCGGTATTAGTTACGGAGCCGAAACGTGGACACTCACAGTGCGACTGGATCACTTCACAAATTTAAAGTCGCTCAGCGAGCTATGGAGAGAACTATGTTGAAGTTTATCTAGATGATTGCATCCTAAACGAAGTGATCCGCCAGAGAACGAAAGTAACCGACAAAGCTCAAAGAATAAGCAAGTGGAGACCAAGTTTAAGCAAACGTAATGTAGAGGGCCAAGTGGTGTGATGGTGTGACGATTCGCGAAAGACGGCTGGATGAGGAGAGCCGAAGATCGGGCTCTATCGTTCACAAGAAGAGGCCTGCAGCAGTGGACAACGGGCACGATGATACGGGCTGATGATTTTTATTTAATAAGTGAAATAGTAAATTATTTATAAAGAATCATTACTTTTTAGATAACAAAAATGAACGAATTAAAATGAGTTTTCGAGTTTACTGTGCAATCAATCTAAATATATTTTTTGAGAATGATAATTAAATAGATCATGTTGAATAAAACCTTAAGAAAAATACCGCCGGAAGTCACACTTTTCTTCAAAGAGATTATTAGCAATGTCATCATGTATCATGTTGTGTGTTGTTACAAATAAATGTTTTTTTTTCTTTTCTTTCTTTCTTTCAATGATAGTTATCCTAATGTGATTTGGTGGATACCGTACCTTAAAATGTTTTTGAGTAGTTATTTTTTAACATTCCCTTTACCTTGTAGTTTATCATCACTGTATGAAACGAAGGGAATTTGAAAATATATACGGAGATTTATTACTGTGCGATCAACTGGTATAGTAACTTTTATATATGAATATTTTTATTTGAATACAGCCTAAACGAAACCTAATCTAACAAGTCGCTAGCAGTAGGTAACGTTCCCAAAATGCTGGCTACATTGCCACGTTTAAAGGCAAGCATTTTGATCACGTTTTGGAACGGAGTCAATCCGAATGCAAACTTACGTCTTTTAGAATGCGAGGGACATAAATGTATTTTCGTTAGGCTAGTGCTGGCTTATTCTTGATAATTATTTTATTATATTATTATATTATATTACATTACACAAAGTAGGGACGCGTACTGTCGCATCGTACTCTAAGGCATTGGGTAGGCATATGTCACAAATAAATAATTGTACAAAGTTTGAGGGGTTACCCCCAAATACTATAATTACTTATTTCTTTAATGTTTTTATTTTGTGTACTTGTTTTTTGCCATAAATAAAGCTATGTCTATGTCTATGTCTATGTATATGTCTGTGTCAAATACCCTCCAACCTCCCCTTATAGCCATCCCAAGCCTCGTAAGACCAGGTTAGCACCTGAAATACCTAATATACCTGTCACTATTATCTATCTTTAATACTGGACAGGTCTCACCCTATTCCATGTCACGATCATTCATCTTCCTCGATCTCCAACTGGTCATGTATCTCTTAGCAGTCTTTTAGTGCATGACACGTATCCCATTGTTTGACAGTTAACACTTCCAGTTGTTGGTATATAAACTAACGTGAGCGTGATTCATTATATATATATAGATATGTTACGACTGTCACTCACGAGTTAGGTAGACACTGTCGTCAAGTGGTGTGAGGACCCTGCACTCTGGTACGCCAGCGACATCAGTGATGATGGTGCGGGCGCAGGTGTGCTTTAATCAGCACCTGCGACGCCAGCGCCACTGACGCGACACGCGCGGCAATCCGCAGTTCGCATCGTGCCCTCACTGCGCAAACACCTGAGGATGGACGTCGTTAACGTCCGAACACCGGTAGAATTGTTCGATGAAATAACTCGTGAGTGACAGTAGTAACATATCTATACTTCCAGTTGTTATTAAGCTTTCGTTTAGTGTAGCAGTTTGATAAATAATATGTTTACTAAAGTTAAAGGAAGCAATAATAATCAGTCTATCGCAAAATTTACTAATTTACACAATATATAATTTCCGGATAATTACCGCATCCCTATTTGATACTTTCATAATAATGTCCAGGCTGATTTATTGAAAAGATTAAATAAAAAAATTACGTTATCATTTTAATTACGAATTTGATACGTGTAATTTAGCGTTGTGTTCAAAGTTGCTAATTAGAGCTTTAATTAATTGTTTAATTAGACTGTATGACTTCGTTCACTGTTAAGACTAATAAAGTCATAATTAAAATGATTATGTAGAGGGGTAAAATGTTGATTTTAATATTGTTAGTGTTATTGCTTCGTTCAAAAGTAAGTAATCAAAGTGTTTGAAATACGTCTGAGGTCATAATTGATTGTTTCAATAGCTGTATGCAACTGGTCTAAATGAGCTTGTGTATAAATTTGCAAATCATCTGCATAGAGATGGTAGGAAGAAGAAATTTGGTGAGAAATTGAGTTTATGAAAATAGCAAAAAGTAAAGGAGATAATACGCCGCCCTGAGGAACGCCAGCAGATGTACAACACCAGGATGATAAGTTATCATCAATGCGAACACGCTGCCGGCGACCATACAGGTAACTACAAACCAATCAATAGCCGTTGGAGATACGTTAAGAGAGCGAAGAAGTCCAAGACGAATGTCGAAATCAACGTTGGTAAAAGCGTTACTGAAGTCAAGTAATGATAAAACAGTCAGTTTTCCGTTACCCATGCCATATCGGATGTCGTCAGTAATTTTAACTAATGCGGAGACAGTGACCCAGGACGGAAACCAGATTGGAAATTATTAAGGAGATAGTTTCTGTTAAGAAAGGAAGACATTTGCTGATGAACAAGGCGCTCGAGCACTTTTGATAAAAAAGAAAGAATGGAGATACGGCGAAATTCTCAGAAAGAAGAAGCATTAGACTTTTTGGGGAGAGGAGTTATTAGGGCTTCTTTCCTTCCTTCCATGTTTTATTCGAGAGTATAAGCTATCTCCATTCTTAATTTCATCAAAATCCGTCCAGCCGTTATCGCGTGAAAGCTCCCCAAACATACAAACAAACAAACAAACTGACAATGTTTCACTTTTATGTATTGGTATGGATAGATTAAATTGAAATTTTAATAAAACTTTAAAACTTTTTTGCTACAAGATCTCGTCCTAGGTTGTATTAATTCTGTTAAGTTTTGACAAAAAACAAAAATAATGCAGTCCTTTGTGATGAAATTGTGTATCAACCACAAAATCCACTCACACTTAAATACGCAGTAGCTATTTGCTATGCTCTTTGAGCACGCATGGTTGGTTGCGTGGTTGTGGAACATTTTTTGCATAACATGCATGTCATCGTCCCCCCTCTAACACATACAATACATTTTCACTAAATTAGAAAAAAAAATAGGGTGCTAACGCATAATTTACTAAAAAACACATGTGTCCAGAATTAACTACTTTACGAGAGTTAACTGACCAAGACAGACCGACTTTGTTATCATATTACGTAAAATATTGGACCGATTGCAATGGTGTTTCTTTTTTGACGACCGGTTGACCCTGATTCCAAAGTCAACCAACGGTCGCGAGTTTGAATCCATTTGTGGGATGAGATGTTTGTTTCCGAGTCATGGATGTATTTATGTATGTGTATCCATTATCTAGTGCCCAATATGGGAACTAGATAAGACAGGGTATTCTAGTTTGGGGCTAGGTAATTGGTGTGGAAATGTCTCGAATATATTATTATTATTAGTAATTGTCCTGGATATATTTATAATACCTAGCGGCACGTAAGTCTAGCGGTGAACGAAACGTGTCTAGGATCTTGGCACAGTCAAAGTTTATATAATGTGTTAAAATGTTGAATACTTTTTTTCCCGATAACTGACTGTGCCAAGATCCACGCCACGTTTCGTTCACCGCTAGACTTACGTGCCGCTAGCTATATTAGCTTTCATCCGTGACTTGGTCCCCGCAGTCTACAGTTTATCGCAAAAAAAAGCTTCTAATGTTCTTCTAGGATAAAACCAATGCAAAAGTAGGAATAGCACCAACGTTCTTTAGGTTTTTTGACAGACTTGTTATTTCGTTTCCATGGCAACTGTTTCACAGCGAGTAAACTACATTTTATAGTTTTCCCTTGGAAACTTACCATTTTCCGGGATAAAAAATATCGTATGTTTTATTTCAGGGTATAAGCTATCTATATTCCAAATTTTATCAAAATCTGTCAAGACACTATCGCGTTAGAGCTCCCCAAACAAACAAACGTTTTCACTTTTATGTATTGGTGTGGATTTTATAGTTGAGTAGCATAAGACCCTAGAATCTTAAGTCTATGCGTGTCATTAGACACTTGACCGGTTTTTATCAATCTGTATGGATTACGCGTATTTCCGGGGTAAGCATAACTTCCTTTCTTGAAGTATTGGGGGTTCGATTTTGCGAATACTGCAAGTTCAGCTTTGTACATCCACTATAAGGGGTAAAATTATTTATAAATACAGCCTTAAAGGACTCGGGACAGGCCTAAGTGTGTTTCAATTACGCTTTTCCAATTACTCAGTTCATTTTTAAACTCACACTGATAAAATTTCGATACGCAAGACACCTGAATTTTTTAGAACCATTGATTGTCACTATACACATGTTACTTTTACTGTATGATCTTAATCGAAAGTTCTACCTCCGTTATTGGATTTTGATTGAAAACTATTCGATTAAAGAGTTCCGCTTAATTTGTCGGAGCAGGGGATTCATGGGACCTCTCGTCAGGTGATACTCGTATGTTATCCATTTCGTCGAAATATAAGCACATGTAGTCTTCTCAATGTTTAATTAAGCAATGAGCAGTTTTCCATTAGGCATTGTCAGTTTAGTTCTTTCGTCGTCATGAGTTGGCGCTCACGTAACTTTTCAGTGGACTATTTCCTAACACAACGTGGTAATCGAAAGTAGGTAAAAACAGCATTTTACCGTAAAAATACACATCATACAAATAAAAATATACAAAACCAAACGAACGACAAGTTGTACGTGTTGTGAAATTTGATATTTGTTTTTTTTATTATGACACTGGCAGTGTTGACATATTCAGATTTTATTTGCCATATTATTAAAGTAGATTAATTACAGGTCCATTTTCTTTGTATTATTAGCTATAACTTATATTGTAGAATATCAAGAACGTAGAAAATACTACTAATGAAGACTATTAGTAATGATTTTGTTACAAAACTGACACACAACTTCCCATAAACAAGGGAACGAAGAATGTCATACCCTGTTACCAAAACTATCGCCAACGCCATCTAGCGAGAGATAAATAATGCTAAAATGACACTTGGAAACCGCTCATTACAATCAATTAAATTACAATATGATTACTCCGACAACCGCTGGGGAATAAAGATTCTCGTATGGCGACCACGAACAAGCATGCGAAGTGTGGGGAGACCCCCCACACGATGGACCGACGACATTGTAGCCATCGCAGGAAGTCGGTGGATGGAAGTGGCACAAGATCGCTCGTCATAGCGCTCTTTAGGGGAGGCCTATGTTTAGCAGTGGACTTCTAAAGGCTGACATGATGATGATGATGATGATGATGATGATTACTCTGGAGTCGGATGAAAACGGATATCAAAATGCCGTGGTCGCAACTCGTTTCTCCAACCTCGTCTGTGCTCCGAGTTAGCCATGACCCAAGACATCCCTTGACAGCTTGCTAGCATGACAGTTCGTTTAACAAGTTGAAAGAATCGAAAGTGTCTTGTTATTTCACGAAATCAAATGATTCCGCCCAAGCCAATGGCGAAGAAAATGTCTAATAGACAAGACTTGTCATGTCACAACGTCCATGACGCATAGCAATGAAACAAACAATAAATTAAATATGGCCGACCTCATAGTGATGTGACCCAAATAACAATTCATCAGATCGAAAGACTATTACTTTGTATCGATTTTATAAAAAAATTATAAAACCTGTGATACTTTTATGACGTCAAAGCGCATTTATGAAAATGGATGTCCAGATTTTAGTGTCCGCTGAGATTTATTTGTTTACGGCACCTTTAAAATCATATGTATAACTGTAAGTGACCTATTATTAATGATAATACTACGTCTTCTTATTATGACTCTATGTCTCTCTGAATTTTAATTTGACAGCTGTCATATAAAATGAAGTCTCGATGAGATCTATCACTTCTGTAAAAAAATACTAGTCTAGGATCAATAGGATCCAAGATAAAGCCCTTTTAAGTTTGACAGCTGTCATATGAAATTAAGGTCTCAATGAAATCTATCACTTCTGTAAAGAAACTACTAGTCTAGGATCAATAGATTTCGAGTTATAGTCATATTTAATTTGAGAGCTATCATCCAAAACAAAGATATCGATGATATCTATCACTTATGTATAGAAACTACTAGTCTAGGATCAATAGGGTCCAAGATAAAGCCCTTTTAAGTTTGGCAGCTGTCATTTGAAATTAAGGTCTCAATGAAATCTATCACTTCTGTAAAGAAACTACTAGTCTAGGATCAATAGATTTCGAGTTATAGTCATATTTAATTTGAGAGCTATCATCCAAAACAAAGATATCGATGATATCTATCACTTATGTATAGAAACTACTAGTCTAGGATCAATAGGGTCCGAGATAAAGCCCTTTTAAGTTTGACAGCTGTCAATTGATATGAAGATCTCAATGAGATCTGTCTCTTATGTACAGAAACTACTAGTCTAGGATCAATAGTTTCCGATATAAAGTCGTAAAACACAAGTTTAATTTGATGTCCTTGTCATTACATAATTTATATACTAAAATGGTTCAGAGACGTACTAATCTACTTATGACTCTAACACAAGGCTTACACTCGACAATTCTGTTTAAATCGATAACAGATTAATCTTCAAACAATCATCATCATCATCATCATGTCAGCCTTTAGAAGTCCACTGCTGATTATAGGCCTCCTCCAAAGAGCGCCATGACGAGCGATATCAAACAATATCGATTTATTTTCAGAGTATCAAATTGTCACAACTCTATTTTCAAAAATGAATCAAAAATGAAACAAATATATGGCTTATAAACCTTATAGCCACTCTAGTTACTCTATAGCCCAAGCTAGTATCAATACGAGTATGTGTTCTGTGCCCAAGCGCCAGCTTGACATTTCAATACCGTAAACATAAAAATTGCGATTGGTTCTTGATCTTTGTAACAGGTGGCGTTGCTCACACTACGACATAATGTATTACTTACTAGCTGCGCTCGCGGCTTTGCCTGCGTCGACATTTTTCTGCGGAAAAATTATCCTAGTGTTATTCCAGTACAAAAAGTACCTACCTTTTATCTAATATAGGTAATATTAGTGAGAACACTTCACTTCGTACAAAATTGCATAATATCGCCATTTTTATTGTAATAGCAAGAATTTTTAACTAGGTTATAACATGTCTGAGTTTAAATATATGGTACAATCATACGGTGTTAATTAAAGGAAAAATCGCGGTTTCCGTCACACGACGCAAGTGGGTCGAGGATTTTTAATTAATTTCTTAACGCTTGGAAAGTTAACGTTTAAATTAATTCACTGCAAAATTTCTTAATTTGTGGTGTTAGTCAATTAATATTTAACGCAGTTAAATTAATTTTAATGACTCTCGTAACTTTTTTAACGGCTGTGTTACATTATTAAATCTTAATAAAACAGAACACCACTACACCTTAAACACACACCTTGTCCACCCTTACTCACTCACTCACTCACACACTCACTCACGCGCACACACACACACACACACTAAAGAAACAAACAGGGCTCTTACTACACGAAACAGTTGGAAAACCCACACGCTATTCCTACCTTTATCTAGTGTCATGATTTTTAATTTTATGTTTAAATTGAAGGGTTTTTGCAGTAGTTTTCGAATTCAATTTAACTAATATTGACTAATTTCAATTTGACTTCAGGAATATTTAAAAAGTATGACTACCGGAACGTCAGATGAAGGTGGCGCCACCTGGCAATCGTTTGGCTTACCATGATTGTACCGGAAACATAGTCTCACGACGATGGCGCCATTTTTTCTGGCAGGGGAAAAGATTGTGAGGAGGTAGTTTATTCAATTCTTGTTGAGCATCGGAACGGAGAAGTCAACTGTAAAGTAGAATATAAGTGATCATTGCAAATACATGTGTATTATGTCTGAAGAAGTTATTTACTACAAATGTAAATTAGAATATAAGCGACCAGTGGAAAATACAAGCATTTTATACCTGATGGACGAATTTCATTAGTCGATTCAGGTCATGTTTACAATAAAAATGCATTGTCATCGGAACTGAACCAACATGTAAAAATTCAATACCGTAGTATAAGAGAAAATAGTGCTAATTCAGCTTGCAAGATTTGACCTAAACAAAAATACATACAATGCAAGTTAAATGAAAGCTTTTGAAATCATTAGTATTATAATTAGAAACTGGATATTTACCATGTATTTTAATTATCTTGTTTTCTCGAAATTTCAGCTTTAATGCAGGTGCCATGATCACGAGCAAACTAATATCATTGCGAATGTGTAGTTTTAAGCGCAGATATATCAATCTACCCCGTTTCTCACACATTTTTTATTTCATACACTAGTACGACTGTTATCAGTCACTCAAAACTGAAAATAATAATAACCGGTTTCTACTGTTAATACTAATTTAAGTGACTAAGTGAAAACTTAAAATCTTCATTTTAAAATCGGTCCGTTGTGGCCCCTTAAACTCTTATTATGTAAAATTGTATATTTTTGTGTAAGGTGCAGTCTCTTTCATTTGAGAAATATTTTGGAGCATATGATTAAAGCATATGACTTTGGAGCATAGTACATAAATGATTTATTTAATAGAAATACAAAAACTGCTCAAGTGGAAGGAACTGAATCTAGCGGCACAAAATATCCTAGTGTAGGATTGAGGAACCACCACTGATTAAATTGAAACGAGTTTCAGGATACTAAGTTCCCGGCCCACTAAGAATTTCAATAGCACCAGAACTTTAGAAACAGAAATTAAATCTTGAGCGGCAGTGCTTTTCTAAATTGCGTTGCAGGAGTTTTCTATACCTGTGACATAAAGTTATACGTACAGAAAAATATCTACAGCTTTACAAAATCTAATCTTCAAACATAATTCCTTTCCTAGTCCACCATAGCTTGTTCCCTGACTAACACGTTCACCAGTCATTCAATAGCTCGGGCAGCCTTTTAATCCTGCGTGTCAGCACAATGAAACGCTCGATCATCAGCCCGACGCCGACGCACTGAGGACCTACTGTGAAATTGGACCTACGTTTATTCTCATTTTTTTATGTTCAGTCAATTTCACAAACTGTGTGTTTCTGTTTGGGCTTCCGTTGTATTTGGCTATCCACACGACCATCATGCATGTTGTCCAGCGAAAAGCTTTCACTTTCTCACCATCTCGCTGAACGAAATAAAATTAGTCATATCTCCAAAATTATGTCGATTTTGGGTTTCTGGAAAGCTTTTTCATTTGTCAAAGGCTTGTTAACTTGCAATGAGTTAATTGCACAGATTTAACCAATCATGGTAGTGTTGTCCGCTGTTTAGTATTGATACGTTACTGAAGAGTATTGACTATCTAATGAGCTATAATATATACCTAGAATTACCTAGGAAACACTATATTTTAATACTTCATAAACCCTTATGTTTCAGAAATTAGCGGTTACACTTTTACCAAGTCAAAATAGTTCTTATGAAATGTAAAAAAAAAGAGACAGCGATAGAGTTACACAGACACAAAAAGAAAAGGTTTAATTAAAGTGAACGAACTCTTCAAATGTGACCATGTCAATAAAATAATCTCTTCTTAACGATCGATTAGCAAAATTTTAAAATAAATTACGTTTTAGAAACCCAAAGAGAATTAATAGACTGTCAAATGTGACAGACAATTAGCTGATTCTAGATGTGATACGCGTTTCCGAAACTGGGCGAGGAATTACGATGACAAAGTTATGAGGCCAAATTGCACTGGATAGTCTGTGAATCCAATGGAATGGATTTTAACGGGACTCGAAAAAGCTCCTGTAACGCACTGGCAATATCCCTGGTGTTATAGATACCATCCTTCACTTTTCATCAATAAACTTATGCTGCAAATATCCATTGGCGACGGTTCATCAGGTCAGTGACATGCTTGTTCACGTCATTTATGAGATACAATCAAACATATATTATAAAGACGAAATTTTGTATGTGTGTATGTTTGTTACTCTTTCACGCTTAATAGGCTGAAAGGATTTGGCTGAAAATTGGTACTAGAATAGCTTATATCTTGGATTACAACATATGCTACTTTTGATCCCGTTTTTCTCTTTGATTTCAAAGTGACAGGTGTTAAAGTGGCAGGTGTCAAAGTAAAAGGTATAAAAATGACAGGTCTCAAAGTGAAAGGTGTATGTTTGTTAGAGCGCTGTTTTATCATCATCATTATTATTATCATCATTACACGCGGCCGCAAGCGCAGCTAGTACATATATAAATTTTCATAATTTCCCTTTCAGTGTAGAGCTTTCCATCCCAAAGGGTCACGTCAGACCCTGATTACTTCCCGTACATGCCCTCTAATCGATCGAGGCGAGCGCACGTTATAATTGTGAGGCCAAACGGCCGGCAGCCCCGTCTGGCTGAGACAGAATCAAATTGGGTGCTGATTATGTTAGAACCAGCAAAATGGTTTCTTTATGTAACAAGACATAATAGTACTTGCTAAAAAACCCGACTGCAACCAAAGGAAGCAAAAAATTTAGTGAGAATGGTTGCTAACCAACTTTAAATCGTTATGCATCCCAAATGGTCATTCGAAATGAAAAACGATAACAGAAACTTAGTCATGATTTTCAAATACCTATTCAATGATAATATGAATTTTTCAATTTCATTTCAATATGCGTTTTCGTCTGGTTGTCCCATAATGAATTTTGATTACTGTTATTACTTAAGTAACACTCGCTTAAAACAAGTGTATTGATGTCAAATAATCAAAATTGGTTCACGCGTTTATTCCATATAGTGCCACAAAGAAACAAAAATACATACATATGCTATAATAACACATCACCCTCCACGTAGTTGGGTAAAAACAAACCCTTTTTGCACTGGTTTGAAGAATTTAAAAAATCTAGTGAACACAAAAAAAAGCACCGAAATAGACTATTTAATTAAAGTTTTTTAGGTTGGTAACAGTTTCAACAATTAGTTTTAATAAGGTATCAACCCTAATAATAATGTACTATTGTGGTTCAACCAGACAGCGCAAGATTGATTCAGTGTGAACCACAGTCTTATACATGTTTATCCATACCAATATATAAAAGTGAAACGTTGTCTGTTTGTTTGTATGTTTGTTTGGCGAGCTGTCACGAGATAACGGCTGGACGGATTTTGATGAAATTTGGAATGGGGATAGCTTATACCCGGAACAAAACATGGAATACTTTTTATCCCAGAAAGTTGTAAGTTTCTACGGGAAAACTGGGAAATTTTTACTCGCTGTATGGAACGGTTTCCATGGATACGAAATAACAACCACAGAATGGTCTGTGGTTGCCATGGAAACGAAATAACAAGTCTGTCAATAAAAATCAAGAGCGTTGGTGCTATACCTACTTTTGTATTGGTTTTTAATATCCTAAAAGAACGTAGGATGCTTTTTTCGCGATAATGTAGTCCGCGCGGACGAAGACGCGGGAAAGAAAGCTAGTAATTTTATAAAATTCATCGTATGACTTAACTTGCTAAAAGCACTTTCTCAAAATAATCATTTTTTGTAAAGTAATGAGAAATTAAACAAGCAACGTTTAATATGGAACTTATCAGATGTAGATACACATATAAACACATACAGAAACCCTAGAGTAGGGTGTGAAAGATGTATCGATATAACTATCGATAATATCTTAATTATTATTGGGACCCCACACAACTCGGTGCCATATTAACTGTTTATCAATGGCATTGATAAAATTCATACTCACTCGTATTGTGGCCACGTATTTTAAGTTGTTTTGGGATATTATTCACATATCGATTATGAATTAGCCTGTTATTTTCATGCTAAATTTATATAAACTCAGTCTCTATATTTGGATTTCTTAAAATTAAGGAGATGATTAAATCTGGGAATTTAGCTTAGATAATACTCTGCATGATTAGATTAGAAAAATTGGCAATGCTAAAACGAACGTCTCAGAGTGACAAACAGCGCAGTGCTGCCCAAGACATTGCAATAAGTTAACATAGACAAAGCTGTGACTTATTTAAGATACAAGTTTCTGAAATATAGATACAAGATACAAAATACCAACCCAAATGACCAAAATGACCCAATGGACCCAAAATGGTGGAATGAAGAAGTTAGAAAAGTTTTATGTACCAAAAGGGATCTTTTTAAATTATGGCAAAAAACACAACTAGAAAAAGACCGCATCGAATACAAGAAGGCCAAACAACTAGCGAAACGCGAAATAGCCCAATGTAGAGCACAATCCAACGAATGTTTATATAGTGTAGTATATAGTAGAATGGAAAATGCCATGAACGACTCAGAAATCATTAAATCGCAAAACAGTGCCATAAGTCAATGCTGGACATTAAAGTCAATATATACATCCCTGACGAAAACGGCTACTAAGATCTAATGAAAGCATAAACCAATGATGGTGGCAATACTATGCAGAGCTTCTTAACGAGGATTTCCCAAGCCAGCAAAAACATAGTATAAAATGATAATGAGATCTTATCGAAGAAAAACGAGTGATAAAATGTTTGAGGAACTGGTTTTACTTAAATCTCAATGAAAACCTTAAAATATAATATTTTATCACATTTGCGTGATCAAATCGATCTATTCATAATTCATGTAAAAAACTTAAAATCAATAAAATAGTGTTTTCTTTCAAAAAGTATCTTATTTTTAAAAGTAATAAGTATATATTACATATTTTGTATCTAGAATTTCAGATAACATTTCAAAAGAATATTAAATAAATATATATTCGGGACATTTCCACACCAATTATCTAGCCCCAAACTAGGATACCCTGTGCTATGGGCACTAGATAACGGATAAACATACATAGATAAGAATATTACATCCATGACTCGGAAACAAACATTTCTGCTCATCACACAAATGATTGCACCTTGCAGGATTCGAACCCGCGACCGTTCGATTTCGTACCTAGGATCTCTAGCCACGAGACCAACCGGCCGGTCAATCAATTGTATCAGGTATCTGAAATACTTATTCTTCAAATTGCACTATGGATAGTGTGCACAAAAGCTGCACAATCTGATTGCCCCATCACCTTTTCATCACCGTACGACTACATGATCAGCAAAACGCCACCCTTTTATGGTTGAAATACCGCACAAGAACGAAGCGTTACGTTTCTTCATTTATTATAAGAGATGTAAAGGCGTGGAATGGCCTGCCCTCGTCAGTGTTTCCGGTAAAATATAACCCAGGTGTGTTCAAGTCAAGAGTGAATAGGTATCTACTAGGCAAGCGTGCTACACCTTGGATCACATCATCGCTTTCCAATAAGTGAGATCGTGGTCAAGCAATTGCCTAGAAAGTAATCTATATACCTATAATAAAACTGTAACGGGTCCAATTCTATACATTGAAGATATTTTGAAATTTTCTTTTGGAGGATACTCTATATTCGATACTGAAGCCAAAACTGTATTTTTTTTTCATTTTTGTCTGTCTGTCTGTCTGTCTGTCTGTATCTTGTCTAGGCATCACGCTGAAACTACTGAAATGAAAGTTGGTATGATTTGAGTTCATACTACGAGGTAGGACATAGGATACTTTTAATCCCGAAAAACTAAAGGGTTCCCGCAGGATAGGCGTTGAAAGTTATTTAAAAGAACACGTATCACGCTGAAACTACTGGACGGATTTTGTTGCAACTTGGCTCAGTCATAGTTCATATAATAGGTAAAAATTGAGAATAATTTTTATCCCGAAAAAAATAAAGAGTTCCTGCGGGATAATGTCCCAAATTATGTACATTGAAGATATTGTGTTGTTTTTTTGGGAGGCTATATTCAATACTAAAGCCTAAACTGTATTTTTGTAATATTTGTCTGTCCGTCTGTCTGTCTGTACCTTGGCAGCGCATCACGCCGAAAATACTCAATGAATTCAAATGAAATTTGGTATGGTTTGAGTTCATACTTTGAGGTAGGACATAGGATACTTTACACCCCGAAAAATTAATAGGGGATAGGGATAGGGGTTGAAACTTATAACTTAAGAACACGTACTACACTGAAACTAATGGACGGGTTTTGATGCAACTTGGCACCGTGGTACTTATATGATAGGTTAAAATTGAGGACATGTTTTGTCCCGAAAAATTGAAGGGCTTCTGGGGGATATGGGTCCAAAGTTATGTTAATATTTAAGTAATAAATAATATTTTTTGGATGGTTCTCTATATTCGGTACTGAAGCCAAAACTGTTTTATTTTTTATTATTGCCTGTCTATCTGTCTGTTTGTCCGTATCTTGACCGCGCATCGCACATAAATTATTAAAAAGAACACGTATCACGTATTTACTTATTATAAAGCAATAGGTACGAAAAAGGCCGTAAAAGAAGATAAATAAAAAAATGCTCTTGGGTGCTTAAAAAGGGTATTGACCACGTTTTTTTGTTATCGTTTTGCTTTGTCTCTTTGTCTGTATATATGTTTGTTCACGCATCGAGTAAAAACTATTGGACCTATTGCAATGCGGTTTTCATTGTCAGATAGCTTAGGGTATGATTTAAAAACTGGTGTAACTAATTACACCAGTTTACTCGGCTTCTAACTCACCAGATTGATATACTAATATCTCAATCTGGTGAGTTAGAAGCCGAGCAATTGATAAAAGTATTTTTGACGCCTTAAGAAATTTTGATCAAATGTTGGTATATTGGTCTTGAAATTGCACATTATGGTACTTTGAACCTAAAGAAAAGACCACGCGTGCGAAGCCGCGAGTACAGCTAGTAAAAAATAAAAATAGTATCTTGTATTTTGTATTCCAGATACTTTGTATAGAGTACCTTGTATATCTCTGAAAGTATATAATTATGTGTCAGACCAGGGAAAATAACAGAATTAAATTGATCCTTTTGTCTCTTTGATGTATTGACAGATTCTGCAATCCAATTGGCATGCCTAACCTAACCTAACCAAAACCAATTCGGCTTTTGGATTGACCGCACCTTGGAACTACTATACCATCGACAGATTTTTCTTGAGTTTTTTCCCATCCCTAATAACTGATCGCAATTGTCAATGAACCTATTAAGTATGCCCTAGTAGAGTATGCCTGATTAAATCCCCAAGAGATACAACGCTGTTATTAAAATTATTACAAAGAGAATGCACTAGTACCATTAAATTTACATTGGTAAAGTTTCGTAGTGAAACTTGTGTTTCGGGGCTTACATTTGGAATAAACATTTATAAATTGCTTTTTTGAATAATTTATATATATACGGTATATAAAAGGAACGTTTTAAGTTTGCTTCTTTTCAGTCGTCTCAATATCATTAATCAGTATATATCTGCTACATTCGCTTAAAGAAAAAGTGCTTTTGATGGTATTAGCTCCATAGATCTAGCTAAAGTGGTGAAAAAATGGCACGCTTTAATATCACGCAGACAAAAACTGGACTTGATACAACTACAGGCAAACACCCACACAACTACATTCCCACCGTGTCGTGCTTAATGTGCATGAACAACAAAGGCATACGCAGAGTAACGCGAATAAGAGGCACTGCTAGTATGTGCTACGCAAACTACACTCAATTGAGATAAAGGTTTGTTAGTTTGTCTTGTGAGGTAGTGCTGACCTCTGGTATCAGAGTTTGTCAGGCCACTCGAGGGCCTCTGACATGGCTTCAGGACTGCTATTAATCAATAAGGTGAAAATCCAATTGTAATTGTTCTTGTGTTGCACATAACTTATGCAGTCCACGGACGAGTTGCTGGTACATAATCTGCCCACTTTTTATTAGATCTATGTATAGCACAGATTACCTTAATGTTATTGTGGGAGACCTCTTCAGCAAGTAAACATTACTGTGTCTAAGTTTGCAAGGATATGTTTGCAGCAAAATTACTGGGCGTAAGAGACTTAAAAACCCAAAGCATTGGTTGGTTTAAAAAAACAATGTTTCAAGCTGACGAGAGCTTTGAGAGTGCCCTTCAAGATTTTAATGGACAGGCTTGACGCTTATCATCAGACAAATGATCTGATGGTCCCGACAATCAGTTCTATAAACGAAGCAGGGTCAATCACCTTCACACAAAACCCGACCGCAAACAAAACGAAAAAGAGGCAAAAATGTAAGTGAGAATGGTTGCTAACCAAATTTAAATCGCTATCCTAATTGATCGTTCGAAATGAAAAATGATATGAGAAAATTTCAAATACCTATTCAGTGATATCCCATTTAACATAGTTTGTCGAGTTTTTTTCATTTTCGCAATATGCCATCTGTTTGTCGCCATATTGAACTTTGATTACATGTCGATTCAGGTAAGTATCATCAAAATCGGTCCACGAATCTGGTCTATCTAGTGCCACAAAAGAACTAACAAACTTACAAACATAAATACATAGGCTGATAAATACATTACCTGGCTACCTTGCGCAGTTCTTTGAATTTCATTACATGGTCTTGTGTAACGCTGCTCTGCTCTCGTCACTTCATTGGTCTTTATGACTCAAGCATATGATAATGTACTAATGCCCAGTTATTTCAGTCCCAAGAATTTCTTTACTTTTACCCATAAGTGAAGGGCATTCTCAGTTTGACTTTTTTTTGTGTATTTATTCATTTGTCGAAGATTTCATAGATCTAGATTATTGCTTCTTGTTGGACCTCCAGTGTGGTCCCAAATAAATTGCATCAAAATTGATTCAGCTGTTTTTATTATAAATATATGATTCAAAGAATTATACTCTTTCAAAGATATACCAATGAAAATAGTGTATTTCCGATGAAATACACGAGAACGTAACATAAAATATTTGAAATGCAATTGAAAACTAACATAGGGGAACAAAATAAAACAAAAAAGAATTTCTGATTTTGTCACCGGAATAGTACGGTACAATCTATAATACGGTTATCTATACTTCTAATAAAGCAATAGGAACGAAAAAGTCTGTACAAAGAAAATAATTTAAAAAAATATGGTGGTACCTTAAAATAGGCTACTGAACAAGAATATATCATTTTTTAAATCATGTATGTTTGTTTTTTTTTTTATCTGTATGTTTCTACACGCATCCCGTAAAAACTATTAGGCTGATTACGATACGGGTTTCACTGTTGGATAGTTTAGGGTTTGACTTAAAAACTGGGTACTTGGTATCTCAATCCGATGATTAGATGCCGAGTAATCCATAAAAACTATTTTACGGCCGAAGGAATTTCGATCAAATGTTGGTATAAGTTGTAATGGTAGGTTAGGTCCGGGTACACACACACACACACACACACACACACACACACACATAAGTAGGTACTTTTAACCTAGAGAAATGGCCAAGTGTGCGAAGCCGTGGATACAGCTAGCCGATAAATAAAAGGGTTAAAAGTGAGGCGACAAAGTGGTAGTGACTTTAAAAATGATTACAATAATTTAAACATAACAATAATATTTGTACTATTTGGTCAGTTTGTGGCGAACTTTAATTGCGTATCGACACTGACTTTCACTCCCTGGGGATTAATGAGATCCCTGACCTCTGGCTTGCCTTTACTGTCTGGGCGTGGAGACGCAAGAGAGAAATTAAGCTACAAGCCTGGAAGTAGCTTAGTGTAACTGCAGCACACCTCTTGACTTCTTTCCATGCAAACTTTGACCCAAGGAAACGTTCCCAGAGATGTTAGCATTTGTGTTTGGTCAACTGAGTAAAACAGACCTGAGTTTTAGCAAATATTCGATCGATATACTGTGCTCGAATCTCGACTCTTGTAACACAATACATTATTGTTACATTGATAAAACGATCGCTTGACGTGCGAGTCTAACATCTCTTTTATTAACTTTTAATCATAACACTGAAGGCCCAATACGCGCGGTACCAGTGTTAATCGAGCGCATATATTACAATTTTATAGTTAATTATGTAAATGACCATGTAGCAACTTAACCTAAACATACTTAAGGTATCCAAAATAATCAGCATCATCGCAGTCGCAAAATCGCTCGTTTTTTACAGAAGTGTTGCTTTCAGTTTTGCGTGCGGAGGATTTAATTGCCAATTTATCCAAAAATGGTTTGATATTTGATTAAGAAAGCGAAATACGGTTTATTAAAGTCAGATTTAATGAAAACGGTGTGAATCGGCTATAAATAGCGGATATTGTCCGTCAAAAGCTCTGTATGGTTGAAACGGATTTGTTAGATTGGTACCAGTGCAATAAAGTGAGTAACCATTGTATGTCATACCATACCGTACCATACCGTAATATTATGCTTTTTTAGTCGTTAACATTTTAACATATTCCCTAGTGCAATGTTTCACATGTGGGGCATTTGGGGCGTTTACAATAAGTGTGCAACACGAATGGGGCATGGTTCCATACAACTTTCAAACTTTCTAAAATATAGCATTAGTGAATTGTGTCATTTTAAAAGCCTCTTTTTTAACTTGCAATGTTTGTATGTCTGTTTGTTTAGGTCAAATCTTGCAAGTTGAGTTAGAAGCACTTCCACCTTAGCGTCGCCCCTATTGGTGTTTTTTTATAGGCGAGGTATCAATCGTTTCGTATTTAGGTAAAGAATGTCATAGGCTATTTTTTTGACACGGCTACGTCAAGGCAAAGTAAGGGTTATGTGTTCAAACTAAAAACTTAGTGCAATATTGACAAGCTAGGTGTCAATTGATTTGTTTTTATTTATAGTGTCACAGGCAACTTATTTATTTTACCCGACCACGACAAAGCAAAGGAAGGGTTAGGTGTACAAACTAAAACTTGTTCCGATTTTGACAAGAGAGGTATCAATCGATTTGTCTTCATCGCAAGAGTGTCATATGCTTATTTTTACCCAACCGTAGTCGAATTTTAGTTTTTGAACTTGTCTTTTTTTGTAAAATTATTATGTGTATATATATTATTTTACACTATTTTACAAGTAAAGCTATCGGTCCATGTCAGAGAGAGGCCAGCACTACTTCATACAACATACAAAACAATCTAACCATAATATTAATTTTATTATTATGTGCCCGCGGCTTTTCCCGCGAAGTCAATTCATTTAAAAGTATCCTGTACGTCTTATTCCAGGACCAAAAGTACCTTTAATGTACCTTATACTACATTTCTTCAAAATTTGTTCAGCTGTCAAATACCTACTTTATTATCGATTGATCGGCATCTAATCATTGGATTAAGATAAAGAAGTACCCCAGTTTTACTGCTATCCAACATTGAAAACCGCATTGCAATCGATCCAATAGTTTCTACGTGATACGCGAACAAACAAACAGACAGACACGAATTTAAAAAAAAATATATTCTTGTTCAGCAGCCTATTTTATAAAGCCCATATTTTTTATCATTATTGTACAGTTTTTTTATACTTTCTGCTTTATTATAAGTATAGATAGATGTGTCACATAGCTCAATGATGGAGCATTTTTTTTATTAAACAAGTCTAATCTATTTTAAATATTAGGATGGACGGAAACATTTTGAGCGGCGGGGCGTAATAATGTGGGTGAGGAATCACAACGGATTTTCTATTTATATTATTTTATTAGGATATATATATATATATATATATATATATATATCCTAATAATTATTATATACGTAGCTTCTAGTAAAAACGAAAAAGTGATCGATTTTCCTTTCCAACAGTTTTATTTCTATCTTGTTGGCATTTTACTAACTGGTGTTCTTCTATGAACTGTGGCTGCGGTCAAATGAGTTTTAATTTAATTGAATTGGTTAGAGGGCAGAACGATTCGTGAATCGAGGATGTACCTACATTACATGTAGAAGGATTGTAATTTCTCTTATTTGGTTCTCTTTAGTATTTTCGATCCTATTCATACTATAATACTAAAAATGGAGCGTTTGTTGGAATGTTTGGTAACACTCAGCGCTGAAATGGCTAAAAGGATTTTAATTAAATTTTGTGGGTATTTACATAGATACTTTTTGTACTGGAATAACACATAGGATACTTTGTATCCCGCACAATTGAACGAGTCCTGTGGGACGTAAACTTATCCATATTTTATGATCATTGTCCCTGCAGGCAAAAGTGACTATTATGTTAACGCGTTTTTATTCTCAAATTTATTCCTTACCGATTATTTAAATTTAAAAGTTATTAAATTTTGAACCCTGTTTGTTTGTCACCAAATGACTTGAAGATTAATTGTTCAACTAACTTAGTATTAGCTTAATTTACTTTGTTAGCATAAATTTATAGTGTTTACTCTATCAGTTAACTTAAGATTACGTCTAGTTTATTTAGGTAACAGAAGATAAATACAATCCTACATCCAAACAGTGCTTAATTGACATTAGTTGTACTAATTTGATGTCGACGTGCTTTTGTGTTTTTAACCGACTTCAAAAAAGGAGGCTTTTCTCAATTCGACCAGTATGTTTTTTATGTTTGTACCTCAGAACTCCGTGATTTGTGAACCGATTTTGAAAATTATATTTCTTATTCCAGGACCAAAAGTACCTTTAATGTACCTTATACTACATTTCTTCAAAATTTGTTCAGCTGTCAAATACCTACTTTATTATCGATTGATCGGCATCTAATCATTGGATTAAGATAAAGAAGTACCCTAGTTTTACCTAAGCTATCTAACATTGAAAACCGCATCGCCATCGATCCAATAGTTTCTACGTGATACGCGAACAAACAAACAGACAGACACGAATTTTAAAAATGTTATATTCTTGTTCAGTAGCCTATTTTATAAAGGCCATATTTTTTATCATCGTTGTACAGTTTTTTTAATACTTTCTGCTTTATTATAGGTATAGATAGATGTGTCACATAGCTCAATGATGGAGCATTTTTTTATTAAACAAGTCTAATCTATTTTAAATATTAGGATGGACGGAATTATTTTGAGCGGCGCGGCGTAATAATGTGGGTGAGGAATCACAATGGATTTTCTATTTTACGACAAAATCAATCTACATAATTCTGTAAGCATTTAGACTCCTTCTACAATCGATTCTCTAATAGCCTCATTTCAAATATAGGCTATTCTTAAAATCACGCAAGAAGTACTTTTTTTGTTAATACATAAAGTATACGATATAGGGTTATGTATGGAATAGCATCACAGGTAATACAGGCTTACTGTGAAAACCAGTTAACTTCATCGATAGTCATTCACTAATTTTAAACTTAGTATTAGGTAGTACTTGCCTCTGGTGTCAGACTTTGTTAGGCCACCCGAAGGCCTCTGATATGGCTTAACGATTGCTATTAATCAATAATAGCCAGAACCGATAGCTAAACCTGTTGATAATGCATACTTATGGGCAGATAATGAAGTCAGGAAAGAGGGACGTACACTTTGGAATTCCCCACCAATAAGTAATAGTTTACCGTAATTTTGTTCAGATATCCCAAAAAGCTTGCTTTTAAAAGTACTAGCTAAAAGTACCGCCTGCAACTTCGTCCGTGCGGACTACAGTTTATCGCGAAAAAAAGCATCCTGTGTACTTCTAGGATATTAAAAACCAATGTAAAAATAGTTTTTGGGTGTCGAACTCACATCAAACCTGAACTTGGGGTCTTATATTGAATCCAAAGCTAAGGTAGCTGCAAAAAATCTTAGTATTTTGTTTAAGGTTAGGCGATACATCACACCGGAACAGCTTTTGAATATTTTCAAGCACAGTTCCAATCTTGTATGGAGTACTGCTGCCACCTCTGGGACGGTTCTGTACTACCTAATACGTAAAACAAAAAAAAACAGACATTCAGTATTTATATGTATACATATTTTCAACTTGACAGTTCAAGATAAGGTTGTTCATTTGCAAAATTTGAACTTCACATCATCTACATCCTAAAATACTAAAACCATTTTTATGTGTAATATATATACTACGTAAAATACGGCGGGTTAGATAAAACATAGATAATAATATAAAGATCCGTTGAAACGCAACAGTTTTCATGTAACAAGCACTGCTTTCGGCCAATTGCATTCTCCAAAGAAATCTGCACAACATCGGACAGTAAAACCGGAATAACAAATTTAAAAATGCAAATCACGCCGAAACTGTGGTTTGAAAGAAACAGAGATGCCACTATGATTGTGTTAGCAGTATCTTGTGTCCCGAATTCTTGTTTATAATTTACCACATTTTTATTCAGGCACTTTTTTGTTTGTCTGTTCCGAGTGGAATCTCGCAGCTCAAACGTCGAGTACTTCCCGTACTCTCCGGCTGTAACTCTCAGGGTAGCTCACAACTCAATGACAATGCAATAAAAAATAAGTTAATTTAAAAAACAAATATAAAATACTTTTATGCAGTGGCTATGACATGATGAAACTTAGAATATATCACAATTAAATGCGTATACAACTTTTCGTGTCTATGCTGTTAACCTATGGGAGTTCCCTAATCAGGAGCCAACCTGGAGAGCAGCAATCATGGCATGGTAAAACTTCAAACCGGCTAGTACAACCGGTACGTACACAAAATTTCGTGTCTGTGCTGTTTAACATTGAGGAGTTTCCTAGTCAGGAGCCAACCTGGAGTACTGCAGCCATGTCATGGTAAAACTTCAAACCGGCTTTCATAACAGAAAGTGTACACAAAGTTTTGTGTCTGTGCTGTTGACCGTTGAAGAGTTCCTTTATCTGGAGCTGACCCTCGATGCCGATTCAGGTCATCCTTACCAAAAAATTGAATTATCATCGGAATTGAACCAACATACCAAAAATTCAACTCCGTAGGATAAGAGGAAGTGGTTCTAAATCAGCTACAAGATTTGACCTAAACAAACATACATACATTCATACAAACATTGCAAGTTAAATAAACGCTTTTAAAATACGTGGTTTTTAGATTCGTTTTTTAATCTACATTTGTTTAGAAGTTGTGACAACTGTATTATAGGTAGCACATTGCTATTTACCTTTTCTGCTCACATCATATTATTCGCTTCCTTTTTCGTACATTTACATGTGATAATTTGATGGATATCTCGAAAACACTTCACTAACGCAAACTTACATTCGCCATAACTGTCAGTAAGGTTTGCGCTCAGCCATGTTACTGTTCTCAAAAATACTGAGCCCAGTAAAGATTGCTGTTCTACGAAGCACTATCACGAAATTTGAAATTCGATAGCAATCGCCAACCGGACGTGACGGGAGCACGTCCGGTGCCCGTCCGGCGTCCGTCCGGCGACCGCTCGGCAGGACGCCGGAACGGAACAAAACGGTCCAGTTGTGATTTTCGACGGCAATTATTGTAATTAGATTGTGTTGAGGAATTAATTTAAAATTGCCTCCGGTGATTTGATGATGGGAAAGGAATTGCCATGGGGATTGGGAAGAAAATTACTGTTCGGAAGATATTTTGAAGAAAGACATCAAAATTCGTTATTTAAATATATTTTTAACCTACTTAAAAAACAAGTAAAATAAAAAAGAAAAGGTTTTACGGGTTGTTTTTAATGAACGTCACTTTTTCGTCTTGTAATTTTTAAGTTTTTAGTTATTTGTATTATTTTCTTTTTCTCTTTTAACACTTTTAAGTTTTTTTTTTGTTGCTTTGTCACCGGTTTGTGAGATACTCTGAAAGATTCAGCCGGATAGCTAATCGGGAAGTAATCGAAATTAGAATTGCAAGATTCCAGCACAGCCAAAGTACATAGATAAATCGATACATCGATACGGGTACATACATAAGTGAGGTTAAATAAAAGCTTTTAAAAAGAAGGAAATCTTCAGTGCACAATTTTTAGGGTACCGTTGTTTCACGAGGAAACTTTATAGTTTCGCCACGTCCGTCCATCCACCTGTCCATCCATCTGTCGGTATATTACAGATCACAGCCATTTTATGACTCCTTATTAGCACTACAAGATTTTTATTTGGCACATGTATAGATATTTATTACCGCTACATAGACACATAAAAATATATTAGTAACTTTGTGTTGAGTGGCATACTAGTAAATTGAAGATAAAAATTAAAATTATACCCCATCAATTTAAAGTTTTAATAGGATTTCATTGACAGTTTTTTATGTGAAACATCTAATGGCGCGGTACGTGAGTAAGGCTGAATATCGCCACGGCGTGACGACGCGCCGTTCATGGTTCATCGGCTCTTTTCGCCTCAGCTTGGCCATATTATATTGTTTTACATCTGCCAGGCGTCCCGCGACGTTACAAAACGCCAAGACATCGATGTAAGAGATTGACGCTGATAACGTTCTTAGTAAAATTTGCATCCCAACGTTGAACGTTGATTTTAAATATTAAATCAGTTCATACTGACGACAAAATCAATTCATTTTCTCTGAACGATTTTGTAACAAGAAAGCACACGTCGTCACACAATATTAGAATATGTCATTACCAAGAATTGATTACAAGAGAGATGAGATTTTTGCGTTACTAAAACATCTGCTTTTCAATTACAATTTCTAAGAACGATTGAACGAGTTTTCTTTCGATTCACTTTAGTATTTTTTTGAGTTTTGCTTAATTGTGAATTTCAGATCTTGGAAAAGACATATAAATATACAAATTTGATTGAGTGCGTCCAATACTGCGCTCTGAATGGTTCGTGTGTTTGGCAGCTGTGCCGATGACATTCTAATGACATATATTTGGTTTACCTGTGGTCGTAAATACTCGAAAACGTTTGACAAAAATCTCCAAAGTTCATGTTTGTTTTGTAAAGTTTCTGCAAAATATTTTTGCGAGAGATATTTTTTATTATGCGAGGTAAATTTGGCAAGTATGGACATGTCTACATCATTTACCTCTGTAGATTTAACTAATACAACATCAACCGCCAAGTGATAAGTAGGAGTTTATAAAGAAGTATTGTTTATAAACCGACTATTGAATTTTAGTTTCATGCCTCTTCTTTTATCGATATACGGTGTAATAATAACTTTTTTGGCACCTCGGCAGCTTTCAACAAGTAGCTAGCTACTTTACAAATGCGCTCCTTCAAGTGAACTTACCGTGTTGTTCGGCACTCAAGTGTCGTTTGTGAATTCACAAACGTTACTATGAGGTTTCACAGTTCTCGGGTGTTAGCACCAGAGGCCAGCACTACCTCACATGATAAGCAATCATTTTAAAACTTGAAATTAATTGAACGAGACATTCAGAAATTCATGACTAAATTTACTGTTTTGTATTTTTATCAGCAATTTGCAGTCTAATGATAGCTTCTTCTAGCGTACCTACCTATGCTTCTAGTCACAATGCGGCTCCAGCAACGGGTCAACGTTTTCCTAATTCGACACTTTGGTTCGATCGCTACTTTCTCTTTTTCGTAATTTTCTTGAATTCGGGACATTTTTTATTGGACACTTTCCTATTTTAATATTTTCAGTCATATACAGTACCATTCTTAATCTTTTTGGTGCTGTTAAGCTCTGAATATTTTATATCCTCTTCGGTTTCTCTTAGATAATTATTACCAGTAGCTAGAAGTCGCTCCATTTCGCCTGAAGGCTTCTACCAAATGGATATTATCTCGTTTATTAGAATATTCGAACAAACGACCCTTCATAGAAATAAACCTTCGCAATTTTGACCATTCGATTAAACGTACCTTTAGCAATTTTGACCATTTGCAGAAAAGACCCTTCGAGGATGTAAACATTCGATGAATAGACTTCGATGAATAGACATTCGCAAAAACGACATTCGAAATTACGTACGTATCCCGTATATTATGGGTTATGTATATTACCCGAACGGGACGAATTTGAAGCATGTAGAAAAGTATAAATATCTGGAAAGCACCGTAGCAGCCAAAGGTGATCTTGATTTCGAAATTAACAGCAGAATCGGTGCCGCCTCTGCAACTTTTATAAAACTGCGAGTCAAGGTGTTCCGCTAACACAATATCAAGCTTGAGACGAAAATCAATTTGTACATGGTGATTGTCTTACCCAACATCCTTTACGCGGCACAGACGTGGTGCCTGTACTGCTACCACATACGTATGCTTGACAGATTACACCTGAAATGTTTTCGCGTTTTTTGAACATCAAATGGTCCCGACCGTGTCAGGAACACAGATATTCTCAGGCATGCAAAGTTGAAGCCTACCTTATGCGAAAGCAGCTGCGATGGTGTGGGCACGTATCTCGAATGTTCGAAGAAAGGGTGGCCAAGTGCATGTTTTACTCACAACTTGAAGAAAGCAAGCGTACAAGCGGAGGCCAGTTTCTGAGATATAAAGATGTATTGAAGAGGCATATGATGGGGTGTGGTATATGTGGGAATCGCAAGCTGCCAGTCACTCTGAATGGAGACAAAAAGTTAAAATAAAAGTTTATGACTTTGAAAATAAACGAAGACACGATCTTGATCTACATCAGGAACATCTAAAAAATAAAACGCCATCGAACATTTTCTACAATTTGCAAATGGAGTCCTCACATGTGGCACCTGTCTTCGGACTCTTACGGTTAAAATTGGTTACATTAGTCATGTGAGGATGCACCCGTAACTCAAAACTCGATATGGTTGAAATCGGCATGGAAGGCATCATCATCAAATTATAGATAGACAAATCTACCCCACATATTAGAGATATGTAGCTAGATCAGCTGCCCCGGTGGTTATGAGTTTACATAGCCCATTGTCAGTTCAGCTTAGGAATCCTGTTGCCAAAAAATAAATTGATTTAATTTTATATGTGTGTAGGTTAAGAAATACAAGTATCATATTGTAAAGAAATATATTAAGAACTATTAGTCACAACTATTAAAAAAACATGAATAAAAAAATTGTATTATAATAGTATTATTATATTAGCAAACTTTCTGTATATAAGGCAAATAACTTATATTTTATCCAGATCAAAAAGGTTGTAATCAAAACATTTAAAACTTCTTTTAAATGTCAGAAAATATTACGAAAAACCTTCTACATACATTACATTTCTCAAAGTCTTTGTAGCTAGTCTTAAGTCTAAGTCCATACATTATTCAGAGGTTTCCGTTCTGCGGTCACTGTACGTACAAAGTCTGAGCGCGTGCGAGTGTTAGCAAATGAGAGATGTTTTGGGAAGGCTACCTGAAAGTACGTTATGTACTAGCGGTTTACGATGTTTTACCTTAAGAATGCTAAAGAGTGTAGCGAAATTTCGGATTTTACAACTTAAAGTTCCCGAAACTTATAAAAAACAAACTTTTTACTTAAACAGCTGTATTGATTTGGAACCTTTTAGCTTATTTTATTCAACATTTAATAATGAGCTATGCTAAATCCAGGTTTGCAGTGTTTAGTTATTTCAAAACAAAAAATCAAATAAAGCTAGAGGTGATTAAAATTTTATAAAACTTGACCTGACTTGTACTTCATTTATCAATGAAATACGAGCTATTATTACTAAGGATAACAAATTTTGCAAAGCTTCTTGCTAAAATTACCTAATATACTGGCGCACAATTTAATGACAGGCACGTAGTTATAGTACCCCAAACACCTTTATAAAATGCTGCAGGCCCAAAGATTTTAAATCACGCTTACTCGCGGTGCAGACCACTACGTGCGGCCACAGTACACATATTCGAAAATACGTGTACTTACTATGGTACCCGTTTCGCAATCAGCGTGTACGCTTACTAAAATGTCTTTGTCAACATTATTATGTCAACTGTCACTATGACAGCATGGATAAACTCTAAGGTTTCCTAGTTAGACTATCCCCAAATGTAAGATGATACACTTTGTATCTTTACCCTTCACTATCAAGTGAATGACCTATTCATCTTATCACATAGTCTGATAAAAAAGCTTTTTATCTTTGTCAGTTCCTTTTTGACTTCCTTACTTAGTTATAGCAACCCCAGTGGTATTCCTGTTATATAAATCTAATTAGGAATTCCGAGGAATCCTCAGAGGAATTCCCGAAACTTCAGAACTAAAAGAAAACTAAGTTTGTGGTGACAGGAGTTATCGAGATAATGATGTTAGTAAGTCAATAAGCCCAACACACTTTGTGTTACAAAAAAGATTAAAATTATTTGCAAGGGTTCAGTATGAAAAGGTGTCAAAATAATATCATATGTCCATGTTATTAATATTGATATTCAGACAGGATATTTGTTTTGTTTACGATAGATCTACGTTTGACCGTAGCTAGCATGATTGTAAGTAACGGTATGACCAAAGATGGATAACGCAGATCTATGGAGTTGACATGTCACCGTCAGATTGTAAAAACCGATAGATTGCGGATCCTCGTTATATTATAAGCTAACGAAATATGGTCAACGGAAATGCTATTCGCTAGTTGATGACCAATCAGTGCGCAGTTTCACAATTTTACAGATACTGTCGCCTGTGATATTGTAAACCTTTTCTTGAGTGGTCCGTCTAGGTTTGTCACCATAGAGCTACAAATTAAATAGAAACTCCCGAAACGGAATCAGAGCAGCCCGACACCCACGTGATCAAACTTTGACCTACCCTCGGGTGCAATTCCAAAACGTGGAGCCAGAAGCTCGCAAGAAGGAGGAGGGACGACGATGCGAGAATTCTGGCGCAAAGCCCGTTTACTAATTCACGATCAATTTTAGTCCTTGAGGTCATACCGGTGTGAATGATCTTGAGATCATTTCCAATAGACTGACTGTTTAATTTGTATCTCTGGTGATAAACATGAGTCTGACCAATCAAGGGCAGGGTCACAATTTCACGGTGGCGATAGAATCTCTGAAATCGAATAAATTGTAATACTGTGCTCTGATTGGTGGGTAATATCTGATCGTGCATGTTCGCTCACAATTTTTCGTCTGTTTGTAATAAAACTATTTAAAATCCGTCAGATTGAAAGCTTTCGGTTCTAAAAATAAAACGGTGACTGATACATCGTATAAATTTGTCGCAGCGTTGTCGCCCCAGCTGATTTACCAAGCAGCCAAAACGTCAGAATTTGCACTCCGGTTGACTCAACTGTCAATTTCAATGCACACGTTCCTTGAGAGTGACAGTGATATTCGGGCAAGATTGCGCGGGGGCACTGGTCCATCCATCTATCCATCTACTTAGCCCGCACCCACCCACTGCTACCCAGCACAGGAGGCCTATACCCATAGGCCTCCTCTCATTCACGCCATTTGTTCAAGTCTGTGCAAGTCTCATCCAGCTTATTCCTGCGTGCCCAACAATGTCGTCTGACCATCGGGCTGGTGGTCTGCCCCGTAAACGCTGTGCTTCTGTAGGCCACCACTCCGTTATCGCCTTGGTCCACCTTTGATCATCCCGTCTTGCCAAGTGTCCTGCCCATCTCCATTTAAGCTTTGCTATCCGTATAGCTACAACTGCGACTTTAGCATGAAGTCAAATTTCGACGTTCGGTATACGGTCTAGCTAGCATATGCTTAGCATGGCACATACTACATATTACACATACTGGTCCATAGTACACATAAATTTTAAGGATATTATGTGTACTTTGACTGGACTTTGGAACGCACCGGCGGTGAAGCGCCAGCTCTGACTATCATCCTAGAATTTGAATAATGAATATCCGAAGCATCTTTTATTATTATAAGTTTGCAACAAACTAAAAATCAGTGTACTGAACAATAACCAAGTGTCATTTGAATTCATCATAAACTTCTGATTATCATGGCGGGCGATGATAATGACGATACTGAAAATGAAAACTTGGCCTTACGTGTCGACAAAATTATTCATGCTACACTTGAAGGTATCCATGTTACAGTTATCAGAGAATAATAATGTTGCCAAGGAGAATTGGAAATTCCTTAGCAATACGCAATATAAACGAAGAACCAAATCGCTTCGGACGATTTGGTTGGAAGTCCACTAATGGATGGTACTTAGCTATCAAGTAAAGTTGTGAAGTCCACCAAGGTCAACACTTTGAGAGCGTGGAGCACGGCCTTTGTATGTTTATTTAAACAAAATAATAATTACTAACCTAGCAGGAAAAATATATATAGGAATCGGAGTTGATGAAATTAGAAAGGAGCTATTTTCGCTATTCAGCTCGTCTTAAGTTTACTTCTTTGGCAAGCTATGAGCTAATTGAACTAAGATGTGTTACGTCACAGTTATTATTATTAGAGTACGTTAGAAGTGTTCACAAAGGTTTGTCGCTCGGAGTGAAACAAAAGTATGGAAAGGATCCAATTGCTATGTTAAACTTAATTGAAAGCAACGAGATATTATAATAAGTAGGCAACCGGAATTCTTATACTGCACCCTGCACCAAACTTTGCTCAGTATGCCCTTAGCTTTACTACAGGTAAAAATGGGCATAATGACCCAAAAAATTACTGCAGATATTTCTTCGATAACCTAACGAGCGAACCGGAAACAGTGGTAGCGGCCATGTTTGCGTTTTGCGGCATCGCCTTCCAACTTCCGGTCGCCATCTTTACTGGTAGCACAGGAGGGAAGTTTAGTAAGCAAAGACATAGTAATTTCATTGGAACAGTATGAGATTATGCATAATTACAATGCTTGTACTGCATAAATTAGATTAATTAAGATAAGATAGATAGTAATTATTATAATTTATTTACATAAATTAGGCTGCATGCGTTCTTTTTACCCGAGCACGGCGAAGAAAATGAAGGATTGAATTTAACAGTATATGTATGTATGTGGGTATGTGGATGTTCCACCATAGCATGGCCCATATTGGTCTGATTTTGTCAAGCAAGGTATCAATCGATTTGTCTTCAGGTAT
Organism: Alsophila aescularia; assembly: GCA_946251855.1. Lineage (NCBI taxonomy): Eukaryota > Metazoa > Arthropoda > Insecta > Lepidoptera > Geometridae > Alsophila > Alsophila aescularia. The sequence goes on from OX276384.1 coordinate 35,820,106, forward strand.
AGTGTCACAGGCAGGCGTTTTTTACACGATAACGGTGAAGCCATTTAATGGTTATGTGTTCAAACCAAAAACTCAGTCTAATTTTAACAAGTGAGGTATCAATAGATTCGTCTTCATCTCAAGCTAGTCATATGCTTTTTTTTACTGTCGGGTTTTAGATTTTGAACTTATGTATTCTTCTTTCTTTTGTATTCTTTCGGAAATAGAAGATCCAAATTTCGTATCATAGGCAAAACTATATATTGCAAGTAGGGGTTATGGAACTAGAGTACGTTCATATAGAACGTAAAAAGCAGACGTGATTTCCTTAATAAGTTCCTTCATAATCCATACCAATATATAAAAGTGAAACGTTGTTTGTTTGTTTATTTGTTTGTTAGGAGAGCTTTCACGCTATAACGGCTGAACGGATTTTGATGAAATTTGGAATGGAGATAGCTTATACCCTGGAATAAAACAAAGAATATTTATTATGCCGGAAATTTGAAGTTTCCACGGGAAAACTGGAAATCTGGAAAAATGTTGATTATTCGCTGTAAGAAACGGTTGCCATGAAAACGAAATAACATGTATGTCAAAAAACTTCAAGAGCCTTGGTGCAATACCTACTTTTGCATTGGTTTTTAATATCCTAGAAGAACATACCTAGACTGCTTTTTTCGCGATAAACAGTCCGCGCAAAAGCTAGTGGGCGGGAAAGCTAGTTATATATATATATATATATATATATATAGCGTGAACCGTCAGTAGCTAGCTTCCCATAACGAGTGACGTATCTGACAAATATAGTTTGCCTAGAAAGTGTCCAATTACACTTGTATTGACTTTCAGATTTTGATTATCAGCTTACAACAGCGCTGAAAGAGTTTTCAAGGCTTTCGGAGATGAATAGATAGCGATCATTCTCATTAGATCCAGTTCTAAGATCCATACTGGATCTATTGAGATATTTTTTCTCATTAGATCCCATTCTTAAATTATGTATCTATCGATAACTTTTTTTCTCAATAGATCCATTAATAATTCCACGATGGATCTATTAAGACTTTTTCTTCTTGTAAGATCCCATTTTGAAAGTATGGATCTACTGAGACCTTTCTTTCGCATTAGATCCATTGGTCGGATGTATGATTTGACAGACTGGGTGCCAGTTTTTTTTAAGAACGCCCTTACTCCTTATGGCGTTTATACTGATGAAGGACATAAAGAGAGTTTGCTTAGCAAGGAGCACATTGTTCTCGAAGTTTCACGCAAGTGGCACTTAGCCAACTTTTGACTTAGGTTTTTGCTTTGGATAATAATTTTCTGGGCGGAAAGTTTTCGTAAGCAGAATCTGGGATAGGTTTAGGGTGAGTTCAGCTGGGCTCTTTCATCGATATAAAAGGTATACTTGACCTTAATATAGAAAAAGCTTTTTCATATGTTTGATTTTCTTAAGCTCTCAAAAGTACTTGTTTCGATTTATCCTGCAACAAAAAAGAACCAATGCAGCCAATTTTTACCCGACTGAGGAGGGTTATGTGTAAGTTACCAGAACCTATCGAGTAAGGTACTCGTATCTATCAAAATACAGGTCTGTAAAAGACCATTTCAAAAATACATATTTCTCATAACTAATCAGTAGCAATTGTCTTTTAAGCTTTTTACAAAACTTTAAAGTTTTGATCATTCAAGTTAATGTAAATGTTATAGTCTAATGTTGCAATTTCAACTAATAAAGTAAAGTAAAATATGTTAGTAAAAAAGAAACATTAAATTTATATAAATTCTAGCTGTGCCCTGCAGTTTCACCCGCGTCCTTAAGGAACCACACATTTTTCCGGGATAATAAGTAGCCTATGTGTTAATCCAGGTTATAAACTACCTCCGCTAATTTCATCTAGCTAATTTCAGCCAAATCCGTTCAGCCGTTTAAGCGTGAAGAAGTAACAAACGTACACTCACACCACCCTTACCCCTTATATATACATATAAACTGTCGTGTCTACAATATTAGTGTGATTATTTTTGCGGGCGGTCAGCTCGTATTCAATAATTTTGTTCGCAGTCGGGTTTTTGTATTTTTATAATAATTTTACTTGTTAGTTTGTTCGTTTGTCGTATGAGGAAGAGCTGGCCTCTGTATCAGAGTTTGTCAGAGCTTTAGACGTAGCTTAACGACTGCACTTAATCTATAGTTTCTTTTTAGTAAATCCATTTAAATGTATTTTTTGGTTCAAGGAATTATTTATGTTTCCAACTACCAAGTGCGCAATCTTTATAGTACTTATTATATAATTTGCAAGAAATGTGCTAGTAATACATTACTCAAATATATACATACACACCGGAAGATGGACAGCAACGTCCTCCGAGCACATATTTGTAAAACTGCGGTCACCAATCCGCCTGCCAAGCGTGGTGACAATGGCAAACCCCCCCTCAATATGATAGACACACCACAAAGACGGCCCCCAGTCCCCGGTGGCTTCGTTATTCCTGGTACTGGTAGCAGCCATGGTAACGTCGGAGAAAGGGGTGCTAAGAATCCCCAGCAGAGACCCAGCTACCAACCCCCACGATCTATAGACCTGGCAACTTATAACGCACGCACCTTGAGGACCGAGGAGAAGTTGATAGAGCTGGAAGAAGTAGTAAGTACGTTGCGTTGGGGTATTATAGGGTTATCAGAATTCCGAAAAGGGGGAGAGGATACGATGACCCTCAATTCCGGCAACTTACTCTATTACCGGGAGGGCGACCAGCAGTCCCAAGACGGTATCAGGTTTCTCGTCCACAAGTCCGTCGTCAATAACATTGTGACGATCGAAAGCGTTTCGAGCAGGGTAGTATAACGTATACTCAGAATTACCGAAAGGTATTCATTGAAGGTCATACAGGTGTATGCCCCATACTTGAAACGCCCGGACGATGAAGTGGAGGCAATGTATGATGACATTTCTAATGCCATACATGCACCGAAAACATACTTTACAGTGGTGATAGGGTACTTCAACGTAAGGCTCGGCATGAAGAATGACGATGAGAGTGGAGCAGTTTGGATTTGGACAGCGAAACAAAAGGGGTCAGCGATTGGTCGAATTATATAAGAATTATAGGCCCATTTTGCCACGTATATAAGCTATTTTCGAGAGTAGTTACAAACCTGCTCGCTCGTAGGTTTGACGACTTTCAGCCTCCCAAACAAGCTGGATTCCGGAAACGCTTTAGCACCGGAGACCACATCCTTACACTCCGGCAGATTATACAGAAGACCAAAGAGTATAATCGGCCATATGTTTAGCGTTTGTGGATTACGAAAAAGCTTTTGATTCAGTCGAGACCTGGGCAGTGCTACAGTAATTACAGCGGTGCCAGATTGATAGATAGATAGATAGATAGATAACTCTTTATTGTACACCACATAGAACAAAAAATACAAAAATAACTAAAACATTTATACAAAATAAATGGGACAATGGGCGGTCTTATCGCTAAAAAGCGATCTCTTCCAGACAACCTTTGGATGGAAAGGAATTAATTAATTAATTGATTACCGGTACATCGAAGTGTTGAAGTGTTTGTACAGCAAGGCCACCATGACAGTCCGTCTTAAGGATCAGAGCACGAATTCTATCCAGTTGCAAAAAGGGGTGAGACAGGGATACGTTATTTCTCCGAAACTGTTCACCTCTGCACTGGAAGATATATTCAAGCTTCTGAACTGGAATGGATATGGTGTTAACATCAATGGTGAATACATCACTCACATTCGATTTGCTGATGATATAGTCATCATGGCAGAAACCCTGGAAGACCTAAGCACATTGCTTAGTGACCTCAATATTGTTCCCCAACAGGTGGGTCTTAAAATGAACATGGGCAAGACGAACATCATGTCAAATTCACATGTCCATGCACCCATGCCGGTTTATGTTGGGAAAGATATTATCAAAGCTGTTGATCACTTTGTCTACTTAAGTCAGACGATCCAACTGGTTAGATCAAACTTTGACAAAGAGGTCAACCGACGAATCCAACTCGGATGGGCAGCGTTCGGGAAATTATAAATATAAATAAATATATTAGGGACTAATCCACACCAATTACCTAGCCCCAAACTATGATACCCTGTAATATGGGCACTAGATAACGGATAAAAATACATAAATACAAATATCACATCCATGACTCGGAAACAAACATTTCTGCTCATCACACAAATGATTGCACCTTGCAGGATTTGAACCCGAAACCGTTGGGTCGCAAAATGTCATCTTTGAAAACAAAAAACATTTGTGTTAAGTGTAAGAGGGATTTACCGAGACGAGAATTTTCATGTTGTTCGGATTGTCACCATAAATACCACATTGATTGTGCTAATGTATCATTGACACGATTTAGAATTATGGAGAGACGCGATAAATGGATGTGCACTAATTGCATTACAAAGCCCAAAATAAGTATTGTGCCGACAAAACCCAAACTTATACCAACGGTTTCTACACCGTCAAAGCAAATATATCCTGCGCCGTCAAAATTCACGCCCATACCAACGGTTGCTACACCTTCAGATGATATTCAAGAACCTCAGAATGAGAACGTCACTGTGAAAAAGGGGGTTCAGCTTTATAGATGCAAATTGATCAGCGATTTACCTGCTGAAGATTCACATTCTACTCTAGTGGACATGAGCTCCATTAGCTTACCTGAAAATTGCTCAAACACTAGCGAGACGGAGGAGAATAAAAAGTAAATTGAAGAATTAAAACTAAAACTTATTATAGCTACTGAAGAAATAGATAGATTAAATATGGAAAATACGAATTTAAAAAAAGTAATAAAAAGCCGTGACAACACAATAAAAAATTTAAAATCTATAGGGTCTAGCGAAAGCAGTACGAGAAAATCGTCTATCCCAAACAAGCAAAAACTAGCTTCTTGTCAGTTTGAGAATAAAACGGCGCCCGTATCACCAATGAATGATACACTAAAAATGACAACCAGGGTACCTGAGACTATAACAGCCACGGCAATCTGTGAAGCCCCGGTACAACCATTTCAGGAAGACACTGATGATTTAAATACATAAATAAAGTCGGAAACTGAAATAAAAAAGAAGACCATTTTCATCGTGGGAGATCAACAGGCTTCAGAACTTTCTGAACTCATTATCAATGAGCGAAAGTCAAGGATGTGGAACGATGTGTATGAGGTGACAGCTGTCGTTAAACCGGGTGCCCGATGCTCAGAAGCATTAAGCTATTGCAAAGATCTTAACGTCACTCTTAATGAAAACGATAGAGTTGTATTAATTATTGGTTCGAATGACAAAAATCCGTTTAAATTATTGAACGATCTCAGCATTGCCTTAAATCTACTAAAAAACAAGAAGGTATATGTTTTAAGCGTCAGAAAAACCCGTTTCTTACAGGAGAGTACGTTGAATAACCACATTGCAGCTCTTGTTGGGACTTATAAAAATTGTAAATTTGTTAAAATAAATGCAGATACAAATCATAACAAATCATTTTTATTAGCTGTGAGTAGAGCTATTAATTTAAAAGTAGACTGCGAAGATATAAATAATGACTTAAAAGATCAAGCGCGAAACAAAATTAATGCAAACACTAAGAACAACCCTGGTGGGGTAAAGGGTACAATTCCTTTTTATTTTGATTCGAAATCAAAGCACGAAAGTTCAACTAAAGAAGCAGGGCCCGGAACAGGCCCAGGGGCAGGGTCTTCAAACTTTCATTGTCCTAAGCCTCAAAGAAACAATAGGAATCAGTTTTTTCGTGAATAATTCAAGCCATAATTTTACATTACTACACCAGAACATTGCTGGAGCTATTAATAAAGCAGAATATATAGAAGTAGCTTTAGAAGAGTTATCACGAAAAGAAAATTTTGATGTAAATGTAATATGTCTGAGTGAAACATTTATAAAGAAAGGTAATGAATCCCTACTAAAAATACATAAGTTCAATTTAGCTTCTTCTTATTCTCGGAGCGGTAAAAGAGGAGGTACTTGTATATTAATTAAAAATGAACTTCAATACAAAGAAATTACATATATTAAGTCTTTAGCGACAAATTTGGTGTTTGAAGCTTGCGGAATAGAAATACTAGCACATAATCTGATAATAATTTGTATTTATAGGGTTCCTAAATATGAGGTGGAGATTTTTCTGAAACGACTGGAAGATTTATTGAAATATTTGACGTATAAATATAAAAACAAAAAAGTAATTCTGTGCGGAGATTGGAATATTGATTTACTCAAAATAAATAACACCAGTAAAGAGCTATTAACTGTACTTAAAAATTATAATTATGATTTTCTAATCAAGGTTCCAACGAGAAAGCTTGCGTGTATTAGGTTATAACTTATTGATATGTTTAATCTGTCTAGTAACAACCATTTTTACAACAATAGAATAACAATGTAAGAGTTGACGATGTTCAATTGCAGTACTGGACAAGACATTACAACTTGGTACTTACATTTAACGTATTTCACAATGAAATGAATATTCTCAGGTTATAACTTATTGATATGTGTAATCTATCTAGTACCAGACATTTTTATAACAATGTAAGAGCTGACGATATTCAGTTGCGGTACTGGACGAGATAATACAACTTGGTAGTTACGTTTTACGTATTTAACAATGTAATGAATATTCTCACTGAATCACCTCACCACTGACGATATTATAATGTATTTATAAAATATTGCACTTCAAGACAAAAGTGACTACCGATTGAGTCTTTTTGTAAATAATTATGTAATTTCTTAGATCTGTGGCGAGTTTATAATCTGTGATAATAACAAATTGTTTATGAAGAAAAAACTGATCTGGAATCTGTTCCACAACTTATTAAGTAATAGTTTACAATTGATAATTATAGATTTATATAATGGTGTTTAAAATGCTTAGTACAATTATCCTTTAATTTTAAGTACAATTACTGAGTCATTGTATTATAACTCTGAAACATCTATATCTATATCTGTATTTATATTTCCGTTCAAATTAGAATGATTTAAAATCATGTAAACTTACGATATTGATAGAAATGCTTAAAACTAAGTTCTTACCCGATTAATATTAATGTATTATTACTTAATCAGCTCTGTACATTTAAACCTATAATTGTAGTAAAAATACAACTTCTCCCGCTAAAAATTGTAATTTATGAGAATCATATAAGAATACTGTTCTGACTTTCAATATTTGTTAACATTCTGAAAAATATGTATATAAACGTCTTAATTATTTAAATGATTAACAATGTGTAAACAATACCGAGTTAACAATTATTAAATAGTTTCAATGTAATAAAATATGTACATTTCCGTCACTTCGGCACCATCTGCAGACTCATTCCTGCTGATGCAAAGACTACGTGAGTTTGGCGGGTAGAATCGCTATAAAAAGCAGCCTCTGGGCTGAGCAGCGCTCTGTTCGTTTTACTGTCGTCGTTGCATCAACAAGACACCAAAAGTTAAGTACAATTAATATTACCTACACTGTTATTCTGCTACTCTGTTTCTTTGTCCCATATTTACTGTGTATAACTGTGTATTTTGCAAATAGATATTGTCGGTTCTATGGTTTTTTCCATATTGGTTATTATAACCAATGTGACTATGTTAGAAATGATTAGGATCACTTTGTTCATGGTAAATGCTTTTATTTTGTGCCTGGTGTAACTATGGTGATTGTAAAACGATAATAAAGTGTCATTATGACCTAGTATCACATAGAGGTTGTTAGGTATCATGATAATTGTAAAACTGATGATGAAAGAATATATTCGCCCCGTAGTTTCTTGCCAGTTCTTCTATGGTGGTGTATTCCGAATCTGGTGGTAGAATCAATAAAAAATATAACAATTCTATTTCCTTGTTTCTATGAATAATCCTTAGATTATGCCTTTTTTAGTACAATTAGGTAGGTACTAAACTGCTCAGTAATTTTCAAGCTTTTATTAAATATTCCTTAGGTTATTTATTCTGTAGCTGTAGCTATTAGGTACTATAGATACCAGCTATAGGATAAAGCAACTTGCTTTTATTATTAGGTGCAGATAAGTTTTATTTCCTATTCGACAAACCTGACCAACCGAAGGCTAACATTACAAAACTTAGGTTTTGATAATCTTAACAGTACGTATATTATTTATACATATGTACATAAATCTCACACGTGCATTGATCAAATTGCAACCAATATTTAAAAAAACGTACTTTCAGGTATCCATTATTTGGCATTATCGGATCATGAAACTGCACAAAGAGTTACCATTGAATTAAAAACGAAAATGGCTTGTCCCGAGTACCTAGAGGATAAAAGAGACTTCTCCAGTGAAAATATCAACAAGTTTTGTGAATGTATTACTTCCATTAAATTTACTGAAGTATATGAACAAATAACACTTAACGAAGCATTTGATGCATTTCACAATATGCTTTTAATGTTTTTTGGTCTTTGTTTTCCGGTAATCAGAATGAAAATAAAACGTAAAAATATCTATAAATGTAAATGGATTTCAAAAGGAATAAAAAAATCATGCATACAAAAAAGATTACACTATTTAAAATATATCCATCATAAAGATAACAAAAAATCTAACGTCCAAACGTACAAATCATATAGTAAATTACTTCAAAAATGTATAAAGAAATCACAACAAATACAGAACACTAAATATATAAATCATAATAAAAACAAAGGAAAAGCCGTTTGGAACGTCATACGCAATAACATAGAAAATGATAACGTACAATCTAATGGAATTGAGGCAATTCAAATTGATAATATGACGTTTAATGATTCAAATAAAATATGCAATATGTTTAATAATTATTTTATCAATGTATCAACAAATCAAACAATAACTTAACGTCACAATCTAGAAATTTATACAATTCTTCAAAAAATAATCCAATTCATTCAATATTTTTAAATCCAACTGATGAATCAGAAATATTAAATATAATTAAATCACTAAATAATACTAATTGGGTTGGTTATGATAATATTAATAGTAAAATTATAAAAATGTGTGCCCCTCACTTGTGTCAACATCTTTGTCATATTATCAATTTGTCATTTGCTGAAGGTTCATTTCACAAAAAAGGTGAAAAAGACAACATGAACAATTACAGACCGGTAACTCTCATCCCAGTGTTGTCTAAAATTTTTGAAAAGGCCATGCTTTCAAGACTGAATGAATTCATGACAAAAAATAAGATACTCAGTCCTGATCAATTCGGTTTTACGAAAAACAGTTCCACCACTTTGGCGTGCTTTAATTTAATTAAGTCAATAACAGACGGTCTTAACAATAAACTAAAGGTAGCAGCCATATTCCTAGATATGACAAAAGCATTTGATTTAGTTAATCATAATACAGCGATAAATAAACTTAATTTTTATGGAATTAGAGGAAACGCTCAAAATTGGCTCAAAAGTTATTTGGAAAACCGAACACAATGTACAGAAGTTTATAAAATTATGAATGGGCACAAATAAGTTTATAGGTCGAAGATTCAAACAAACAAAACCGGTGTTCCTCAAGGGAGTATACTGGGACCTTTCATTTTCCTAACTTATATAAATGATATTCCCAACGTGACAAAACATCAGTGTATTTTATATGCCGATGATACTACAGTAGTCGTTAAATCGAGAAGTAATGAACAACTTAAAGTGGATATTAATAATACATTAAATGACATAACAATGTGGTTAAATCAAAATAATTTGAAAATCAATCTAAGTAAAAGTAATGTTATCCAGTTCCAAACTTATCAATCTAAACCAGATAAGCTAAACATCAACTACCAAAATACACAGTTAATGGAAGTGGACACATGTAAATTTTTAGGCATAACAATTGACAAGAACTGCAATTGGAAGTGCCACGTAGAAAATGTCAGTGACAGACTCGATCGCTTTGTCTACGCTATAAGACAACTGCGACTCTCAGTTTCCAAAGATGCTGCCTTGTGTGCGTACCATGGCTACGTGTCTTCGATTTTGTCATACGGACTACTTTTGTGGGGCAACTCTGTTGACATTAATAGGGCGTTCGTTGTACAAAAAAAATGCGTTCGGGCAATTTGTGGTGCCTGGTCTACCGACAGTTGTCGACCACTTTTTAAACAGTTTCAAATTCTCCCATTACCCTGTATGTATATTAGGGAAGTCTGCGTGTTTGTAAAAGAACACCCCAACATGTTCGACGAACACTCAAATATGGTACAAAGAAGCACTAGAAATTGTAATAGACTTTATTTTCCAAATTGTCGATTAGACATATTTAAGAAAAACTCTTTTTTGATGGCTATCAAAATTTATAATAAATTGCCAAAAGATTTAAAATCCATGTGCATACATAAATTCAAACAAAAACTAAAAGTCTGGTTATTGGACAAATGTTTCTATAGTGTAAAGGATTATTTACATACTAAATTATGATTAATAATGAAAAATCCCTATGTATTTAAATTTGACATATTATTAAAGTTTATATAATTTTTATGTTCATTAAAACTTTGACATATTTTACGATTACTATTATGATGACTTAACTTCCATTATTATTGCAACTATTTGACATTGTGATGAGAATAATTAATTGAGATATAACTTTTATTTGTGTAATTGTGTAACTTGTGTAGTTATAATATATTATAACATGCATGCTAGACATGTAATTATTGCACACCTCTGTTGAGGTAGATTGTACGGGACTCATAGCACTGTAACAACTTTCAATTTACCTACATCTATGGCAATAAATGAATTTGTATTTGTATTTGTATTTGGATTTCGTTCCTAGGGTCACTACCTAATAAATCTAATAGTAAAACCGTATTACTCATATTCTGTCACCCAGTATATAGAAAGCGGTGAAAAAATACGTGTGGCACCTAGGATGACCTGCAAGCGAATGAATAATTTCAATATTTTATCCTATCTTAACCGTGTGTACCGTGATACCCTAACACGAACTTGGCCACTTAATGTTTGTGTGTACTATAAACACACAATAAATAATATTAAGTCAAGTCATAGTTTCGTCAAAATTAAATAATTTTAAAGTAAAAAATATCCCGAATACACATACCAATATATAAAAGTGAAACGTTGTCTGTTTGTTTGTTTGTTAGTTTGGGGAGCTTTCACGCGATATCGGCTGGACTGATTTTGATGACGTTTGGAGTGGAGATAGCTTATACCCTGGAATAAAACAAAAGATACTTTTTATCCCGGAAAATTGTAACTTTCCACGGAAAAGCTGGTACAATATTGATTACTCTCTGTAAGAAACTGTTGCCATGGAAACAAAATAACAAGTATGTCAAAAAACATCAAGACCATTGGTGCTATACCTACTTTTGCATTGGTATTTAATATCCTAGAAGAACATAGGATGCATTTTTTTGCGATAAACAGTAGTCCGCGCGGACGAAGTCGCAAGCGGGAAGCTTTTTATTTAAAATTCTTTGATAATAAAAACGACTAAAATTTGTTTTAATAGATTTAAAAAAATATAATATCAGGTTTATTTTTAAATCACAACCTTGCCTTAACTTATCATAATCCAATTAAGAAACGCCACATAAATTTAAATAATAATAAAAAGATATCATCCAAATCAGTTCATAAATATCAGACACATAAGTGAACATAAATAAGTACAAAAAAACTAGCCAAATTGAGAATAACCTCTTGGAACCAGATTAAAAAACGAACATAAAACGATCACGGTCGTCTGTAAGCGGTACAGGCATTAGAATTCTGTTCTTGCAACTCGGGATACAATATTCTGTATGGATATTACCTAAAACATACTGATTCCTACAATCGAGTATCAGCACATTGTTATTCACAACACGTGTGCTATAATAAAGTATAGATTTCAAACAAAACGTTAACCCTCGCGTTTACGTTTCGAGGGGAGAAACTTTTAACGGCTTTATTTAACGCCCGTTCGATTATTGTTCGGTTCGAATGCGAAAACTGGTCATTATCCGAAAAGTCTGGAATGTCCGCTGGGATACATTGGATTTAAGAATGGTGAACTATACAAATAAGTATTCTACAGATTGCACTATGGAGAGTGTGCACAAGAACTGCACAACCTGATTCCCCCATCACCTTTCCATCATCGTACGACTAGACGATCAGCAAAGCGCCACCCTTTCATGGTTGAAATACCTCGCACAAGAACGAAGCGTTACGCTACTTCATTTATTATAAGAACTGCAAAGGAGTGGAATGCCCTGCCCTCGTCAGTGTTTCCGGTATATTATAACCCCGGTGTGTTCAAGTCAAGAGCGAATAGGTATCTACTAGATAAATGTGCTACACCTTCGACCACATCATCGCTTTCCATCAATCAGGTGAGATCGTGGTCAAACGATTGCCTAGCCCGTAATAAAAAAATAAAATAAAAAATTGCCAGCAAAATGTCACAGGCATGCGGTATACACTGCTATTTAGGAAGGCAAAAAAGTTGGCGTACTATTTAGCATAGGTAATTTTTAGGTTAGTAATTGTATTTTAATAAGGGATCGATACATACAAATAAGAAAATATGTACGTTTATTATGTGGATAAGGTTTTTGTTTGAATATGTGGGGGTGTGTGTATGTCGAGGTTTGTGAGCGTGTGCATAAGCGCGTGAAAGCGTGTGATGAATTGTTCTAGTTTCTAGGAATATTAATAAAATATATATATTACTAGCTTTCCCACCCGCGACTTTGACAGCGCGGACTACAGTTTACTGCGAAAAAAAGCATCCTATGTTCTTCTAGGATATTAAAAAACGTGAAAGAAGATTGGCAATTAGTAAATTTAATTCAAAAGTAGGTATAGCACCAAGGCTCTTGATGTTTATTGACAGACTTGTTATTTCGTTTCCATGAAAACCCTTCCTTTCAGCGAGTAATCAACATTACCCAGTTTTCCCGTAGAAACGTACAATTTTCCGGGATAAAAAGTATCCTATGCTTTATTCCAGAGTTTAAGCTATCTCCAATCCAAATTCCATCAAAATCCGTTTTGCCGTTATCGCGTGAAAGCTCCCCAAACAAACAAACAGACAACGTTTCACTGTCTTAAATTGGTACGGATATTCGGGACAATTCGCACCAATTACCTAGCCCCAAACTAGGATACCCTGAACTATGGGTACTAGATAACGGATAAACATACATAGATACGAATATTACATCCATGACTCGGAAACAAAACATTTCTGCGTTTCACACAAATTATTGCACCTAGCGGGATTCAAAGCCGCGACCGTTGACTTCAAATTAAGGGTCACTAAACATTCGGCCAACCGGTCGTCAAACTTCTTACATTAGCTACTAATTATAAAAAACACACACAACAAAGTCTAGCTTATGACTGTCTATTCCTTGAAATTTTACGCCAATTATGCAATGTAGGTGTCGACCACTCGATGACATTATCGGAGACAACGAACCCTGAACAAGCTTCAGTCTACCGCATTATTTGCCACTTATCCAATCAGTATGTCCCCCACAAAAGGGATTAATTCAAAACGTCTGGGTTCCAAAATCCGTTCTATTTAACACTCCGATTAACTGATTCGATTTATCGACTAACTTCGGACGTAACCCCATTGTCGAGTGTCGAATGTTTCATATTTCGGAGTTTCGATTATCAGAGTTTAAATTTTCGGAGTTTTGTTTCGTCTATTTTAATTAATAGGCTGGATTCCGAATAGGAGTTAAATTAAATGGAATTGAATTTCTTTTGTGCGTTAACGAGAATGATTTTATTGTTTCTAAATTGATTAGACTTTAATATTGTTACGTAAGTTATTTTATTGATTTCCTTTGAAAGGCATGTAGGTACATGAGAGGATACATTTATAGATTTTTCTTCCAGTAAATGTATAATAATAACAAGTTAAAACAAAAATAGACCAGAAAACGGTTTTAAAAGACGGCCGCTTTTCTTCACCGTTTTTGAGTGATGGCGTCGAATTTAGCAAATAACTTTCTAAAAGTCAATGACTGAGGTTTTGAATCGGGTGCCGTGGGATGAAGCGCAAATGCCATCACATTTCACAAGCTCACTGCCTCCTGTTTTAAATCAAGCATATCATGAAGTTAATAAACAAAGTAAATAAACTTTAATAACATCCTAATCTGTCCCCTTTTATTTTGTATACATGACAGTTAGAGTACATCAATATTAAACGGTGAAAATGTACTTGTAAATATAATAGTATTTTGGTTCCGTACCGACTGCTTACCCGCCAGGCACGAGGCCAGTTTGCGAGTCAGTTCAGTCACTGGACTTTCACTGGTCTCGTCACAGAATAAATATTATTTCTACGTACAGAAGACTCATTAGAAAACGCGTAAATACCTACTGATATGTACTTACAATCTTAAAATATATTTAGTGCAAGACAATGTGCACCCTACGCGCATTGGAGAACGGTGATATTATACTGACGAAGCTCAAGACCAATAATGGAACAACCGTCGTCTCGTAAGCCAGAAATCCTTTATAAGATCGAACATTCTTTGGCCGATTGACATGACATATATGACATGACATGACTGGCATGCTTTTAGACCCGAACCCAGTACAGAGGATTCCCGCGCAATTCTGACCTGCCACTACACTGACGAACTGCCTGACGTCAGCCTAGTCGAGATTGAGAAGACGCTCAAACAAATTAGGAATAGAAAGGCCTCTAGAGAGGACGGAATAACTTCGGAGCTCTTGAAAGACTGCTTTTATAAACTTTTCCCCTAGGGAAAGCTCATACTTTGAGAGCTTCAGGGGTAATTTAGCACCGTTCTTTACAATGGGAGAATTCCAGAGGCGTGGAGCAGGAGTAAGGAAGTACTCTTCTTTAAAAAAGGGGATAAAACCATTTTAATTAAAGAACTACCGACCTATTTCACACTTGAGCCACGTCTATAAGTTGTTTTCGAGGGTCATCTCAAATCGTCTCGTAATACTTTAATGGCGTATACACCTTCTTGAAAATCGGACTTTATGTCACTTGTTGTCAAGCCAAAGATTATAAATTTCAGAAAAAATTGAAGATGTGGTATTATATAATATTTCTTACTTTAAAATTATCAAAATACGAATCTTCAACCTAGTTGGAACTATTTCTTATTCAATTACCAACAGACAAATAAACGTCCTTAAAACCTAAGGCTTTTTTGTGAAAATTTGATAGTTTCATGATGTTGTCGCCAAGCCAAATGTAAGAACAAAAAACGCATGTTACAGAACACTTTAATTATAATCAAACATTATATACAATTTATTATGCGTTTATAACGTCACATGCAAATTTACAGTACGCTAGCTGAACCCCAAAAAAAGTTATTCAGTTATTTGTATCTCCTGAAAAGTAGGTTTTTTTTGCTTATACGCCCCTTTGATTTAAAGCCCGCGATATCCTTATACACACATACTGACTGACCTGTCTTCGTATCTATTCGTACACGAGGCCAGTAGAACCCAGCCACTGAACTGACTCGCGAACTGTACTCGTGTCAAATCCAGTCGTATTATCTGCACCCAGGCATATCTCCCTCCAATAAACATTATAATATATCTCATTCCATGTGTTTTACATTAAAGGTTTGCTGAAAGAAAATACCATATAACATTAAGAATGCTTACATATTTTTTTAAGGCAGTATAGTTTTTTTTCATTGGATATAATTTGCAACATGGACAGGAGAGTTACAGTACACTGAAATACTACTAACCATACCAATATATAAAAGTGAAACGTTGTCTGTCTGTTTGTTTGTTTGTTTGTTTGGGGAGCTTTCACGCGATAACGGCTGGACGGATTTTCATGAAATTTAGAGTGGAGATAGCTTATACCCTGGAATAAAACATAGGATACTTTTCATCCCGGAAAATTGAAACTTTCTACGGGAAAACTGTAATTTTTTGATTACTCACTGTAAGGAACGGTTGCCATCACATAATTGTCTGTGGTTGCCATGGAAACGAAATAACAGGTTTTTTTTACAAAGATACAATAAATCAAACTCCATAAGCGGAATATACATCTCCAGCGCTACATATATTTCAAGTTTGATCGTCAAACTTATTGTGTTCTCATCACTTTGTCCCCTGATTTATTATTTACCTCCTGCGAGTCTTTGTTAGCTGGCTTGGTAAGTTGCGAAGTTGTGAAGTGATAAATGGCTTAATGCCGGTCTTTACCGTTAGTTTTTGCAAAGGATTTTATAGTTTTCAAGGTGGATTTGGGTGTGGAAACGAGATTCTCAATGCTTTAGTGTTTTGTAGAGGTTGTGTTTTTATACAAATATCATATTTTTATATCAAACTATATATGCGTGGTTTCACCCGCGTGCAAACTTTGCCACAACCGTCACTCACTTAGCGATGGAATTTCAAAAGAATCTCTTATAGCATACTCGAGGAATATTTTCTTCAAGTTTCATATCTCAAGGGTTAGGCCACAGTACATATATAAAGACTTTATATGTACTGTGGCTAGGCTGTGCGTAGTCCGTTAGTTAGTCAGTACGTCAGGGTACTGTTGTTTAGGTATAGATTAGCTGTGCCTCGCAGTTCTACCCACGTGGACAATTATGATGAATAGTTAATATTCCAGGATTAGAAGTATCTATATACCAAATTTCACCAAAGTTCGTTCAGAAGTTTCAACGTGAAGAAGTAACATTACACATCATGTGTTATCGTAAGTAAATTTATGTTCTTACTTTCTTTTTGTTTCCTTCACACAAACGGGTGTGTTTGTGTGAAGGAAACAAAATTGTCATACACCCTCACACACACACAAAGATAAACACACAACTGCACTTCATCTGCGTGGACTACTGTTTAGCGCGAAAAAAACATCCTATGATCTTCTAGGATATTAAAAACCAATGCAAAAGTTGGTAAAGCACTAACGCACTTGATGTTTTTTGACATACTTGTTATTTCGTTTCCATAGAAACCGTTTCTTACAGCGAGTAATGATATTTTTTCCAGTTTTTCCATTTTTCCCGTGGAAACTTACAATTTTCCGGGATAAAAAGTATTCTATGTTTTATTCCAGAGTATAAGCTATCTACATTCCAAGTTTCATCAAAATCCGTTCAGTCGGTATCGCGTGAAAGCTCCCCAAACAAACAAACTGACGTTTCACTTTTATATATTGGTATGGATTTAGTTAGATATTCTTCTAGATGATAAAAATTATGAAAAGTTTTCTGTTTGATTGGTGCTGTGCAAAAGGTGCAAATTGAAACGAACGTACAAGAGACTTTTTAAACCTGTAAACATGAAAATATATTAAAAAGTATGTATAAAAACCTAGGCTTTCAATTAATTAGACATTTCTAATTAGAGAGATCTAAGAAAAGTACTCTCAAGTGCTTTAAAATTATTTCAGTAAAATGAACTGAGCTAAGTTATAATTTATATACCTGTCGGTTGACTTGTTTACTCAAATAAATTGTATTTTATTTCATATAACAGATCGGTAAACAGGCGAGGGTTTAAAATAGGTGCCTATGTAGTAGTGCTATATTTTCGTACGCGTAATCGAGCACCGTGGTGGTAGGTCTTATAATTGGCAGTATCGCCTAACATTACCAAAGTCATAAAAAACCACTCAAATAGGAATCAATGTTTGAAAAATACTTCGGCGTACCCTAACACACTTAGTATTAGAACTTGCACTATTATTTATTCTGGGGTATTAGTTCTCAGATGCAGCAAAACGGCTGAAATTGTTAAATATTTCAAATTATCACCAAGCCATGTCACTTCTGGCGTCCATCTGGGTTGACCACGCCGGAAATTCGTAGTTAAGGCCAGTCGCAGTCAATTTATGCTCACTCCTATCAATAACAATTTTTATTGTGTCACAAGCTTTATTATAAACTAACAGCACCCCACGGCTTTGCCCGCGTGTAATTTTTTCCGGGATAAAAAGTATCATATGTTGGTCTCTATGGTATACAGCCGCGAATGGTACACATAGAGCGTGAAAGCGCCCCAACCAAGAAAACAAACAACTTTTCACTTTATATATTACTGGGTACGGGGATAAGTAGCAAGTGGCATTCTGTAATCGTAATCAATTTAGCCGTTTTGATGTAAAAGCGAGTACAACCAATCTACCAAAATTTAGCAAATTTTCCGAGAAAAATGGAAAGATCATTTCCATTTTCCGGGATAAATGTACCTTATGGTGATCTCTGTATTGCACAGTTTCTACCTATCATCCTCATCATTGGCAGCTCAATCCACCGACTACAAGACATAGGCCTCCTCCCTCTTACGCCAATAATTCATGTCTTATGCCAATCTGTGCCAGGTCTTTCCTTTATAAATAATGATGTCATTGACACATCGTTGCAATTATTATCTTCTTTAGCTACGCTTTCCCAAACGTGGTCACAATCTATGAGTGACCTACTCCACCTGCCGTCGCTACATCTTGCCAAGTGTCCTGCCTATTGCCACTTGAGTTTATTTATATACGGAAGCCGATGTCTTCCAAATTGGTTCTTTTTCGGATCTCCGTATTTCGAACTCTGTTGTTCAACTTTATGCCTAACATGGCGACCGTACCTACATTGTGCGACCCGCATATTGTGCACAGTTTCCTTGGTGAGCGTCCATGTTTCGGCACCATAAGTCATTGTGTGTCAGACACATTGGTTGTATAGACGGGTGTTCAGATATTGTGGTATCTTTCAGTCTCTGAGAATGTCGTCAAGTACCTACCCACCTATATTAAAAATTTCATCTTAGTTGTTTTTGTGTGAAAGCGAGTAATAGACATTTTCCCGTTTTTCCGCGGCAACATTCCATTTTCCGGGATAAAAAGTACCCTGTGATGGTCTCTGTTGTGTGTTAACCATACTACCTACATACATAGTTTCATCAAAAGCCGTCTAGGCGTGAAAACGCCCCAAACAAACAAGCAGACAACGTTTCACTTTGATCTAATAATACAATGAAACGAAACGGACGAAAGAACACGATTTGATGATCGAATAATGTACTAAATAACTCGTGCAACAAACGCTTGCGTGTTGATTAAAGGATTGCCAACGCCATCTAGTTTCATTTTGGGATACTAAAAACCTAATACTGTGGCGCTTTTTGGATGAACAGATTTTGATGAAACAAAGATAAAAACCTCCGCCGGACTCCAAGGAATGCAGTTCAGCAAACGGCATCAAATCCATCCAGTGGTTAGTGCGTGATGAAGTCAAATACTGAGAGACAGATAGACAGGCAGACAGACAAAAATTCTATAAATGATATTTTTGGATTCTACTACTTTCATAATTATACGCTAATAAAAGTTCTTTTTTATCCTCTTCCATGTACAGATTTCACTTTGGTTACAGTTTTATTACGTGTAAAGATATATAATAAAATGCGAAATAAATATTATTTTTCTGCCACTCATTTCATGCTTATAGTACTTATATATTATACTAGCTTTCTCGCCCGCGACTTCGTACGCGCGGACTACTGTTTATCGCGAAAAAAAGCATCCTATTTTCTTCTAGGATATTTAAAACCAAGGCAAAAGTAGCTATAGCACCAAATGCTCTTGTTTTCTTTTTAACAGACTTGTTATTTCGTTTCCAGGGCAACCACAGACCATTCTGTGATGGCAACCGTTCTCTAGAGTGAGTAATAAACATTTTCCAGTTTTCCCGTGGAAACTTTCAATTTTCCGGGATAAAAAGTATTCCATGTTTGATTCCAGGGTATAAGCTATCTCCATTCTAAATTTCATCAAAATCCGTCCAGTCGTTATTGCGTGGAAGCTCCCCAAACAAACAAACAGACAACGTTTCACTTTTATATATTGGTATGGATATGGATAATCTATACTCACAATAAAACTGTAACAGGTTCAATTCTGTACATTGAAGATATTTTGTAAATTTTATTTGGAGGCGGTTCTGTATTCCATACTGAAGACAAAACTGTTTTTTTTTTAATTTTTGTGTGTATGTCTGTCTCTGTCTGTCGTCTATCTGTATCTTGGCTAGGCATAACGACAAAACTACTGAATAAATTTAAATGAAACTTGGTATGATTTGAGTACATACTACGAGGTAAGACATAGGATACTTTACGTCTCGAAAAATTAAATGGTTCCCGCATGATAGGGGTTGAAAATTATTTAAATAAACACTTACCACTCTGAAAATTCTGAACGGATTTTGAAGCGCTTTGGCACAGTCATAGTTTATATGATGAGTGATAATTGAGGATACTTTTTACCCCAAATAAATGAAGGGGTCCTGCGGGATAGGGGTTCAAATTCTGTATATTGAAGATATTTTGTAAATTTTATTGGTGCGGTTCTGTATTCGTTCTGAATCCAAAACTGTTTTTTATTTCTTTTTTTCTATTGTCTTTGTCTGTCTGTCTGTCTGTCTGTCTGTCTGTATCTTCGACACGTATCACGCCAAAACTACTGAATGAATTCAAATGAAACTTGGCACAATTTGAGTTCATACTACGACGTAGAACATAGGGTACAATTCATCCCAAAAAATTAAAGGGTTCCCGCAGGATAGGGGTTGACTACTGGACGGATTTTGATGCAACTTGGCACAGTCATAGTTTATATGATGGGTGAAAATAGAGGATACTTTCATCCCGAAATAATAAAGGGTTTCCACAGGATAAGGATTGAAAATTATTTAAAAGAACACGTATCATGCTGTAACTACTGCACGAATTTTAATGCAACTTGGCATAGTCATAATAGTATGATGAGTGAAAATTGAGAATACTCTTTATTCAGAAAAAATAAAGGGTTCCTGTGGGGTATTGGTGTCTGTCTGTCTGCCTGTCTGTCTGTCTGTCTGTCTGTCTGTCTGTCTGTCTGTCTGTCTGTCTGTCTTTCTGTCTGTCTGTCTGTCTGTCTGTATCCTTAAAAACTATTGAATGAATTCAAATGAATCTTGGCATGATATGAGTTCATACTACGAGGTAGGACATTGGATACTTTTCATACCGGTAAATTAAGGGATAGGGGTATTTTATTTGGAGTTTGTATTCATGTTTTACGGTTTATAGTTACTTCCATAGTTCACCTCTAGGATACTACTCAAAGAATATTCCTCAAAATTTTAAATACTAAGTCCACCGGTTTAGGCTGGGCTTTGTCTGTCAGTCAGTCAGCCATGCTTAATCATAAATTATAGGTATGATTAAAATAATGTAGTAAAAAACATATTTTTATAATTCTGCCCAAAAGTGAAGGGCATCTATACTTATAATAAAGCAGTAAGTACCAAAAAATCTGTAAAAGGAAGAAAAAAGATCAAGGGTACTAAAAATAAGCTACTGAAAAGGAATAAAACATTTTTTAAATTCGTGACTGTCTGTTTGCCTGTTAGTCTGTTCATGCATCACGTAAAAACTAATAGACCGATTGCGATACAGTTTGGTAGATGTAGGATAGCTTAGGGTTTGACAAAAAAACTGGTGTACTTACTATCTCCATCCGATGAGTAGAAGCCGAGCATACGATAAAAACTTTGTGACGGCTGAAGGAGTTTTGTTTAAATGTTGGTATAATATTGGTAGGTCTTGGAATACTAATAGAATTCTTTTAACCTAGAGAAATTGCCACGCGTGTGAAGCCACGGCTAAAGCTACTTGTATTATATAAATGCTTTCTACCTTCACACAAAAATTCTATAGTGCCCACCAGGGTTCTGTTTTTATGATACCACCACGTATATCACGTACGTTATATTTAAGACCTAAATATACATGTGGAAACAGATAAATAAATATGAATATGAATAAATCTGTACCATAAATGAAATAATGGGACACCAGTGCGAGCCTGTGTGGCATACATACATGAAAAAGAACAAGGAAAGACCGACGGTTGGATAGATATGACAACCAATAAAGCTACAAACAGCAGCGGCAGCAGAATTGGACTATGGAAAAAAGCAGCAGACCATAAATACTCATTAAATGTTTGATATTATTTGTACTGATTTCTTATTGGAAAAAAGTGAATTTATTGTTTTACTGTTAATAGGCATGAAATAATAATGTACAGCAGATATCATAAAAAAATCCTAACCTACAATGCTGAAAAGTGGACACTCACGATGAGATTAGATAAAATTCAAGGTCACTCAGTGAGCTATAGAGCGAGAGAATGTCAAGATCTGCCAGGAGGTGGTAGGTTCAAAGAATTAGAAAGCTGAAGTGGCAATAGGCTGGTCACAACTCTCGAAGAAGAAACAATCATTGATTTAGACGAGTTTTGGAGTCGAGACTTTGCTTAAAAGATCGCCGAAGATCGGGCTCAGTGGCGTTCACTAGGAGAGGCCTACGTCTAGCAGTAGACGAATATAGGCTGATGATGATCTTATTATTGGTGCCTTTCTAGAACTTTTCATACGAGTACATCAAATCGTTTCAAAATCTTTATCCTTTAAAACATAACTATACATAACCGGTCCGCTGAACATCCTAAAGCCGCGAGAGGCTTGGCTATAAACCAAAATTGACGACGCACATTACACTGACTCGTAAAAAGCAGATTTTGGTAATGTACTCGAGTTTACCGTCCTTGACGGGTTACTTCTAGAAGTGTTTACTTAGGAAATGTTTCTCTTTACTATGCCTTTTAGCTTTTAGCATTTGTATTATGTACGCTTTTTTCTTTTAGTAATAATTTTTTATACAACTTGTCATTGAATGGGTTCACTTAATGACTTGTAGAATAATTTTGTTAATTATGCTTTTAAGAAGAACAGATATAACATGCAAATGATTAAACTAAAAAACTTCCCTTATCAGAATTTGGTTACAATTTAACATACAAATTGGCCGCGCAGTCTCGGAATCATCACACTAGGGCATAATCGAGGAATATATGATTGTTATTTGTTAAAATTGCAAAACATTTATATGTGTTTTTGAGCTGTTAAGGAAAAATGCCAAGGTAATATTGGTGGATGTCAAATGACCTTGTATTAAAGATTCCTGGAAATTTGGTGGATGTCAGATATCCTTGAATGTTAAGGTTCCTGGACATTTTGTGGATGTCAAATGTCCTTGAGTATTAAGGTTCTTTGACATTTGGTGGATGTCAAATGTCTTTACCTTGAACATTAAGTATCTCGGAAATGCCAGTTTCCAATGTTTTCCATCAAAGTTTTTAAGCACTGGCATCGTAATTTGCTTACTCCTTAGACATAGATAAAACAAGGTCGTTGGTGCAGGGCCGAGGTTCTGAACCGAGTGCTCAGGCTCATATTGTGAGCATATTGTTGTTTGAAATCGAACCTTAGTTCTTGTTGGTCAATGATTTGTTTTTATAAAATATAAATTCAAAATTGGGAATTCACACCCTACATTATCACACGCACGAAAATTAATTCAAACTTCAATTCAAAATACAAGCTCGCTGGTATATAATTCATTTTTGGAACTGATACTCTGAAAATTGAAACCATTACGGGACGACCCGAAACTAAGCCGAAATGTTGCAAAAACCAAGCGTTATAATGTTATTTGAAATCGAACCTTAGTTCTTGTTAATAAGAGTTGTGAATTCAAGATGGTAAGAGCAAATAATAACGCCTCAATTGATGAAGGAAAGTTTGATGGCCCTTTGCTAGATGAGTTTTTATTTATAAATTATATACACTTTTCAATATGGCACGTAAAATATATGTATATCATCATTATAGCGATATAATACATTCATTAGAAGAGATAGCAAAAGAGCCATCAATTTTGATTTTCCAATCGATGCACCAAACTGTGTTATATTATATACATTAACTAGCTGTGCCCTTGGCTTTGCACATGTGATATTTTTTCGAAGTATCCTATATTTTATTCCAGGAAATGAAATACAAACGAAAAGGAAATGAAATGAAATGAAGTTTGTTCCACAAAAAGTAGAGTAACATGATGATTTTAAATTAATGCTAGTGGTTCTGTGAGCTGTAGACCTCGCGAGCACAAACTTTTTTGCAAACAATCTAGCGGTGTACAGTAGCGCCACCTACTTACCTTATTGTAAAACTAACATTAATAACCAAGGTCCTCCATCAATCCCTATCTAGTAGATCAAGGACAAATTTTTATGAGACCTCCTTTAGAAGGAGGTCTCATAAAAAAAACATGAAGATCTGATCTGATCTATCTTAGGCGTGATGAGCAGAATATCTCTTCAAAATGCTAAATTGCTCACTTTTAAGTTTCTACCAGTGAAATCAGCCCTTTAGTAATAACATATGGCACTATACCTGAAGATGAATCTATTGGCACCTCGCTTGTCAAAATTGGACCAACAGGGGCGTCGCTATGGTGCAACATCCACATACCCACATACATACATACATACATACATACATACATACATACATACATACATACATACATACATACATACATACATACATACATACATACATACATACATACATACATAGACTGTCCCTTGCTTTGTCGAAGTCGTGTAAAAAGAACATACGAGTATCCTTCAAATTTAAAGGTTCTATGACCAAGTAGTTAAATCTCAAGTAGTTAAATCCAAGTGGCTCTGCGCTGATCTTTTAGTCAGTCAGTCAGCCAGACAATGTGTTTTTTCTTACTGATTAAGATTTAGCCTGCACATGGATGATGATGATGATGATGAAAATTAACGTCATTGTTATTCCAGGACTTAAAGTGGCTTTATACCAAACTAGTTTTCGCCTGCGACTTCGTCCGCTCGGTCTACAGCTTATCGTGAAAAAAACCTATGTTCTTCTAGGATATTAAAAACCAATGCAAAAGTATTGCAACAACGCTTATGATGCTTTTTGACAGACTTGTTATTATTTAGTTTATATAGCAACCATTCTTTACAGCAAGTAATCGTAATTTTTCAGTTTTCCCGTGAAAACTTACCATTTTTTGGGATAAAAAGTATCCTATGTTGGTCTCTATACTGTTGTACAGTACCCATTTACAAAAATCATCAAAATCGGGGCATCCGTTTTGGTATTAAAACTCCTCAAACAAAACAAACAAACAGACAACGTTTCACGTTTATATATTGGTGTGGATTTCATCAAAATCCGCGTGTATGCTCATAAATCCGTATTCGTACGTTCAAAACATAATTATTGTTTCTCCATATAAACTTTGCAACACCCTATAAGATATGAATTTTCAAATATAATAAAACATGTGTTGTTTCATATCTTTTGTAAACTATATTTACAAAGTGTCATTAGCGTAACTAAAAAAATATCGTCATACAAACTTTACAACCCCAGTTTACCCTCTTAATGATAGAATTTCAAAAAATCCTTCTTCATTGCCCCTCTAGGATATTCACGGAATATATCCTCTAAATTTCAAATGGTTTTCTGGTTGGTTCTGCGTTGTCAGTCAGTTGATATGTCACGGTTCTTTTTTAAATGTATAAAATATATACCATTTTTTTCATTTTGTTTTCAGCGTGTTGAGATAAAGAGTACACAAGATTTTAAGTCAAAAACAGGCCTGTCTCACTCGATGTACTTGCGCGCGCTAATTTCTATAACGCCCGCGTTACTCTATCCGTGGCTTGCCACGAGATAGACTTACGCGTTAGAAAGAAAGACGCATATTAAATGATATGACAAGGTCGTGCGAGCTGAATTTTATTTTATTGAGTGGCGGTAACAATCGCTTTTTATATAATTGTCTTAGCGGAGTGAGCCTTCTGCACGTTAGTATTATTATTTCATCGGTGTCAAAAATAAACTTAAGACAATGAAAACTGCATTTCAATCAGTCCCGGTAGTTTTTACGATATGCGCGAACCATAGACAACTCACATTACTCCTTACTCGCGCGATCAGACAGACAAGATTTAAAAAAAAGTTTCATTCTTGATCGGTAGCTTATGGTCGCCTAATCCAATATTCTTTTTATTCTCTGCTTTGTACACACCCTTTGTTATTACTGCTTTTTTATTCAAAGTTTAGATAGATATACATACTAAAGGTCAATATGGTTAAGTTCAGGATAAGTCTAGAAGGTAGATAAAATAATAAATATAGGAATAATTACTATAATACCAACAAATACTTCACTGTATTTTTTTGTTTATACGTACTTATATACACTAGTTATGAAAGCGATGGTGGCCTAACGGTTCTATAGTGCAATTTAGAATCCAACGATACCGGGTTCAAAACCTAGGTTCTGCACCAATGACTTTTCTAAATAATGTGTGGTTTTCCATCGCTTCGTGCTTTGGAAGGCACTTTAAGCTGTCGGTTCCGGCTGTTATTGATTAATAGCAGTCGTTAAGACATGTTAGAGGCCCTTGGGCGGCTTTAAAAACTCTGACATCAGAAGCCAGCATTACCTCATACGACAAACAAACAAACATATCGCCCTATCCGTCGAAAAGAGACACTATTGCAAAACCACAGGTTTTCAGGGGGAGGTTTTTTCTAATTTTCTCTTAAATTTCTTAGAGAATGTATATTTTATGGTATCTTAAACGATTAGGTGATATAACGAGCATCCAGTGATATATTTTTTATTTAATATCATCAGTTTTTATATATATTTTGTCCCTTAAGACTGTATTCCGCGGAACTTTAGCGTATTGACATGAACTCAATCGCCATAAGGGCTTTATTCTACGGAAAATGACTAGCACGCGTAAATTTAAAGGACGTTAGGACTTTTTTCGACGGAAATAGCAAAATGGTGGCTTTTTACGAGCAAAGTGTTAAGTTAAACAGCATATTTCCGTACACAAAATTAAAGAAAAAACTTTTTTTCTTGTATGATCGGACTGATTTATATACTGTTGATTTACTTCCAGTAAGTATACTGATAAACGAAAAATTATCATTGTATTTTATTATAATAGGCATATTTAACTTAAAATAAGGATTGTACATATTGTTTATAATATACAACAAACCGGTGGTTACTGAAGGTTTATCCCAATTTTATAGGTAGAAAAATGTTACGGTAACATGCAATGAAAAAAACCGATCGACTCAAAATATTACTTAACTGTATTGGTTATGACAAATAAAAAAATGTCATGTTACTCTTGCATATTACCATTGTACATAGGAAATGTCGTTATGACCATGCTACTTAAAATAGATCACAATAAGATAGTTGTTATCAGGAAACAACAACGACAATTTTATTTTATTAAGCAACTACTCCTAACAGACAAACGGATATTTTATAAGTATTAGGTTTAGAAATGGTTAAAACGTATGATTTATTTTAGCCCTATGATTTATGTCCGTATGATTTATTATCAAAGCATAAAGTCACCATTCATTTTCAGCAAAGAGAGTAAAACATTATTTATTAAAAGGTAACTTTTAATTAAAACTTCATACGTATAGAAAACGCGGTTAAGCATGAGCAATGATGTAATTAATATTGAATCATTATTCGTGTCATCATACCTTATAAATTGATATTAAAATGCAATATGATTAAAATATGTAAGATAAACTATACAACATTCAAAAGCAACAATATAATTACTTAAGATTCACTATTAAGTATTTCGGAGGTTTTTTTTTACTATATGCCAATCCTCCCGTGGATGTCGTAAGAGGCGACTAAGGGAATACACACCGGAAGATGGGCAGCAGCGTCCTCCGAGTACATAATTGTAACACTGCGGTCACCAATCCGCCTGCCAAGCATGGTGACTATGGCAACACCCCCAAATATATGATAAACACACCGCAAAGACTGCCCCCAGTCCCCGGCGGATTCCTGGCACCGATGGAAGCCATGGTAACGGAGCCTCAGAACCCTCGGCAGGGACTCAGCTACCAACCCCCACGATTTCTGGACCAGGCAACCTACAACGCACGCACCTTGAGGACCGATGAGAAGTTGATAGAGCTGGAAGAAGTAGTAAGTGAGTTGCGCTGGGGTATTAAAGGGTTATCAGAAGTCCGAGGAGAGGGAGAGGATACGATGACCCTCAATTCCGGCAACTTACTCTATTACCAGGAGGGCGACCAGCTGTCCCAACACGGTATCGGGTTTCTCGTCCACAAGTCCCTCGTCAAGAACATTGTGAAGATTGAAAGCGTTTCGAGCAGGGTGGGCATATCTTATACTCAGAATAACCAAAGGGTATTCGTTGAAGGTATTACAGATGTACGCCCCACACTCGAAACATCCGAACCATGAAGTGGAGGCTATGTACGACGACATTTCCAATGCCATACATGCCCCGAAAACACACTTCACAGTAGCGATTGGGTACTTCATTCATCGCCATTCGTCGTGCCCATCTACGCACGGCTGGGGCGGTTAGGATTTGGGCATCGGAACCAAAAGAGTCAGCTATTGGCTGACTTCATGGAGAAGAAGGGATTTTATATGATGAATCAAGAAGCGCCCGTCAAAGAAATGGTCGTGGCTGCACCCCGGCGTTCATAAAAACAAGTTAGATTTCATTTTGCATATTTTGCATTTATGATCTACAGGGTTAAGACTGGAACTTGAATATCAACGTAAAACTGGAAAGGTCTCGTTTGATGAGATCTACTCTTCGCCCAAGTCCTGCCCAAATCCAAAACCCCGAGAGCTTTCAGTTGTAGCTCCAAAATAGCTTCCAAATCCTTACCGAATGCGATACAGTGGGCAAACTAAACAACGGGCTGGTGGAAATTGTTCACGCAGTCGGGTCGGAGTTCTTTAAAACCCACCGCAAAAATAGAACACAGAAACTCTCTGAGCATACACTCAAACTTACGGCAGAACGAGGCGAGATGAGGTTGCAGTCTTCAGTGGATATTTCGAGTTACAGCTTGCTTAATAAACAGATATCCAAGTCGATGCGTCATGATTTGCGTTCCTATAATACTAATTGTATTAAGAACCCAATAGAGCGGAATAAGGGCTCCATAGTGTTTGCAAGAGTTCTGTCTATTGAGCAAAGCCTGTTGACGAAGCTGAAGACGGACAGTGGCAGCATCGTCTGGTCGAAGCCAGAGATTTTGAGTGAGCTCAAGAAGTTCTATGGGCAATTATACACCTCATCACGTAGTGCTCTTAGCACTGCTAGCGATGTAAAAGCTCGTTTGACGCGACATTATACCGAAGATTTCCCGGACGTTAGCCTATACGAGATCAGAATGGCTCTCAAACAGCTAAAGAGCAACCAATCACCACGGGAGGACAGAATAACGACAGAGCTACTGAAAGTGGTTAGAACACCGGTACTTAAAGTCCTTCAGAGGCTGTTTAACTCCGTCATCCTCGAGGATATTAGGCTAGAAGCGTGGCACAGGAGCGTAGTGGTGTTGTTCTTTAAGAAAGGTGATAACACCCTCTTGAAGAATTATAAGCCCATTTCGCTGCTGAGCCACGTCTATAAGCTGTTTTTGAGAGTGGTTACAAACCGTCCCGCTCGTAGGTTTGACGACTATCAGCCTCCCGAACAAGCTAGATTCCGGAAAGACTTTAGCACCGTAGACCACATCCTACGCTCCGGCTGATTATACGGAAGACCGAAAAGTATAATCGGCCACTATGTCTAGCGTTTGTGGACTACAAGAGAGCCTTTGATTCAGTCGAGACCTGGGCAGTATTACAGCAGTGCCAGATTGAAT
The DNA here is from genome assembly GCA_946251855.1 of Alsophila aescularia. Classification (NCBI taxonomy): domain Eukaryota; kingdom Metazoa; phylum Arthropoda; class Insecta; order Lepidoptera; family Geometridae; genus Alsophila; species Alsophila aescularia. Next base: position 35,849,789 of record OX276384.1, read on the forward strand.
ACCGGTACATGGATGTGTTGAAGTATTTGTACAGCAAGGCCACAATGACTATCCGTTTTCAGGATTGGAGCACGAATTCTATCCAGTTGCAAAAAGGGGTGAGACATTATTTTATCGTTGTTTCTCCATTACCTTCATTTCTCCGAAACTGTTCATCTCTGCACTGGAAGATATATTCAAGCTTCTGAACTGGAATGGATATGTCGTTAAGATCAATGGCGAATACATCACTCACCTTTGATTTTTACTACGGATATTTATACGCTTCGTATGCTCCCCGGCCAGAGACTGTTTCTGAGGATTCAAGAGCCACGTTGATTCGCCTCTATACTGATGAGCTACCAGACGTCAGCTTGGAAGAGATTCTGGCTCTGTGATAATAAAATAGAACATTGGAGCTCTTAAAGGTTAACCTATTCTCAAGGTGTTTTAGGTCTTCTTTAACTCCGTTGTTAACTGTGCAGCACACTCGAGGTAGCACAAGAGTATACGGCGGTTTTTTTAAATTCAAAAATGGTGATAAAACCTTTCTTAAAAGGTCTTTAAAGTCCCTGACATACCTAGATACCAATAATTAGGTTGGTACTCGTATCTAGGTGTTTTATTATCAAGCAGGTTAGATACCTACTTAGATTGAAGTACCTGGATTAGGTTGGTACCTAGCAGTTTTATTTAATTGTACTTTAAGAAATCTGATGTTATTTAGTGTGTGCCTGTAGGTAGTCTGAAAAGATTCCTACCTAAGCAGGTACCTAATGCTGACGTCAGACCTGAATTTCTATTAAAATAAGTACTACTTTACTAGCGTGGTTCAAAAATGATCTGTTTACTCACGTTCACGAAGTCGCTTCGTTGGTTTAATTATTTCGCCTTGAATAGTGCCCGTGGTCCACCCAGGTGATCTGAGCAGGTGGACCACGAACAATGCCCGACGCCTAGCAATACCGCCGAGTGAAGGCAGCGATGCGCTTATGACCTTTTCCCCCGACTCCCCGCACAAATATTTGCGTGGAATATAGTCGCTGAGGCGACAGTGGCCGTTTTCAACGGAAAAATTCGGATACACTGGCGTTAGTGGCGGTATTCGTCGGAGTGTATTGGTACGTGGCTGTTTGCGTAAAACTTTTTTTTTTTTTTTAATATTAAAATAAGGTCAATTTTTTTTTTTGCCAATGTGAATAGATGTATATGCATTCATCATCATCATCATCATGTCAGCCTTTAGAAGTCCACTGCTGAACATAGGCCTCCCCCAAAGAGCGCCATGACGAGTGATCTTGTGCCACCTCCATCCACCGACTTCCTGCGAGGGCTACAATGTCGTCGGTCCATCTTGTGGGGGGTCTCCCCACACTTCGCTTGCTTGTTCGTGGTCGCCATTCGAGAACCTTTATGCCCCAGCGGTTGTCAGTTCTGCGAACTATATGGCCTGCCCATTGCCACTTCAACTTGCAAACTCTGAGAGCTATTCGTAACCTTCGTTCTTCTACGGATTTCCTCATTTCTGATTCTATCACGTAGTGAAACACCGAGCATAGCTCTTTCCATTGCTCGCTGCGCAATGCATGCAATCTTATATGCATTATAAGATCCCAAAAATGCAATAAAAACATAAAGACCTAACGGCCACTGTGGCCCTATTCCACGGATAGGGCGATATAAACTAGTCCATTTCGAGAATTGAACTCAACACCATCTTGTTTACACTGATTTACTAAACCAGTACACCATAAATGCAATGCACACGCGAATATATTATAGTCGTGTGGTTCTGGATTAATAACAGGACCGCCCTTGCTCATACCGCAGGTGCTCTGAGAACCTGCTTAAAAAAAAAACAGAAAATAAACCGCATTTTGTCTGAGTATTTAGGATGATACACTGGAACAACTCTTCTATAAGAGTCCGTCTGGTGAAGCACCACACTCTTCCCAGATATTCAACAGCCAAGCAGTACTGTGTTAGTAGTTCTCGAGTGGAGAGCACGTTTTTGCAAACGTAGTGTAGGACGCCCTGTAGCCAGGCGGAGTGACGACCTGCGAAAAGCGGCTGGAAGAAAATGGATAAATAGAGCTGAAGGCCAAGCTCAGTGATGTGTAAGGAGAAGCCTTCATCCAGCAGAGGACAAATGATTGATATTTTTTGTAGACTGATGATTATAATGAAACAGTAGTGTGCCAACATTTCTGTGTTCTAGTTTGAACAGAAATGTTTCCAGCATGAGACTTAAAAATTAGAAACATCAGAAAGTATTTTCGTGTTAAAACCAGTCTTAGTGTGACGAGAGACCGAAGTTTTGGGTGGTGAAGTGCCACCCAGAACTTCAGTTTCTCAGGCTTGACGTTTATTATCTGGCGAGCAACATCGTCTTGTCACTAAATCGAATATATAAAAACGAGCGAGCCGTACAATTGTCGCATATGATTCGTAACATCTGATTCAAACTCTGTTTGACCATCGCTGTTCAAGCTCTGTTTTAGCTTCGCTCGGTTCAAGCTTTGTTTTATCTTCGCTCGGTTCAAGCTCTGTTTCATCATAATTATATGCTAGCACCGCGCGTGCTCATTGGTCCACTGTTTCGCTGTAACAGTGAATCAGTTGATCAATGAGCGCGCGCGGCACAGTGTTTAGCTTTTCACAAAATTACTTCCATAGATTTCAGGAAAGCGAGAGGAAAGATGTTACACGTCAAAAATATGAAAAAACTTTTTTAAAGTGCAATATCTATACCAATATATAAAAGCGAAACGTTATCTGTTTTTTTGTTTGTTTGGGGAGCATTCACGCAATAACGGCTGAACGGATTTTGATGAAAGTTAGAATAGAGATAGCTTATACCCTGGAATAAAACATAAGATATTTTTTATCCCGGAAATTGAAAGTTTCCATGGGAAAACTGGAAAATTGCTGATTACTCACTGCAAGGAACGGTTGCCATCGCAGAATGGTCTGTGGTTGCCATGGAAACGAAATAACAAGTCTGTCAAAAAAACCATCAAGAGCATTGATTGACCTACTTTTGCATTGTTTTTTAATGTCCTAGAAGAACAAAGGATGCTTTTTTTCGCAATAACCAGTAATCCGCGCGTACGAAGTCGCGGGCGGGAAAACTAGTAAAATAATAATGACTAATTTTACTGCCACAACTTGCGTCTGTAACCCGCAATCTACAGTTCGCTAATCTAATAGAACACTCCAGTTAGGTATATCACATAACTAACCCATAAATTCATGGCATTATGAAAACTTAACCAAACTTCTGACCTTTGAAGTTTACTGTTAATAGTTAGTTATGATGTAAATTAATCTAAACATAGTAAAGTTTACTGACTACAGCTTTGAGCCCGTGGTGCTACCTTCTGTTGCCATATATTTAAAGAAAGCTAGTTTGTGATTATGTTAGTACATAAAGTTGATAGATTCAGGCGTTATTTTGCGGAATTCCATATTTAAAATTAATGAAGTAAAAATATGTAGCTTATAATAAATGGATTAATATAATATTTAAAAAAAACCTACTAACCAACCCTTACCAAAAATATATATGTGTGATATGTGTATGTATATATAGTTATATATACATACATAGTTTTGTTTTCTTTTTGTCATTTAATTTACGATAATTTCATTTTTGGTAAGTAGGGGTTTTATATATTACGATAATTTCAATTTTGGTTAGTAGGGGTTTTATATATTACGATAATTTCATTTATCATTTGTCTGACCAACATTTTGGCGGAGGTAAGCTACATATTTTTACTTCATTCATTTTACCATACATAAAGCAAATCGAATCAAAACCTTTCTGATTTTCTTAAAAAAAAACGACTTCACTTCTTGCTTAATATGCTTTACCTAATAAACTTAATTGACACATACGTTTTTTTCTTTTTAGTGTTTTTAATAAACTTAAACATCCCAAAACCAAAGTTTGGGCAGGTCTTATTATATATACAAAAAGGAAATTGAGAAACTTTCCCAGAGATCCTCTCCAGACAACGGTTGTCGGAAAAAAAATGTTTATGCCAACCCTATAGAACTTAATCTATATACAAAAAAAAAAAAAAAAAAAAAAAAACTGGTTAGAGTCGGAATGGTACACAAGTCAATTCGTTAATACGTGAACATGTACATCATTCTGACGCCAGTTCTAGTTTCAGACAATATAGTGTAAAACGAACCAACATAATTATATTAAATCGTTTATCTAAGTTAAGTTTAAGTAATTGTTAATAGATAACAAAAACCCAAGATTAAAGATTTAACTTCGTTTTAGTTTTTATTAAATTAAAAATCTGAGGCAGCTTATAAACAAATTTCCTACTCCTCTATCCTTTCCAATGTTTTACACCCCTCACATATAAATTAGCACTTTCATGTCTCCCCTGTCTATTCCACTTGAATCATTTAACCCAGCATTGTTAGAACAAAGTCACTTAAGCAAAGTTCATTTCACCAGCTATTGAATGTTTTAAGGCATTCATGTTAATTTAACTGTTTGCTTTGGTGTGATTTAGATATGTCACTAAAGTGATTATGCCGAATAACAATAACATAACAAACAACAACATAACAACGTATGTAGGAACATATCGATATCATTATGTTTATTTTTTAACTCACTTTAGTACAATTTAGATGTTTTAAGTGAAGATGACTAGTTGCTGTTGGAAATATGAATAAATGTCAAGATAAACGTCGAACGATAGCAGCAACTATAATCGTGATCATATGAAAACACTGAGCCTCAAAAATCTTTATTTGATTTGATTAATTTGACGACCGGTTGGCTGGATAGCCGGTAGTGTCCCTGACTGCGAAGTCAACCAACGGTTGCGAGTTTGAATCCCGCAAGTTGCAATCATTTGTGTGGTGAGCAGAAACGTTTGTATATCCCTTTTTTTTTTAAATAATTTTGTTTAGGAAGAATTTCAGTTCGAGGAAAATGGTATTGAAATCTGGATTATTGATATGCTTTTGGGTAGGTACTTAAATTTTGTTCAATACAGCCTCATTTTTAATTATAATAATGTATTGACCAATGACGATTTTGATTTGCGTGGGATCTATAAAACGTAATGCCTTAGAACGCTACTATTTAAAATGGCACTAACAATAACTAAGTGTTCTTTTTTAGTCTAGAGAAGCATGAAAATCCATATAAGTTTTGTAAGTGAGATAATAATTAATTTTAAAGTGATATTTGCATTTAAACAAATTTTCCGCCGGTAAATCAGCTCTGACCGGATAATGCCGGCTGCCTACTACATCCCTATCATAAGCAAACTACGCAAAGTTCGGCTAAGCTATATCAAATATGCATGCAAGTCGTAATTAAGTTAGAGCGAGAAATTCGTTTAACACTTACTTCAGCTTGAATTTAGGGGCAATCAAGTTTTAAGTTTTGCTATGCAACAGTTCTGTTTCGAGTGCACTATATAATTTCATTGAAAATATATTACTGATATAGATATGTAAATACAGACTTTGTAAGTTTAAAAATACCTGGCGTAGTTGTGTGCCTGCCTGCTAGGCTTAGTGTCTCAGATTCGAATCCTGGCCGGAATAAACATTTTGCGTGATGAACATAAAATGTTCGTCTGGATCGTGAAAGTTGTGGTGTTTATATTTCGCAGAGTGGATGTACATCCATCCGTATTATTTATGTATTACTAGTTTTCCTGCAAGCGACTTTGTCCGCGCGGACTATTGTTTATCGCGAAAAAAACATCCTATGTTCTTCTAGGATACTAAAAGCCATTGCAAAAGTATGTATAGCACCAATACGTATTATTATCACGTATTATGTGGCACCACTCTTGGTTTTTTACATACTTGTTATTTCATTTCCATGGCAACCGTTTCTTAAAGTTAGTAATCAACATTTGTTCAGTTTTTCCGGTTTTCCCGTAGAAACTTCCATTTTTCCGGGATAAAAAGTATCATTTGTTTTATTCCAGGGTATAAGCTATCTCTATTCCAAGTTTCATCAAAAAACCGTCCAGCCGTTATCGCGTGAAAGCTCCCCAAACTAACAAACAAATAAACAAACCAACTGACAACTTTTCACCTTTATATATTGGTATGGATACCTACATTGATAACTGATCCAAGTGACGAAACAATACAGTATCAAAATAAAATACATACATGGCTTCCACAGTTCCACATACAAATAGTAGCAGACGTCATTATTCTAATAAGATTGTCCGGATTTACTCGGATTTAACCTGAGCTGGCTACCGGGTTAGTGACCTAAAATCACTTTGATTGACCCACAAGTTTGATTATCCCCTCAATTACGGCTATAGCCTTCTTTTTAATATCAATTGGCTTTAGCTAAATAGACAGAAAGCTTTATACAACTTATCTTATAAATTACGAGACTAGCAAGGCGTTCGTCTGAGACGAGACAAGCCAATGTTGAGTAGCAAATTCATTCGTATACCTAGAGCTTACACTACGTTAGTCACCCTAAGAAATTGGCTTAAGTCTCATTAGCCATTAGTAGGTAGGTGTACTAATATTTGACTAGTATTTGAATATTGAAATATAGTTTATAATGAAGTTTCTAATTTGTGGCAGTAAAGTAACAATATTTGGGTTAAAATAAAGTATTGATCTATCGAATGATGTGGTTTAGCCACTGTTTAAAGTACTTTAAAGTCGCACGTGATTTCAAATTACATTACCCCGTAGAGCGATGGTAGCTAGTATACATATATATATAGTATTCCGATTTAGAATCCAACGATACCGACCGGATTCGGTCTCCGGCCAAAGAAAATTACCTGCGACTCCACCGCCTCATCAGTAACGTTTCTAAGGTATTTTCTAGTGCCGATGTCCATAGTTCCATGCTTTGGTGGGCACTGTCCTGGCTGTTATTGTCGGGTGGTCTGACAAACTGACACCAGAGGCGATAACTACTTCATACTAAAAACATTGCAACGTTTCTCCGTTGCGGGGAACTAATGCCACATGCAATAGAATTAAACTATAATACAATTATTAGACAAAGAAACAAGGCATAAGTTGAAAAACTAAAACCCATGATAAAAATAGCCTATGACACTCTTGCAATGATGACAAATCGATAGGTACACGCTTTTCAAAATTGGACCTAGTTTTTATTTTGAATACATATCCCTTCCTACGCTTCACCGTAGTCGTGTAAAAAAGAAGCCTATAAATGAAGACGAATCTATTGATACCTTGTTTGTTAAAATTGGACCAAGTTTTAAGTTTAAACACATAGACTTTCCTTTGCTTCTCCGTAGACGGGTAAAAATAGCCTATGACACTATACCTGAAGACCAATCGATTGATACCTCGCTTGTCAAAATCGGAGCGACGCTATGGTAGAACATCCACATATAACCTTCCCTTACTTCGTCGTATACCCGACTACGACGAAGTAAGGGAAGGTTATATGTGGATGTTCTACAAAAAAAAGGGCAACTTTCAAACCAAAGCTTCCTGTTTATTGTACGTGCAAAGAAATAAATAAAATATTGCAATGTCTAACAGTTCGCGGAAGGAAGTCACCGTGCTCGAATCGACTAATTTCGGCCCTTTTCGTTCTCTATCGAGAGCGTCCTACCAGGAATAGAGATGTGTCAATTTGATCTTGGAATGGTTCAGACTGTCCTGGAATGTTAAAGGGACGTAATCAGGGCTTAGGGTTCCGTAGAAACAATGGCGGAATTAATGCAGAGATTATTCAAGACGGAATCCAAGGAGTGTATGTTACATCTGCTCTGCGTCTAGCACAGTGGTTTTCTCGTTTATAGGAGCATTTTAAAAATTTCTTTAGTGCATAATCTACCAACCTATCAAATGACATCCAAATCCGTTCCACCGTTAGGTTATAACCAGACGAGCACAGTCTGAGTCACGTAATTTTAAAAGCTTTTATTTAACTTCACTTATATCTATCTATGTATGTATTTTGTCGGTCCTGGAATTTTGCAATTCAAATTTCGAGCACTTCCCGATTAGCTATCTGGCTAAAACTTTCAGGGTAGCTCACAAACCGATAACAAAGCAATAAAAAAAAAAAAAAAAAAAAACTACAAAATAAGTTAAAAGTGAAAAGCTAAAAAGAAAAAAAAAAAAATTGTACATATTTATGTTACGTTTTGTTTCATTGCGGTTTGCGCTATCGCATTACGCAAATGACGTGAGATATCATACTGTTATAAGATTGTTAAAATGTCCTGGTGTAACCTACTGAAATGCGAGTTCGATCCCCTTCACCAGTATTTCCCGATCATCGTTTTTAGTTGAAAATCATTATATAAATTTTGCTTACTTCTGTATAGGTACTTGCTGTATACTGTGAAAATAGAACCAATGCGGCTGCCGAGGTCTTGGCGCTTGGGGTCACCATGCTGCTACTATTAAATTTCTACCGTAGACCCCGTACGGGATGAGCGAAACATTAACATTGCAAGTACACATAGACACAGATCTGCGTTAAAACAATATACTGTCATTTGGTAATCAACTAAACAGACACAAATATAAAATACTGTCATTCGGTAATCAGCTAAATAAATACCCAATATGCCTAACTTCTGGTAGGCATATTTATATCTATCTCCTTTCGCCTTATCCACTATTTGTGCCTCCATCCGAAGTGAAGGCTGACTCCGAATAGAAATGTGCTGATTATTTACAAATAGGTTTGTTTCGTGATTCTCTGCCAGGTATTGTCCGGGTGATGACGTAATAAGCCTGCTGATGTCACTGGAAAATAACGTAGGCCTTGATGGTTGAGTTTTGAACCATCAACGCATACGTGTGGATTATGAATGGGATGGAACTTTCAAGAAGTTTTGATGAATTTATATTATGTTTTTATATATTTTTATTGTAATTTAACAAAACGGCTTATAGTAATATCCATGCACAGATGTATCATTATTATGAAGTAGACGTTTTACACATCATCTTTAAGAATATGAACCTAACATGCATAATGAGTTCAGCAGAGATCACAATCAACTTGGGTGAATCTGCTTTTGTTATAAGTGCAGATAAAAAACGTGTGATAATGCGAGCCGAGCCATGCTGCGCCATCCGTGAAGGTTTGGCTCGTCTTCTGAATTTAAGGATAAATACGAGCGGTAGCTTTGGTTACCGTTACATTATACATACTCACTTTGAACCTCTATGTTACAATGTGCATAGAACACAACAATTAGTTCGATACCCCCCGTAATCAATGCTAACGTCCACGCCGAGGGTTGTATCTCCTGGGTGCCCTTGAGCAAGTGGCCAAAAATTTACTTTGGCGTGCGCCTTCTGCGTCACGCAATGCGGCGGAGTGCTTTTGCGCCCGCCCCACCTGTAGAGGTCAGTTATAGAACAACAGCACATATCCTTTCCAAAAAAAAAATGAAAAAGAAAGAAAACACAACAGGTTCTGTAAAACGACGTGTGCTAGCGCGAGCTGAGCCAAGCCAGGCATGTTATCAGGAATGTTAATGTTACTATTATTTTGTTTTTGATGTGTAACATCTTTCCTCACGCTTTCCTGCAATCTGTAGGAGTGATTTCGCGAAAAGGGACGGAAGTGTGTAACAGGAAGCTGAAGCGCGTGCTATTTGATTTGACCAATGAGCGCGCGCGGTGCTAAAGTATGTTAATGTTGCTTATTACCACGGTGAGGTGTCAGATGTTACACATCCATGTGTCTACTGTAAGGCTCGCTCTTTTTTTTTTATTGTGATGTGTTCAATAAAGAGTTATTGTATTGTCTGTATTATTAGATGGCGCGTGGTTGTTAGCACGCGTCAGTTATCTTCACCTTTACTTGTATGTATGTTTGTTTCTCCGACGATAGCTTTCGAACTATTGATTTGTTTTTTTTGAAAGCTGTATAGGTAGTTAATTTAAGTCAATTTTTATTCAGGTGAATTATTTAGTTCATATTTTCAAATGTGTGTTTTTGTTTATCAGTGGAGGTAGTGCTGGCCTCTGTTGTCAGAGTTTTAAGGGCCCCTGAGGGCCTCTGGGATGGCTTAACGATTGCTATTAATCAATAATAGCCGAGAAAGATAGCTTAACGTGCACTCTGAAGCACAAAGCGATGGACAACCGCACATAACTCTGAAAAGTCATTAGTAACTTAGAACCGAACCCGCCAGCTACTATCGTTGAATTTTCAAATGAATCTTTATAAGAAGGTTTATATTTTCCATAAGCTATTTGTTTAGTTTTGTACACCTACAAAATATTGTTTTAAAGTTTATATTCATTAATATTCATAAATTCTTTGACTTCTAGTATAAACTGGATGTATTATTCATAAGATCATGGTAAAAACCTTTTGAGACGGATTCGCTCGTCCTAAACTTAAGTCTAGAGAAGTAGGTAGCTTAGAGCTCCCTTTGAGACTAAGTCGACCGAATAAAGCATTGGACTAGCCTATTTATTTTACAAGTTTTCGGTAGGTGATTTTACAGGTGGTTTGTATCACAAACGAAGTGAAATGAACTTATAGGGTCACGGGGGCTGGTTAACCGTTAACTCTATGGTTTGGATGTCCTAAGGGATGTCGAAATCAAATAAGATATCCTATCGTTTAACACATTTTATTGCGTCATAATCACATACAAAGAGTTACATCCAAACGAATACGAAGTAAGATTATTCAAAAACGATTTGTAATACCATTGCAAATGGTTGGCTGCTGGATTTAGTACTCACCCCTGACCCATTGATACATCTTGCAGATAGAAGTAGCTTCTTAAAGGCCGAAGATAAGAGAGCAATGAGAGCGTATTTTGCATTAAATAGTAATAACACGGTATGAAATAGGCTTTTCTTCTTTTCTTTTTTTTTATTGGATTGCTTCTGCGGAGGCACTGGCCTACTAGCAATTTCGCCAATGTCAAGTGTATTAAAGATTAAAGTAATGTCACGTCACAGTCAATTATTGTCAAAGTCACGAATCAGTAAAATGGTGGACATTTACTGAAACTTCCGAGGGAGATTTGGAAAAATCACAAAATGCCATTTATTTCTGCGTTTGATTATTTTGCCCGCACTCGTGCACGTTAACGAACACCTAATGGTTAATATTCCACCAATATTACACATTAACACTCGAAGATATACAAGATTGAGAATAAAATCTAACTCTACATCACAACATTTTGATTTTTTTCAAAAAACCCATGAAATAGGCTTTCAATGAATCAGGTGTGAAGTGTGTTATGATTGAGTTGTCACTGTCTTGTCAGATAGACAGCAGTGTCATTAACATTTGCACACTAGATTTATGGTGCGTTCGAGTTGAAATAACAATCATAAATACTTGACGCCACAAACTAATATTTGTTTTTACGAATAGTTTTTGCCCGCTATTTTCTAAGCACACCAATTATCAATTAATATTTCTACTCAATATGACTGAGCGTTTGTAACTAAAGTATTCACTGTATAAATTTATGAATTTAGTTCATTTTTTTACATATTGCACAGAAATGGGCAGGTCACATTTTTTCGTAGAACTGATAACCGATGGGGTAGACGTACTCTAGAGTCGCGACCGCAAATCGAGAAACGTAGTGTAGGACACTCTTCCGCTAGGTGGAGCAACAAGCTGCGCAAAGTAGCTATCAGTCATTCGATGAGAAGAGCCAAAGACCGGTCTCAGTTGCGCGCCTTGAGATGTCCATCTGTAGACTTATACTGACTGTTGATGATGATCAAAAATCAATATGCTGGTAAAGTATATATCCAAGTGTTGAGATGTCTGTATGACGCTGCAACAATGACCGGCCTAGTACAGAACCAACAGACTAACCATATCCCCCTGCATCCAGGTGTGAGACAAGGGGACGATATTTCTCCGAAATCGTTCTCAATAGCATTGGAGAATATGTTTAAGACTCTGGACTGGAGAGGATGTGGCATTAACAGTAACGGTGAGTACATCTCACACTTGAGATTCGCGGATGACATCGTCAGAGTGGCAGAAACGTTGCAGGACTTGCAACAGATGTCGGACAGCATAGCTGATTCGTCTCAATGCATTGGTCTCCAGATGAACTTGGACAAAACCAAGGTTATGTTCAACGAACATTTTATTCCAGAACCAATTGCTGTTAACGGAACTGCTCTCGAAGTTGTTCAGGAGTATGTTTATCTGGGGCAAACTTTGCAACTAGGTAAAAATAACTTTGCAAGAGAGACCCGCAGAAAAATACAGCTGGGCTGGCCAGCATTTGCGAAACTTCTTCAAGTCTTCTCGTCACCAATACCGCAAAGTTTGAAGACAAAAGTCTTCAACCAGTGTATCTTACCTGTTATAACTTACAGAGCCGAGTCGTGGACACATTAATATAAATAAAATAATTACTCCAATTAATCATGTATATTTTAAATTAAATGATTCATAATAAATTCCTCGACCAATATGTAAGTAAATACTAATTAAAAAAAAATAAGCTCAAGTCCACCAAGTCTACCAGTACGACAAGTCCACAAGTTTAAGGTCGTTCAGCGGGCTATGGAAAGGGCTATGCTTGGAGTTTCTCTGAAAGATCGTATCCGGAATAATCCGGCAGAGAACCAAAGTTGTTGACGTAGCCCTTAGGATTGGTAAGCTGAAGTGGCAGTGGGCTGGTCATATCTGTAGAAGGTCTGCTAACCGTTGGGGTAGACGTGTTCTTGAGTGCAGACCGCGACTTGGTAAACGTAGTGTAGGACGCCTTCTAGCTAGGTAGAGCGACAATATACGCAAAGTAGCTGGCAGCAGTTGGAAGAGAAAAGCCGAAGATTGGGCTCCGTGGCGTGCTTTGGGAGAGGCCTATGTCCAGATGCTGATGATGGTGACTCAATATGTTTTTATTTCTTATTTTTTGAATTTCCACCTACCTATCTTCTTCAGCGGCAGCACGCAGGTTATCTTTGAGGACACGACACGTTGTTGCGTGCTCACCAAGCATAATAATGTTGTCTATGCTCATAGCTTACTATGCTTACATGAACTCGAGGGCTTTTAATTCCTATCACTTATGATTTTTATCGCAAAGCTCAAACGAAATAAAGTACTGCCCTTTCATGCCTTTACAAACTTTTGGTTTGAACCTATAATTATTACGCCCGTATAATTTTAGTTCGGGCCCATATTTGAATATTTTACTGGTTTCCCGTGTAATTTGAGGCAATTTTCAAGTAGATATAATCAAGTTGTATTAATAGTTAATGACTTTCTAATGATAAGAATTGAGTTCAAAAGTAGATACTAGAAACAAAAACAAGTTTGTCAAGTTATATGAACGCTTAGTGTAGGATGCCCTGTGGCCACGTGGAGTGATAACCTACGAAAAGCAGTTGGAAGAAAATTGATGAGGAGAGATGAAGACCTAGCTCATGGTACATGTAAAATAAAAACAGATCTAATGTATGAGGCGAGGTTCACACGTATTTTGCTATAATATAATGCAAATTTAAAAAAAAAACATACTTTTTTTAATTGACATATGAAATCAGGAATAAATAATAATAATATAATGAATTAAATGTCAAGAGGGATAAAAAAAAGAAGTATAATATAAGTGTTGAAAATGTATGTCAATTAAAATATAGTTAATATGTCAGATTATGCTTAAAATCTAATCGGATACAAATATAAATTAACAAAAATAAAATATCATACTTAAGCATTCAATATTTTATCAGAATTAAAATATTCAGTCACAGAATAAAAACAGGAAACTAACAACCATTTATGTATCTTATGTTTAAACATGATTAAAGTCAATTGTCATGTCCTCTGGGAGACTGTTGAACACTTTAACTGCCATAAATGTGTTTTTTTCTGCAGAGATTACTTGCATTTTGGCAAGCACAGTCCTGGGCCCTTATTCTCTATTGCCAACGCGCCGTGTTAAGATATCTGCGTGGAATTGTTCGTGCATGTTCGAGAATTGCCGTACTTTTCTGAACGATTCCACAGCACGACGCGTTACGCGTGTGACTGTTCATAGAGAATAATGGCCCTGGTACGAAGCTGACGGTGGCACATGCAGCGGACAGATATAGGCTAATGATGATGATGATATGGTGAACTAGCATTTGCCTTGGTAACTTGATACGGTTACTATCACCTAACATCGTCATGATCTGCCTATAAGTATGGTTCAAATGTGGGGACTCAGGCGCTCATTCTCTCTTTTATTCTCAAGGAGACAGGGACAGGGAGTATGGGACAGAATCTAACAACGCTAATCAAGTATTACTATTTATTCCGTCACCTAGTCACAGAATAAATAATAGTACCAGTACAGAAGGATAACTGAGTAAAGTCATTTAAATACATAGCAACTCTCGCTACAACGCAATAAAGTGCAATTTAACTCGCACAGCGCTGTGAGCTTTCAATTATATTTACCTAGAAGGCATTGCTTTTTTTTTTTTTTAAAAAGGATATGTGCTGTTGGTCTATAACTGACCTCTACAGCGTCACCGGACGGTGGGGTGGGCGCAAAAGCGCTCCGCCGCAATGCGTGACGCAGAAGGCGCACGCCAAAGTTAAGTTTTTGGCCACTTGCTCAAGGGCACCCAGGGGGTACGAACCTCGGCTTGGACAGTTGCCATTGATTACTTGGGGAGTATCGAACTAAACACCCCTCGATCTCTACTGTTAGGTAGTGATCGAGGGGGCCCTCATGAAATGGCTGGAGCCCTTTAAATGAATTGCATAACTGACCACCGATTCGGAATACACCTTCGAGAAGAATCGGCAAGAAACTCGAAGGCGAATAAAGTCGACATTAATTACGGGACCTTCGACCTCGCATCCGGCGAGGTCGGTGGCTGTTTCTAATTGTGTTGAAAGATGGTGAAGATGACGGAGTGGGCGAATCAATCGCTGCCTGCACTGCGGCAGCGATTTCATCGTCCGGATCGCTCAAGATGTCTCTAGGGCGTCTACGAAGGGGCCGTGCGTCTGTTGTCGCGTCTGTCGTGTAGTCAGAGGCCTGAACTACTAGAGGGTTGGGGTGATGGAGTGCCGCGTCAAAGTAGCGGCGAGAGGCATTTTTCATATATTGAACTATCGAGGGAAGCTCGAGATACACCCATTGCGTGCAGGCTAGAATGTACCGTATCACGCGCGAGAGCTTCCATTGCTCTAATCGTTTCAGAATCGCTCTGTCACTTTTACGCTCGGTAGGGTTGTATCAAGATATGACTAGTTGGTGCGCGGTGCGCGGACCGCGAGCGGCCCGCGAGTTGTCGTTGTGCACTCGACTTTTGCCTTTGACTTTAACTTTGACTTTGACTTGTAAAAAGAGGTCTAAAACAATGATAAGAAGTTTGACTTTTACTTTAATTTGATTTTGAAAATAAAAAAAGGGTTTAAATTGAGTTTGACTTTCGTGTGACTTAAACTTTGATTTGACTTTGACTTGACTTTGAGTTTGATTTGACTTTGACTGTTATTAAGCTTTGACTTTTACTTTGAAATTTACTTAGAACTTGTATGATGAGTTTGACTGTAGGTATAACTTTGATTTGATTATGAGTTAAACTTTAACTTTAAATTGATTTTGACTTTCTGTGACTTTAGCTTTGACTTTAACTTTGACTTTGGGTTTGACTTTGAACTTGACGATGAATGTGACATAAACTTCTTAATTGACTTTGACGCCTGGTTCAAGTATGTTGATGCTCGGCTTGAGGCCTCGCATGGGCTGTAGCTCGGCCTTCGGCCTCGCTACTGCGCCTTTTTTTGTGCTCTGGAACTAACTGTTTGAAGCTCGGCCTACGGCCTCGCAGTAGAATGAGCTCAGCCTTCGGCTTCGCAGAACATAAGCTCGGCCTTCGGCCTCGCTACAGTATCAATTTTAAATACCGAGGACTTTGAATGAGAGTTTCTCATTGTCTTTGACTTTAAACTCAACTATGACTTTGATATAAACTTCTTCATTGACTTTGAAACCGGGCTCAAAGACGTTGATGCTCGGCCTCCGGCCTCGCATAGGCAGTAGCTCGGCCTTCGGCCTCGCTCCAGCGTCGGTTTGAGTACCCGCGAATTTTTTGTTTGAAGCTCGGCCTACGGCCTCGCTAACAATGTCATTTTTTGTGCTCTGGAACTAACTGTTTGAAGCTCGGCCTACGGCCTCGCAGTAGAATGAGCTCAGCCTTCGGCTTCGCAGAACATAGGCTCGGCCTTCGGCCTCGCTACTGTATCAATTTTAAATACCGAGGACTTTGAATTAGACTTTCTCATTGTCTTTGACTTTATACTCAACTATGACTTTGATATAAACTTCTTCATTGACTTTGAAACCGGGCTCAAAGATGTTGATGCTCGGCCTCCGGCCTCACATAGGCAGTAGCTCGGCCTTCGGCCTCGCTACAGCGTCGTTTTGGGTACCCCGGTACTAATTGTTTGAAGCTCGGCCTGCGGCCTCGCAATAGAATGAGCTCAGCCTTCGGCTTCGCAGGACATTAGAACAATTTCAAATAAGTTTCATCTATTTTTCATGTTTTTGGGGAAAATCTCGAAAATTTACCCTAAAAGTGGGGAAAAAATATATACCTGGCAATAGCTCTTATACTGATACACAATCTCCTCATACAAGTCATATCGCTACAGTGTTGCCAACTGCCCTAAAAGTTGATTCTAATATAGAAAATATGCATATATTTTACAAAATGGCCGCCACATTGTCCGCCATTTTGAAATAAAAAAATCTAAATATGCAGTTTTAATCTACATCATATAAGCTATCGTTTGACATATAAAGTGTTGCCATGTGACATTTTTCATAGAACAAAGTCGATCGCCAAAGTCGAGTGGACCTACCCATAAAAAGTTTGATTTTTTGGGGTTGCCATATTTTAAAAAAAGTTTAAATTAGCAAAAATCCATTCGTTTGCTCCTATAATATGAAACCTCGCCAAAATTTAATTTAAAATATCATTATTTCGATTTTTCATGTTTTTGGGGAAAATCTCGAAAACTACCCTAAAAATGGGGAAAAAAAATACACATGGCAATACTACTCCCGACAACACACAAGTGCCTCATACAAGTCGAATCGCTCAAGTGTTGCCAAGTGCCCTAAAAATTGATTTTAAAATTTGTAAAATTTCGTCCTTTTAGAAAAATGGCAACCCTGGCTTCCCTAATAATAATATTTCATCTGGCAAACTTTTCCTGAAAACTACATCATATAACCTATCGTTTGACATCAAAAGTGTTGCCATGTCATGACTTTGGTAGAACAAAGTTTATCGTTTTAGCGAGGTCTGAAAAACTTTCTTTTTTTTTTTTTTAATATCTCCGCCATTTTTTTTCTTTTTTTCTTTTTTTTTTCTTTTTTTCAAATTTTTTCCATCTCTTCATACGTACCATCCGTTTAAACGGTGATAATCCATCAAGAACCGCCAAAAAAAAATTTTTTTTTCATTTTTTTTTCATTTTTTTACATTTTCAGATTTTTCCTTCCGATAAATTTTGACCCTTTTCACATCTCTAAAACATTGTTCATCTCTAAAATCACTCCATCTAGGAGAACATTCGTGTCAATCAGTCAGTGAGTGAGTGACCGTTGTGTAGTTGTATATAGTATAGACTAGGTATTTGTACTAGTAACTTTTCTGTGATATAATATGACTTAGATATTGTAACCAAATAAACAATTATGTAATAATGAATTATTTTATTACTTATTGTTATAAATGTTGATAGTTATATTAACTACATAGAATGACATTCCTATCAGAATAGACCTAGTACCTCATTATTTGATTATATCATAATAGGTTACACTTTGATGAATAAAAGGTGCCTGTCTGACTTCGATGCTAAATAATGAATGAAAAAGAAATGGCTACCAACGTAATAAAATGTCGGTATGTAGGTATTTTACGAGATTTATCAGACCAAATGCTATGAAAAAAAAATACAAAAACTTTACGTAAGTTTACGTAAGTAGGTACTTTATCGTTAAGTACACGGCGCGCGACTCATCGAGCGCACGCTTGACACTCTACTGAATGAACCCCAATATTATGGCCCAGAAGTTTAGGTATAATATATGTACTCCGCAGAGTGCGACCGCCCTGATCCAGTGCGGGTTGGTTGGTTGCTGGTTTCTTAATTTCGATGTTTTTTTTTCTTTTTTGTTTAATATCAGTACTTTTGTATTAGACCACTGTGATGTTAAATGATGATGCGATTGGCTTTGGAACACGCTTACCTAAAAGTGACCTATTCACTCGTCTAAGACTTCAATGTACTTATGTATTACAGATTAAAGTCACCGTTTCACACAAAAAAGTTTTTAAAACGTAATCGTAGGCACTCATGTTAAACAAAAGCTATCGAAGAGTGAGGGCTCTTTCGTTTCAAGTGCGCGAATTGCCTTCATTTTGGATGTGGTTTCAGTTATGGGTGAAAGCGAGGACTTCTCTGTTGTTCATGTTTGGCCCGCGCTCCATGGATCCTTTTTACATCTTTATGGATTTTATGAGAAAATGAAATCTCATAGATACATTACGGATTTTAGCACTGGATCTAATGAGAATGATCCGCGCTTTATGTCACAGCGGACCTTACCAGTATGCAGAATGTGCTTTGTTGAAAGACCTCATCGTTATAAAACCTTGGTCGTAGGACCAAACCTCAGCCTGCGGCTCGTTGAGTGATTTTGATCTTCTGAATCTGTCCAATACTCAGTGATCACGTTCAACTCCCTTGTAACACACCACTAGTTGTTAATAGTTGGCAAAACAAAAGTGAGAGTATTTGATTATACTGTGCTGTTTGTTACACAAAAATTTGATTATCTTCTCAAAATCAACGTAAAATCGAATAAGAAGATGCATAAAATTGTGTGACGTAAAAGTAAGTTTATCTCTTGGGCCGCGGCAGAACTTTACAATGGGTTTTTGTCTTCGAATACCTCTTGGGGTTTGGCATCGTTCCGGATCAATCAAGTAAAGATGGTATTTAGCTTGAAAGGTTCGGTTTTATTATGATTTTCATAAAGTTAAGTCTCGTTTGCACCGTGGCACAATATTTTTAGATAATTTTGGCTCAAGGTAACACAATTCGATGTGCCGACAAGTATCAAAAGAAGGTAAAGTAAAGTTTTAGTTACTATATTCGGTACATCAAACATGTAATGTTTCTCTAGCGTGGACGAGGCTTAAGCTAGCTGGGAACTGTTTCCAGCTAGCTCCGAAGTCATCGTGTGTACAGCTGCATATAATCGGCAAAAATGTGGAAGGGCGTGAAGCAAGTACATACACGCTGGAGCTATTAATAAATATCACCAACTTTTCTATGCAGCCATATTTCATTTTGAAAGCGTTTAGATATTAAACATATTAATTATATTAAATCTTTAAGCACTGGATTTATAATTAATGTACATAATAACTAATCCTGAGAGCAATAAGTAATAAATATTCAGTGCTTGTCATTTATTAAACTTAGACAAACCCAAAAAGTACTTAAGGGGTTTTAATAAATCAGAATTAGCACTGAATTATATGAAAAGCAATATTGGTTTATTAAGATTTTTGCCAAAAAAATATCACTCAAACAACTGAAGAGACTTATAGGCTGATGTTATAGGGAGAGAACCGGAGTGATTTTTTGATGGCAGTTGTTCTGAGCAGGAATGACACTCTACAATCACTTTCCGTATATTAAAAGTTACTCTATGAAAATCAACTAGCCTGATCATATTTTCTCACAGATGAAAAAAATACAATCCTGGAACATAATAATAAATTACTAGCTGCGTCACGTGGCTTTTCCCGCACGTAGATTTTCTCGGGGTAGCTTTCTCTTGATGCACACTTTTTTTCTTGCAAATTTTACCATTGGTTTAGCCAGGTCGTGAAGGTACCAAGCAGACAGAGAGACAGAGACATAATTACTATAGGATAAAACTTATATTCGGTTTTTTACATACTGCTTAGTATGTAAAAAACGAACGTAATAAAAAAATTGTCTAGAGGACTCAAAAATAAGCTATTCAACATTTTTGTTAATCGTGTTTTTCTTTCTGTGTATTATCGCATTTCTTAAAAACCAGTTGGCCAATAGAAATGGGGAGAAATCTGATGTACTTTGCATCTAAATCCGATAAGTAGAAGCCGAGCAATCCATCTCCTATCTATATTTTTAATAAAGCAATAGGAACGAAAAAGTCTGTACAAAGAAGATAATTAAAAATGAAATGGTCTAGGGTACATAAAATAAGCTACTGAACAAGAATATAACATTTTAAAATTCGTGTCTGTCTGTTTGTCTGTTTGCACATCACATAAAAACTACTGGACCGATTGCGAAGTGGTTTTCACTGTTGGATAGGTTTTGTTTTGACTAAAAACTGGATCACTTTATATCTCAATCTGATGAGTAGGAGCCGAGCAATCTATAAAAATATCTTTGACGGCTGAAGTAATTTTGATCAAATGTTGGTATATTGGTATCTTAGGTCCTGGAATAGCACAAAGAGTACTTTTAAACTACAGAAATAACCACGCGTGCGAAGCCGCGGGCACCAGCTAGTATAAAAATAATATGATTTCACAGCTGCACAAATTTTAATGAAGTTATTTAGTATCGTAAAAATACTTATGTCACTGAAAAATGACCATGCGGACACAGCGTGGCCTTTTCTTTAGATTAAAAGTACTTTATGTGCTATTCCAGGACCTAAAATACCAATATACCAACATTTAATCAACATTTTTTCAACCGTCGAAAAGGTTTTTTTCGATTACTCGGCTTCTACACATCGGATTGAAATACAAAGTACACGAACTTTTAGGTCGAACCCTAAGCTATCCATTAGTCAAAACTGCATTACAATCGGTGTAGTAGTTTTTACCTTATGCGCGAACAAACAAACAGACGCTAATAAACAGACACTAAAAATAAATAATTTTTTTTAATGTGATGTCATTTATATAACATTACAATAGATAACTGTGCAGTAATAATAACAATTTACAAATCTTGAAAAATCTGATTTTCTTAATTTTTCGATTTGTCCAGATTACAGGGAATCTTTTGATCCTACAAAGTTTCACTTGTACGTATATTAAAGGTATTAACTGTCCTACAACTTTTTTTATGACTTTCCTCGTAGAATGAGTATTATAGCCAATATTCTGCTCGGAAGGCAGCTAAAACTACAATTTCATACATTTTAGGGAAAATGACCAATGTTTGAAGAAAATATTGAAAATCCCAGATTTTTCAGTATATATAACAGAGCTGCAGTTGAGCTCAAATTATAGCATTTTTGTTGTCTTTATATGTATGATAAATTTTCCATGAAAAGCATCTTTAAGAAGTTATAGGCCAAAAACGGAAATAAAAATGGAAATTTCGCTGTTTTTCTAGCATCACGATGTTAGCTCAGGTCTTTCGAAGCTGCCAATTTAGTTTCACACTACTGGTACCTATTCTAATAACATCCCAAAAAACTATACAGATTTTTGCGACTTAACGCGGTTTTTGTATCTACGGAGACTGGCTTAAATCCATTAATCCTACATGTTGAATTGTGATGGCCAGCTTAAGATGAGCCGTATGTTCAAACGTTCATGTACAATTCAGGTTTTAAGTTATTCGGACATTATATTGAGGGATGTGACGTCTTTAATTTCTGAACTACACAACTGATAACCATGAAATACAAACATAACAATCTTTAAAGTACGTCCTTTCTAACAAAGAAATAATGAATGTAATCGGTCAACGCAACAATTTATAGCAACTAAGTACACATTTTGACTTTTATTAAGAGAGGGGTCACCTAATGAAACTATGCTAATTATCGGGATAAAAGTATTCAATATTCTACTTGGTAGTATGAACTCAAATAATACCAAGTTTCATTTGAATTCATGCAGTGGTTTCGACGTGATACGCAGTCAAAATACAGACAGACAGATAGAAAGATAAAAAAGAAAAAAATTCAATTTTGGTTTCAGTATCAAATACAGAGTACCCTCCAAAAAATATATTATTTATTGCTTCAAACTTTACATAACTTTGGACCCCTATCCCGCAAGAACCCTTTATTTTTTCGGGATAAAAAGAATTCTCAATTTTAATCCATCATATAAACTATGACTATGCCAAGTTGCATCAAAATCCATCCAGTAGTGTCAGCGTGATATGTATTCTTTTAAATAAATTTTAACCCCTAACCTGAGGGAACCCTTTAATTTTTTGGGATTACAAGTATCCAATGTCATATCCCGTAGTATGAACTCAAATCACACCAAGTTTCATTTGAATTCATTCTGTAGTTTTGGCGTGGTGATGCGCGGTCAAGATATAGACAGACAGACAGGCAGACAAACAGACAACAATGAAAAAAAATACTGTTTTGGCTTATATTGAATACAGAGTACCCTCCAAAAAATAAATTCAAAATATCTCCAATGTACAGAATTTGACATGTAACAGTTTTATTAGAAGTATAGATAGATAGATAATAGTGTGATACAGATTGTTTCAACACCGGTGTTTACAAGTTAAGTATAGAATAACCGGGTGACATGATATTGAGGGATAATTAAATAATAGTGAATTACATTTTCTGATTATCGAAGATAAGTAAAGTAATAAAAAAATATTAATAAAGAAATACGTCTGCAAACAAAATTAAAAAAAGACCAACAAACTTTAGATTCTTGATTTTGAAATATAATAATGCAATTGGAGGCATCATACATTTCACTTCTCCTTTGACGGGATCAACTAGAACTTGGCGAACTACTTCTCATGCAACCGACTGCATCTTATATTTCAAAATAGAGAGTGTAAAGCTTTTGCCTCTTATTAGTTTACTTCGCAGTCGGCTTGTCCTTTATAATTTTAATGTTACTTTTAAGTTCATATTTCTAAGAATTATACATTTTTTGAATGTTCTATTAAATACCTTCATTTTGATACATCACTCGATAAGTTTTGGTATTTTTTTGTTCCGTCGAACATACAATTTTGTTTTCTTGATACTTCATATTCTTTAAATTCAAATTAAATTGATTGTAATAAAAACGTTATTAACTACACCAATTACACATTATTACACATATCAAAAATAAATAATTAACAACATTAATAAATCCTTATGTCACTCTCTTGATTCAGACGAATCCAATGATTATCTATCATTTGTCAAAACCTATCAAGCCGTTTATGTTGTAGGACGCGCCCGCAAACATACATACAAACAGCCCAAAAACATAGCCCAAAACATAATAAAAATAATTGTAATATGTCTGCTACCTGTACAAAATAAATATAATATCTGGAATCTGTATACAAAATATATTGAACATATTCAGTTTTAAGCAAACACACATTAATCATAATAAAAATGTATGACACTAAATTTAGACACAGTAAGTGAATAAGCTTCACCCTTCAACACCTACACGTCTACGACGGCCTACGTTGTAGGACCGTAAGTAGCTTCGGCTACGATAATTCTACTTCTCTGCGTAGGAAGCTGACCATCTACGACTTATTGGATTATTTTTATTGACAAAACATTTTCCTATATCAATTTTTAACAACTTGAAGAAAGTATAAAGAGACGGATCACTTTTTCTTAAATTTTATTTCGTTTTTTTATATATTCCTTCCGAATATTTCGCAAATATTTGATTTGTAAACGAGCCAGACGCCAAAGGAAAGTGCTCTGCCAAAAAAAACATGTTTTTCAAACGTGTTTCATTATGATCTACCAAAATGGAAGTGTCACTCGTATCGCCGTTTTCTAGGTATAGATTTAGAATATCTCACGTGAAGTATTTAAAATAGCGCGAAATACTTTGCTCATAGACATTTATTGGGCATGCGCAAAAATTCAGCTCCAGATACCCACACAGAGAAACATTTAGGTGATCGGTTACGCACTCAGCCAAAGCTTGTCTCGAACACATTCAAGTCTCGGACGCTCTAGAAGCCACGCACACTTGTATACAGCCCTGTGCGTATACAGTGTAAAGTTGCACTCACACATGGTTAGGCTACCCCTGGCGAAGCTATGTACGGTAGTTATCCGCAAGGTGTCACCACGGAGGCTCATGCCCGTATTCCGATAATAAAATTGAGTGCGCACGTAAGTCCACGAATTTCGAGTGATTTTATCGATACTTAAATCATCGATATAAAGTTTTGTGTTGGATAATACAGAGTTTGGAAGTTATACTCAGTGAAGTGCTGTGAAAAAAAAAAAAATAACAGTTTTTTTTTGGGTGAAATTGTTTAGTTTTTCGTGACAGACCTGTGCTTTTCTTGGATAATTAATTAGGTAAGTTTATAGATTCGGAGGCATTTTTTTGTGAATTATTTTAGCAAAAATGTAAATAAAAATGTGGTAAGTTTGAAGTGTATTTATGAACTAGTAAAATTTATGGGCGATGATAGAAGTAATGTTTTTAAATTACAATAAAGTGAATTATATATTTTAGCATACATTTAACACAGAAAAAAACAAAAGATATATATGTGCCATAATAATTAGTCTATAGTAGCCTTCGAAAACGCATCAAAAACCGATGACTGACGTGACGTGATTTAAAAAAAGCCAAGTACCAAGCTATACAAAAAAAAAACGTTTTTCCCAGTAGAATTGGTTTACTGTGTGAAAATGACCAAGGTTATTTGACTGTTATGTAATGCTCTTAGCATTAAGTCCTCCACCTGTTATTTCAGTCTGCAATCAAATATTTAATATTAAACCATTTGTTAATCTGGATAATGTACTAGCTGTGCCTGCGGCTGTACCCGCGTAGTCATTCCATTTAAAAGTAACACACACGTGTTATTCCAGGACCAAAAGTACCTATAAAGTACAGTTTACTATATTTCTTCAAAATTCGTTCAGTAGTCAAATAGTTTTTATCGGTTGCTCTGCATGTAATCATCAGATTAGGATACAAGTACTCCAGTTTTTTATTTCAGTTTTCAAGTTTTTAAGTCTACATCCAACAGTGAAACTCGCATCGCAATCAGTCCAGTGGTTTTTACGTGATGACAAACAAACATACAGACAAATAGGCAGACAAGATTTAAAAAATAAAAGTTTTGTAGCCTATTTTAAGTATGCGAGACCATTTTTTAAAAATTATTTTTATTGTTCAGTTTTTTTGGTACTCACTGCTTTGTTATAAGTATAGACAGATTTTATTGAAGTCAAAGTCTTAATATTTGATTATTACAAAATTATAGCACTATATAGTTAAAATTAACATCTCATGAACAAGGACAAAATCATTAAATATTATAAATAGATCAAATCAATAAAATTAAAGAAACTATGTTTGCTTTGAGTTTGAAGAGGAAATCTCCCTTTCATGTACCGACTCACAATGGAATCTCGCACAGGAAAAGTAAATACCCTTCTGACTCTACCGGTGCTTCGGAAATACGCCCGTTAGAGAAGGGAGCACCAAGAAACTCTACGGGGATGTAATTTTATATCATTTTTGTTTTAAAAAATCAGATATTATAATAATACACATGTAAATGACAAATATAAAAGGTTAAATTGCCAAAAAGATCTCCAAAAAGAACCATCAAACAGGAAAAAAAGGCAGGACCAGTCCCCAAAAGCAGCACCCGTTCACAAGTATGACCTGGTTAAAATTATGGTATTTAGGTACATACAGAAGTAAAAATAAATAAAAACAGTTTATATTATATACATAATACGGTACCTTAGATACAATTACCTTCCTTTTCAATTAAATCGATATAAAATGAGTACCCTGTGGACACGAAATATTGCAAGAAGTTTGATATTTTATAATGAATCAACAATTGGATATGCCTATAGAATACGTTTATACTATATTTACTTATTATACAAGTAAAGCGAAGCAAGATAATGTCTGTAGAAGTCTATGTTTGTGGGTATGGATGTTCCACCATAGCGTCGCATCAATCGATTCAGTATAGAGTGCATAGGCTAATTAATATTTTTACCTGACTACGGCGAAGCAAAGGAACGGTTGTGTTCAAACTAAAAACTTGGTCCGGTTTTGACAAGCTAGGTATCAATCCATTTGTATTAATTTATAGAGTGTCATAGGCTAATTAATATTTTTACCTGACTACGGCGAAGCAAAGGAACGGTTGTGTTCAAACTAAAAACTTGGTCCGGTTTTGACAAGCGAGGTATCAATCCATTCGTATTAATTTATAGAGTGTCATAGGCTAATTAATATTTTTACCTTACTACGGCGAAGCAAAGGAACGGTTGTATTCAAACTAAAAACTTGGTCCGGGTTTAGAGTGTCATAGGCTTTTTAACTGACCAAACTCGTGTTTTAGTTCTTGAACCTATGTCTTCGTTTATTAGTAGACACGTCCTGCTCGTGAATAATTACGTATTGCTGTTAAGTTTTCCTAGAAACTATGGCCTTTATTGATTAAAGCCTTTACTGATAGGCGCCTCATATCTTGGTGACAACATAATAACATAATATTTGTTACTATCTGTGCTCGCAGCTGCGCCCACGTGGCCATTTATCTGGGTTAAAAGTAACTTATTTGTTATTCCAGTACCAAAAGTACCTATAAAGTACAATATATAATATTGCTTAAAAAATTGATCATCTGTCAATTAGTTTTTTATCGATGGCTCGGCTTCTCATTGGATTCAGATACCGAGTTTACCAGTTTTGATGTCAAAGTTTAAGCTATCCTACAATGAATATCGAATCGCAATCGGTTGTATAGATTTACGTGATGAGCGAACAGACCAACAACAGGAAGACACGAAAAAGAAAAACATGTTCAGTAGATTATTTTAAGTCCCATAGATTTTTCGGTGCTGACTGCTTTATTATAAGAGTTTCTGTTATATGTATAGGGCTATGGTATTGGGTACCTATATATTGGTATTGTATGTCTCGTGCTTGACTTATTGTTTAACGTCTGAGTTTATTTTTATTAAAAGCTTTTATTTAACTTGCAATGTAATATTGTTGTTTGATGTATGTTTATGTCAAATCGTGCAAGCTGAATAGTAACGACTTCCTCTTATCCTACGGAGGTGATTTTTTACATGTTGGTTCAGTTGCGATGACAATGCATTTTCATGGTAAGCATGACCTAAATCGACATCCAGGATAATCTCCAAGTAAAGGAAATCATCAACGGTTAATAACACCGGTTATAGCTGGTCTTAAAGTTTACTATGACATGGTCCCAGATAAAGAAATTTTCAACGGTGCACAGACACGAAATTTTGTGTATCCATTTAAATATAATAGCCAGTTTTAAGTTTTACCATGACATGTTTGCTGTACTCAGGATTGGGTTCTGACCAGGGGACCCCTCATCGGTTAACAGCATAGACACGAAATGTTGAATACGCATTTAATTATGATAGGCCGTTCGAAGTTTCACTATGACAAGGCAGCTATATAAAACCTTTTTCTATGTCTTTGATTTAATGTTCATATGATTTTTAGCATTAACGCCTGCTAATTGTGTAATAATTTACTAAACGAAATAATTGAATCACGGACTGGGTTCAAACCCGCATCATTCCGTGCCTCTGCGCAGCATATGCCTTTACCAAGGTAACGCCATCTATTGGCAGTACTCTGAACTGACGAACCGAAAACGGCTAATATTTCGATTAATTACGAGTCGTAAAGATAACGCCTCCCAATTTAACTTATTATACCATAGGTTTTTGAATATATGAGTTATAAGTGATCTTGCAAGGTTCTATGCTCGCGTGCAATAATCTAAGAGTCAATTCTATAGGAGCCCTGCTTCCAGATAAAATCGCAGCTACATCTATTATTCAGGGCAGCGTCAGATTCTAGTTTAAATTCTAGTCTTGGTTCAGATTGCCGATAACCTGGATTTCTAGTTAGCATTGCTAGGTGATGAATATAGGGAGTGCACGATAATATGGATTCTACATCAGAGCTTTGATCTTATGTTTCAGCAAGAGACAAGCTCTTGTCAGACATGCAAATAACAATAATAATAACTGTATTTTTTTTTATTATTATATAGTGGTGTATTTGAAAGTATAAAATTACGAGTGAAATTACGTAAGTACTGGGCATAGATCGTAATGCAGTTCTCAGCAATACTTTGTAATCCAAACTGGCCCTACTTTGTAAAGTGGGTTGTATGGGTGGCATTGCAATTGTTATGGGTATGAGAGCCACTTACCATCAAGCAAACGCGCTGTTCGACCCGTAACTCACTAGTATTAAAAAATCTACATTCTGGGTCCAAATTACAAAACTCTAACTATATCCTCAAATTATTTGCTAGAACATACATATAACCAGATTTGCAAACCAAAATAATAATTTTCAACTGTACTTACATCATACTTGCTTATCGTATGAGGTAGTGCTGGCCTCTGGTGTCAGAGATTGTCAGGCCGCCCGAGGGCCTATAACATGGCTTAACGACTGCTATTAATCAATAACAGCCGGGACTGACAGCTTAATGTGCCCTTCGAAGGAAGGAGCGATGAAAACCCGCACATAACTTAGAAAAGTAATTGGTCTGGAGCCTAGGATCGAACCTGGTATCGCTGGATTCTAAGTCGCACAAGTAAACCGCTAAGCTACTACCGCTTAACATCATAGACTGTAGATACATAAAATATCCGTATATCTGCATCTGGAAAATAAGAAACTTGGTCAGCTTCTATCATCATCATCATCATTGTCATCATCAGCCGAAAAACGTACACAGCTGAACGTCAAATTGAACTATTTCAGTTCTTTTGCTCCCTTTGAGTCTCACCAGGTCGTCCGCCCACCTGTGGAGCCATGCTAAGCACCGTCTCCAGGTTCGTGGTAGCCATTCGAGGATCTGACTTCTCCAACGGCTATCGGTTCAACGAGATGTGGTCTGGCCATTGCCACTTCAATTTGGGTAACTTTCGTTCTCTTTTGGATATTCAAATTACGGATTGTATCTCGCAAACAGTTCCTAATCATAGCTCTCTCCATAGTTCGTGTAGGATCCAAACCTGAC
Source organism: Alsophila aescularia (assembly GCA_946251855.1). Classification (NCBI taxonomy): domain Eukaryota; kingdom Metazoa; phylum Arthropoda; class Insecta; order Lepidoptera; family Geometridae; genus Alsophila; species Alsophila aescularia. Next base: position 35,878,827 of record OX276384.1, read on the forward strand.
AGAACAATTTACTATCGCATTTTTACTGTACACAGACATTTTACCATTCTAACCTTAGTTTAACCACTACAATAACCACGACACCACGAGTGTACATTTCAATAACTACTCTTACATAACAAAAAAAGTCTAGTAATTGAATTTGAACTATTTTAAACAAGTACCAAAACCTCCGGTAACAACACGTAAGTTCAAAAAATAAAACCCGACTACGGTGGGGTAAAATGTATAGCCTATGACACTCTGTACCTAAAGAAGAATCGATTGACACCTTGCTTGTCAAAATCGGACCAATAGGGGCGAGGCTATGGTGGAACATCCACATACACACACATAAACTTTTTTTAAAAGTCATTCCCTTGCTTTGCTCTATTCGGATAAAAAGCGCTAATCGAGTGGTTAATATATATAACTCAGTAATAACTCACGAGTAAGATAATCTGAAATACTCGGACAAGCGCTAAACGACGCAAATCAGCTGGTTTGCGTGCTAGCGGTCGTAGCCACAGAGCAGCCAACATTTTTCAGTGGTCGAAGCGCTCGTCGCGGCTTGCGGGTGTTAACTCCCAGAGGAAGGACTTCAAAATAGCCCGAAAACTGGTCGGAGTATTTTAGATTACCCCTGTTATATAACCATTTCACATATTTTTATTGTGATCCTTAACAGGGGTCGGCAAGTAATTTTATGTGAGGTCCGGACAATGTTGAAATATTTTTTTCGAGGTCTAGAATAAAAACTGATTGTAATTAAGTAGGTAAGTACATTTTTTTATATTGCTTTCAATTTAAGTTTTTATATAAAACATAATATTTAAAATTAATGGAGAAATTACGCCGACGGTCTTGAGACTGTTTTTATAGTTGTGTTCAGGAAACAGCAAATGCGAAGTGTCTTCAAGCTGGGCATCGGTTAGTCTTGAACAATAATTGTTTTTCAAAAAAGTCGTTTTTGAAAATGATGGTTCGATGAAAATAGGTAGGTACTAGGTAACTACAATAATTAGATTCTATGTGGCTTTCAAACGTATGAATAAAGTGCTAGTTATTTGAAAATATTATAATAAATTAGGTATTATGTAGTTATATTTAACAATATTTGACGGTCGGTAGTTCGACCTTCCGCGGTCCGGATACGGTCAACTATGAATCATCTTCTTCTTCTTAATCCATACCAATATATAAAAGTGAAACGTTGTCTGTTTGTTTTTTTTTTTGGGGATCTTTCACGCGATAACGCCTGGACGGATTTTGATGAAATTTAGAATGGAGATAGCTTATACCCTGGAATAAAACATTATTTTTTTAAATTCCGGAACATATAAAGTTTCCTCGGGAAAACTGGAATATGTTGATTACTCACTGTAAGGAACGGTTGCCATCACAGAATGGTATGTGGTTGCCATGGAAACGAAATAACAAGTCTGTCAAAAAACATCAAGAGCATTGAGTAGTTTAACTACGGTTTCATTAGTTTTTAATATCCTAGAAGAAAATGGAATGCTTTTTTTCGTGATAAAGAGTAGTCCGCGCGCGTACGAAGTCGCGGGCGGGAATACTAGTTCTTCATAATACCATAAGTCTGGATGGCGCACCGGAACCCGTTTGGACGCCAATCTGTAGTACTGGAGTTCAATTCTCAACTGGATTGTTTTCATTTTGCACTTTAAAAAAGAAAATGTTTTTGCATATAACTTGAATATGGCTGAGCTGAGGCGGAAATAGCCGACGAGCCACGAGCACTCGCATCACGGAACCGCTCGATCGCCACGCAGTTCAATCACCACGCAAACAGTCAGCGTTACCCCTGCATCGCGTCATTAGATGTCAACACATAAAAACGTAAGAAGTCTTATCTGGGTTTAAACGTCAAAGGCGAAATAAAATGCACAGATATAATTGGGCTGCAATTGTGTTTACACTTCTTAAGGATTAATGTTGAATTTTCATCTGGGTTTCACTATTCTCGCTAGAGTAAACATATTTTGTCCTGCTTTTGCCGGACTAATTTATCTTTAATAATTTTTTGATGTGAAACATCTAATGGCGTGGTATGGGAGCAAGGCCGACTCTTGGCGTGGCGATCAGCCATCATAGCACAATATAATTTAATAATATTTTGGTAGCTAAATGTAGATACTACGCTGCCTTCTTCATCATTTATCAACGAAGGCAAACAGCATGCAAAAAGATGTCAATTTCTGCTTCTTTACTGGATCGGAAGTAAGTTCCGAGATTCCGTAATCGTATACCCGTCAAATGTAAAAAAAATAGTTAACTTGAAGTTAAAAAAATAGATCATGCACATTTTGTTCTCTAATTCAATTTAATAATTTCTCACCTTATTATCCATATAATATAAAATATATTAAGTCAATGATTATTAAGTATATTATATATGTTAGTAAATATTTTATTTGTATGTAAGTTTATTGTACATTTTTATTTTATTTTATTATCAATTCCAGAGCTCTTTCACAATAAAGCCGCACACCCTATCCTTTTTCTTGCACGACCAGGATGACTGGTAGAAAATGCTTCCTAGCATTAAGTCCTCCACACATTTTGTGCTAAAGTATTAATAAACAAATAAGTACAGTAGATATTAAACTAGTGTAATATACAGTACTGTGATCTACAGTATTATAGCTGCCTGATAAACCAACGTTGAAAAATAAATTAATAGGTCATTTTTAAATAACGAGAACTTAAATGCTCACGCAGGAGTAACTTGGATGATTCTTATTTGAGAGGGCAGTCCAGATGACTATGTGCCATGTTACGTTATGCTGATTAATCGTGAATCATTATGCTGAATAATTTTGAATGTCCTTGTTTTACAACAATTATACTAGTCACCCTATCAACATGCATTCTCAAAGGATTGTTATGAATTTCAGTGAAGGTTGGCTTTCGTTGAAAATATTGCAGCATTTAGTTTCCTTTTAAGTTTGATGGGCGAGTAAAAGGCCAATTGTGATGTTGATTATTTTGTGTGTTTGTTTGTTTTTCTTTCTTTCTTTGATGCTTCTTTGATTGAGTGCTTTTTGTCAATCTCATCTTTAAGAGCATTGATAGAGGTAACCAGGTAGTAGGATTAACGAAATAGTAGGATTTTCTTCAAGAGTCTAACCAAGAGTGATTACTGATGTGGGGTGCAAATTCTGTTTTTTTTTGTGTGTGTTTTCTCGTTTCTCCAGAATTTCTTAACCTTAATGTTTTTTTTGCAATTATAAACCAACCAAACTTCCAATGTCCTATATATTCTATATATTCTTCTAGGTGTAAATATATATAGTTCTATATAAATTTCATCGAAACTGATTCGATAGTTTTTTTTTAATAAATCCGTTTAGTTTTAGTCCGTAGCCTTTTATATTCAAAGAATTTAATATAAAATATATTTAGCCTACAGTGCTTGGAAAGTATCTACTACTTAGCGATAAAAACGCCAAGTTTTTTTTTTATGGAGCACTAGCTTTCCCGCCCGCGACTTCGTCCGCGCGGACTACTGTTTATCGCGAAAAAAAAACCATCATATGTTCTTCTACGATATTAAAAATTAATGCAAACGTAGGTATAGCACCAATGCTCTTGATGTTTTTTGACATTATTTTTATTTTGTTTCCATCAGCTGTTATCGCGTGATAGCCCCCCAAACAAACAGACAACGTTGTACTTTTATATAAGACACCAATAGAGTCGAAAAGATCACGGTATTTAATTCCCTTCATGCTAAATGGGCGAGTAAATGCTTCACTTCGGTATTCGCTAGGATTTTCTTGCTACAAAATAGTCGCAATGAATTATTTTCTGAGTGTGGTTTATAATATATTTGAGTGAATGCGTTTGCTTAAAATCACATTTGCTTGAGTGTAAAATAAGACAATTTAGATTCGGAATTTGGAAGTAATTGCTACGGGTATTAAATGTAACCTCAGTCTCCATGAGTCTTCCAAAGAGCCTAGAGTTTATTTAAGACATGTGATTTGCAAGTTTTTCTTTTATATAAGTTAAATAACAGTTTTACATTACCTCATCATTTTGAGGTAAGATTCATAGGCTTTTTACCTTACAAGAAGAATTGCGCTGTTTTTAGAAGAAATAAACACTTGTTTCAATCTAAATTAAAAATAGCTGTTGCTACTAATAATAAATGCGTGGAATTCAGGATCATTGTCACAAAATACTTTTTATTCAAACACAACGTTTCGTAGTTTAATTACGAAAAAGCTGTTCAAGTGTTTTCGTAAGAAGTATTCATAATGGGTAATATCTCGCGAGTTTGGTAACTTGGTGATTTTGTGATCAGAACAATACACTGTAGTGATCATTTTTATGTGTTAAACGCGTTTTCAAGAGTTTTTCAACTTTCAGAGTGTGGAAGGAAAAACGTAACTAGACCCCCCCCCCTACCCGATCAAATGTTTCAAATTGTATAAAGTCGCATAAATAATCTTTACCCACTCTTAATATTATAGAGACATTTATCTGTAAACCCTACATATCTATTTTATGATTTTGACTGTTTTTTGAGGTATTTAATTACAGACCCATTTTACTACCTCTTTCTTTATTAATGTTTCTATCCTACGGTGTAGCATTTATAAGTATCTCTCATTTAACTGCTGCAGCTTTATACATCCTGAATACCCCCACAGCATCATTTCAAATAGGACTTTAATGAGTTTTTAATTGCTAGTCTTTACATTTATACATTTGTAAAGATCTTCCGTTTCACTAAGATATTCGAACCATTAATATTAATGAGGTCTCTTGAGTTGGCGTTTAAACGTGTCCGTTTTTTTTTGATTTCTTATCTTACTATTTATGTTTATAATTATATTTGAACATCATAATAATGACAATTATAAAAACTTAATTGGATTCCAGTTAGTATTATTATGAAAACTAGTGTGGTTTTTATAATTTTTATAGACAAAAACGGGAGTTAATCACGTAGAGCAGCTGGATTATTCCAACTTAAGTTTTAACTACATCCGGTAGTCTTTCTCAACGGAGGAGCAGAATGCTCGTGAAAATGTCTTACCTTCCACTAAACTATAGTTGTGAAAATATAGTTGGAATAATCCAACTGCTATACGTGAGTAACTCATGTCATTAAAATACCAGTTATGTACTTGCACAGTTGTAGTGTGCAGTGTTACAGTGTTATCAATTATTATTAGGTACTAGCTGTACCCGTGGCTTTAAACGCGTGGTCATTTATCTAGGTTAAAAGTACTAATGTAATATACCAACATTTGATCAAAATTTATTCAGCCACCGTCAAAAAGATTTTTATCAATTTCTCGGCTTCTTCTCATAGACATAGACATAGACATAGTTTTATTTATGGCAAAAAACAAGTACACAAAATAAAAACATTGAAGAAATAAAATTGAATTGCAATTAAAATTAAAAACATGTATTTGTTTTATTTTTATTTTTGAATTGCTCATCGTATTGAGATACCATTTACACCAGTTCTTAAGTCAAACTCTAAGCTATCCAACAGTGAAAAACATCGCAATGGGTCCAGTACTTTTTACGTGATGCGTGAATAAACAAACATACAGACGGACACGTATTTTTTAAATTTGTTTATTTGTGTTCAGTAGCTTATTTTAGGTTCCTTAGACCATTTTTTTATTATCTTCTTTGTACACACCTTTTCGTACTTATTAGTGTAGATACAAGTAAAGCGGAATATCTTTTAATTTTGTTGTTGTTCAAATACCAACGAATGTAACAAATTACTCTTTTTCCAATTCCATATAAATTAAACACTTAATCCAACTCGCAGAAACACCATTACCATCTGAAAGTGGTTTATTTAAAAATGGATTATTTTTACAGCAAATTGTAAAGGCAAAGGCAAACACGGACCACGCCACGTTGAAAAAATATTTTGACGGCGTGGCGCGACGACGCGTTTGTGTCCGTAAGCCAGTATTCTGTTTCTAACCAAGAAAGAGCGGGTTGCGTGTCACGCACACAAGCATGCAGTTTTAGGAAGGTCCAGCCATGCCATGAAATACGTTTGACTTTAACTTATTTATGAGAGCTCTAGCATAATTTAAAGGGTTATCTGTCGATACGCATAAAATATAATGTCATAATTTAGTTTGGTATAATTTTACTTATCTTAATTATGTAAAAGCATAATAATAGTTACGAATAAATTTTTAGGCATAATCATGTTTATCATTTCTAAAGTTAACATAATGATAAACAAACATATTATTTAGTAGCATAATATTATAAACACGTAATGACATTCAAGTTTAATTACCGAAATAAAACAAAAATGTTCGCGGCTTACGGGTGGTCCAAGGGCCACCCCGCCGCACCTTCTGTCACAGTTTAGTATCTAGATTATATTACCTATGTAAAACAAACTTGTTTGCGGCTTACGTGTAGTCGCATAAAATTTATGCCTTATAACTTTTATGCAATTCCATAGTAGTACAAAATAAAAAAGCCAAAAAAAACATTATGTCATTACCTTAACAGTATGCCAAATACTGATTATGTAAATTTAATATAGTGCCTAACTTATTATGCCAAAATAAATTAGTATTAAACAAGTTATGCGAAAAAAAGGGATACCATATATTTTAAAGAGGCAGAAAGAAGAAAAAAAGGTTTCATGGAAGAAAAATAAGGTTTCATCAAGTAATTCGAATATAATTAACTTTCTCACTGAATTTGTAATTTAATGCTGTGTTTGTTGTTAAGTTTTAATATCTGTAGCGGGTAGCGTTTGACATACTGGATATGAAACATCCAGGTGGATTGCTTTTTTTCCTACATCACAAAATAGTCAAAGATGCGTTACTGTCCACAGTTTCCTGCGTCGGCGTCCATTGTGAAGACACGAGTGGTTTTTGAATGTTTTATGATGAAATTTTAATACAATGCCTACAGAGTATGGCGACATTTTACCTACTTCAGATGGAAATGTGCTGAGGGCATTTAGGTCGCTTCGACGGTCCCCCGTTATTGGTGAAACGCTCGTTGTACAAATTTCGTTTTGCTCATTATTATTTGCGTCTATACTTCTTCTTACACAATTTTTTTGTGAATTCATTAATGGCGTAGAAAGGTCACGATGTTACCCGAATAAAAATGTTGATAAAACGATAAAAAAAACTTTATAATCTTTATAATAAAGCAGTAAGTAACAAAAAGTCTTTACAATGAAGATAATTTTCTATTATGTCTGTCTGTTTGTGCATCACGTACAAATTACTGGACCGATTGAACCGCGGTTTTCACTTATAAATATCTAGTTTAGGTTTTGACTTAAATGTAATGTATTTTGTGCGTCGAGCAAGCGACCAACTACCGAAGACTTTTCAGCTCAAATCTGATGAGTAGAAGCCGAGCAACCGATAAAAACTTTTTGAAGGCTAGACAAAGAGCATGTAACCTTATTGGCAAATACCTCCGCCATTTTGAAAAAAACAAACGGTTTCTCAGCCATCAAAAAATTTTTGTCAATCGATAGGGAAATGTATGAAACAATAACTGATCTATAAGTTCAAAAACTAAACCCTGACTACGGTCGGGTAAAAATAGCATATGACGCCCTTGCGATGAATACGAATCGATTGAAACCTCGTTTGTCAAAACAGGAGCAAATTATTTGACAAACGACAAACGTACCTTAGCTTAGCTGGTAAAATTTGAGTCATTGAGCGTAGCACAGTGTTGTAAACTTGATCAGTTAACTCATAATTCAAGCTTAATAGGCACTTGTTCTAATTTGATAAAAAAGTAACATATCCTCGAGCCACTTTGTTTCAAATCCCTATTATTTAAAAAAAAAACAAATGTAAATCTTAAGTTGCAACAAAACTAATTGCCTCTTCAATATTTAACCTTTCTACAGCAACCCTTATCAAAAACTCCGAAAATGTAGCCATCCCCTCTGATGTAACAAATTTTCGCGACATTCTATTATCCCAGCGCAAGACAAAGGGTGGGGCGATCCGTTCGTTTCCAATTTCCATTCAGAGATTAGCCGATAGCTCGGTATCTATAGATAGGTGAAGATATATTATATTGAATATGTAGGAAAGGGTGATGAAAGATTAACCATTTTGTATTGTGTAGATACGTGCTTTGCAATTGTTATGAGATAGATATACTGGCCTTCATGACTTAGTACTATGTTTTTAAGGTCTGTCAGTTCGCGTATCACGTTAATACTATTGGACTCATTGCGATGCGATTTTCACTGGTGTACAGTAGTTGTATATTTATGGTTGTGAAGTTAGGCTCTGTAAGCGATTGCGCAGGTACTGCTGTAAGCATAAAACAGCATAAAGTAAGAGCTAGATAGAATATGCGATAAACGTTGGCAAGTGAGCGAGGCAGTTATACAATGCTGTCTTCAGCTTCAAATTTGGGATTGCGCCTGAAAAATAGCAGCTTGTGCAGCGACTAGCAGACAATTTCTGGGCCACAAAGATCTGCTGCGACTACTGTACTTGGTATCTCAATCCGATGAGTAGGAGCCAAGCAATTTAATAAAAAACCTTTAATTTTTTTTAAACTACTGGACCGATTGCGATACGATTTTCTATTCTGGATAGCTTAGGGTTAGGCTTAAACATTGGTGTACTTGGTATCTCAATCCGACGAGTAAGAGCTAGCTATATAATAAAAACACTATTAATTTTAAGTTTTGAAGGCCAGTCAAGATAAATGTAATAATGAAACATCACGTTAGAGGCCCATGGGTGGCCTGACATCAGAAGAAATTTCCACCTCATTCGATATATCATTGAAAAACCACAGTATAAAGAAAACTAAACATCTGGATAATTTAACAAGAAATAATAAAAATAATAAACAAGATGAATGATAAGACCCTATGACCCAAATTGTTTATGCACAAAATAAACAATTTGAGGCAAATGTCATTGTAAATAAGAAAATTTTATTCTTTACCCATCAGTGGGAGGAAAGGCTATAGTGAAGGTAAAACATTAGATAAGCACGAATAAGTGCTGGCTTCTGGTGTCACTGTTTGTCAAGCTGCCCGAGGGCCTCTGAAGCCTGTTAATCAATAACAGCCGGAACCTAAACCTTAACTTGCCCTTCAAAGCACGGAGTGATGGAAAACTGCAATAACTTAGAAAAGTCATTGGTGCGGAGCCTAGGACCACGTAAAAGCCAAACCTAAGCTCAAGATTTTAAGAACTGAGTAGCCATTGTAGAAATCGGCGAGGATCACTGAAGTAACTTCTCAGTTAAATTACTAAATAATTATTTTAATCTCTGTGGATTTTTCTTCTATAAATATATAAAGTGAGCTTCGTCCAAATGGTGACGGGGTTGTCACAAAACACAATGTTTGTGACAAATTCATTATAATTATTAGGCCGTGAAAAAAAAACGACAAACATTTTACATCGTAGGGTGCGGAATTCGTTCATTAAACATTACATTCATCATCATCATCATCATCATCATCATCAACATCATCATCGACATAATCATCATCAGTTCGTCAGATATTGGACTTATGCCTCTTTTTACTCCTTATTTATTCAAATGGTGGTCTTTCGAATCTACTGCTTACGGTTACTACCTTCACGTCATTGGAGTTCCGGTTCTAAGGCCACCTGTTCTTGGACTCTACTCTGTCCACCTGCGGAGCTTCATCAGCTATCAGAATATCCCATTAGATATCCTGCCCATTGCCACTTGAGCTGAGAGTTTCTGTTCCCGATGTCAGTGAGACCAGTGCTTCTGTGGTTTCTGTCTTCTTCAAGTTCGTTGCTTATCCTATTTCTTAAGAAATTCGTAACATCAACCTATCCAATTCTGTGTCAAATATTGCCGTGAAAATATAACTAGCTCTATTTTACTATCAATTACTGTGCTTTTAACTCATAAGTTTATCCATCCGTGCAGCCGGAAGCAAGTAAAACCTCATTTTCTCGCTCCACATTTAAAATACATTGTATACACTATTTCATGTAGTAGAGGTAAGTATATTTTTAGGGTTACCATATATAATGTGAACAGTAATTTAATTTTGAACCTGACAAAAACATGAATTAAATTTGAGCTATTGAATTCTTCGTCGTCAAAACAGGCAATGTAATTTTTTTGCAGTGCTTTCATATTTTTGCACGTTAAAATCTTGCCAGCACTGCCCTCATCTGACACCCATTGTAATTCAGATGGTTTTTCATACCACAAAAAATGCAACCAAAACATCCCACACGCCATTATAACATTTTCCGCATAGTATGTTTTCCTGTCCGGGAAAAAATGACAAACGGGAGCCCTATGCCCACAATGTAAATCCGAGAGTACCGAATTCCACCGGGAATTATATTTACACAGAGAACAGCTGTTATTTAGTAAGATTACATACTCTTACTTGTACATACGTGCCTCCATTTTGATAATAGAAAATGCGGTTTGTGGTTGGATAATTACATTTAAGGTTTTAGAATTTTGAGAGGAAGTCTTCAATAACTTGGAAACCTAGAGAAAAAATATGTTTACTTCATTTTTCTTCACTAAATGTGTTGATAAAGACAGTAACAAAAGTGTTAATGGACACATTCTTAGTATAATAAATCAAAAAGTTTGAGTTAAAATTAATTTACTAGACAATTCGTGGCGAGATTGTAATAAAAATAGGGCGCATACTTCTTCACCAATATGAAGGTACTCTAGGAAATGGAAAATAAATGAAAAGATAAATTTTTAATGTGTTTAGGACATTATTATGCAGGTGTGCAGGAGGAGACACCTACCCGGTTTTGGAAATTGAGTACTAATTCTGTGAGAGAATGCCAGCGAAATTCTATACAATGAAAAGAATAAATGCCCACGCCAGAATATTTAGGCAATAGCAACAAACTTGGGTGTCAGTCGATTTAGCATTTTGGACGAAAGCCACGCTTGGCTGAAAAAGTACCTATCTAATTAAGTGTACATGGCTTTATTGTGAACATGCGCTTAATAAAGCGAATTACACAAATAAAGTGGTCAATAACCTTGTATCCGCAGCACTCAATTTGAGCTGTCACGCTGTCTTATGAGTGTGATTGAGGATAGAAATAAACGAGCTGTGTAGACGTATATTCTTCCATGTTGATACGGTCTTGTATTATTATCCTCAATTTCGCAACAAAACGAAACGAGGCGTAAGGAAGTTTGCTCGGTTTGATCTTTGGCATTTGATTCTTTAAAAGTTTTTATTTTTTAAACCTTTTTTGGTACATACATATTATTGTTTTTTCAAGATGGCGTTATCCCTATTAACAATATAATTCACAATTATCTTATAAAACAGATAAGTGAAGCCAGTATCGTAAACAGGCTAATCAGAGCTTAGAGTTATAATGAAATTAAATTGAATACTCTCTTATCAAGCGGAAAATTTTATAAGTGTGATACAGAACTCGGTACATTAGAACTAACAGTTCACACAAAATGTATAAAACCGATTTGCGCCATCTATCTTTTATCTTTAGAAGTGTGTGTGCGTCTGTTTGTTACTCTTTCATGCTCAAACAGCTGAACGGATTTTAATGAAATTTGGTACCAGGATAGCTTATTTCCTGGATTTCATCGTCATCATCATCCATAATAAACGCAGTTGAAACGGCAGGGTGCAGCTAGTGAAACAAAAGCAAAGTCTCTAAGTCAAAAATGAATGAAAAGGTAATTGTATAAAAATTAAGCTTTATATTCTCTCTCTCTCTCTATATACGTATATACGTATGTTTGTATTTAAAATAAGATAGATCAAATATTCTGAAACATATGAAAGGGATTTATTTATTACAATAATACAAAACTAGTTGTTTAATTTTAATCTACATAGAGAGTCAATGCAAAATTTGAAAAAATAATGAGTGCCTGCTCGTACCTTGCCAGGTTTCAGTTCGGTCAAATTGCTAGTTAACATTGGTAGAAACAGTATACTTATTTTTTGTGTGAATACATATAAAAGACTGTGCAAAAAATACTTTTATTTAGTAGAGCTCAGAAAAATACCTACAAATCATCGAGAAAGTTCAGAAAAAGTGAACAATATTTTTTCACACAAGCTAACTGTGCCCAAGTCTCGACTGAAACCGAATATATCACACATATTGCCCAATGTATATTTTACTACGACGTTTTTTTCAGTACATTTACTTCGGGCTGAATTTATTTCTGTCATAAATCCATACTTATGTATGGGCAGAGAAGGCCGACTTCATCTTCACTTATCACGCCTTGTCGGCAGGTTTGTTTGAATAAAAGCAGTATGAGTAGTTTGAGTTTGACATGTGAAATCAGGCACAAGGGTTTAAAAAGTGTTGTGATGGATGACGTGTTTTTAACACAACATTTCATGGTGACATAAATTGCGTAAAATGGTTTTAAGTTTATTTGTTTTTAAGTCTTTAAGGTATTCGTATCATCATCATCATGTCAGCCCTTAGAAGTCCACTGCTGAACATAAGCCTCCCCCAAAGAGCGCCATCTTGTGCCACCTCCATCCACCGACTTCCTGCGATGGCTACAATGTCGTCGGTCCATCGTGTCACACTTCGCTTGCTTGTTCGTGGCCGCCATTCGAGAAACCTTTATTCCCCAGCGGTTGTCGGTTCTGCGAACTATATGGCCTCCCCATTGCCACTTCAACTTGCAAACTCTGAGAGCTATGTTGGTAACCTTTGTACTTCTACGGATTTCCTCATTTCGGATTCTATCACATACATAGTAGTAGTATAGTAGTGGTATTCGTATTGTACACAATAATACGACCGAAAACATGAGAAAATTGCACAAGCAATCAATTTATATTTTAGTAATTTTCAAAATTCGTCTTTTATTAACCAACTGAGGGTATCGTATGTACTCGTATGTATGTCTGTTCCTTTGTGGCACTATATAGACCATACACTAAAGACAATATTAATAAAAATTCAATATGGAGACAACCAGACGCCATATTGTGAATAAGAATAAAATGAAACTTGGCGAAGTATGTTAACTGGGGTATCATTGAATAAGTATTTGAAAATCATTCTTAGGTTTCTTTTATCAATTATAATTTTAAATGATCATTTAGTATTTAAAGTTGGTAAGCAACCATTCTCACTGGTTTTTTTTGCCTCATTTAGACTTTTTCGCAGTCGCATTTTTTAACACTTTCGATTGTCTGGTTTTGTCATCACTCACTAAGACACACTGAATCTGAGAAGTGAACATAACAGGATATTTGTATGTCAGTTCATCTGCTTTTGAAATACAATGTCCTGTGCAGTACTGTTTATCATTCGTACTTGCTATCAGATTAAACAATAACTTCCTGGGACTTTAATGTGACACTTCACTTAACATGATTCTCTCTTCTCACTTTAAAATGTTCTTCTCCTATTATCTCACATACCCCTCCTAACAACCAAGTCTATTTTCAATGAAGATTTGATCAACACAATACGAGTATGCCTTATAATAAGACGAATTTTAATTTGATTTCATTCGATTTTTGTTGGTGTTGCATTTTATACAAACTTAAGTTACTGCTTTCATAACACTTTCGATGTCATATCACATAGTACTCCGTAATATATCATTATAAGTCTTTGCCAAATCTTTACGGATTTATAAGGTGTTTTTGTGCTATTTCTAGCTCATTGGTCGTTTCTTTTTAGGTTATTAATCTAGAGCCTAACTACCCCCGAGAAAAAGAGTTAAAAAAATAAGTTCGTATACTTTATCTTAAAAAAATGACCACGTGCATAGAGCTGCAGGCGCAGCTAATAGTATTAAATAAGAATTGCTAATATAAAAAAAAAGTTACAAAGCACTGTCAGAGTAAACAAAAACAAACAAACTTTAAGAGCACCATCATTTGAAAATAATTATTGTGAATATCAATAATAGTTTAAAAAAACTAAAAAACACGCTTTATATAGAAAACCAAACTAAAAAATAGAAAATAAATTTTAATAATTTTGAATTAAGAATAGTGTTTGAATTTAAAAAAAAGCGTCGTCTAAAATAAGAATGCATCGTCTTCGGAACTGAACAAAATACAAAACTTCAAATCCGCGGTATAAGTGGAAGCGGTTCTGATTCAGCTTGCAAGATTGGACCTCAACAGACACACATACATACATATATACATACAAACATTGCAAGTTAGGTAAAAACTAGATACATTATCTACATATGACATAAAGTACTGGAATAAGCATCTACTTAATATATAATGCCTCCAGAGTCTGTAATACTTTAGGTCTGTTGTACTTATTAGAACAAATACACAAAGGTATAAACTTAAATTCACTGCGACACAAAAGGATTTTCGACGATGTCAATGCCTTCACAATTCTTAGGGCGATCGTAAAAAAAATAAATGAGTTCCCCGATTCCGCTGGGTGTACTCGATATTCGAGATACAGAAATCAGGAGAGCAATTCAATTCTGTCCAAGTTCGTACCCAATCATAACTTGGGGGATAAGTTTGGTAGGATGTAACAGTTTCTGTAGATAAGTTATCTGTCTTTACAATCTATTAATATTAGTGAGTGAGGCTGATGCTATGGAGTGGGATCAATTATAATGCTATTTTCAATTTTTGAAATTACAACGGTATTTAGTCGCGATAGCAACGTTATTTTTAAACGACTGCCCAAAAAAGGAGTATAATGTTTTCAGGGTTCATGTATGTATTATGTCTGTATATGAGTTTCTTTATTCCACAATTACTTTTAAAATAGTACAGATTTAGTATTCGTGGAGTATCTTTAGAATACTTACATCATCTCGAGTAACAAAAGCTATACTAGTGGCTTTGGGAGCTGTAGACCTCGCGAGCACAAACTTTTTTGCAAATAATCTAGCGGTGCACAGTAAGATAGCCATCTAGTTACCTTATTGTACAACTTACATTAATAGCCAAGGTGCTCCGTCAAACCCTACCTAGTAGGTAAAGGACTGATTCCACTGGAAGAAACCTAAAAGTGATCAATTTACTGCATTTTTAGAAGTTATTCTGCTTATCACGTCGAAGATCCTCAACAGATCTTCATCAAATTTTTATAAGTCCGTTTTTATAAAGATACCTTTCAAATAAAAAAGAACCATTGAAATAGGATCTAATGAGGCGGAGATATTCAGTAGTTTTGCCCTTTTTGGGGGAAGTACCCCCCTAATCAAAAATCCCCATCGACTAAAAAAATCTTCTATTTTTTTATATAATTTTTCGTCTAGATCAGTTGAGAAATGCGACCTGTAGATGAGAACAGGGGCCCGACCACAGAACTTGGCTTCAATTGGATTTTCAATATCGCTATCACTAATGCCTTGCATTAGAGTCGAAATTGCTATGAAAAAAGTGATAATCGGATTGTAACCAAGTTCTGTAATAGGGCCAAAGATATACGGACATACGAAAGCATTTTTGCCCAAGCTGAAACGGAGACGCTTCGCTCGCGCTTCGCGCTCGCTCGGACAATAACTTTTCTTAAAAAAATAAAAAAATGTCGACTGTACAGCTCCAATTCAAACAAGAAACTTCTGAATTTTACTGCATGGGTATCAAATTGAAGGCCTTGATGAGCGCATTCCACCACATTCCAGACAAATCATACACCCAGATGAAGGACTTCAAAATAGTCCGAAACTGGTTGGAGTATTTCCGATCTTCTATTGCGTGAGTTTTGAGCCGTTTTATTTATATTTTTTATATTAGTTTTTTATTGCAAATTTATTTAGTTTCTATTTTAAAACTACTCTAAAATTCTTATCAAATTTTGACGAACTATGCTAATTTTAAATGTATATACGTGACTAATAGACAAATGTTTCGTAAAAAACTGAGCTATTTTTTAATTGTATTCTTAAACTACTTCTAATCTCTTAAGAATAACATGTTGTTAGTATAACTTCGACATTTTTCACATAGTAATGGCATACCTTTTTCGGTCTTGTTTTTTTAATTTTGATATGGTTTTGTTTATTATTTTGAAATAACATTGAAACAACTTTTGTAAATGTTGTAATCAGTACCAATTTCTCATTTGACCCTGCTCATTTTGCGCAAGTTTTTATCCCGCAGTAGTACGCTGTCGAACTTCTCAGTATCTGGTACTATTGAACTCCCCTGCCCTCCAAATACCACAGCTTGGTTAGTTGAAGTTTGGGCTAGAAGTTGCACGTGCGCAAAATACGAATTGAGTAATAAATAACGACCATGTCCCAAACGCAATATAATGCAGTCTTTGTAGAAAATGCATAGAACTGCGATTTTATTAGTCTTAATCATTTTTTATAAAGAGTATAACTTTTCGTACACTAAATAGTGTTAAAACGAAATTTAGATATTGTCACGAGGCGGTCCCAGGCTTTAGGTTTGCTCCACCAGCCCAGGGACCAAACCTCAGTGGACAACATAAAAGGGTCAGGAACTATTGGAAGCACAGGAACAGGAGGAGATGACCATAAACAGCGGCTTCAAACAAAACGAACACTAACGACGGAATTATTATATATATTTACAAGTCTCCAGTTTAATTTATGTATTCTATAATATATTATTTTGTGCAATTCAGTTTTGCTAAAATCAATCGGAATGACAGGTTATTTGAATTTAGAATGAATAATGACAAACTATTAAAAGGAGTGAAATGGATTATGAAAGAATTAAGTGATCAAATGAGTATTATTACGAAAGAGGTTTGACCTCGTTACAATATGAAGCGTAAATCCTGAACTTAATAAAATTCAAGAAATAAAAAAAAATTAACGTTTCTATCCTAAATAAAGTTTTTATTTGTTAAAATACTTTGTTAAATATCCAATTTATATATTTACCTTCAACGCATTGTAGTTTTTTTTTTTTTTTACATATAAATGAAATACAGGGTCATCATGACAATCTTGATGCACCCTTTTTTGTACCACATCCTGTTTGGGTTAATACGCGTATTTGCAGACCTTTAAGATACCTTTGCCAGATATTAAACACAATATTAGAGTGAAAATTTTACAGTGTTCTGGTTTAAAGGGCACTGCGATTTTATCGTAATTTGTTGGCTTAGCAAAATTAATAATTAATGTTTAAGGATCAAGAAAAAAAAAACGTAGAAAACCGTTCAAGAGTTTGTAATTAACATTCATTTACAGTCTAGACGGTCCTTAGAGTCTTTAGTAAAACAATTGAAAATTGTAAATTTAATATTTCAGCTTTTTTGACATTTCCAACACCAAAGCCTCATTTATTTCCAAACTAAGCAAATAGCACATAGTACAAGGCAATAGTGTTTAATTACCAACGACACAAACAGAAATGCTGCGCACTTTAAATCGGAGAAGCCACCGTATTTCATTTTAAGTCTGTAGGTATTAACTCAGCTTTTAACCCTCTAGTGGTGCCCAATGAGTTTAAATTTAAATTTTGCTCGTGACCTATAAACTTGATAGGCAATTAAGTGTACGTGTTGAAATCTTTTAATTTGATTAAAACGAATAAAACGCAGATAAATTTGCGTCCTACTTTACTATTTGTAACGTTATCAGTGAAACTTAAGGTTGAAAATAGATTGAAACCCGAATGGAACTGCAGTTAGCAATCTGATTTGGTTTAAACAGAAGTTATTTCCTTGATACTTAGAGGAGCATTTATTTGCAGTTAAGCTGCAATTTCAACTAATATTATACATTAAAGAGAGAGTTTGAGTTTGATTATGTAACAAGATGAAAATAATACAAAGTTTTTAAACAATATTTCACTGTATTAAATATATATATAGAACGGCTAAAAACTCACGAAATAGAAGATCGGAAATACTCCAACCAGTATTTCACTGTTGGAAGGTCCCATCAAAGGAGTTTAGATTATTACTTACCACATTATTATAGTTCACTTTAATAGCGATCATATCCTAACGGTGCTATAGTGCTACTTAGAATCCAACGATACCGGGTTCGCTCCTAGACTCCGCACCAATGACTTTTCTAAGTTATGTGCGGGTTTCATCGCTCCGTGCTACGGATGGCACTTTAAGCTGTCGGTCCCAGCTGTTACTGATTATTAGCAGTCGTTAAGCCGTCTCAGAGGCCCCCGGGCGGCCTGACAAATTTTGACACCAGAGGCAGCGCTACCTCATACGATAAACAAACAAGTTCACTTTAGTAATGTAATGACACAAGCCTTAGCTATTAATTACTTTACTACTCCTAGTTTCGTTATTAATTACTTTACTACCCCCTAACAGTTCCAAAACTATTACTAAATATTCTATAAATATTCATAAGCCCAAAGAGATTTCCCAAAAACATGAACCTATTCAAATTTATTAAATCTTTTTTTTTTTTTTTGCATTTTATATTTTTTCCTTCTTCATAAAGACATAAGTGTCTTGAGTCTTGATTCTGGTCTAATTCAACGAGTTCACACACCACACAACATTTCCTATTTTACCTCTTCTCCGAAACATTAATTCCTTTGTAATGATATTCAGTGAAAGCTCCGAAGACCGTTACCGCTAAAGCCACAGAAAAGTGAAACAAATAAACTGAGCTGTGTCTTATCCGAGGGATTTACGGCTACGGCAAATGAGATTGCTAGGAATATTGTATTTGTATATATTTATGTTGTCTGGAACGGACGGACTGTAAATCTGTCGGGATCGACAGAAACGTTCGCAAGTGTAGGCAGTGCTGGGCAGGTTTGGGGTTTAACGTTTATTGAGTAGGTTCAATTAAGCAAGTGCCTGTGTTACCTAACAAGTAACAACTATAATTTATCTAGCTTACTACTAAAACAGACAACCTATTAGCCATTATAGGCTCACAGGTAGCCCATAGTACTAGTAATTTATAATAGCTACAAGACAAAATATTTGTGAATTTGTGTAGAAAACAAGCGCATATATTTTGTTGTATGTCCGCATGGAGTTGTATCAGTATTTTATTGGGATAAGAGTAAAAATATGATAATCTAAAGGTATACTTATAATAAATTAGTAAGTAACAAAAAGTCTGTTCAAGGAAGATAATAAAAAAAGGTAAAATAAGATACTGAACAAGAAGGTAACAACTAACTTAGGTATAGGTGGTTTTTGGTATGGTGTCTGTCTGTTTGATAGTGCTTCACGTGATAAATACTAAACCGATTGCGATGCAGACTCACTATTAGATAACTTAGGTTTTGGCTTAAAATTTGAAGTGCTTGGTATCTTAATCCAATGATCAGAAGCCGAGCAATAGATAAAAATATATCTGTCGGCTGAAATATGCTCATTTTGTGCATTATCATTTCCGTAGTCTAGTACCCATAGTACAGGGTATCCTAGTTTGGGGCTATGTAATTGGTGTGAACTGTCCCGAAGAGATATACATATATACATTATATTATAGGTAGTTTTGGTCCTGGGTTACTTTATTAAAGCTGCGGGGGACTTTCTACAAACTGTCTCCCCAAAATCGATGATATAACAGGAACATAGCAGCCGTCTATCTTCGTTTATCTCGATGACTTGTCGAGATCTCGATGGCTTATAATGCTTTCCCTCGACGCAAACGTCACCTTTAGTCGAGTATGTGTGAGTCATGAGTGACAATATTGAAACGATTATTATAAACGCCTTCACGCACTCCACGCTAAACAAAATTCGGTAATTTTAGGCACTTTTACATTATAAGTACTTAGGTTACTTTTAACCCAGTGAAATGATCACGCGGTCAAAGCCACGGGCAGAGTTAGTAATGAATATAATCTTAATGTTGGTGCTTTATTGGCCTAATTTACTTTTTCGTTCCTTAATAAGTAACCGCTAATAGCGATGGAACCACTTATTGTACATCAAGTATTTTCATTCATATTATTATTTTGTAACATATAATATAAACTATCTTTTTCAATATTGTTAAATTGAATTGTATAATACTGTGTCCCAATTGGTAGTGTTATCTTCGAAACATGTATGTTATTTTAGACAGCTGTGCATAGGGAGATATTTTGAATCAAATGCACTGCCAAAGGTTTAACTCAAAAATATGCAGATATAAACATTACATCGGGTTCAATGGCCTGCTTTGCGAGAGGCCTATGTCCAGCAATGGACTGACAAGCGCTGATGATGATGATGAAAGATTGGATATTGGAATAAGCTAACAACTGCTTAGAAATCAGTAAAATATTAATATTTCCAATATTTATGTGTAGGTACATAAATATTGGATATATGCATTTATAGACAAAATATACATAAAAGTGTTTTTTATTTTAAATGAATAAATGTAAGAGATATATTTTGAGAATTCCCCACCCAAAATCTACTAAAAATTGCAGTTTAGGAAAGATACATTCTGAGAACGGAACATTTAGAACCTAAGCGACATATTAAATCACAAGTTACAAAATTATCATAAAGATACGTTAACGTTAGTTACGGATACGTTTACGTAAGTCACGTTTGAGCTATTTATTTTTTCTGCCACATAACTTCGGGAAATCAAAAGAATAAACTGTCACAACAAACCAGAACGCTAAACTCAAGACGTTCCACGAAATGTTCACGTAAAATCAATTTTATCACCTTCCACGTATTTTTCTCGTCTGACTTACTTTGACAAGGTTGTCACATAAATTGAGTAAACACATTTTGATATAAATCATACATTATATTTCTCATGTGGAATATTGAAGCTATCAAATATCGAGTTGGGAATTCACAAGAAGGCTCAAAAAGTATGTTTTTCAAGGGAATATTGTACATGTGTGTTGGAGCGTTTATAATATTTTAGTTGTTTAGGGAACTCAACATTTATTATGTTTTTGGTAAGCTGGAGTTTCACTTCTATCTCACGGTAATAAAATGATGATGCGGTCGAGGTTTACCACCAAGGAGGTACACACTACTACACACTAGACTTAGAATGAGAAATGGACACCAAGGTTTGCTACCTGAACGCCTCGAATAGGCCTTGGTGACACATTTTCTGTTTTTACTTCATTTCTTTTGTTTCTAAACGTAGATTTGTTTTAAACCTGGAAAATTAACCGACATATTAATTTTATCTGCACCTCATCCTTCGCCCTTAGAAGGTTTTTTTGTTTGTCGTATGAGGTAGTGCTGTCAGAGTTTATCAAGCCGCCCGAGGGCCTCTGACATGGCTTAACGACTGCTATTTATCAATAACAGCCGGGACTGACAACTTAACGTACCCTCCAAAGCACGGAGCGATGGAAAACCGCACATAACTTAGAAAATTCATTCGTGCGGAGCCTAGGTTTTGAACCCGGTATCGTTGGATTCTAAATTACACTATAGAACCGTTAGGCCACCATCGCTGGTAGGCGATGTTTATGAAGGTGCTGAGCTACGTTCATAAACATCGTCGACCCTCGATGGCAAAATATGCGTAAAAGAAAGAAAACACATTTATTGGCACAACTCACATTACAACAACAACAAAAACAGCTAAGTACTTCTTATGTCATCGAGTGTTGTCGAGCGACATTTACGAACATAGTCTTGGACCTGTTGGACCAGCCTGAAATCCTGCCCATTGCCTCAACGTAGAGCTGCACAAATTTTATGTTTAATATCCCCTTTATCGATTCCCTGATGTAGAGACACTGATTTATTAATAATAAAAAGAAACATCTTCACTCCATCATGTCAGTTTATCACGCCGGCATTTTGGAAGTCTCACCCATGACTAAATGGGATAATCCAATATTAGCTAATATATCCATTTTGTAAGTTTCGTCTTTTGATATCTTCTCTTGTTATGTATTTAAGCTAAAAACTAAGTCAGATTGTGACAAGCGAGGTATCAATCGATACGCCTACATTTATAAAACATATGCTTACATAGGACATAGGCTATTTTTTACCCGACTACGGCAAAGCAAAGGAAAGGTTATGTGTTCAAAATAAAACTTAGTTCAATTTTGACAAACGAGGTATTTATTAATTCGTCTTTATCGCAAGAGTGTCATAGGCTAATTTTTACCCGACCATAGTCAGGTTTTAGTTTTTGAACTTATTTCTTGTTAGTGGTAGCATACAAGAGAAAAAAAAGTAAAAAAAATAACTCACATTACGGTTTCACCATACCAAAGCTAATAGATAAATAAATAGGTAGGTAATAATACTTTGGAAACTTCATTGATAATTTTATTGCAGTTTGGTTTTTGATAAATTCGAATTTATTGTTAATTTTTTTTTTTGTAACGCTATTAAGCCGAATTTTCTGAAACATTAATCTGTTTTATTAGGAATCGTGGGCCATCAACGGGCGGCAGATTAAATTCGTTATGTGACGAGTACCAGGTTTATTGGCGTCCATAAATTCTCCCGATACTGAAGATATTTTATTAAGAGAGCAAATAAAAAGTATTACAGTGAGATTACCTACTAGGCCATAAATATAAATTGCTTTCTGATAACTCGGATCAGTTTTATGGGTCTTTAGGTTTTTAAGATGTTTTATCTCGATTACGTGGAGCTTTTGGATCGTAAAGTATTATTTTTTATTATGATGACTTTTTTCAATATTTATAACTTTTTCTTACAAAATAAATCATAGATTCAAATATAAATCTAATTCCCGCATTGAAACGGGCAGAACATAAATAATTGCACTTTGGAACTATGAAAGTCGAACGGACCAAAGACTTTTACTGAGTTGTGACTATGGTACGACTGACATTTTTCCAGAATAATAAGTATAAGTTAGATTATAAAATAAAGTACAGAAAACGAAATAAGGCAGCTCTAAAGTGTTATCTATATAAAAAAAACTTCAACTTTATGCTGATTGTCATCAAAAATCTCAATGAGATATAGTATTATCTATAACCATCTAAAGGGTTCGGTCCTGGGCTCCGCACCAATGACTTTTCTAAGTTATGTGAGGTTTTCCATCGCTCCGTGCTTCGGAGGGCACGGTCCCGGCTGTTATTGAATAATTGCAGTCGTTAAGTCAGCAGAAGCTCTCAGAAGCCTGACAATCTTTGACACGAGAGGCCAGCACTACCTCATACCACAAACAAACAAACAAACCATCTCAAGAAAAATGTCTTTCAAACATAATAAGCCGCCTCTAAATCGTTCGTGCTGTTATTCTAGAAACTAAATTATTTGGTCCTGGAATAACAGATAGGATGTTCTTTGTTCCTTTTATACCAATTTAGCATGTTCATATTCGTTTACAGTGAGGTAGAGCGGAATACATGTGCGCCTTACAATTTAGCAACACCAGGTTTAATCCTCAACCGCCCCGCACGTGCAAGTTCGCCATCGCTCCGTGCCGTTATGTGCAAGTTTGCCATTGCTCCGTGCTTCAGAGAGCAAGAAATTGGTTACGGTCTCGGTTGCTTACAATTGATAGTCGTTAAGCCATGTCTGAGTCCCTTGGGTGATCTGGCAAACAGAGGTTAGCATACATCATATTTTACAACAATAACATTTAATAATAATTACCTTCTTTTTACACGACTGCCCAAAAAAGGAGTGTAATGTGTTCTGGTTCATGTTATGTTTGCATGTACGTATGTGAGTTTCTTTATTCCACCATAACTTTTAAATGTCTGAACAGTTTATGATTTATCTTTAGAATCCCAAATAACATAGGCTATAATTTTGTATGAAAAAAAAATGCGGCATTATGGCTCCAAATTAAAATGCGAAAAAAACTTTGAATTTTACAATATGTGTATCAAATTGAAGGCCTTGATGAGCAAATTCCAACTAAATTTAATTTATGCACTTAAGTCAGGGCAGGCAAGTTTTTTATTTTTTTATTTATTAATATCACATTAGATCCATATCTCCAAACACCAGAACCGCAAACATCATAAACAAAATTACACAAATCTGGCCAAGCAGGCGATTAATTAACTAAATTGCCCAAGAAAATTACCTTTCCAGGATTAAGTATCGCCATCGTATATCACATGGCAAAACAGCGTTGATGAATTATGTATACGAGAAAGTAGGTCACGATCAAAATGGAAGATAAATATTTTGCTTCTTGCCGATTGTAGGTTTATCTAATATCTGAAACAATAAAGCAGTAAGGACTTATTATATTACAAAAAACATCTGTACATCATGTATTCATGATTCTGTTAAACAATAGAGATATATAAAACGGCCAAGTGTGAGTCGGACTCGCACACCGAGGGTTATATTAATCGTTGGAAAACTGTTGTCCCCATACAAAATAGGTCGCGGTCAGTTTACCAATACCAAATAGTTTTTTTTTTTGTGATTACCTACAAATTTAGGTTTTCTATAAGATGCTATAAGATATGACTTTTTGCCAAATTTGATACAGGAAATTACTCTATAGGTTTTCATTCTCTTGCGAGTGTCAAAATATACGGCATAAATAGCCGTATCTTTTGATTGCGTTGATTTAGATGTTTTTTTCACAGCTCCAATGGATGCAGATCTGAGTATTTGATATTAATATCAACGTCCACGTCCCACACGTCCACGCGATCCTGAGAAATGGGGTATTGATAGACAGTCAGCCAGATGGACAACAAAGTGATCATCATGGTTACTTTTTTCCTTTTGATGTGCGGAACCTAAAAAAATGATGAAGCTGCTAAAAACAGGCTACTGAATTAAAATAGGGTGTATGTCTTTTTGATTTCGCATCACGTATGTAGGTACAAACTACATGATGGCATACCTAATACTCAGAATTAACGAACGGTATTCGTTGAAGGTCATACAGGAGTACGCCCCACACTCGAAGCGCCCGGACGATGAAGTGGAGGCTATGTACGACGACATGTTTTCAATCTTATGAAATATAATATACCTTGCATCTTAATGCAACAAATAGAAGCCGATAATTTATCAAATCTTTTGACTGTGGTACATTTTATTCCAGAAAAATGTTTCAGTATTCAAAGCTACTGGCACATCAAGTCAGTAATTAAATAAAACGAAAAATACACAGAGTCACAGATAAAAAAAACTTAGTATATTACAACACCTCTTATAATATTAATGTCATTTCTTTGAAATGAAATTATAAAACCTACGAGTTAGTAGTAGTTTAGATACTCCATTGTGCTATAATCGAACTCTAACTCGAACTCTTTTCTCAGCTCCCCCTTTCCCTCACATTCCCCATATATCTAAGAACCATCTCAATCAGCTTTCCAAAGCTTCTTTTTTTCCATTACCTTTTTTTTCCGTTATTCCTCTCCATGCACGGTTGTCTGGAAGAGATCACTCTGAGCGATAAGACCGCCCCATGTGACACTCATTGTGATACTTTATTTTTAGATATAATTTCTTGTTGTGCTTGTGGTGTCCAATAAAGTGTTAATCTATCTATCTATCTATCTATCTATTCGTTTGGGAGCTACGATGCCACAGACACACACACACACACCCACACACACTAACTCACTCACACGGACACACGGACACACACACGCACACACACACACACACTAAGTGATAAACACCCTCAACTTATAACACCCGTCTCTTTGTTCGGGGGTTAAAAATGTGAAACAGTAACTAGACTAGTAGTACTAGACGAGTTAGAGACAATTAACATTTCGTACTTTTTTCGTATTTATAGCATTACTGACAAATTATTCAAATTACTTTTACTATACACAGACCTTTATAATTCTGGTTAAATACATCCAATGTTTTTGCGTTGTACATGAAAACTAATTGTCTAGCTATTTGTTTTCACATTGATTTTAAATTCCAAAAGCTTGTTACTGGATTTATTAAAACTGCAGTTGCGAGAAAATAACTTGTCAGAGAGATTTATGCTAATATTGCACCAATATTGAAAGCTGAAAAGATATATTATCTGTTTTTATTGAGGTTGTTTTATTAGAAAAAAGATGTGATTAAATTAATGATTCAGCAGGGCAGTGGACAATTAATGTTCACAAAAAAAATTATCAAAAATACGAATCTGATAAATCACCATGCTTGCTGTCAAAATCTGTCAAACAAACAGCCAATTTCAAATATGTTGATCCCGAACTCAACCCCTAGAATTACGATGTATATCAAGCAAGTACAAGTACAAGTTAGCTTACAAGTATCTAGTCTCAACGAAGCAGTTTGTGCAACCTTTACTTAGTTTTGAGTTTTGTTTGATAAATCTTGGTAGATTTAGATGTAGAAAAGATTTAAATGCCTGACTTTGGTATTATGAAAAATAGTCTAGCATTTCGAGGTTACTTAGTGGTAAAGCTTGGTTTAATTTTATGTAGAAAACTAAGCTTTCAGACCCTAGCATACAATCTAAAACTGCTAAGCAGTTTTGAATCCGCAAATGATAAGCATACCGAGAAAAATTGCAAAAATCATCAATGAAATATTGAGATCGGCCTCTAGTTAGTGGATTGAAAAAAATTGATATACTAAACGTTATCTTTCTTGGAATAATTTTACTGTTTGGCACATAACCATCGTCAGCTTCTGAGTAGTTTGGTGGTGTGGGGCAATGTACCTTGAAATTCTATAAGAATTACAGTACAAGACCATAGAATAACTATTATTTTCCTATACAAGATAACAATGCTTATTTTCATAGCAGCTTATCAAACTTCGTAAATCACTGAACCATTAAATGTCGAGTAGGATCTAAGTAGGACATTTAAATTTCAATAGCCGAAACGTATCTGTATACGGACAAAAGACGGTTTCGATCGATGACCCGATACATAACATTCCAATATGTATTCTTGCCAGGGGAGGTTTTAGGGACAATGGGCGTGAGGCCGTCTGATAGTAGTTGGATGGACGTTAGACGTGTTAATTTTAAGTGTTTTTTTGTTTGAGGCATTTATGTATAGATAACTGTCAAAAATGCTTTAATAGTAACGATTTTCTGATTGCACTCTCTTATAGCAACAGTCAAAATGTGGCAGATATTTTAATGGTGCTCAGTCAATTAAGCGAGAAATATACATAGGTTTACGGCCGGTTGGCCGAGTGGTAAGCGACCCTGACTGCGAAGTCACCCATCGGTCGTGGATTCGACTTCCGCAAGAGCAAAGATGATGAGCAGAAATGTTTGTTTCTGAGTCGTGGATGTATTTTTCGTATCTATGAATATTGATCTATTGTCTAATACCATTTAGATAAACAATTGTAGCTTGATTCAAGGTTTCTGCTCAATGATGGGACGAGTGCTTTTATTAGATCAAAACCAATCAACGGAGGGCCTCGCGTCCAAAGTCGTTAACTTTGATGTATCTGGATAACTTTTGCCGATTGCAAGGTCTCGAACCGGCGACGCATCATTCAAATGTCTGCCTAATCAACTTTTGATGGTAGTTTCTGTGACTACTATGGTTGTCACGGGTAACGGGGAATCAGGATTCGATTCCAGAGAGGGAGCCTGAAAAACGGCTACCACATCCAAGGAAGGCAGTAGGCGCGCAAATTACCCACTCCCGGCACGGGGAGGTAGTGACGAAAAATAGCGATACGGGACTCTTACGAGGCCTCGTAATTAGAATGAGTACACTTTATTTATTTTAACGAGGAACAATTGGAGGGCAAGTCTGGTGCCAGCAGCTGCGAAAATTCCAGCTCTAATAGCGAATACTAAAACTGTTGCGGTTAGAAAGCTCATAGTTGTCGTATGTCGTACTCATGCTCGTATATATACTGTGTCAGAATTTCCCCCTCTCATTTTTACCTTAATTTGGCCCATGGTTCTTATGGTATTCTTATTCCAGTCGTATTGTTTGCAGAGGAAAAATTAGTCTGTGCCAAGTTTTGCGAATGGAGTGTGCTTAAGTTATATTGGGTTTTTGTGGTCCATAAAAATGATGATCAGCAGAATACGAAAATTTATTTATTTATTTTTGGGCATTTGCTTACTGTTTTACTGCCGAGTAAATAAATGTTTAATATTTTCTTTTATTACTCAGCACATGGTAGATAATAGAAGTCTAAAAGTTAAAATTATTGACCTAATATCCAGTAAGAAAATACGTATTATTTTCACAAGTGCTTTTATTTTCTGTAAATTCATATTTCTAGCGTCGCAGAGATTGATTCCGCAATCTTTTACGTGGTATTGAAATTAAATCCACATTACAACTAAACCACGGTGGCACCAGATTTGGAGTAACAAATTTTCTCGGCGTAGGCATCTTTGATGCTCACTTTCTAACTTTCTGAACATTCTCTTCACGCGCGAGAGGTAACCTGAATATTATCTTTTCGAATTGATTCACACCATTGCCAGTCCAAAGTCTAAGTTATATTAAGTTCATTGTTCCTTTACATTTAGTTAAGTTTATTCCAGTTCGCACTTTACATGATTAGAAGCGCTTCGAACTCGAAAGTGCGAGCATAAATACAGTCAAGTGGAAAAGTTATTTTCATCAGTTTTGTAAAATAAGAGGTGCAATGCAAGAGAGTCTTCCAAGCTCTCAAGAGAGGCTTTCACGCTGTGAAGCGAGGAGTTTTATTAAATATAAACGCCTAGTGAATTTTGACCAGTTATACTATACTGCAGTCAGCTCATCTTGGCAGTGGTTGAAATATCTACACGAAAGAAAAAGAAGAAGTGGATACTGTCATCGTAGATCGTAGAGTCGCGTCGGTCTTTTAACATATTTAGACATACCATAAGGGATGTTATTTAAGAGTTTGTTATTTTGATTGACTTTAAAATCTTCTCTATATAAATTAATAACTAAAACTAACTACATACAAAGAGAAGCAATTAAAAAAAAAACACATTCTTATTAGGGTTTTTTTTACTTGATTACGGAGTAACAAGGGAAGGGTAACTAATAGGGTAGTTTAACAGTCTATGTATGTATGTATGTATGTATGTAGATGTTCCACCATAGCGTCGCCCCTATTGGTCCGATTTTGACAAGCAAGGTATCAATCGATTTGTCTTCAGGTATAGAGTGTCAAAGGCTATATTTTTTTACCCAACGACGGTTTTAGTTTTTGAACTTATGTCTTGTTCTTCGGAAGGAAAAGGTATGCATCGACTTGACACGATGATGACAATGAATACTTTTCTGTCATGTACATTCACTGTCACATTTACACATTAACATCATGTCATTGTCCTATCGATGAACACCAGTTTTTCATGAAGATTTGCATTATAATATTGCACAAAAACAAATAAAATTTAAAAAAAAACATGCTTTTGCGTTTTTAATGCATTGTCACTTTTTATATGTTTAAGTATATTTGTTTTTTTTAATGCATTGTCACTTATTATATTCTTAAGTTTCTTGTTTTATTTTTATTTTTTAATGCGTCGTTAGTTTCATATTTTTCATTTTCATCGATTTGTGAGCTACCCTGAAAGTTTCAGCAGGATAGCTAATCGGGAATTGCTCGAAATATGAATTGACAGATTCCATAGATACATACATGGAAGTGAAGTTAAATAAAAGCTTTTAAAATAGTACAAACCAAAACAAAAATTATATTTTATAAATATTTAACATTCTATCTTTAAGATAACTTCAATGAACTCTTGGAGATGACTGTACATAAAAGAAAATGAGCCCGTTACTGAACCCACGTTCATTAATCATTAACACGCACGATGGTTGCTCTTTACTTACGTTAAGTAGGTAAGTCTTGAGTACTTTCATGTGATAAAAGTACTCGGACGAAATACATCTTCATTCGCTAAATGCGGTGTAGGTTACTTAGTATCCAGTATTTGTTAACATAAAAAAACTGAGAAGCGAGACGGTATAGCGTCGGTCCAATTTTGTTTTTTCTCACTTTTAGCCGGGCTAACAGTTCATAAAAAAAAACAATCATTCTCATAATCTCCGGTTTCGACTAGGCGACGCTACCACTGTCAGTTTTCAATTTCGTCATTTCGTCACCTTTGTTTCGTTCAATTGCGTCTTTAATCCTTTGAGCACCGTTCATGCTAGCACACATCACGTTAATGTGCTTCATGCTAGCACACATCACGTTAATGTGCGATAACGAGTAAACGATGCTTGAAAGGTTAATACAAGATGGGTACGCAATTCATATCGCGAAGGCTGCAGTTTCATCTCGCTTCGTTCCTCTATAAGTTTGAGAGTTCCGTCGTTAAGTTCTTAGTTTCGGTTTTATAGAGATGAGTAAATCGTTTGCCTGCCGGTAAGTGGAACGGCTGCCCATAAAAGTTGCAGTGCCAAACAAGAATTTTAGTTTTTAATAACTTGCGATAATTGCGCATTGCGCTCGTCAACTTTATTTAGCCATTGGAATTTATATTGTGCTTTTCAAATCCGTGTATTTTGTCGGTATCTTTTGTAAACACCTTTGCGTCGCGGTTGAATATATATAAAAATACATTTGCATGTACAAAATTTTGCTAATCTGTGGCTTAGCGACAGAAACAACTTCAAAAGGGAAGCCGAGACTGAATTTAGCTGGGTTGGGCAAAGTTTGGTAAACTTAATCAAGTCTACTCGTCGTCCACATGACACTGCCAGAAAATAAGTCTTCATTGCCCATAATTACGCTACTGCGGAAGGTTATGTTTTTGGGCTGTAGGTAGGTATGTATGTATGCATGATTGTTCTTTTGGTCCGTCCTATAGTCTAACCAGTAGATCATCGGGTGGCGATATATCTAATATTGCGCAGTACTGAGCGCATACAAGCGCATGCGCGCGCGGTAAGCAACTGGTCTAAAAAAGGCATGATGGATTTTGATAAATGAGGTATCATTGGATTTTTCTTGACCAAGTGAGTGACATAGAATATATGAAGTGTCAAGAAAACTAACATTTCTTGAAAGCTTTCAATATAAAGCTTGTTTGTCTCTTTTTAGGTTTATCGCAGTCGGGTTTCTTTTATCACACTAATATTATAAATGCGAAAGTTTGTATTTGGGTTTAAATTTAATTTTAAAAGAAAAACACTTTAAATTTTAAAGAAAAACAAAGTTTTTGAAGATTTTGAATCAAATTTGACCAAAAATCCCTAAGGTTTTCGGGTTTTGAATCTTTTGAGGTAGTTGAACGGATTTGACTGACAGTTTGTACCAGGCTAGCTTATTGTTATGATCCCAAAAAGGGAAAAAAAACATATTTTAGAATAAAATAAAAAGTTACATATTACGAAAAATTCTAAGATTTTGAAGCCTTTTGAAGCTTATGATTGAATTGTGAAAATGACGTGCTAAAGTGACAGGTGTCAAAGTGAGTGTCAAAACCAACAACAAAAAGGTTTTTTTTAATTATTTTTCATTCCATAAAGTGTGACAGAAGTGGCAAAAGGAGCACGCAGGCGAAGCTATATATTTTTTGTATCCATAAATGTCAATCCTAGCGTTATGCTCCTAGTAGTCTATGGAGTTGAACTTGGAAGACTAGTCCACTAGTTTAAAGTCGTTCAGCGATCTTAGTGAATCTGAGTTCCTAAATTTACCAATATGCTCAAAGGATTAGCAAAGTGAAATTGCAATGGGCTGGTTACTTGGAGGAAGAACTGTTCGGGTAGACTCGTCCGGCAGTAAAAATACTACGATAACGATACTTGGAAAACGTAGGATAAGAATTTTCATACAAGCATTAGACTAGTATTGCTGCGTTTTGCTTTAAGTTCAACCTGACTATCTGTGTATGAAATAATATAAACAGTTTTTTATATTGAAAATACGTAAAAAATAGAGATTGTGCTCGCAATCTGCAGGGCGCAGATAATTCTTTATAGACTCGGAAATCCAATGTCTACACACTGCATTCAATTCCAGCACAAAGTCCAAGCATGCTCCGCGTCGCCGAGCCGAAGAAGCAATGTACTCGTACTCGTTCAGAATGCACGCCGCATGACCGCAAGAATTCTGCAGCACGGAACTACCCTCGTACTACATACTAATCGGGTGAGGGCCGAGAGTGAAGTTTTAGAAAATTGATGGTGTCAGGTTGTAATAGGACGTGTCTAACGTGGGGAGAAGTTGCTTTAAGAAATTTGTTTCCTTCCACTTTTAAGATATGTTATTTTTAAGTTTTTTAACCTTTCGTAGTAAATAATTATTCACTTATTGTGTGATAATTGTTCAGAAACCTAGAATAACAGCTTTGTGGAAAAATGCCCCATGGTAATAAGTAACGTATACGAAACGAAACGTGGCGAGGATCTTGGCACAGTCAAATTTTATATAATGTGTTAAAATGTTGATTACTTTTTGTCCCGAAAACTGTCTGTGCCAAGATCCCCGCCACGTTTCGTTCACCGCTAGACTTACGTGCCGCTAGCTGTACCTACTTAGTTGAAATAATTCGTCAAATGGACTTACTAAAAAAACTACTAAGCTAGTTTAAATTAAATTTACATGAACCATACTGCATTAGTAAAAAAACATTTTCCACTTTCAGATATCCCGAATATAAAATAATATTTACATGAACCATACTGCATTAGTAAAAAAAAAATTCCACTTTCAAATATCCCGAAAATAAAATAAAATTTACATGAACCATACTGCATTAGTAAAAAAACATTTTCCACTTTCAGAAATCCCAAAAATAAAATAAGAATACAAACAAAAAAAACTGTCAAATTGCTTTTAAAACGAATGGACATCTTTATTTTAAGTATTTACTTATCTAGCAAGAATAATTTTATTCCACTAATCGATGTGTCACTTCACTCTTAAAAATACTCTATTTGAAATTCTAAGACCTAAAATACCAACATTTGATCGACATTCCTTCAGCCAGCAAAAAGTTTTGTATCGATTGCTCGGCTTTTACTCATCGGATTGAGATACCACGTACACCAGTTTTAAGTCGAACCCTAAGATATATACAACAGTGAAAACCGCACCGCAATCCGTCCCGTATTTTTTACGTGATGTGTGAACAAACAGACAAACAAATACAAAAATCTTTTTGTTTATTATCTTCTTTGTATAGACTTTTTGGTAAACATAGTTTTTTTTTTAGTAATTTGCCCGGTAAAATGATGCATGAGATAAGCAAGCTGTAACAACATTTGACTAGGCTTTCTCAGTAGCTGTATCTTTAGCTCTATCTTTTTTAGTAGCTGTATAAGAAAAAAAAACTTTCCTTTGGACCCTTACAGAGTTAACTTATTCGCAAATCTACACTTTCTGTAGTTAATTTTGATAGATGTGCAGATTGTACAGTCTTAAAAAAACGATTGAAAAGGATTTTGTTCCTCTTTTATTTTTCATAATTCCTAACAGAAGGATTCAAATGCCAACAAATCCACTTTTTCAAAAAGAGAGTTTGAGTCCAAACACAAAACCAAATCTGCTAAGGTTTGTTTGATTCAAGCCGAGAGAGTATCATATCCATCGAATCGAAGAGCGTCTTAAGTAACAATCAGGCATTAGTCGAACACGTTGGAAAACGGGTCATATTCGGATTATCGCCTTTTCCGAAATGGAGATTGCGGTCGTGATGTGAATGTATTCTTCGAAACGATTAAGTGATTATATTCTCATTGTTTAAATGTTTGTTATTGTATCTATATCAAATGAAATTATGTTCGTTGCTAATAGCATCAATTGAGAGCGGTTGGACCG
The DNA here is from genome assembly GCA_946251855.1 of Alsophila aescularia. Classification (NCBI taxonomy): domain Eukaryota; kingdom Metazoa; phylum Arthropoda; class Insecta; order Lepidoptera; family Geometridae; genus Alsophila; species Alsophila aescularia. The sequence continues at coordinate 35,912,369 of OX276384.1, forward strand.
ATTTGGCTATTTTTGTTATAAAATGTTCGTAACAGTCCGACATAAGTTTTGGTTTAAGAAAGAAAAATTGGAAAAGTTTCGATTATTACTAGATTGCGAGATAAAGTCGACCAAGCTTTTACAGCTTACCATGGTTATGTGTCTTCTCTTTTCAGCTATGGCCTTATAATGTAGGTTAACTCAGTTGAGTTGGACAGAGTTTTTAAAAATACAAAATCGATGAATTCGGTCACCGACTATATAAAAGGGAAAACTCACCAGGTTCTTTTTAAGAAACGTAGTGAAATCTTTACTCGTCAAAATTAGTAAAGTTTATGAACCTACTACACCAACCTCTTTTTCATAAAGAAGTTTATAAAAAATAAAAAAAATAAAAATGTATATTTCAATGTATAATAGTATTCCTAATGATTTTAAAATATTAGAAGGCAACAGATTTAAGAAACTTATAATGAGTTGCTCATAAGTAACTGTTTTATAGTATTAAGGAAATTGTAGAATTATAAGATAGTAATGCAGTCTGAATGTACTTTACCTACTTTTAATATTAAGACCTTTATGTTCTGTATTCTGGCAAATAAATTATTGATTTGATTTCAAGATAACCTAATCTATACCCGCGTCAACTGAGAACAAATTCCATAGTGAAGAGTTACAATCCAACCGTAATAAGAAACATACAACCAAACAAACATGCATACAATCCAAACACATAACCTTCCATGCAGCCGAGTAAATACAGTTTTGTAGGCAAAAACTCCTAAAGTATACGTAACACTTATAAAAACTTATAAAAGTACTTGACCGATCGCAATGCGGTGTACACAGTTGGGTAGTTTTGTGTCCTGGCTACATAATTCTAAGTCTATAATTTAACAATATATATATTCGTCGCCAGTCTCAACACCATGTTTTGTTGCAGACTTTATAATGAGTAATTAAAAAAAAACTGTCGTATACCTCCGTAGTATTACGCTACCCCATTAATAAGACCCACACACATGAACATAGCGAAATGATTTGGCAACCGCCCAGGGACGACAGCCTGCACCGGATTTGTCATGTTATTATGAACTTTTACGAAATCTTGTTTTCTTCCGCCTTTTACGAAAAGTTTTTGGACGTGAGCGCCTATTGTTGTGGGTTGCGGTCGTGGAATCTGAATTTGAATAGGAAGGTATTGTGGCGATCAGGGGGAAAATTTGCGAAAAACAAGTCGATACGAAATGCAATTATGAGGATAGGGCACCCACGCGGCTCCTATAGGTTTTGCCTTACATTTTCCGTGAAAGTTGCGTTTTGGGAGAAAATGTTTCTACCATACTAAACCATTACAAAATCCAAGTAATTTGGTCGTTTTTTATTAACCACAAAATAAACTACGTTTAAGGATTTTACTCCTTCTTAATTTAAAAATATTTTTCATTTAAACAGTATACGAACTTGAGAGATATGTTACGAGAAAATATCGGTATTTAAACACTCATTAACTCAAATTCTTTACAAATTATGATAAAAATAAAAATCTTTAAACGTAGTTTATTCTTTGATTAATAAAAAACAACTAGAATTATTGGGGTTTTGTATGGTTTATTATGGTAGAAACGTTTTCTCCCAAAACGCAAATTTCACGGAAATGTAAGGAAAAATCTCACACAGATACCTTATCCTCTTAAGGGGCAGTCGTAACAGATACAGCGCAGAGTGTTGCAGCGCATGATTTTGTAATGCACTAAATAGAATATGCGTACAATAGTATGATAGGAGATTTATCAAACGTGGCTGAAGTTGCTATGTGACGTGTGTGAAGCCAAGGATAAACTTACGCTGTCGAGTCGCGGTGGTCTGGCAAAGTCACACCGCACCATAAAACTATGTATCGTATGGGTCAAAGCACGAGAAACAACACGCGTAGACAAACAGCTTTGCACCGAGCAAAAACTGGCTATTTCAAAAGATTTTCTATTGCAGCACAACACTTGAGGACATCACATCACATCATCATACTTTTGACAGCCCTCGCGATAAAACTGTTGGGTCGGGGGACTTCTATAGCAGCTGCCCACGAAAGACTTCTGACGAGACAAAATTATTAGTGCGATTTTTCATTGACTAAATAAAGTCTAACGTTTGACCTCTATATAAAACCCCCCAAAAAAAAATAGCCAAGCATTTAGTCCGAGTCTGAGGTTTGTTGATCATAACATTAGTAATTACCGATTCCCCTAGATAGGGGTAAAAAAAAACCAATATGTTTTACTGTTATTTGCTCAAAATACACAAGCACAAATTAAAAATTCACATAACCCTCCCTCCAACATTATAGCTAAGAACCATCTCAAGCACATCAGCTGTAAAGGATCAAAATAAGTCCACTCCTCATTTGGGAGCTACGATTAAAACCTATTGATTATATTTTCTTTTGTGATGCCTCAAACAGACACTGTGATACAATGATACATACAAACACACCCTAAATTCATAACGTCCATGTTTTTCAAGCTCGGGGGTTAAAACGCCTGTCACTCCCCGTTTTTTTGCCAATAAGAAACATCACAACAGGAAAACGGCTCCAGTTTTCTTGTTCAGCTTAACAGAGAGTCAGCCATTAATATCGAGAACGGTAGTTTTAACAACAAAAACTAATTTATCGTTTGTACGTTTTTACGTCCATTGATGTGGGTGTTCTGGGGTCGGCCAATTATTAATTGGTATAATTTATATGGAGGTCTTGGTACAGTATATAATTTACGCAGTAAAGCATTAAATGTAGAACTATTATATTGCAAAGACTGGCACAAATTAAAAATAACTTTATAGGCAGCTGGCTGGGAGGAGAGGGGCATTGACATCTGTGAAGCAAGGTTAACCTACCTCCGTTTTGCCAATGATATAGTGCTCTTCTCTTGTTCAGCTGCAGATCTACAGCCAATGCTCCAAGATCTTAGCCATGCAAGCCTTGAGATTGGACTTGGGATGAACATGTCTAAGACCAAGGTCATGACCAATGGCACCGAACACAAGGAGGAGGTTGACGGAGGAGAATTGCAATATGTTCATGAATACATCTACTTGAGCCAAATAGTATCCTTCCACGGCAAACAAGATAAAGAGGTTGCAAGATGCGCCGAAAACGCCAGGTGGAGCTATTGGTCCATGAAAGAGCTTACGAAGGGCAACCTACCAACGAGACTAAAGCGGAAATTCATGGATTTGTGAATTCTCCCCGTTCTGATCTACGGCGCAAAGACATGGTCATTGACGAACATCCAGAAGTCCGAGCTCAAGATATGCCAATGGGAAATGGAGTGCAGCATTACGGGGTTAAATTAAATGACCATGTTTGTAACACCGAGCTGCGCTCCAGTACTCAAATTGTCGACGTAGTTGAAAAAAACGCCAAACTGAAATTGACCTGGGCTGGTCACGTCTGCCACATGTTGGAAAAGCTCGGGGCCAAGATAGCCAACATTTGGCGTCCCAATACAGCTAGGCGGCGTCGCGGGAGACCACGCAGGAGATGGCAGGACGAACTAGAAACCTTGATTGACTACTGGTCATCCACAGCCCAAGGTTCCGAAGCCTGGAAATCATGGGCATGGGCTCTTTGCTCAACATTGGGCCACTACAGGCTGACTGTAGTCTGTAATATCCCCTTCTTCCCCATTATAGCTAAATCAACTTGATCACATCAGCTTTCAATCATAAAAAACAGATCAAAATCGGTCCATTCGTTTGGGAACTACGATCCCCCTTCCCCTTTCACCCATTATAGTAAAGAACCATCTCTCAGCTTTCAAACATACAAAAAAAAACACAGACAGACACACGGATAAAGGGATACTGTACCTAACCATAATTCGGTCATCAATGTGTTTAACCCTTTCCTTAACGTGAACATTGCATTGATATACTAATCATAGAATTCGTGGGTACTGGGATAATTTAGTATTATGAGTGGAAAGTTTTGGCTCGGCGTTATAGCATTGCAGCCCAGGGGTGGGGGAACAACGAACGTAGTCCGTTGAATCATGCGCATGGAAAAAACCCCGGGAGCGGGGGCCAGTCAGTGCGGAATCGTTCCAAGGATAGGTCGCGTGCGGAGCGTCTCCGCGAGACACGTACGTAACAGTTAAGCGAGGCCGGGCGTCCGAGGCAGTCGTTGCGAGACCTTGAGAAATTAAGACGTGTCGAGAGAGGAGTCAAGAAGAAACACTATAAGTGAGTGGTTGTGCGTGCGCCGATCGGCTCCGGAGTTCAATAAAATCGTAGTGTACCTAAAGTGATTGGGGCGGCCTGGGCCCGGAGAGTCACCGAGCGGCGCTCTTGGAAGATACTTGGAGTTTCAGCGAAATAGTACACTAACAGGATGAGAGGCATACTAAAATTATTTCTGATTCGAGAAGGGTTACTTGGGGTTTGTTTTAATGAATTAGGGTAGTGTTTATGTTCGGTGTGCGGCGCCCGCTCCGTCCGGCATGCTGGAGGGACGTAGCCCTCGTAAAGAGAATTTTGTGTTATGTTTTGTCTAGTCGGTGACGATATATCGCCAACATGCCTCATTGCGCACATACTGCGCGTGCGCACGCGGTAAGGTAGTAGCTAACAAGCAGAGAACATACGATAATTGTGGTAGTGAACGTGAAAGAGATAATCGGCTACGTTCTATCTTGTACTATTATTTATTCTGTGCAGCGATGCGAGGGACGATCGACATAGGAAAAAAAAAACGTAAACAGTGCGCACGGAGATATAATTATTCTATCATATTAATCAATACTTATAATGGAGCCGTGAGTGTCGGGGGGGTCTCTGTACAGTGTAGTTTGGGAAGGATTGGTCTGTGGTGCTTGGAATGGCTGTTGAAAGGAAATATAACCTTTGGGAATTTTGTCTGTCTGTCTGTATGTTTGTTCGAGCATCGAGTGGAGGATACTGGAACAGGTGCAGGGATCACGTGTGCTTTGGTGGTGGGCGGCACCTAGTCTTAGGTACCTACCAACTTGGTCCACATGAAATCATAGATCGTGAGATTGTAGCGCGGTAACTAGGTATATCGAGTGAGCGAGACAGTACTTCCCGTAATCGGATCTTTCGCTCGCCGCTCGCCGCATGTGCAGTCAGTCGTGGACGGTAGGCAACACGCTAATAGTGGTAATCCTTTTATATGAATATTGCTTCCATTCTTTAGTAAAGTACTTTGTACCTAGTTTGGGTATGGTACGCGATGTACTTCATGACTAGATGTATGATCAAACAACTGAACGGATTTGGTTGAGGTTTGAATTTAGGGTGGCTGTGCCCTGGAATGAAACCCCTTTATTTCCAGCTGCAAATTTCATAGACCATTAACTATACAAACGTTAGATAAATAGAAATCTTCGAGTGATTTCTGAACCTTTAAAATGGATCATTATTTTGAAGTCTAGATAAATATTTTAGGGAACTCTTTTAACTGATGAAATTTGACACACGCGGGTGAAGACGTGGGTGCGGCTAGTAATATCATAAAAACTAACACACCGGTTTAAGTAAGGCCTTTCTTTCCAGCCGCAAATTTCATAGACCATTAACTATACAAACGTTAGATAAATAGAAATCTTCGAGTGATTTCTGAACCTTTAAAATGGAGCATTAATTTGAAGTCTAGATAAATATTTTAGGGAACTCTTTTAACTGATGAAATTTGACACACGCGGGTGAAGACGTGGGTGCGGCTAGTAATATCATAAAAACTAACACACCGGTTTAAGTAGGGCCTTTATTTCCAGCTGCAAATTTCATAGACCATTAACTATACAAACGTTAAATAAATAGAAATCTTCGAGTGATTTCTGAACCTTTAAAATGGATCATTATTTTGAAGTCTAGATAAATATTTTAGGGAACTCTTTTAACTGATGAAATTTGACACACGCGGGTGAAGACGTGGGGGCGGCTAGTTATATCATAAAATAACCATAAAAATAATTCACCGGTTTAAGTAAGACATTTATGTTCAACGGCAATTTCATAGAAAATTGACTATATAAACACTAGATAAATAGAAATCTTCGAGTGATTTCTAAACCTTAAAATGGGCATTAAGTTGAAGTCTAGATAAATACTTTAGGGAACTCTTTTCTTCTTTATCAGATGATGGTTGCCACTAGCGGGTTTTGTGTATTGAAGAATGCTGGTGATTATTGAGTGATTACACTGTTTAACATTGTAAAGGCGGAAGTATGTAGGTATATTTTTTACTCCTTTACGTTCAAACGGCTAACCTGATTTGCTATGAAATTAAGTACTGGGATAGCTATATACTAGATTAGCACATGGAATGATTTTCATCATCATCATCATCACCATTTTTATTTTACTCCTTTACGCTCAAACAGCTGAACAGATTTGGATGAAATTAGGTATTAGGAAAGCTTATATGCTGGATTAGCACATATAATACTTTTCATCATCCTCGCAGTTCTTACTCCTTTACGCTCAAACGTCTGAACTGATTTGGATGAAATCAGATACTAGGATAGCTTATCTGTTGGATTAGCACATGTAATACTTTTCGTCATCGCAGTTCTTACTCCTTTATGCTCAAACGGCTGAACTGATTTGGATGAAGACAGATACTAGGATAGCTTATATGCAGGATTGGCACATGTAAACTTTTCATCATCATCATCATTCGTAACTCCACACTCAAACGGCTGAACCGATTTGGATGAGGTTTGGTACTAGGATGGCTTATATCCTGAATTACCAGGAGGACTGGATGGAATAAATATTTTAAACAAGTATCTGAACGTACTAGGAACAGGTGCACCTAGTCTCAAATTTGCCGATTATAACTGATCTCTAGTTGGAATTTACCTAAAATACGGACTAAAGGTATCTAGTTTGATGTAATTAGTATGTTTAATCGAAATTAAAGAACAATTTTGAAATCAAGGTTCACTTTTATATATACAGGGTTTTTCTCAGTTAACGATGGTACGAGATTTCCTGATTGTATCATGTATTGGTGGAGAGATATTAGAAAATTATAATGATGTTTATTTACAGCTACTTGACTTTTACTATAATTAGTAATCTTGCATATTATTTTATATCATGTCACTTTCAGTTAATGATGGTACGAGATTTCCTGATTGTATCATGGATTGGAGAAGTGTTATTAGGGATGATAATAATGTTTATTTACAGCTACCTGAATTTCAATGCCAGTTATTAACTTTGCACATTATATATTATTATTATGTTCCCTTTAGATAACGGCACGAGATTTCCTGATCTTAGAATAAATTGGTGGAGGGTTTTAGAGCTAATAAGGCGGAATCGTTTATTTAATGATCATTCATTTGTTAGGTCTCGGAACGGCTTTCAGTTTCTGAAGAAGCAGGATCCCCCTTTCCCTTGGTTGGCGCAGGTGAATGACCACTAAATACAACAGCGTTAGAAATAAGTATAACATACCCTTATCCTCATAGAATAGAAAAATAACGAACTTTTGTTTTACATTATATACTAATTGAGTGATAGCTTATTCATTTACATACTGTATGAATTATTACCAAGTGAGTGATATTGTATGGAGATAGATGCGATTTTAAAGCCTCACAACCTTTACTATATACGTGATCTTTCCTATGCATTGCTGACTTGTAAATAATATCTGCTGCTATCAAAAGGACTTCACAAAGAGGAGATACCCTTACGCACACAATACAATGAGTAAGTGGAGTATTGTTCTGTTCGGCCAACAGATCATTGCTTACTGACTCAACCTTCAAACATAAATATCAAATACAGATAAATTATGGCTCGATTAGTAATCGGTGATAGCGGAGGTTGACTCCGATTGCTTCCTCCTAACTGTCATATTCCTACCCTTCAAACCAATTTCTTTATGTAAGATTAAAGATGAATTACGCCTTAAGGGTGAATTTTAATACTATTTCAGTCTAGCAGAACTTTTATATTTATATAATCAACCACAAACTAATTAATAGGTTTCCTGGTTGAAATATATGGAAGGGATGTTAATTTTCACTTTGTTGTTTTGGCACCCAGCACTGATAGAATATCTTATGTTCCGAAAAAAGATGAAGGCTATAAGCTGAACAAAGGGACCCTTATCGTGTAAATTCTGGCTCTGTCAGGCACTAGTGAAGGATTGACATGCTTACTGTTGATCGATTACGAAATCTTTAATTATATTTATATAGTCAATCACGAACTAATTAATAGGTTTCTTGGTTGAAATATATGGAAGAAATGTTAATTTTCACTTTGTTGTTTTGGCACCCAGCACTGATAGAATATCTTATGTTCCGAAAAAAGATGAAGGCTATAAGCTGAACAAAGGGACCCTTATCGTGTAAATTCTGGCTCTGTCAGGCACTAGTGAAGGATTGACATGCTTACTGTTGATCGATTACGAAATCTTTAATTAAGGTACAACCTTGAATTAATAGCAATTATTATGGAAATGTACTTACAAAAGTGTAATAATTTCATAATTAATTTACTGAGGATTATTCCTGAATACTAAATAATTCACACTGGCATAGTCCAGATAAAACCCTTAAATATTTTAAGGAAACATATTGAATATCAGAGGCTTTAGTCTCAGCTACGAATTACGGCAAGGCCGATAAACTAAAGGGATTTATTCCTAATGACAACTATAACCATTTACTGGTATAATCCAGACTTTATTTAAATAAAACTAACTGACATAGTCAGTAAAAGACAAGTTACGGCATAGACCGATTATGTTCAACTAAGTCAACCTGAACTAACTCCAGTTATGTTAGACTGAATGGTTTGCTATACACATAAAATATACCTACGCTACTCCATCCTCATACCACTCCGTTTAGTAGACGATGAAAGTTCTACTATCATATGAGTGGTTTTACATAGCCAAACTCTAAAATAAAAAGAGAATAAACATGTTATGCCTTAAGGTCTCTGATCATATTGTCGGAGAATATCAGGCAGAACAAACAAACACCTTCTCACAATTAAATAATAAGTAAACAATAAGTCTTCTGAATTCCTGTTTTATATTTTATGATGTCTGTATGGAGAGATGCGAACGATATGACTTCAGTAATTATTTGAATATTATAATAACACATTTATATTATCAAAGAACACGCTCTTGTTAACACTATGTTAATAACCAAATCTCAGATGCTAAGTTAACATATTTATTGTGATATCTGTATTTGTACTTTCATATTAATTTTCATTCCTTCCCAGTACAGTCACGCACTCTAAAAGTTCCGGGTTACTTATATTCACAACGTAGTATAGACGATCAATTGGCCAAGCGATATATTTATTTTGAGGGAGAGAGGTTAGTTACAATATGGTGAAGCCGTGACCAGGATATTACAGTTATTCTGAAAGTAGGCTTTAATAGCCTACAATTTGGTGTTCGTGAAATGGAAAGAGTTGTCGAGACTAGTTCTGGGAAAAACTATTTATTATAAAATGTTTTGATAAAGTACGTTTTTAGATTGAGAGTATACAGATCACAGTGAGAAGAGTTGAGTCTTAAAATTGTGGGGGTGTTAGTGAAAAAGGTTTAAGATATTACAAGAATTCGATATATTTGGCATTGCGCACATGCACGTACGCGTCGCGGGCTAGAGTCGTTTGGGCATTTTAGTGAGTTCAGATGTTTGAGTTTTAGAAATATGGGGGTGTTAGGGAGTGAAGTTTGAAATAAATACTTTAGATCTTGGGTTTGCTTTAGTTTAAAAGTTGTGGAACGTGAGTTGGTATGTTTGTTTATAGTTCGGAGAGGGACGCTCAAGTTCTAGAAATATGGGGGTGTTAGTGAGTTAGGGTTGAGATATTAAATGACGTAGGTCTACATGTGTTTATGTTCTAGAATTAAGGAAGTTTTAGTTAGTTATACATAAACATACAATATTGGTGGTGTTGTTCAGTTAGTAATGGATTGTAATGTATGTAATGGATCACTTTTAGAGAAATAACAGAAAAAAAAGAGATTTGTTAGTAAAAATAATAATATAGGACGTTATTATCATAAAGTAAGCTAAAGTTAGGGGTTCTTTTTTGATGTATTGTTTTTGGGTGCTGTAAGCTATATAGGGAACTGATAGAAATAAAACAACAACAACAACAACATGAGTGAAACCGTTGGGCGTAGGTGCGCTGGGCTAGTAAATCTAATAAAGATATAGAATTATGTCTATGTATGTATGTAGGTATGTATGTATGTAGTTATGTACGAAGAGTTAAACTGCCGCTCAGCGCTGGAACAGCTGATGAGATCAGGGTGTGAACGCTTTGGGTCCTGGAAATGGGGTTCTTTTTGCTATCATCATTAATTTATATTATGTTCGCGGGGGTGTGACCGTGGAAGGTTGCTAGTTAGAAAATAAGCAATCATGTTGAACTGAATTATTGAAGGTTTTGGTAAGAACACATAAAAGGAAATTAAAAAATATATATATATTGGAACATTAGATAATTTTAGTCGTTAATGTACAAAAAAAAACATTACTAATTCCATATCAACAACAAGAGACAACTAATTATATTCATCATCTAAAAGTTGTAAATATTAGAAAAAATACTTAAGTTAGTCTGCGGTTACGCTTAAAAGGAAGTGACAAATAAAAATAATTATGCTTAATGGAAAGAATTTGACTTAAAAGAGCTAAAAGTAAGCAAGATATTAGAACATTGCGTTGTACTTTGTAATATCATGTAGCTATTTTGATATATGGGGGATTTCGTATGTATGTCTATTTTTGTTTCTTGAAAAAAATGTTATTAATTTTGAATTTTAGGGTTTAGTTATTCGAATAACTTTCAGTTTCAATGTTAGTGTTTTTATTCAATGGAATCTTAAAGTTAGTAACAGTCCGGTGAAGTAATTTTTGCTTTTTAGTTTCAAATTGGCAAGTAGATTTGGGATCAAAGCAAATTACAATATATTGCGTATTGTTATATTTCTACTGGGTGCGACATATTGTAGGAGTCAAAATTTTTAGTAGTATCATTATTATCAAATGGCGGAACAGTATGGAATTGCATTCTCTGTACAAGTAGTTGACAAAGAGTAATGGTAAATACTTATTTTCCATTGTGCACTATAGCGTATTGAGAAACAATAATGCGATGAAATATAAATTGAAAAGTATCTAAGTATTGTGGCAAATGGATTTAAAAAAATTTTTTAGAAAAAAATTACAAAAAGAAAAAAAAGTTTTGAATTTAAAACTAATTTCGAATTATGTTTTAGTTTTGCAAAATTCTAACCAGATAAACTTTTTATAATTTTGGGGGGTGAATGTACCTAACCATAATTCGGTCATCAATGTGTTTAACCCTTTCCTTAACGTGAACATTGCATTGATATACTAATCATAGAATTCGTGGGTACTGGGATAATTTAGTATTATGAGTGGAAAGTTTTGGCTCGGCGTTATAGCATTGCAGCCCAGGGGTGGGGGAACAACGAACGTAGTCCGTTGAATCATGCGCATGGAAAAAACCCCGGGAGCGGGGGCCAGTCAGTGCGGAATCGTTCCAAGGATAGGTCGCGTGCGGAGCGTCTCCGCGAGACACGTACGTAACAGTTAAGCGAGGCCGGGCGTCCGAGGCAGTCGTTGCGAGACCTTGAGAAATTAAGACGTGTCGAGAGAGGAGTCAAGAAGAAACACTATAAGTGAGTGGTTGTGCGTGCGCCGATCGGCTCCGGAGTTCAATAAAATCGTAGTGTACCTAAAGTGATTGGGGCGGCCTGGGCCCGGAGAGTCACCGAGCGGCGCTCTTGGAAGATACTTGGAGTTTCAGCGAAATAGTACACTAACAGGATGAGAGGCATACTAAAATTATTTCTGATTCGAGAAGGGTTACTTGGGGTTTGTTTTAATGAATTAGGGTAGTGTTTATGTTCGGTGTGCGGCGCCCGCTCCGTCCGGCATGCTGGAGGGACGTAGCCCTCGTAAAGAGAATTTTGTGTTATGTTTTGTCTAGTCGGTGACGATATATCGCCAACATGCCTCATTGCGCACATACTGCGCGTGCGCACGCGGTAAGGTAGTAGCTAACAAGCAGAGAACATACGATAATTGTGGTAGTGAACGTAAAGCATTTAAAGAGATAATCGGCTACGTTCTATCTTGTACTATTATTTATTCTGTGCAGCGATGCGAGGGACGATCGACATAGGAAAAAAAAAACGTAAACAGTGCGCACGGAGATATAATTATTCTATCATATTAATCAATACTTATAATGGAGCCGTGAGTGTCGGGGGGGTCTCTGTACAGTGTAGTTTGGGAAGGATTGGTCTGTGGTGCTTGGAATGGCTGTTGAAAGGAAATATAACCTTTGGGAATTTTGTCTGTCTGTCTGTATGTTTGTTCGAGCATCGAGTGGAGGATACTGGAACAGGTGCAGGGATCACGTGTGCTTTGGTGGTGGGCGGCACCTAGTCTTAGGTACCTACCAACTTGGTCCACATGAAATCATAGATCGTGAGATTGTAGCGCGGTAACTAGGTATATCGAGTGAGCGAGACAGTACTTCCCGTAATCGGATCTTTCGCTCGCCGCTCGCCGCATGTGCAGTCAGTCGTGGACGGTAGGCAACACGCTAATAGTGGTAATCCTTTTATATGAATATTGCTTCCATTCTTTAGTAAAGTACTTTGTACCTAGTTTGGGTATGGTACGCGATGTACTTCATGACTAGATGTATGATCAAACAACTGAACGGATTTGGTTGAGGTTTGAATTTAGGGTGGCTGTGCCCTGGAATGAAACCCCTTTATTTCCAGCTGCAAATTTCATAGACCATTAACTATACAAACGTTAGATAAATAGAAATCTTCGAGTGATTTCTGAACCTTTAAAATGGATCATTATTTTGAAGTCTAGATAAATATTTTAGGGAACTCTTTTAACTGATGAAATTTGACACACGCGGGTGAAGACGTGGGTGCGGCTAGTAATATCATAAAAACTAACACACCGGTTTAAGTAAGGCCTTTATTTCCAGCCGCAAATTTCATAGACCATTAACTATACAAACGTTAGATAAATAGAAATCTTCGAGTGATTTCTGAACCTTTAAAATGGAGCATTAATTTGAAGTCTAGATAAATATTTTAGGGAACTCTTTTAACTGATGAAATTTGACACACGCGGGTGAAGACGTGGGTGCGGCTAGTAATATCATAAAAACTAACACACCGGTTTAAGTAGGGCCTTTATTTCCAGCTGCAAATTTCATAGACCATTAACTATACAAACGTTAAATAAATAGAAATCTTCGAGTGATTTCTGAACCTTTAAAATGGATCATTATTTTGAAGTCTAGATAAATATTTTAGGGAACTCTTTTAACTGATGAAATTTGACACACGCGGGTGAAGACGTGGGGGCGGCTAGTTATATCATAAAATAACCATAAAAATAATTCACCGGTTTAAGTAAGACATTTATGTTCAACGGCAATTTCATAGAAAATTGACTATATAAACACTAGATAAATAGAAATCTTCGAGTGATTTCTAAACCTTAAAATGGGCATTAAGTTGAAGTCTAGATAAATACTTTAGGGAACTCTTTTCTTCTTTATCAGATGATGGTTGCCACTAGCGGGTTTTGTGTATTGAAGAATGCTGGTGATTATTGAGTGATTACACTGTTTAACATTGTAAAGGCGGAAGTATGTAGGTATATTTTTTACTCCTTTACGTTCAAACGGCTAACCTGATTTGCTATGAAATTAAGTACTGGGATAGCTATATACTAGATTAGCACATGGAATGATTTTCATCATCATCATCATCACCATTTTTATTTTACTCCTTTACGCTCAAACAGCTGAACAGATTTGGATGAAATTAGGTATTAGGAAAGCTTATATGCTGGATTAGCACATATAATACTTTTCATCATCCTCGCAGTTCTTACTCCTTTACGCTCAAACGTCTGAACTGATTTGGATGAAATCAGATACTAGGATAGCTTATCTGTTGGATTAGCACATGTAATACTTTTCGTCATCGCAGTTCTTACTCCTTTATGCTCAAACGGCTGAACTGATTTGGATGAAGACAGATACTAGGATAGCTTATATGCAGGATTGGCACATGTAAACTTTTCATCATCATCATCATTCGTAACTCCACACTCAAACGGCTGAACCGATTTGGATGAGGTTTGGTACTAGGATGGCTTATATCCTGAATTACCAGGAGGACTGGATGGAATAAATATTTTAAACAAGTATCTGAACGTACTAGGAACAGGTGCACCTAGTCTCAAATTTGCCGATTATAACTGATCTCTAGTCGGAATTTACCTAAAATACGGACTAAAGGTATCTAGTTTGATGTAATTAGTATGTTTAATCGAAATTAAAGAACAATTTTGAAATCAAGGTTCACTTTTATATATACAGGGTTTTTCTCAGTTAACGATGGTACGAGATTTCCTGATTGTATCATGTATTGGTGGAGAGATATTAGAAAATTATAATGATGTTTATTTACAGCTACCTGACTTTTACTATAATTAGTAATCTTGCATATTATTTTATATCATGTCACTTTCAGTTAATGATGGTACGAGATTTCCTGATTGTATCATGGATTGGAGAAGTGTTATTAGGGATGATAATAATGTTTATTTACAGCTACCTGAATTTCAATGCCAGTTATTAACTTTGCACATTATATATTATTATTATGTTCCCTTTAGATAACGGCACGAGATTTCCTGATCTTAGAATAAATTGGTGGAGGGTTTTAGAGCTAATAAGGCGGAATCGTTTATTTAATGATCATTCATTTGTTAGGTCTCGGAACGGCTTTCAGTTTCTGAAGAAGCAGGATCCCCCTTTCCCTTGGTTGGCGCAGGTGAATGACCACTAAATACAACAGCGTTAGAAATAAGTATAACATACCCTTATCCTCATAGAATAGAAAAATAACGAACTTTTGTTTTACATTATATACTAATTGAGTGATAGCTTATTCATTTACATACTGTATGAATTATTACCAAGTGAGTGATATTGTATGGAGATAGATGCGATTTTAAAGCCTCACAACCTTTACTATATACGTGATCTTTCCTATGCATTGCTGACTTGTAAATAATATCTGCTGCTATCAAAAGGACTTCACAAAGAGGAGATACCCTTACGCACACAATACAATGAGTAAGTGGAGTATTGTTCTGTTCGGCCAACAGATCATTGCTTACTGACTCAACCTTCAAACATAAATATCAAATACAGATAAATTATGGCTCGATTAGTAATCGGTGATAGCGGAGGTTGACTCCGATTGCTTCCTCCTAACTGTCATATTCCTACCCTTCAAACCAATTTCTTTATGTAAGATTAAAGATGAATTACGCCTTAAGGGTGAATTTTAATACTATTTCAGTCTAGCAGAACTTTTATATTTATATAATCAACCACAAACTAATTAATAGGTTTCCTGGTTGAAATATATGGAAGGGATGTTAATTTTCACTTTGTTGTTTTGGCACCCAGCACTGATAGAATATCTTATGTTCCGAAAAAAGATGAAGGCTATAAGCTGAACAAAGGGACCCTTATCGTGTAAATTCTGGCTCTGTCAGGCACTAGTGAAGGATTGACATGCTTACTGTTGATCGATTACGAAATCTTTAATTATATTTATATAGTCAATCACGAACTAATTAATAGGTTTCTTGGTTGAAATATATGGAAGAAATGTTAATTTTCACTTTGTTGTTTTGGCACCCAGCACTGATAGAATATCTTATGTTCCGAAAAAAGATGAAGGCTATAAGCTGAACAAAGGGACCCTTATCGTGTAAATTCTGGCTCTGTCAGGCACTAGTGAAGGATTGACATGCTTACTGTTGATCGATTACGAAATCTTTAATTAAGGTACAACCTTGAATTAATAGCAATTATTATGGAAATGTACTTACAAAAGTGTAATAATTTCATAATTAATTTACTGAGGATTATTCCTGAATACTAAATAATTCACACTGGCATAGTCCAGATAAAACCCTTAAATATTTTAAGGAAACATATTGAATATCAGAGGCTTTAGTCTCAGCTACGAATTACGGCAAGGCCGATAAACTAAAGGGATTTATTCCTAATGACAACTATAACCATTTACTGGTATAATCCAGACTTTATTTAAATAAAACTAACTGACATAGTCAGTAAAAGACAAGTTACGGCATAGACCGATTATGTTCAACTAAGTCAACCTGAACTAACTCCAGTTATGTTAGACTGAATGGTTTGCTATACACATAAAATATACCTACGCTACTCCATCCTCATACCACTCCGTTTAGTAGACGATGAAAGTTCTACTATCATATGAGTGGTTTTACATAGCCAAACTCTAAAATAAAAAGAGAATAAACATGTTATGCCTTAAGGTCTCTGATCATATTGTCGGAGAATATCAGGCAGAACAAACAAACACCTTCTCACAATTAAATAATAAGTAAACAATAAGTCTTCTGAATTCCTGTTTTATATTTTATGATGTCTGTATGGAGAGATGCGAACGATATGACTTCAGTAATTATTTGAATATTATAATAACACATTTATATTATCAAAGAACACGCTCTTGTTAACACTATGTTAATAACCAAATCTCAGATGCTAAGTTAACATATTTATTGTGATATCTGTATTTGTACTTTCATATTAATTTTCATTCCTTCCCAGTACAGTCACGCACTCTAAAAGTTCCGGGTTACTTATATTCACAACGTAGTATAGACGATCAATTGGCCAAGCGATATATTTATTTTGAGGGAGAGAGGTTAGTTACAATACATACATACAATGATACACACCCTAAACTTATACCAATCTCTTTTTGGAGCTCGGGGGTTAATAATTATAATAAATAAAGAAAGAAGAAAAAATCGAAAACAAGGAGATATGAAATCGGGTAAAAGAAAGCAGGCTGCATCTTTAGTTTTCTCGCGTTTTTTTTTCACGCGGTTTTTTTCTTTAATAAAAGTAGTTTATGTATGAACAATAAAGTTTATGTACGACCTTTACAAGACTTACTAACATTTAAGTTGGTATACAATATCTATGCTTAATTTCATAAAAAGTGACGCAGTTGTTTGTTCGTAAAATCACAGAAACCAACAAACATAACGTTTCAATTCACTCAATTTTTATAATACACTGGCCTTCAAAACTTAGTACCACACTTTTAATCTCTGTCTGTTCGTGTACGTAAAAACTACTGGACCGATTGCGATGCGATTTTCAATATTGGAAAGCTTAGGTTTTGACTTTTAAAACTGGTGTACTTAATATTTCAATCCGATGATCCGATGAGTAAGAGCCAAGCAATTTAAAAAAAAGGGGTACTAAGCTTACAGTAAAAATACAGGATTTTCACTGTTGGCTAGCTTGGATTCTGACTTAAAAACTGGTGTACCAATATCTCCATCCGATGAGTAGCCAAGCAATTAAAAAAAAAACTATTAATTTTAAGTGTGGTACCAGGTTTTGAAGGCTAGTAGTGTTAGGAAGGTATGTGAGCCAATTGCCGACTTTCGCTCTTTATCGTTTTTTTTTTATTATTTACATACATTTCATTATAACTTTGCCAACATTTTGTTTTTTATATTTTTACCTCGCATTTAGCCGACTTTTTACTAATAAATTAATTTCAAATTTCGACCTTTGCCAACTTATTTCAATTTCTTATATCCGTACCAATATATGTAAGTGAAACGTTGTCTGTTTGTTTGGAGAGCTTTCACGTGATAACTACGGGACAAATTTTGATGAAATTTGGAATGGCGATAGCGTGTAAACTGGAATAAAACATAGGGTACTTTTTATCCCGGAAAACTCAAAGATTTCACGGAAAAACTGGAAAATGTTGATTACTCACTGTAAAGAACGGTTACCATCACTGAATGGTATGTGGTTGCCATCAAAAACATCAAGAGCATTGGTGTTATACCTACTTAAGCACTGGTTATTATTTTAATATCCTAGAAGAGAATAGGATGCTTTTTTTCGCGATAAACAATGGTCCGCGCGGACGAAGTCGCGGGCGGGAAAGCTAGTTACTTGATATTTTTGCCGACTAATACCTTTGTACAACTGTATTCAAAGTTGACCTACTATGAAACCCAAATATTGCGGCACACAGACCCCAAATGCCTATGGCGTTTCGCGGCAATGATTTGTGACTGTATCCCCTTTGTTTGGCACCTATTAATTTTGATTTGTTTGCTTTTTGCTTCCCCGTCGCGATGGCAAAACATGGAGATACGGAGACGCTTTAATTGATTGCGTAGTTTATTAAGCTTCATTTTGTTATGACACTTGATAATACAGAAAATGCAGCATTATATACATGAGATCAAAAAGCTGATACCTAAAAATCTTATAGAAGTTGTGTGCGGTCGTTGTATGCCTATGTACCAACCCTCAAGCTAAGAAATTGGTTACCAAACATATAAATATCTTTAGTCGAAAGACGTCCACTGCAGAAAATATACCAACGAAAAACCACGTAAAGATGTGTCAGAGTGCACGGCCGTTTGTTTGTTGTGAAACGTCTACGCCACGTACAATTTGATGGCCCTGGAACCCTCTCGTTCGCTCTGTGCTAGAGTTTAGGGTACCGTTGTGAGCTCTTGAACTTTTTTTTATATTTGTACGCACTTTCCGGGCGCTGCGGCCACTTTTGTGATTTTTACATTACCTGTTTTTGTATTTACTTATTGTTATTAAATTGAATGTTCTCAACGAGATCTTTAGAACAACGCCCAAATCAATACGCTACCTTGTCTAAATTGCGAGTGATACTGAATCATCCACACCAATATCTAAGAGTGAAACGTTGTCTCTTTGTGTAACAAACAAACAATTTGGGAGCTTTCATGCGATAACGGCTGGAAGGATTTTGATGAAATTCGGAATAGAGATAGCTTATGCCCTACAATAAAACATAGGATACTTTTTATGCCGGATATTTGTAAGTTTCCACGGGAAACCTGGAAAGTGTTGATTACTCGCTGTAAGGAATGGTTGCCATGGAAACGAAATAACAAGCTTGTTAAAAAACTTCAAGAGCAACATGCTATACCTATACATTCGCATTGGTTTTTAATATCCTAGAAGAATATGGGATGCTTTTTGTCACGTAATACAAGTTGTACGCAAGCACGAAGTCGCGGGCGGGAAAGCTAGTAGATTATAAAAACATCAATTTTGATGATTTTGCTTTGTGTGTCCTGCCCCCACCAGTCCTATCTTTTGCCAAAAAATAAATATTATGTCATCTAGCTGGCTATAAAATAAAATCTAAAAAAAATATTTAGGTCTCTGGAGATTATAGTTATCCATACCATCATGTAATAGTGAAACGTTGTCTGTTTGTTTGTTTGTTTGTTTGTTTGTTAGTATGTTTGTTTGTTTGTTGGTTTGGGGAGCTTTCACGCGATAACGGCTGGACGGATAATGATTAAATTTGGAATAGAGATAGCTTAAACCCTAGAATAAAACCGACCGATCGACCAGTTGGTCTCGTGGCTAGTGATCCTAGTTACGTAATCAAACGGTTGCGGGTTCGAATCCTGCAAGGTGCAATCATTTGTGTGATGAGCAGAAATGTTTGTTTCCGAGTCATGGATGTTATAATATTCGTATATATGTATGTTTATCCGTTATCTAGTACCCATAGTACAGGGTATCCTAGTTTGGGGCTAGGTAATAGGTGTGGAATTGTCCCGAATATATTTATTTAAAACATAGGATACTTTTTATCCCAAAAATTTTCAAGTCTTCACGGGAAAACTGGAAAATGTTGATTGCTCGCTGTAAGGAACGGTTGCCATGGAAAAGAAATAGCAAGTCAGTCAAAAAACTATGATATAATTGGTGCTATACCTACTTTTGCATTGGTTGGTCCTAGAAGAACAGAGGATGCTTGTTTTCGCGATAAATAGTAGCCCGCGTGGACGAAGTCGTGGGCGGGAAAGCCACAAAAAATCTTTTTTTTTCTTTCTTTCTTTTAGTAGAGTTATAAAAGCAAGACGATATAACCCTTTTCATGACGGCCCCTATTTTTGTCATTGTTCCCCGTATTGGAGTGATTATAAAGACGTTTCACGTCAAAAAACAAGAACCAAGTTCTGAGGATAAACAAGCTCAAGTGGCAGTGGGCTGGTCACACTTCCCGAAGAACCGATAACCACTGGGTTAGATCTGTTCTCGAGTAGAGAACACGTTTAGAAAAACGTAGTGTAGGACACCCTGTGACCAGGTGGATTGATGACCTGTAAAAAACGCCTGTAGAAAATATCAAAGTCAAAGTATTTTATAGTAAATAGGCAAAATTATAGCAATTTTACAAGTCAAAAGTAACATCTCATGAACATGGAGATATATATAAAACATTTTAAAAATAGATCATATCAATAAAATTTAGGTAAACTAAGTACGAGTATACTTTGAGTTTGAAAAGGAAATTTCCCTAATGAATGAGGAGAGATAAAAACCGAACTCGATTACGGGCACAAGGAGAAGCCTTTGTCCAGCAATAGACAAGTATAGGCTGATGATGACGATGATGAAAGAAAAAAAATACATACGAAAAGAAAATAAGTAGTATAAAATATTAAGACTAGATTTCGGACATGACACTCGCACACATTTTCTTTTTCTTGTCCTTAACCTAAAAAAAAATAGCAGTAGCACCCTTGTGCCAAAAGGTTGTTTTTTTTTGACATAATTCCTCGGTAAAAAAAACCTCCGTTCAATAAGGCCCATAAAAAGTTCTTAAAACGAGCCGTCCGTAATCCACGAACTCGATAAAACTCCGCTGGGAAAAGGAACAACAAAATTTCATTTTACAATGTTCCGCCACTGTTCAGACAACCCTATTAAGTTAAACTTATGCTTGGCAGAAAGTTCCGATACAGTGGATAGTCAGCGCTCAATCTTGGTACAAGGTTGTCAAGTGTGGCGGGGTAAGAAAACTACACCACCTATACCTGGTTTTGATGCTTGTGAGGATACTTCTGCAAAATGTTATCTGTGAAAGACGAGACGATCCAGTTGGTCGCCTGATGCTAATTGCCACGCCTGTCCAAAATATTTGCAGTCTCATCCAGGACTTATGGTTATAGAATCAAGCGCAGCTCTGCACCCTCACCCTGAGATATATTTAATGATCAAACGAACTTAATAATAATTTGAATACTAACCGAGGTTTCGAGTTTCACTGTCCGAGGATGTGCTTTTGTATAACCCTCGCTACGCTCAGGATTCAATACAAGTACTCTCGCCAAAAAATCACTTTGCAGCCTTGCATAACAAATAACTATTTCTTCACCTGTAAGAACTTGTTATTTTATATAATTGAAGTAGGCATTCTTTTTATTTTTTGTCTTTTTGTAGGTAGACTGACTAAGTGCGTGCGAAGGATTTGAGCACGGAAACATAAATGAGAACAAGATGGCGGTACCTGAGGTTGGCAGTGACGGGTTGCATTGCCATAAGAAAAATATTCTTTATACAAACCGTGCGAGGGCTGAGACGTAGGGACCTGACTACAATATGTAAACAAAATAGCTAAGAATGTAGCTGTAAAATATAATTAGTAGTGGTAGGCCACTTATGCAATAGTCCTGGCGAAGTACCACACCACCATCAGATAAACCGTCAAGCAGTAGTGTGGTAAACATTTCTGTGTTCAATGAAGAGCAATGTTTCTAGCGAAATTACTAGGCTATGAGACTTTAAAACCAATGTTTCAGGGTGTCGAGCGCAATGCAATGACGCGCAATATTTAGTAACCAAAGTTCTGGGTGGCACTGCAACTGCTATGGGCGGGCGTGCCGCTTACCATCAGGCAGACGACCTGCTTGACTCGTCACTCAACGGAATAAAAAAATGCCCAGTATTATTGCGATTAGTGCCTTCTAAACCATAAATAGTGATGTTTGCACTCTAACGCTTGAATGCCTTACTGCAGTTAACTGGCTAGCTTCTTGACTGCTTGTCAGTTCTATTATAGACCTACTTCCCTTCGTGGACTCTTGCAATAGAGGCCTGCCACTACGCTCTTCCAATTACTCTGAAGAACAATAAAACACAGACACAATTGAAAAATAATTGCCTCCGTTTTCTATCACACATCTTCCGAAACAACGTGAGTTTTACCACCGTTTAAGCACATCTATTTTCTGTGTATTCTATTCCCAGAAGTATATTATATTCAGAAGTATTTATGAACGAACATACTTCTTGGGATCAAGTTGGAAGTTATAAATTATCTTTGTTTTTAAATTCTTTAGCGAGTTATGAAAGATTTAGTCTTCTGTGTAAGCGCCTGATAGGATTTTCTGTTTTCTACGTTTGTGAACATAAAAAATTAAAAAAAATTAATAAATATAAATGTTTGTACTGCAAAAGTTGTCTTAAATAAACTTGCATAGAATAACATTTAACATCCCATCCATAATCATCTTCACAGGAGTCATCATCTAGTGTGTTGACAGACTAGTTGTGTAATATAAAACATATATCGACGACCAAATGAAGCGGTAATATCCAAATCGTAATGTCACAGGAAAGCAAAAAAACATAAAAACCAATTTCGGCACTCGAACGAAGGATAAGCAATTGTGCCATTATTGGATGCGTAAAAATTAGGCTATCAGACGAAATAAATGGCATATGATAACAAGGACAAAAGGACCAATATAAGCAATTGTGCCATTATTGGATGCGTAAAAATTAGGCTATCAGACGAAATAAATGGCATATGTTAATAAGGACAAATTAAAAAAAAAAGGATAGAAAACATTGACGTTACTTGATTATCTTCCTAAATTGATTTTTCGTACAGTGTTATTGTTACGAGTGTTGTGGACATATTTTGAGACATTAAAGAGTTCATTTTTGGAAAATCACGACTGGTTTAATGTACTTACCCAGGTAAGTACTTATGAGTACCCAGCTATCCCACATTAAGCCGTTTAGTATTTTGCTGTGCGGCGAATCATAATAATTACCTATTTACATACCAAATACATACATGTATATCTATGTACTTCCTATTCATCTACAATTTTAGTCGTATTGCAACCTGTGTACCAGTTTACACATTTATTTGGCGCGAGTACAAAATTTTGATTTACGCTTACTGGTGTGCATAATAGTTATTTATATCAACTCAGTTGTATACTAACTCAGTTTCCGGCTTCCAACCAATACTACTGACTGATATCTATTGTCTTTTTAACCCTTAATTGGGCGTGTCCTGGGGGAGGCTTAACAATACAATACAATACAATACAATACAATACAATACAATACAATACAATACAATACAATACAATACAATACAATACAATACAATACAAATACACTTTATTGCACACCAAAAAATAATACAAATAAAGATACAACTTATAAATTAAAGAGTACAATTGGCGGTCTTATCGCTAAAGAGCGATTTCTTCCAGACAACCTTAACGTGTTTTATAAACACATCGTTTTTTTTATCTATACGTATAATAAAGCAATAGGAACGAAAAAGTAGGTACAAAGAAGATAATGAAAAAATATATGGTCTAGGGTACTTAAAATAACCTACTGAACAAGAATATAAAAGTTTCGTTCTCGAAATCGTTTCTATCTGTTTGTCTGTTTGTTTGTCAGTATTTTTGTTCGTGCATCACGTAAAAACCATTAGACCGATTGCGATACAGTTTTCACTGTTCGATAGTT
Organism: Alsophila aescularia; assembly: GCA_946251855.1. Lineage (NCBI taxonomy): Eukaryota > Metazoa > Arthropoda > Insecta > Lepidoptera > Geometridae > Alsophila > Alsophila aescularia. The sequence goes on from OX276384.1 coordinate 35,936,171, forward strand.
TAGGGTTCGACTTAAAAAACTGGTGTACTTAGTACTTCAAATAGGAATAGTAGGTACATAGAGTTAATTTAACTTAGAGAAATAAAAATGAGTGCGCATTTTGATCAATTGTTGGTATATTGGTATTTTAGGTCTTGGAAAAGTAAGTACATATAAGTATATAGAGTACATTTAACCTAGAGAAATAAACACGCGTGCGAAGCTGTGGGTACAGCTAGTAAAGGTATGAGGTTTACTTTTTTATTATTTTTATAAAAAACAATATGGTTAACATCCTCCTACTGAACGCGTTGGCTATCTACTGAAGCTCCATGTGTATATATAAAAACATATCATTAAACTTTCGCAAAAACAACATTCCCATCTATAAAGCAATTCAAACCGTGCAAGATAAACTAATTCAAACCATTTTACCACTTTTTTTCGCGGCTTTGTGTTTTTTACTTATCCATTCGTACTATTATTTGAACGAAAACAAAAAGACACTGATATTTTACCGTCTAGAGATGCGTTCCTTGTTATATTTTGACTTTGGGTTTTTTTTTTTTAATTTGTATATTGTTGGAATCATGAAAGTTTTGAAAGCTTAGGACCTTGAAAATCTTAATGGATGTATACTCCTTCAATGCAATTAGAGATTAATTGATGCCAAATAGGAGTAGCTTTTAACATATGAATCATTTAAAGCATCATAATTAATATCCCACTTCTGAAGAGAATAGATTCTTTCTTTTCCTACTAATTTTAATCGTGTGCAGTTCTTATAACCCTCATTGTAGATAACTAGATTCTTGACCAAAAAATACCTAAGTAGACTTAGGTGAGGTAGACCTCAAAAAACCAAAATCATTTACACTGGTTTATATTCTCAGAAAGTCCTTTAAAACAGCTCTTTTATTTCTCGAAACACCTGCGCACCATAAACTGTATAGATATTGGAATAAAGCCTATACTCTAGTGCTGACTCCTACATAACATGGCCATTATGATCTGGGACAGCAAGTGGGACAGCGCCTGTTTTTATTTCAGAAGCAAAGGGATTATAGCCAGATAGTCGACAAAAAAAGTATCCGATGTCTGACAGTCGTGTAGGGAGATTTCAAATATTTTGGAAACTAGGAATACGAATTTTACAAGATGCATGTATTTTATTGAAGACTAGCAACCCGCACTTGCTTTGCTTGGGTAGCTAAGGGCTTCTTTAATTATTTATTTTATATTTACCTGTTCCTCTTTGTGGTTTCACCCACGTGAATGATGATAATGAAAGGTATTTTACATATGATACCAAGGTATAACCTAATTCCGTTTGTTGCGGCCAGGCATATAAATGATCTCATATCATACTCAACTTACGGAATAATTAGCTATATCAAATTATTGGCGTATTTTAATATTTTTTAATTATATATTATGTCTCCGGTTTATTGTGAAAATGGATAGATTACAATATGACGCATTCTAATTCGAAAAATTACGTACAAATGTATGAATGTGAATGAATTGTGAATGAACATTCCAACGATTCCATTGAATATTACCGATCAATCAGTGCACAGTTTTACTGCGATCCTAAAGCACCGTTAAATTGTGAACCTGCCTTTGATTGGTCAGACTCGTGTTTATCATTATAGAGTTACAAATTAAAGAGTCAGTCAATTGCAAGTGATCATGATATCATTCAAACCAACTTCAAGGACTAAAATGAATCGTGAATTAGTAAATGGGTTCTCGCCAAAACTCTCGTATCGTCGTCTCTTTGCTCCACTCACACACTCAACCTTAAATCCGCTTAGGTCGACGCGCGTCGCCAGCTCCCTTTGCTCGCCACCTCCTCCTTTCGCTACGTTCAGGTCTAGCGCGCTCATTTCGCTTAGGACTCCTTGTAAGCTTCTGGATCCGCGTTTAAGATTTGCATCAGGGGCCGGACCACGTGGGGGTCGGATTGCTACGGTTATTTTTCGAAAGCTTATAATTAATTTGTAGCTATGTGGTGACAAACTAACCGACCAATCAGCCAATTTAACAGTGAAAGTATCATTAAAATATAGTAAAATTGTAAAACTGCACCCTGATTGAAGCTAGCGAATAGCAAGTCCATTCACGATTTTTCAATCTTGGAATAAAGATCCGTTAAATTGTAATCTATCCGTTTGTTAAATTCAACGGTTACGTATGAGTATATACTAGCACAGTAGTCCTTACGGACTATAATATTTACTGCGATAAGTTTTGTTTTTGTTTTATTCATTAATATTTACATTTTCAAATAATAATTTAGTATGTTAAGATTTGTATTTATGTACAACTATTGAACAAAATTAACTTTTTTGGTGTCAGTTTTTTATTACAATCAAAGGTATGTACTAGACTTGTTATAGACGAAGAAAGTGCATGAGACTAATTATATCATAATCTACGGTGCGAGAGTAGATTAAAAATAAACGAGCGAACTGTAAGGCTACAGTAGTCGCATATGATGTGTAACATCAAGCTCTGTTTTATCACCACTCGGTTCATGCTCTGTTTTATCATATATATATCTAATAGGAATCTAGAAACTCTGTTTTATCACCGCGCGCGCTCATTGATCAACAGTTACACATGTAACACTTTTCACGAAATCACTCCTATAGATTTCAGGAAAGCGAGAGGAAAGATGTTACACATCAAAAATACGGTGGAAATAAACGCTAACCTCTCTGAATAAGTTAGCTGAAATTTAATTTAGAACAGCATTAGGGTCTAAATCAAAGTTCAAATAAACGACTGGGCTGCGGCCGGCTGCACGTGCAATTGAATCTAATTCACTCCATCACTCGCGCAAATAGAGCTGCTACACGACTTAATGCTACTGACCGATATAGGCTGAAAACTGAAATACTCGCTGCGTGTCATGGTTTGTGTGATGCGTAGCTAATTGATAATTTGTTTGAGTGTTGTGTAATGCTTCAACATCACGCGGTTGGGTAATATTTCGAGTAATGCATCAATTGCATTACCTACACATGTCTAGTTTCATCTAATTCTAGTTGGTGAATCTTGAAACCACGATGTTTCTACAAAAACAGTCTACTCGTATCATCGGCCTAAATCGCTAAATTTATTTTCGGACTAAATTTACTTATTATACCACTCAAAAAGATTCAAAAAGTTTGGCACAATAGTTGAAACACCGATAGTAAGAAGAAGAAACAATTTTTCATCTAGTCATCTTTTAAAACTAACATTATTCTGCGAAATCTACCAAAAAGTTGGGTTCAATATCAGCTGTTCGAAACTTGGCTACGAATGCGGCCCATTTGGCAACGCGCATGGACGCTTGTTTCACTTTTATATTTAGTGCCGTCTAAGCTTATAGCCTGGCTTCCGCAAGCGCCTGGAGTTGATTGACTTTAGTGCTAATTAAAAAAAAAACACTGCCGGGCCGTACCAGTGACCTATACCTATACCCAATACTAATAAATTTCTTAAATATAGGTATTGAAATTGTATGCTTTCCCTATTCTTCAATTTATACTTATAATACAGGCGTAAGCAAAAAGTCTGTACAAAGAAGATAATTTAAGAAAATTATCTAGGAGACTTAAAACCTTCTGAACAATAATGTGTCAGTCTGTTTTGTATGTTCGCGCATCACGTAAAAACTACTGAACCGATTGTGATGTTGTTTTCAGTGTTGAATTGCTTGGGTTTTTACTTAAAAATGTGTATCTCAAGACGAGTAATTGGAAAAAAATACATTTTAAATTGATGAACAGTTTTGGTGAAATTTTGTATATTGTATTTATATAATTATATACTTTTGGTACCGAATTAGCACACAGATTACTTTTAACCCAGACAAGTAACCATGCAAGCAAAGCCTCGGGCAGATCTAGCCTGAAATATTTTAGGTTTGTCATCATCATCATCATATACAGCTCGTTTCCGCCCACAACAGGGCATAAGCCGAGGAGGCCCCTTACGCCATTATCCCGGTTTTGAGCCAATCTTGGCCAGGTCTTTCCTACCAATTTTTTGATGTCATCGACCCATAGTGCCAAAGGTCTTCCGCGGCTTTGTATTTTAGGTTAAGATAAAAAAAAACTTAAGTTGATTTTATTGTCAATAATTTAAAATGCAATTTATTTTTTAAATCAGTGGCCACAATGGGTATAAACCAAGCACACGAATTACACAAAGTGCAACGTTAAATTCAGTGTGAAATAAACGTCAGAATTTTAATTTCCATTATAACCAACGAGAAAGCTAAAAACACAAAAAGAGTTCGCAAAGAAAAGTATAATAAGCAATTCCTCCGTCCTTTGCTTAAAATAGAATTAAGCCATTTAAAAACATTGTGGCGCCGCTTCGTTCGACTGCATTCGGGAACATTCGGGAACATTCGAGAACATTATGAAACATTCTGGAAAAATCTTCATTGGTACGTTTACTTACAAGTGGCATGCTTTTATAAGGTTTTTAGTAGAATTATACAAAATTAAATTAAGTTCAGTCCCTTGGTTACGAGGGCCAACCTAAACAAACTTGCTAATGTATAATGATGTATGTTATAAGCGGTAGCGGGTGGTGGTGAAGCGTGTTATATATTCTGCATTGTTATGTTACATGTTATTTTATTTTAGTAAAATTTAAAACATTTTTATTGAAGGAAATTAAATCTTCTTTATTAAACAAAGTCGGGTTAGTTACACCAATTATAACTCAAGAGCGGCTGGACCAATTTTTATTATCTTTAATTTATTGGATTTGTCCCTGCCCCGAATAGCAGAATAACTATTAAGACACCGCAAAAACATCACGGAAAATATATATTTACAAAAAAATACTCATTCATTTTGTATAGAACGCTTTTTTTGACGGGGGTTGTTGTTACGGGTTTTAGAGTGGACGGGGGTGGGGAGGGGTAGAGGGTAGGGGAGTGGTAGGGGGTTGAGGGAAATTTGTATGACTGTAAAGCTGCAGCGAGTATTTAATAAATTACAGCCTCTGTAGTTAAGGTACTTCACGTACGGGGAAGGTTGATTTCAGATACGAGATATTATAAATTATAATAAGAAATTTAAGTAAAGATGTAATTCTATAAATCAGCCTGTTATTATGATACCATTTCATTTTTATTTAAATCCATTGTTGTAAAATTAGAGACGTATAACGTCACTATGACATTCACTCGCTTCTTTCTCATCACATGTCCCCCACCCGACCTGGTAACCCAACTTTATTAAATTACCCTGTCTGGGAAGTGTATAAATTGTCAAATTTATCGCGCGCTCTCCTATGTTGAGAAGAGACCGTTTGATGTCCACGGCACTTTATGAAGGAGTTCATTTGGCGTGGAAAACGAGTAAGGTAGAGTTATAACCGCAGATATTCCGTGAATTAATGCTTGAAATGGTAATTGTATTGACCGTAATATTGGTAAGCTAAACATTGCACTACCTCCAACACAAATGAGAGTGGGCTGCTTGTGGTACCAAAACATTTAGTGTGTTTTTTTATTACTGACTAGTGTCTCGGTGAACTGTAGTCCTCGAGAGTGTGTATTTAATCCCCTCACACCCACGACCCCTTGAAGTTTATGCATCTAATAAGGGTAATAAAAAAGTATTCTGACGTTTTTGAACATTTTTCGAAATGGCAGATATTTTTTTTATTTTCTTCGTTTATAACCTCTGCCATTTTGAAAAATTTCTACAAACTAATTCAACAAAAAAAAAACATAAATATCATACCTGCTTCCAAAATTTCACGAGAATTGTCTGAGAATTGTGACCTGTAGAGGAGGAACAACTGGACATCCACCGGCCATACGAAAGCATTTTTGCCCCAGCTGAAACGGAGACTCTTCGCTCGCGCTTCGCGCTCACTTGGTCAAATAGACAACCGTTTGAATGCAATCTCATCTGATGGAAAGCGATGATGTGTTCGAAGGTGTAGCATGATTGCCTAGATATCTATTCACTCTAGACTTTAACGCATCTGGCTAATATTTTTCCGGACACTGTCACTGACGATGGCAGAGCATTCCAACACTCGTAACGCTTAAGCCGCCAAGCAGTTGTGTGTTAACATTTCTGTATTTCAGCAAGGGCAATATTTCCAGCGAAATTATTAGGCAATGAGACTTAAACACCAATGCCTGCGGGTGACGAGCTCTATGTAGTGACGCGCAAGATTTTGCAACCAAAGTTCTGGGTGGCAAAGGCAGGTTTGATCAGGCAAGAGACCTGATCGTCCCGTCACTCAATCAAAAAAAAACCTTAACCGCCCCATCTCCACCAAATGGCGAAGTACACATTCTCGGTACATTTGAAACTCATTTGAAAATATAACCGATATAAAGAATGAGACCACACCACAACGGTTTTGCTTACTACATTATAATTTCGTCGACTATACGCTGTTTAACATCCACCGTGTTTTGACAACGTCTATATTTTCTTACATGACACCTAATTTTCAGACGTAGGTTTATTTATTGTGTGACGACTAGGCCTTATTACAAATTTGGCCTTATGGCCTTGGTATATTGGCCTTGTTACAAAATTGGAATTAGATTACTTTATTAGCAAGGGACGGTTTAGGTTATTGAACGCATGAATTAATGCTACCGGAATTTCAACTATGTATAATGACTGGAATTTATTCATTTTGCTAGCGAATTGTATAGTATGGTGCGCTTGACATGCAGTGCAGAGCCATAGGCGAGGTTGCTTTAGTGGCAGACTTGGGTTCCACAGGCTGTTGCGGGCAATTTAATTTTCTGTCACTACCAATTTGCAACCTATATTAATTGAAACAACATCTGTATTCCATAATACTTTTTCCCATTATATTTCATAACCGAAACAAAGATAACAAAAAATGTTGCCAAAAATAAAAGTGTAAAACTTCTAATAAAATGTACCGAAATGTAAAAGGTTGCCTTGGTATAATATTCACGCCATTTTATTCGGGCGTTCGTTTGCCTTAGCGAAATGTGTAGCGACTGGGCCTTATTGAGTTAGAAGGCCCAAAGTGACTCTCTTATACTTGAGACTTTTATGAACTCTCTTTGTGCTACATTTGAGAGTTTTTAGGACCTTCTCAAAGGCAAATTAACGTTACAGTGGCCCACAGAAACACCGTTACCCTTTGCGCGTCTTGTTTTATGGCGACCGATTATAACAATTGCTTTACACGCGAGATTGCAGCTTTTTCTTATATTTCTAGACTTTTTGAGTGTTATAGGTACCGTTTCATAATTACCGCTTCACCTGGTGTCAAGTGACGATCTGTTCAAAGGTGGTTAACACCAATAGGCTAAAAATGCTACTGGATCTTAGAAACTGCAACTTTTTGCTTGAGAGTGGTAGAGTGGTGCTTTTATCGCAATCAAGTTATTTATAGTTTGTATATAGTTTGACGTTCAAAATAATATTTTTAACATAAATTAGCTATAAGCATCAGTATCACCTGACAAGAAAAACAACCTGTTACAAGTTACAAATGTAATTTATCAGGCTATACCTTTGATAATGCTTTTTCTCCCAACTAGTTTATGACTATTACTTCAGTCTATGATAATTCATGTAAAGTATTTCAAGTATTTTGTTCCATAAAAACAACACAATAATTTACAAGATACAATAAAAAAAACGTTATATTTTTTTACAGTATTCACAAAACTAATTTATCTATCTATCTTTACTATAATAAAGCAATAGGAACAAAAAAGTCTGTACAAAGAAGATAATTTTAAAAAAATAGTCAGGGTTACTTAAAATAACCTAACGAACAAGAAAATAACATTTTTAAAATTCGAGTCTGTCTGTTTGTTTGTCTGTATGTCTGTTTTTCTGTTTGTATGTTTGTCTGTATGTTTGTTCGCGCATCATGTAAAAACTATTGGACTGATGTGATGCGGTTTTCATTATTGGATAGCTTAGGGTTTGACTTAAAAACTGGGATACTTGGTATCTCAATCCGATGAGTAGACGCCGAGCAATCGATAAAAATGATTTTGACGGGGTGGAAGGAATTTTGATCAAATATTGGTATATTGGTATTTTAGGTCTTGGAATAGCACATTGAGTAATTTTAACCCAGAGAAATGACAATGCGTGTGAAACCGCGGGTACAGCTAGTTCACAATAAAGTACGTAGATTAGTTCAAAGTTAACCCTTGAAAAGCCTCAATAATTATAGCTTTAATGAAACTTAGTCCGAAACTATCATGCTTATCTTTAACTTTATAGCCAAAACAATTACAAGTTACCAAAACTTTAGACCAAATGTATTTAAATCATATTGTTAGGCCAGAGCCAGACGTGCGCGCCAACTTTCTTACAAGCCTTCATTGACTTTGTAAGACTCTTCAAACACTAGCAGCTTATCCGCTATATAATATTCTTTTATTTACAGGTAAAGTTCTGTTGGAAATACTTGAAACAGAAGTCGTCAAGCCAAAATTACTCATATTATAAAGTAAGTAAGATACATTTCTCACTACGTTTTCCCATTACATAGTACTTACCTTGGGAGCTCATCGATTTCTCCAAAATGCTGATGCGATGTGTGATAAAATCTCGCATTTTGTTTCATCAAAACTGTTTGGTTCTAGCGTAGTATTATTAGGTGTTCTGTGGTTCTCAATCAATATTAGGAGCACCATCTCACCCCGCCTGTGCTATGAGAACCAGCTAAAATAATTAAGGAAATAGGTACTTAATAGCATTTCATCCTGAGTTTTTAACGCCCGAACTCAAAAGAGAATAAGTGTTAGAAGTTTAAGGTGTATAAATTTAAGTATGCATCATAGTGTATGTTTGAGGCATCGTAGCTCCCAAACGAATAGACCGAATTGGATGCTAATTTTTCTGTTTGAAAACTGATGTGATTGAGATGGTTCTTAGCTATAATGGGGGAAAGGGGGAGAGGATGGTAGCTCCATAAAAATGTACTTATTTTGATGCGGTTTTTTATGTTTGTAAGCTGATGTGATTGAGATGGTTGGTTGGTTGTTGTTGGATGATTAGTTCTTAGCATATATAAATTTATAATTTGTGCTTTTTATTCAGGAAATAGGTACTTAAAAGCATTTTATACTGAGTATTAAGATAGACCTCTTGTGTATGAGCCTACCAGTGATAGTACATTAAGTACTTAATTACTCAACTGAAAAGCTTTTGTGGATCACAGTTTGCAGAAAAATAACAAGGCACAAGATTTTAAAAACCAATCTTAGTCAGTGTAACGAGTGCAGTACATTGAAGTGCCAGATTTTATGTAATTGTTATGGGGAGGCATGACGCTTATCGTCAAGCACCTGCTCACCTCGTCACTCAATTGAATGAAAAACACTTATCTAATCAACATTCCATTTCAACAAGGCAATGCTGCCAGCATAATTTGGGTAAACTGCCAACCAGTTGTGGTCTAGAACTTAGCCCGTATATCTAGTGTGCCTTAATAGGTCTGTAACGGCACTTAGATTGTCATTTTTTTTCTTGGTAGCTAATATAGTTTTATTATCTACTAGCCCGCGGCTTTGACCACGTGGCCAATTCTCTGGGTAACTAATTTTGATGAATTGTAGTATATTGTACATTTTAAGTACTTTTAATCCTGGAATAACTCATGCGTTAATGTTAACCCAGAGAATTGGCCACGTGGTCAAAGCCGCGGGCTAGTAGATAATAAAACTATATTGACTGTATTGACAATTCATCAAAATTAGTTCCAACTAATTTTGATGAATTGTAGTATATTGTATAATTAGTTCCAACTAATTTTGATGAATTGTAGTATATTGTACATTTTAAGTACTTTAATCCTGGAATAACTCATGCGTTTCTGTTAACCCAGAGAATTGGCCACGTGGTCAAAGCCGCATGGATCGCAATATAGTTTTTTATCGCTTGCTCGGCTTCTACTCATCGGATTGAGATACAAAGTAATTTCACCAGATTTTAAGTTGAAACCTAATCTGTTCACCAGTGAAACCCGCAATTGAATCGTTCTTAAAGTTTTTACGTGATGCGCAATCTGACAGACAATCATATGGACGAGATCCAAATAAATAATACATACTTGTTAAGTTAGTGTTCCAGTGTTTTGACTGACTAATTTGAACAATAAACGGTTATTGTGACTTAACTTTAATAGTTAGACATTAGCCTCGTATTTTTATTTTGTGTATAATGAGTACTTTAAACATGTAGTACAACATTTATGTATCATCAATAGTTTTCGCACGCCAAATAATGTCATTTATAGGCAAATATTTGATACCTTGGGGTAACCCAAGGGGGTAATGAAAGTTGCGGTCTAAGATGCGACATTCTTGCCTAGAAGATACTTGTTCACTCTTCACTTCCTAGACATTGTTTGTAGCCAATCATAAGAAGATTTGCTCAAGACTAAACCGAAATCTTCCCAAAGTAAATTTCCAAGAAACTATTGACGTAAGTCTAAACATTCCTAGAACACTTACCATAATCCGAACCTATTCATCACAATATACGTAACATGTAGGGGATTAATGTAGGATGGTAAACATATGGGTTGGTAATATAGGGTTTGGTGGAGTTAAGATAACTCGTCTTGTAAACTGAGATCATTGTGAACGTGTTTTGAAGTGAAGTTTGTAACAGAGTTTTGACACAGTGTACTAGAAGTGAGTATGTTAGATAATGGAAATATCTAGTTAATATAACAAATGTTTAATTTGCTCATTAATAAAAAGGTTCCTTAGGTTAACTGTTTAACTATTGAGCTACAATGCAACCCTGTTTTCTGGCGCCTATAAGGGTTAACATATCAACAGATCGTCAGTCGCCACTTCGCGGATTGAACATTGCTGAAATTAATAACTACTAGTTCTATGAACAGTAGAGCTCGCAAGGCCTTTTTTTTGCAACAATCTAGCGGTTTACAGTCGCGCAATCTAGTGACCGTATTTTAAAACTAACATTCATAACCCAGGTGCCCTAGTAGCTAAAGGGCTGATTCAACTGGTAGAAACTAAAAGTAAGTTACTGCATTTTGAGGAGCTATACTGCTCATCACGCCAAATATCCTCATTAGATCTTCACCAAATTTTTAAGAGACTAGCTTAAAATTCATCATCATTATCATCATGTCAGCCTTTAGAAGACCACTGCTGAACATAGGCCCTCCCCAAAGAGCGCCATGATGAGCAATCTTGTGCCACCTCCATCCACCGACTTCCTGCGATGGCTACAATGTCATCAGTCCATCGTATGGAAAAAGTTACTACCTTTCAAATGAAAAAAACCATCGAAATTGGATCTAATGAGGCGGAGATATTCAGTAGCCACCTTTTTCCCCTTTTTGGAGGAAGTATCTCCCTAATCAAAAGTCTCCCAAAAAAACTATGAAGTCGTAATACCTGTATACCAAGTTTCGTCCAGATCTGTGCTAAAATACGACCAGTAGAAGAGAACCAAGTAACTGACACATGAAAGCAAATTAATTGAACTTGAAGAAGAGACGCTTAGCTCACTCAGTCAATTAAGAATAAGCTGTGCCCGCGGCTTTGCCCCGTGGCAAATTTTCTAGAATATAAGGATCCTATATGTTATTCCAGAACCATAATAAGTACTCGTATCAATATCATCAAACTATGATCAGGCGTCACATGTCTTTATACCGACGACTTCTGCTAATTGGATTGAGATACCAAGTACACCAGTTTTTAGTGAAAACCCTAAGCTATCTAACAGTGAAAACCTCATCGCGCTCGGCCCAGTAGTTTTTCACAATTTTAAAACACTTTTTTTGTTATGTTCTCGTTTAGCAGCTTATTTTAAGTTCCGTAAACCATTTTTTTCATTGTTCTTCATTTTACGGACCTTTTGTTACTAACTTCTTTATTATCAGAAAAAAAGATAGATTGAATCTACTGTTACCAACTTTGTATCATTTGAGAAACGAATAAACCTGCTACAAATATGCATAATCAGAAGTAATTCGTGAGGAAAACTTAGTCATTACGATACACACAGCCAAGTTAAATATGTCAGCGTCGAAGTTATCCCACAACAACCTCTTATACTGCTTATCTGGAATAACTTAGAAACTAGGTATACTTAACTTATTTATTTCAGACGTTGGGTTTGTGTGTTAGGACACATGGTCACGCTTTATAGTCAAGTTATTTTTAATCTAATTACTTTATTTTCATTAATAGCTGTACCGGCGACTTCACACGCGTCTTCATTTCTGTAGGTTAAAATTATTCTATGTACTATTCCAAGACCTATAATACCAATCTAAAAACATTTGATCAATATGCCTTCAGCAGTCTAAGAGTTTTTATCAATTGCTCGGCTTCTACTTATCGGATTCATATACCAAGTAGTCATACACCAGTTTTTAAGTCAGTTTTTTAAGTCAGTTCTTAAGTCAAACCCTAAGCTATCCAACAGTGAAAACCGCATTGCAATCGGTCCAGTAATTTTTACTTGATGCGCGAACAACATACAGACAAACAGACAAACAAACAGACAGATAAGAATTTTAAAAATGAAATATATATTCTTGTTCATTATTCTAAGTAAACTAGACCATTTTTTTTATATTATCTTCTTTGTACAGTTTTTTTCGTTCCTATAGCTTTAGTATAAGTATAGATTTTCTTCAAGATAACGGATTTACGCTCAAGAAGTAAGAAATCTAGTAGTTAAGGACTTAAGTCACTGATGATTTGTATGTGGGGTCGGTTCTATTGTGTATCTGTATAGTGGGAGATGTTTGCATGACGTGTGATGGGGGAATACTTATTACTAGGTGTTGGTAAAATTAGAGGACGACATTACATATGACAGCTATGACAACACGAAGTTGTTAATCTAGATTAGAACTAGTATTGTGTAAATATGATTTGCTCGTGGGCATACTCCAATGATACGTACACATTTAATTTCGCATTCATCCGGCGTTTATCCACTAGGTATTGGAAGCCGACGGCATGGCACCAAGAGTATTTAATACGAGTAATTATGTTTAAAACAACACTAGCTGTGCCCGCGTGGACATTTCTCTGGGTTAAAAGTAAAAAAAATATGTGATTTAAGTACCTATAAAGAGCATTAATACCACATTTGCATGAAATGTCTTTATTCGTCAAATATATTTTTATCGATTGCTCGACTTCTACTCATCGGATTGAGATACCAAGTATACCAGTTTTTAGGTCAAGCTCTAAGATATCTAGCAGTGACAACCCGGTTGCAATCGGTCTAACAGTTTTTACGGGATGTGCGAACAAACATACATACAAACAGACAAACACGAATTTAAAAATAGTTTTATTCTTGTTCATTAGCCTATTTTAAGTAAGTACTCTAGACCATTTTTTTTAATTATCTTCATTGTACAGTTTTTTGTACTTATTGCTATATTATATGTATATAGATAGAAAATAATGACGGTGATTTAGATACAATATCATCCACGTTTGCATTCACGCCATCTCGAGATATACGGCATAATACTGTGTCAGCCGTCGCTTGCATGAAACACACTGTATAATTAATATTAGCTCTATATTAGCGAGATCACCATCCAGACGCTGTCACGTAAATAAACGTTACAGACGGAAAAATTAAAAATAATTCTTCGCAACAAAATTTTCAAAGGTTTTTATTTACTCAACTCCTGAAACGAAGTCCGTATATTAGAATTGTGGTCATTACTGACTCACCGTCGGAGATAAACAACGAAACTCGCAAACAGAACAAAACATCGAAATAAAAACAAGAAAAACAGTGAAAATAACAGTAAGGAAAGTTTACGGAAACGAATAGAGCGTGTTTGTCAGTTCTTCAAGGTCATTCTTCTCCTTTTGTTAGATGGTAATGTGTATTTCTTTTACTATCCGAATAGCTGCGTCTAACGGCTTTATCTCCGTGGACGTTTTTCTGGGAGAAATAGGAAAAATGAAAATGTCCTTCCTCATCACACTATATTCAAGATCGGTTTAGCAGTTTATAGTGATACGTGAGTGAGTTTTGAAGGAACTAAAAATGTGCAAAATTCATGCATCTTCAACTGCTATTAGCCTCACCGTAATACAACAGGTTTATCAAGTATCTATTTAATGGATTTGAGATAATATAGTGCCGCACGCCTAACTAAGGAACTCCTTATCTAAGCAATGTCTTAAGCGGAATCTTCTATTTCACCAATCCATTTTGAATAAGTGACTCATACGCGCACTCGCTCACTCACTAATTTACATGAGTGAGTGAGCGAGCGCTATGTGGGCTGTCAGTTTAAGGGTTGCCTATTATTAGGCACCCCCAAATCGATGTCGTAACTTTAGGCGTCACTAGTTACAACCTAATGTTTGGTGAAACGTTTTTTTTTGCCCTGGCCAACTCCTATATCTTTAGGCATTTGACTTAGGCAACTCCTAGGGTTAGTGAACACGGGCATTATTCGATGTTAGTAAGTGTTGTCTTACTGCCTTCTTTATACTGTGCTAGTAATATAGCAATTTGTTTTGATAAGTTTCGTAGCAGCGTGACCCTTTGTAAAAGCGGTCTCTAAACACAAGGTCGGTTAGTTTACGAGTTGCGATGGTAGAGACAAACATTCCTTTGTGTTTATACAGAGGCAATAAATTAATATAGATTTTGTGAAGAGAAAATAAAGATTTATTGTCTTGTTCTAGTACTTATAAAAACTATCGTAAACATTTCAGCATGAAGTTGGATAGCTTATTTTGGCTATTAGTCCTATATTCAAAATATTTTATGTAAATTTTTGAATATCTTTGTGGTGGCTCTATAAGTACACATTTTATTAACTTTTTTGGGTTATACCTAATATTAGATAAGTTAAGATGTTAAGATGTTTTTTATTTGTTGCTAACTTTTATTTGTGGATTCTATTATGGATATTAAGGTTTTTATAGGCCATGCCCAAGCCTCCCACATGGTGTTCAAACCTCCCTGACATAGGGAGCATTGGGCACTTTTGTATTAATTTCTGAAATTATCTCGTAATTTGAGACTGATTATAATTTTAAGAAAGTTCTAAGATATCTAGCCAAATGTGTGGTGCAATAAGAATTGGCAATAAATGTTGATTATCTATATAATCTGATTTTCTATGCATTAAATTGTGAAAAAGTGCCCATCCCTCCCCTACCTCCCCTACCTATCTCAATCTGATGAGTAGAATTCGAGCAATCGTTAAAAAAACATTTGAAATATGAACTAATTTTGATGATCTTGGTACTTTTGGTTCTGGAATATCACAGGATCCATATATCCCTGAAAATTACCACGCGGGCAAAGACGCGGGCACAGCTAGTAATATGATAAAGGGAAAAGGTTTGGTTGATTGTGTATGTTTGTTTTAATTGGATAAACTCAATAAATACTGATTTTAAAAATTCTTACACGATTAGAAAGCTACATTATCATTATTTTTCAGTTAGTTAGATATCTCTACGGAAATTGCAATAATGTTACCCAAGGTATCAAAATGTTGCCCAAGTAAGCAATGGACTGACACGTTGCCGTGGAAACGAAATAATAAGAAGTCTGTCAAAATGTACGTGAGTAATAATGCAATTATCAAAATTGGTCAAAAAGCACCACAGAGTAGCTACCAAAGATTTTGAATTACGCGTACAGCCGGTTTTATTTTTAATAGTTACGTAAAGTATAAAAATATATAAAAGAGTAAAAAAAATGACACGATGTGAGTGCTACCCGTGCAAAGCCGGGGTGAGTCACTAGGTGGTTAGAAAAAGAAAATGATTTCCATTGACTGAATGTTCGCGGTAAAGCCGTATTAAACTAATTTACCATCAAGTATTTAATTCAGTTTAAAACCATGAAAACGCTGAAAGTCAACTACATCCGAACAACTAACAACCACTAAACGATTTCCTTTCAACATGTTCCAATCCTACTACCATGTCGAAACCGCACCGAAATATCGCATGTTAGACAAATATATTCCCTCTCGGATGTAGGTACGGTAAACAATAGGGATGGACATTTATTTCCGCAACTGAAACTATCAGAAACCAGCATTAAAACGTAACCGTGTCCGTAACTGAAATAAAAGATTCGGAATTCAAGCAACCTAATTTGAAAGTAAGTGATCACGATTTGAAAAAATGAGATTTAATTTAATCGTACAGTCAGCGACAAAAGTGGCTTAACAATTAATAATTATAAACCCAAGTCTATAATTATTAATTACTAGCTGCGCTCAGCGGTTTGACCCAAGCGGGTGATAACGATGATGAATCTATGTCTCTCTCTGGTTCTTGAAGTACAAAACACATCAGTGCGTCCCAAAATTGCTGCGTGAAAGAGGAACAAACAAACCCAACAACAACTACACTTTTGCTATTGTGATGTAACTATTATTGTTTCATATTAAAGATTATTTTTGTGTAGAACATAGTTTATTTTTTATTTTAAATTTATCTATACCTTTACAAATTAAACTGCTCGAATTTTCCACACCGCATCTATTTAGGGAAAAACCTCATCAATAACGTATTTTCGTATCAGGAAATTTTGTACAACTGAATGAAAAAAATATGTATCTGCAGTGTCTGTAGGTAACCAAAATAAAAATAATTTTGATATCCGTAACTGACCTGAAAACTCATATCTCTACCAACACTAGTAAACTCGCTTTATCAATTTTTATGCGCATCCGTGGCACCGTAAACAAAAAGAGGCAATTTTTTGCCCGCTCGTAAAAACTTCTCGTGGTATGACAAACAAACATTCTTGGTAATGTATGGCACTTTGGACGGACTATTGTGATTGAGGTGTTTTCGCTGGCCCTTGTTGATGGGGACATAGGTATTCGTTTGGCAAACTGTCAAGTTTTATAGCAAAAACTTTTGTCGTATAGAATTAAATTATTGTAATCTCCAACAGGAAGCGAGCATAATTTCGCTTGGTTGTTTTTAAAGTTATGTAAAATGGTACTGCACTGCAAGAATTTTTAAAAATGACTGATTCCAGACCACCAAATCGTAAGTCAAGCATTATATTAATTGAACTAGATCTTAATGTTTATTGTTATTATTGGAACTGAATTAGTATCATAAATTTATTTTGTGCATGATTTTATTATAACACCTATTAATTATATTGCTTGTTTGTTTCTACATTAACTATTAGATAATTATATAATGTATAATAAATAGAAATTGTAGGGTAAACATGATATATTTTTAAAATTATGTTACATATATTATGTGCATGAATTTATATCAGCTTAACTGAGTCAAATTGTTGATCAATTATTATTGTTAACAATACGCGTTGCGCGCTACCTCATAGGTTAACCGAAGTCCACGGGCTCCAAGATACAGGCCCTGGCCGAGGTTGGAGTCCACTGTATAAGCTTACTGTAGTTAAATTTTATGGTCAAATAAATATATTATTATTATTATTATTATTATTGGTGTTTATATTGTTTTCTCTCCGTCTTTGGATGTAGTTTATCTGCACGGGCCAAAGCCAAGTGCTACGAAAGTGTACGGAATTTCCTAACTAATCGACAAGTGTTAAGTATGACTGCCTTTTGGAGAAGTCTGTACGCTGAAGTAGTTATGTCGAGTGTCTCAAGATTGGTGAGCAAAGATTTTGGTATGACTCCGGTTGTGGATAGAATAATTAGGATGGTTCTAGCGCTATTAATTTGCCACTGAGTTTTAATTTCTATTGATAAGTCAGTGTATTTCGCGATTTTCTCCGCATAAGTTGTCTGTTTGTTATGAGTATTGCATACTGCTATGTCAATCAGAAGAACAGATTTGTTAACTTTGTCAGCACAGTTATGTCAGGTCTATTGAAGTGTATGGTTTTGTCTGTAATTATAGTTCTGTCCCAGTATAGTCTATAAAGGCTGTTTTCCATGACTGCTTGCGGTTTGTATTTGTGATAGGGCACTTTTTCTGTTATGAGTTTGTAATTATATGCAAGGGATTGATGGATGATTGCTGATACCTGGTCGTGTCTGTGTTTATAATCTGTCTGTACTATGGCTTTACATGCTCCAGTAATGTGTTGAATCGTTTCAGAACTACTAAAGCACAGTCTACACAAACGTCATTGACGTTGGGTGCACGTATGATATGTTTCTGATAATTACATGTATCAATGATCTGGTCCTGTATAGCCAACATAAAAGCTTCAGTCTCGGGGAAGAGTTCACCATGCTGCAGCCACTCGTTCGACGCTGTCTTGTCGACATGTGGCTGCTGCAAATCGTGGTAGTGTCTTCCATGTAGAGACTTTTGCTCCCATGCGGCGTATTTATCTTTAGGGTCCGTCATGTGTTCGTTACGTTGTGTGTTGTTATTAGAAAGGTTTATTGGTGTTATTTTTTATCATTCTAAACTATTGATTGGTGTAATGGAGATGATTGCGCTCGTTCAAAGAAGAATTTCCTAAGTTTGAAACTTGCTTGTTATGAAGGTTGGTAATGTCTATAATTCCCTTGCCTCCCTCTTTTCTTGGTAGTGTAAGTCTTTGAACACATGATCGTGGATGGTGTTTGTGGTGTTGGTGGTTTTTTTTTCTGTGATATTAAAAACCAATGCAATAGTAGACTTAGACTTCTTAGTTATGGCCTCCGTGGCTTGTTGACTTAATCTGTGGCACCAACGCTCTTGATGATTTTTGACGGACTTGTTATTTCGTTTCCATGGCAACCGTTCCTTACAGAGAGTATTCAACATGTTCTAGTTTTCCCGTGGAAACTTCCACGGAATTCGAGGAATAATCCGGGATAAAAAGTATCCTATGTTTTATTCTTGGGTATAAGCTATATCCATTTCAAATTTCATCGAAATCCGTCCAGCGGTTATAGCGTGAAACTTCCCCAAACAAACAAACAAACAAACAGACAACGTTTCACTTTTATATATTGGTATGGATAGGCTTGCTATACACAAAATCTGTATTCAAAGAAGGTGGAAGGAAATTTCTTTTTTTATTTAATTTATACAAAATTTGAAAAAATAATATAATGTTTTGGAAGTTATTGAGATTTTTGTTACCAACCTTAAATACTCGTAGTATGGTTGAGATTGTAATTACTTACTTATTTTCAGGATTGAGAACTCAATGTATGTATCACTGTATTACATTTTATGCAATTCAAAAGCTAGGTCGCTTAGAACACAAATGAATGGACTGGATGATCTTATAAGGGTTCTTTCTTGAACTACAGAACCTTAAAACCTTTGATCGAGGACTGGTTCGATGTTTTTGTCGAGTTTCACCGTTCCTCGGCTCAAACAATGTCGAGAAAAACGCGCCAGTTTCCAGGTCAGTTGGTTCTCTCCAATCGTTTTTCTTGGAGCTTCTCTTTCAGCTGGCATTTTGGTGACAAAAATAATCGCAATAAATTGTAGATGTTATTGTACCTACTAATCGCGGCGTCATTGTACACATTATAGTAATAATAGGTATAATTTAAAAATAAATAAAAAAAGAAGCTTTTACGAGCATATTTTTTGTAATGAATGTCTCTTTTAATGGTTTTTTATATTTTTTTATCGATTTGTCACTTTTGACATTTTTAATTTTTTTTTAAATTGCGTTTTCACATTTTAAGTGTTTACGTTTTTTTTTTCGTTGTTTTTGATTTGTGAGCTACCCTAACAGTTTCAGCAGGATAGCTAATTGGGAAGTGCTCAAAATTTGAATTTCAAGATTCCAGGACAGACAATATACATTGATATATAGATAAAAGATTTTATAAGAAACACGTATGTATGACAAGTCACTAAGCTGTCGAGTCCAAAAGATTTCTTCGAAATCTGTCCAGAGGTTATTGGGTCAATATATAAATAAACAAATATATCCGGGACAATTTACTCTAGTTACCTAGCCCCAAACTAGGATACTCTGTACTATGGGTAATTGTCGGTACTAGACAACAGATAAAACATCCATGACTCGGAAACAAAGATTTAATTTCTGCTCATCGTACAAATGATTGCACCATGCAGGATTCGAACCCACGACCGTTGGTTGAGTTTGCAGTCAGGGTAACTAACCACACGGACAATTGGTCGTTAATATAGACCTCATTAGTCTCTCACAGAAGTATTAACGTTCAAAAAAGTACTAAAGTACCTAGTACTAGTAGAGTACCTACGGTACAACAAACCGAGGTTTGTATCCAGACATCTGATTCTAGCAATAATTATACTCGTACGTCAAAATTGACCCAACCATTAAGGCTGTAGTTGTACACAACCGTATTATAATAATAAACAATACCTTTCTGGCAGTCACTCAGAAAGCTTTTAACCACATTGTATCCCAAAACAACTAGTTCCTCTACTTCCGCAGCCAACGTCAATATTTTAATTGAACAACAGCCCAGCCCACAGAATAATTCGTGCCGCTTCAAAACGCTTGACAAAGTTTCGCAGAATCGCGAGTTACTGACATTGTGGTTAGGAACCTCAATTGGGTCAACCGTTCAATGCCTATTTTAAAGTGGACTGCAGTTACAGAACGGCAACAGACTGAAACAGATTATAATTATTATTTGCATGAAATACGTATTTGATATCACTTGAGGAACCTTTTCAGCAGGCGTACGAAAGACTGCATAAAATAACTAGCTTAAAAGCTAAAAAAACACGCCTGACCAGCCAAAAAAGTTTTTTTGCCAAGAAATTATATACTGTTGGAATGTGCTTATCAAGGCCTTCAATTTGATACCCATATTGGAAACACGAAGTATTTTTTTCGCTTTTAAAAATGGAGCCATAACTGCGGAGTCTATTATTTTCAAAAAAAGTAGCGTTTTTTACTCGGGGGGATGTAAGAATTTTAACGATACCCCATACGTTTAAATCTGTTCAGGCATTTAAAAGTTATGGTGGAACAAAAAAACTCACATACATACATACATACAAACATACATGAATCCTTAAAACATTACACTCCTTTTCTGGACAGTCGTGTAAAAAGCCCTGATAAGACCAGTATTGATTTAGGGCTGTGAAACCTGGACACTAATCCTTTATGAAGAAAACAAACTGTTATATAACCTCGATTTAGGTCGCTATATTCTGCATCATCAGACTCTCATAAATCGGGAACGAAGCATACTTCGAAACTTCAAAGTTTCTCGATTCAACAAGATCCCTTTGTAAAGAGAGATCAGTGGTGGATATTAATGGATTGACTATTAGGGTGGTGATATGAAGCCACTGTTATGATAAATTATTACTAATGAATTTGGGTGCCAGTCAGCAGCAGGGGGGAAGTATTGTTTTTATTTTTTCCACCTTTCTTTACCGGTATGTTTAAATGGAAATTCACTTCCACTTATCCCTACCGATTAGTTTTTATATACAAGTACATTTCTGTACATAAGTACCTCTTTGCCAGGTAAAAATGAACCTCTTTTCACTAAAAATATAAATTCAAAAACTAAAACCCGACTACGGTCTTGGACTAAAAAGTCACAAACAAGAATATGTTTTAGAAATTTAAAACTTTAGAGCTGGGGAGTGCGCTTTACCTACGTTAATAAAAAACTAATCTGTAGGGATAAAAGGTAGTGAATTTTAATTTATCCCTACCAGTAGAGATAGGTGAAAAAATATTGCACTCTTCCCCCTGAGGTAGGCACAAGTGGAATAGCCCCAAGTTCCGACGTTTATCGCATTTTAATGTTTTTAACATTGATATTTTGATAAATTTACCATTAACTCAATTATTTAATTATTTGCTAGAATATATAACCCGATCGGCAAATCGCCATCCTTTTATGGTTGAAATACCTCGCACAAGAACGAAGCGTTACACATCTTAATTTATTATAAGAACTACTAAGGAGTGGAATGCCCTGCCCTCGTCAGTATTCCGGTAAAATATAACCCTGGTGTGTTCAAGTCAAGAGTAGGCAAACGTGCTACACCTTCGACCACATCATCGCTTTCCATCAGGTGAGATCGTCGGCAAAAGATTGACAAGACCGAAAAAAAAAACACTAGCTAGTACTGTAGTGTAGTATAGTGTAGTGCTAATACTGCAGGATCTGTAATATCTCAGTGTGAGTGGGAGAAAGCATAATAGGTATAAGGCAGGTAAGTTATAGAGGAGCAGCACTAAGCATGGTAGATTATATGGACACTGGACTCCGACTTATGTCGGGATTAGCGCTGAACAGTAGTACTTACTACAGACACGGACTGCATTAGTGAAGCTGAAATAATGTCAAGAATATTTGATTTGATTTGATTGAAGCAAATCTTGATAGTTCTTTGTGATGTTATTTTGTTTGAAGTGAAACGCCCGTCATCATTATCGTTATATTGTTATTGATATAACTACTTCTAAGAACCAAATTTACAAAAAGAGAACAATTGAACCAGTTTTCATGAAATTTATACAGGACCACCGCGGAGTCCCATTCGATTAATAACAAGATATAACTAAAACCATACTACGGTCGGGTAAAAAATATCCTATGACACTCTTGTGATTAATATCTCGCTTGTCAAAATCACACTAAGTTTTTAGTTTTAACACATGACCTTTCCTTTGCCTTGCCGCTGTCGGGTAAAAAAATAGCCTATGACACTCTGTACCTGAAGACGAATCGATTGACACCTCGTTTGTCTAAATCAAACCTATAGGGGCAACTCTATGATGAAACATACACTTACATAGATACATACATACATACATAGACTGTTAAACTCATTACCCTTCCTTTGCTTTGCTGTAGTCGGGTAAAGCATCTGAATCAACCAATAAATCTAAGTGTAATCAGAGAGAGTAACATAAAAAAGAGGGAAATATTGCATATAGTTCTTTAATTAAGATATTCCATTTTAGACCAATTAATTACTGTGTGACAATGCCAAATGACCATCTTATTTAGTTAGGAGCTGTATAGAATTTGTCACAACTATTACCATAATAGCTGGGGCGAATGGGCAGACAGACACACAGCATTCATGATCATCATCATCATCAGACTATATCTGTCCACTTCTGGATGTAGGCCTCTTTTTATGAACACCGCTGAGCTCGGTCTTCAGCCCCCCTCATCCATTCTCTTTCAGACGCTTTTCGCAGATCGTCACTCCAACTGGCCACAGGGCAACCTATACTATGTTTGCCTAAACGTGGTGTCCACTTCTGCAAATGTGACCAGCCCACTGCCATTTTAGCTTGCTTATCCTAAGAGCTATATCGGTCTCCTTGGTTCACCGTCAGATATCTTCATTACGAATCACAAAAAACAGCATTACCACAGCAATAAAGTTCCGTTGGGCCCTTTTGGTTAAAGAACCAGAACCAATCCAAGTTGTTACAAAATAGAATATCAAACTTATCTATTTTGTGCATAAAATAATAGTAGTACTACTACAGTAACCCATAAACTATACTGGAGGAGCTACTGTTACATCCTTGGTACATCCAATCTTGATCAATTCCATCCGTGATCATGCCTAGACTATTAATATCGTGTATCTAGAATCTATAATTTGCATATACCATAGCTTTATTCAAATGAGTAATCAAATGCAATATGCATATCCAGTCGCGTAATTGAGTAACATAGATGCAATAATCTGACAGGGCTTAGTAAGCGACCTAATGGATGGTTAAATTCACTATAGAATTACTGACTTTTCAACTGTCATCTCTTTTAATTTATGTCTGTTTCTCTACTTTGCCCGTTTCGTATATTTATGAAACGACTCGTTTTAGTAACGAACAGTGACATTGTCTGCCAGACATAAGCTGACATTGTTCCTATAAAACGAAGGTTTGTTACTAACGGATGGGAAAATAACATGCCTACGTTCTGTTAGCATAATGCATCATCAACAGCCTGCTTAAGACATAGGCCTCTCCTAATCCTAGCCGCCACCGAGCCGGATCTTTGGCTCTTCTCATGTAGTTACTGACAGCTACATTGCAAAAAGTAACGAGACGTTGCAAAAACGACTCGTTTAATTTTTATAGGATTTTCCTGAGATTGTTTAAATACCGATACCGGTGCCGAGACATAAACCCTCATGCATGAGGCTATGCACAAAATCAAAGTAGCACAGAGAGCCATGGAGAGGTTTATGCTTGGCATTAGACTTCAAGATCGAGTCCGTTTTGTTTTTTTGTCGTATGAGGTAGTGCTGGCTTCTGGTGTCAGAAATTGTTATGGCTTAACGACTGCTATTAATCAATAACAGCCGGGCCCGACAGCTTAACTTGCCCTCCGAAGCTCGGAGCGATAGAAAACCGAATAACTTAGAAAAGTCATTGGTGCGGAGCCTAGGATCAAACCTAAGATGCAAGTTAAGATTCTAAGTTGCACTATTGAACCTTTACGCTACCACCAGTCCGTAATATCGAGAAGAACTAAAAGTTCGGGATGTCGGAACCACAATTACGAGACTAAAATGGAGTTGGGCAGGACACATAGCCAGGCGAAGTGACGACAGGGGGAGTAGGACCGTAACCGAGTGGTAGCTGAGACAGGGAAAGCGAAGTATTGGTCGTCCAGCAACATGATGTGCCGACGATATTGCTTAGATCACGGGTCGAACCTGGATGCTATTGGCACAGGACTGAGGCAAGTGGTGTATTAAAAGAGAGGCCTATACCCATTAGTGGGACGAAAAAGGCTATGGATGATGATGATGGTATATATATCTCATTAATATTCTGATCAAGAAAAAGCTAAAAATTCTGTCAAATAGAGAACTTGACAAACTAAACTAGATCCAAATGGTTTTTTATTTTATTTCGGGCTATGCAATAGTTTGACCACGATCTCACCTGATGGAAAGCGATGATGTGGTCGAAGGTGTAGCACGCTTGCCTAGTAGATACCTATTCTATATGCATCTCACTATAAATTTCAATCATCTGATTTACATCATTCTACTACCAAACATGGAACAAAGCTTCAAGATTTCTGCCTATTCAGTAAACAGCAAATAACTCTGATTCATCAACCAGGCTGCGTAATCGGCTTAGCAAACGAATTATAAACGCTACACGAACATTTCCTGTATTCCGTTGACGTAATCAACTTCTCCTATATTACTCGTAATATTGACGTGTGTGCAAAGCACTTTCCAGTTTCGTGCCTTGAGCTGGTATTCGATTGTTTTGTAAGGTTTGCTGAAGGTATAACTTTTTTTTACCAGATTGCACAACGCAAAGGCTGGGTCTGTTCTTTTGTTGCACTGTAAACTGGTCGACTGATTTTGATGATTCTTACGTCAATAGGTTTGTATTAATCTTGCGAGTGCTATCAAAGACATGACAGCAATCAAAATTCAATATGGCGATAACCAGATGTAATAAAGTGTATAAAAAAGTCGACGGACTATGTTAAGATGAGTCATTGAAAAGCTATTTAAAAAAATTCATCTGGTTTCTCTTAAAAAAAAACATTTCGAATGATCATTAAGGATCTATAATGATTTATTAAACTTGGTTAGCAAACAAGTGATGTATATAATAATTTTCTAATGGAAAAATTTGGGTCACGGACGAGATTCGAACTCGCACACTGTCCCTCAGCGCAGCACATGCCTTTACCAATTCGGCCACCGAGACCTATGCGTCGTCGCCTAGTCTTTCCACTAGCTTCTTTTTTTTTTTTGAACCCGTCTTATGGTGACGGTAACGCTATCTATTGGCAGTATTACGAACTACCAACCAAACACGGCCAATATTGATTAACTTCGTGTCAGAAAGATAACGCCTCCCAAATCTATATTTTTATGTTTTTTTTATAGCAGTTAACGCCTGCTTAGTGTGCGAGTTCGAATCTCGTCCGTGACCCAAATTTTTCCATTAGAAAATTATTATATATATTTACGCTAAGCAGGCGTTAACTGCTATAAAAAAACATAAAAACCAAGTGATTTGGCTCGTATTATTTTTGTTTTGACTGTGTTTGTTTAGGTTTTATTAATAAGCTGTTGTCTAAGGTACTAGACTATTTACTGATTCCGGTGATCTTTTTGCACATAACAATTTGATACATATTTGAATAGTCTAAAGTTTATAATTGCAGAATAGTTACGTCAAATAAATCCCCACGATTATCGAATACGTTAATTTTCGATTGCAGCTGTTTTCCAAACGTAGTTACAAGTGTCAAATTTACTTCGGTTATTTTCTCACAAGCGATTTTCATCTTTACCCCACTGTTACACGATTGCAATCGGCAAAAATGTTGCTAAGTAATTAACGCTATCTGTAAAATTCTGTGCACGGCTGCAATGTCCAACTTTTTTCGCTCTCACGTCCGTGGTGTCCGAAAGCCGGATCATAACGCCAGGTTTACAGGATTTTTACAGGATACCGTTTCATTTTTATATTTTTCATTCTTTCCCAGTTATTTCGCGGATGTATTTTATTCGTTAGGGAATGGGGGCAGAATACAAATGTTTTCATTGATGGTGACGGAACCTGTGAAAGAATTGCTATAATAATTATGCTTGCTCTTTATCGTATGAGGTAGTACTGGCATTTGGTGTCAGAGTTTGTCAGGCTGCCCGAGGGCCTCTAACGTGGCTTTTAATCAAAAATAGCCGGGACTGACATCGAGCGAGCGTGCGATGATAAACAGCATATTATAACCTAATAAAGTCATTGGTAATTGGCGGAACCTAGGACGTACTGCTACGCTATTATCGCATTTAAAATAATATTTTCTTGGATTGTTTTGTGATATGAAGTTGGTGAACTTTAATAAAATTATCTGAGATGTACTGTAAAATGTTCATAGTATGCGTCTACTGCAGTTATTAAGTTATTGTGTTTTTTGTTCGGTAGCGAGTATAACCAGCCACTGTCACTTCAGCTAGCAATCTTGTAGGACCACTTTGTGGAATTACTATTTGATGAAAGTTGCGTAAAAGAAACATAAATTCTTAAGTAGATCATGATCTGGTTACGAAAAATCTATGAATAGATGGGAGTAAAGAAGCAGATCCTAAATGGTCCTAATGGTTGGAAATGAATAATGATAAGAAAAACTTAAGGATTATAATTATGATACCTCAATAAACTTACCATAGACGACTTAATTTTTTTTCTGTTTCACTGTATGATGTCTGACTGTCGCCATATTGAATTTTGATTACTATCATGTTATTATCACTCTCAAGAGGCAAATCGATTGACGCATGAATCATTAAAATTGGTCGTCTCGTTTTGTCTATATAGTGCCACAAAAGAACAAACATACATAGGCCAAAGGACTTAGTTTACGGCAATGTGGTAACGAAACACAGTTGCGAATATGGCCGATTTGATTTATCTTTATCTCAGTTAATACGTCTTGTACGATATTAATATAATTTCAGACTTTTATATCAGACGATTGCATTCAAAATGTTTGAGAAGTACTTGTAAAAAAAAAACTATATATCGCATGATACTAATTATATACTAATGTAAACAACTATCTACTCG
The DNA here is from genome assembly GCA_946251855.1 of Alsophila aescularia. Lineage (NCBI taxonomy): Eukaryota > Metazoa > Arthropoda > Insecta > Lepidoptera > Geometridae > Alsophila > Alsophila aescularia. Next base: position 35,963,653 of record OX276384.1, read on the forward strand.
GGGTTCAAGATGTCAGTTGAGAAGGCCCACTAATTCCGCCTTCAAGCATTTGCCTTCAACGTCTGATAGTGACGTTAACATGGGCCCTGGCTTGGAGGCATAATTATGTACACGGCCTTTTCCGTCTGTCTCAGATAATTGAGAACTTTGTCTTAGAGACACGTTAATGATAACATTATCTCTACTAACATATTATAGGCGCAAAACAAGAATTAAGAAAAGTAAGAAAAGCTTAGAAAAAATAGATGTCAGATTGACAGCTGTTGATATTTTTATTTAATCGATAAAATGTGTTGATGGTTATTTTGTTCGTAAACAAGGACAATACTATTGTGTTGTAATTTGTAACACAGTAGTAGTTAAATAGGTTATTTTTACTACCTATGTGCAATTATTTAACTTTAAAAACACGTTGTGAGCTAAATGATAAGATGACAATTGAATTTGACAGCTAAAATTGATCTAAAATCTAAATGTTTAAAAAGAAATAAAGAAAATAATAGGAAATATTTATTTGAAAAAGGCTTAGAGGAACATACATATTAGTGGAGCACCTGGTTCCTACACTAGGCTCGAAACCCGTACTATAGGAGCCAGGACTCTTCCGTCGAATAACAACATGCCTTATGCAAGGAACAAGTTACATAATAGGTACACCTAGGTATGAAACCGTATTACTTTTATCTAACGAAAATTTTACTATTTACTTGTTTACTTAAACGCACCCCTGATTGTTGGTAGCTGCCATTTTAATATTTATAGCAACACTGAATTAAGCCGAACTGTCAAAGATTTTCTATCGCTTCTAATGTTTATATTTATATGAATAAATAAAACCGTATTCTTGTTAAATTCTCGATTTAAACAATGTATTGTATTGTGCAAAAGTGCAAAAGTGTTTAGGAACAAAATTCTAACATTAAGTTTCACATGTGATTGTATTTTTACGTTATTAACCGTATTTAACCGTTCATTCATTTTTACGTTATAATCTTATTATAACCTTACGAATTATAGATTTTAGTGTGACGTGTCGATAGATTAATGATATGCTTTTTTATAGTTAAATATTTAAACGGGACTTAATCGCGCTGAAAACTTAATATTTATTTACCTCGTAGTTTCGATCAAGTTGCATTGATCGTGGTCACGAGAAGACTAACTATGTGTTCGAATCGCGAAAGTTTAAAAGATACTTATTTTATTCTGTACCATACCATGTTTTTCGAACCATATTCATCAATCATAAATAAACAGTTTAATTTAGGCAGGGTGACCATTAAAACTGCACTTGATATTTTCTAAGGAAGGATATGGTACTATACTATACATACTGTTTTTAAACTTCAAGTAAAGAAGTTTTATCTCTCTAATTAATATCACTTCTTGCTATTTTGTTGTTATTCTGTTGTGGTTTCACTGTATATTATTTTTATTATGTTTGTATATAATTTGTAAATGTATATGTAGTAAATGTAATTTATTATAATGTATATACTATGTATATGGATATATGTTTATATATGTATATATATATATATATATATATATATATACTACTGTACTATATATTTACATATTTATGTGTAGGTATATTGGAATATATGTGTATATATGTTTATTCATTGTATTCAGTTTTTATTATTTATTTGTTATATTATAATGCACCACCGTCTTTGCCGTATATTAATTCCTTTCCATCCAAAGGTTGTCTGGAAGAGATCGCTTTTTAGCGATAAGACCGCCCATTGTCCCATTTATTTTGTATAAATGTTTTAGTTATTATTGTATTTTTTGTTCTATGTGGTGTACAATATAGAGTTATCTATCTATCTATCTATCATACAAGTATTCAAAAGCCATTAATATAATCTTGTAGCACTTACAATATAATCCTTACCCGCTATAATATATTGTGATTGTGCTTAATCTGTAATTATTGTAACCCGGTCCGGGTTACAATAATTACAGATTAAGCACTATTACTTTAGTACATTAATTACAAGGTATTCCATTCTAATTCAGTCAAGTTCTATGAGCTAAAATACTAAATATATTTTATATTTCAGCTTCCCGAAAGATGGCGAAAGAAGAAATACTTAGTTATCAATCATACCAAAACAGGGTAACATTTATTTATCGGGCAAAATATGCAGCTAACGTATTATACCAGACGACTATTACCTAGAAAGGACAGGAAATCTTCTAAATAGTGCTCATCGTACTTAACACACACTAAAAAACTTCTAGGGGATATTAGAAAAAAAGGCATAGATAAAACTATTTTATTTTCACGTTAATTAAAATCTGCCTTTTAGTTCGAATCTTGTTTCTGTTTATTAAGTATGTATGCTGTTCTGTTTTTGTAATGACTTAGACAAATGTATTCCTCCAATTAAATATAATAAACATAATGTTAGTGAAAAACTGAATTACGATATTGCTGTTTTTTATTTTTATTGATCCCTTTTAGTACCGTATCCCGTCCGTTCCGTCGTCGTCGCCGTCCTTTGGATACATTTTGAATAATATATTCGTATCGTTTGTGGTGGCGGATTGTCATTCGGTGTGGTTGTTGTCGTAATGTCGTTCTAGGGGGGAGGCCAGCAGTTCAGCAGTGGCTGCCTGCCGGCTGATGTGCATGTACTGCTGCATCCTATGTTTTAATTTACCTGTACTGTGGGCTGACCAAGAATACTAACTGTAATGGTAATCGCACTCAATTATACTAAATTTGACATTACTAGTATGGAAAAAATGTCAAATTGTGTGAGATTGAGTGCAATTACCATAACGATTTGTATCTGCGGTCAGCCTGCTAATCTCTGAAACTACCTACTGAACCGATCCTGAAACTAATTTTACTAATAGGAAGCTACATTATCCTTGAGCACCATGGTCTATCTATGGCGTAGGGGAAACCGCGGGCACAACTAGGTTTTCATACATTTTTGTAAACCATACACATGTATCCTAAACTTAAGATCCAACGTGGTCACCCTAAAAAAAGAGACAGAAAACCTACGTGACGTCATTCAAGGTCATATTTCTTTGCTTCAAGGCATTTTTTACTCTGCGATCTCCAGTGTTATAGTATATAATTCTAAGCTTCTTGGGTAGAAATATTAACTCTTCCCACATACTTCTAATATATTAGAAATATATCAATATCCATACACGTCTATTCCATACACGTACGCAAGGGCAAACATATTCAGCCTACTTCATGATGTCACCGCTATAAAAAGTTTGAAAACGTATTTAAAATCAACCACCGCATGGAAAGCCAAAATATTCAAATTAGTATCATAAAATAAAGTTTACTATTAGTAAAAAATATAACATAAATACAAAAATAAAACTTGCATTTTCGCAATTTGGTAAAAAGCGCATCAAAAGTTCGTTTGGGAACACAGGCAGACACACGGATACATTCAGCGATATATGTGTACAGTGATACATACATACATACATACATACATACATACATACATACATACATACATACATACATACATACATACATACATACATACATACATACATACATACATACATACATACATACATACATACATACATACATACATACAAAGATAAACATCCTTAACTTATAGCATCCCTCTCATATGGAGTTTGAAGATTAAAAATGGTTCTTAATCCAGTAATCCAGAACAGTGCATAGCATCGAATTTCTTATATTTTTTAGCATCGATGCTTCCTTGATTTATAAGACGACAGTTCACCATCTCTATACAATAAAGTTAGTATATTTGGTCTGTACTATTATTTATTCACACACATTTAACAATTATATAGATATTTTACACGCACAGCATACATACATCTCATACGTCACATTTTGTCACATTAGATTCGTCAATTACCATACATTATATTACAAGATCTAAAATGGCCGCACCAATAATTGCCTTATACATTGATAAAAGATAATTAAAGCCGTGTTAGTGTATAATTTTTTTCCATTGTAAAAAATACAAATAATGTTTGATTACGGCCGCGAAAATATGTTACGACACACGGCCAACTTCTATTGGAGGGATTTTTAATATCGTTAGACTATGAATATATACAAATCCAGAGTCATGTGTCGTTATTTTTATCGTAAGTAGAATTTTGGTGTGAATTAACGATAGCAAAAATTTTGTTTCACACCTGAACAAAAGAGCACTCCTTTATCCACATAGGCCCCAAAAGACCAAGAACGATAATGCTTTTCACGATTTTTCTTTCCATTTAGCACCACGACACAGCAACAAATCATTCTTATCTTTTTGAATTTGGATTGAGATAAAACAAATTACCTAGACTTTAAGATAAAGTCGAGATACAGAGAATTTTATTTTTGTAATTAGACTACAGCTACGCATGTTAGTTTTAACTTCAAATTATATAACACATGAATATAAGGTTAGGTTAACCACAGTGTTAAAATAGGTACGAAATATGTAAAAAATATATATAATGTCGAAAAGGCATTTGACCGCAGTCTCAGCTAATGGCGAGTGTTGACACGGTCGACGCCACAGAATAAATAATGGAACGAGTGAGCGCGAAGCGCGAGCGAAGCGTCTTCGTTTCATTGGGCAAAAATGCTTTCGTATGTCCGAATATTCCGGATCTCTGTTCTCCTCTACAGGTCGCATTTCTCAACCGATCTAGACAAAACTTGATATACAGGTTAGACTTTTTTTTATTGTTGGGATTTTTGATCTCCCAAAAAGGGGCAAAAAGAGGGCTACTGAATATCTCTGTCTTATTATATTCGATTTTAATGGTTCTTTTTTTATTTGAAAGGTAGTAAACTTCAATTTGTCTCATAAAAAATTTGGGGACGATCTGATGAGGATCTTGGGCGTGATGAGCAGAATAGCTTCTCAAAATGCAGTAAATTGCTTACTTTTAGGTTTGTACCCACTAGGTAGGGATTGGTTGGTTGGTTATTAATGTTAGTTTTATAATCAGGTAACTAGATACACTACTGTGCTCTGCTAGATTGTTTGCAAAAAAGTTTGTATGCACGAGGTCTACAACTCACAGAGTCACTTGTTATTATTGTTTACCTAACACCATAACACCAACTTCACTATTATCTAATATTAATCCTCATGATAAATAAAATAAGCTTTTAAAAAAAGTTAACTGTACATAAACATAAATCTTCAATTTTAAACCACTTTCAATAGAGCACTTCAATAAAACTCAACGCTTCCACCAACATTTTTATTGTTCCAGGGTGAATCGCGCTGCGTAAAGAAAATTCTACCTCTATATTTTTATTTTAACTTCAACTGACACCATAATCCTGTCAAACAGAAATATGATACAATTGCATCATAAAATATATCGCCTAACGAAAAATGGAAAATGTGGAGGATTTTTCCAGTGAAGTTGAAGCTTCATATCAAGCTGTCTTTTGGAGGGATGAGGAACTCGGGCGGAGGTTATGAAAAAGTTTAAGACACTCGTTTTAAAATGTACGTATGTTTATTACGAGTATTTTTACTTAGAACAAGACATAAGTTCAAAAAATAAAACCCTACTACGTTCGGGTAAAAAATAGCCTTGGACACTCTTCCGATGAAGACAAATCGATTAATACCTAATTTGTCAAAATCAGACCAAGTTTTTAATTTTAACACATAACCTTTCCATTGCTTCGCCGTGGTCTGGTAAAGGAAAGCTTATGACACTCAAAACTGAAGACGAATCGATTGATAACTCGCCTTTCAAAATCATACCAAGTTTTTAATTTGAAAACATAACCTTTCCGTTACTTCGCCGTAGTCAGGTAAAAAAAGTAGCCACTAGCCTGAAGACGAATTGATGATTCGCACTTCATACCTAGAGCAATGGTGGCCTAACGGTTCTAAAGTGCAATTTAGAATCCAACGATACCGGGTTCAAACGCACGAATGACTTTTCTGAGTTATGTGCGGTTTTCCATCGCTCCATGCTTCGGAGGGCTCGTTAAGCTATCGGTCCCGGCTGTTATTGATTAATAGCAGTCGTTAGGCCAGGTCATATGGTGGAACATCCACATACAAACATACATAGGCTAGTTAACTCATTACTCTTCCCTTGCTTCACCGTAGTCGGGTAAAAAAGGATTGGGCCCATAATAACCACTCTCTGACCCAGTATATATAACACAAAAAATATTTAGCGCATTGAGGAACTAACGGAGCAGGAGCACGGGCGGAGAAAGATGCGACATTTAATTACTAGCTTACTAGCTGTGCCTGCGGCTTTGCCGGCGTGGTATTTCTCTGGGTTAAAAGTAAATGGGTCTTCCAGTATCAAATGTACCAATAATTACCTTTCATTAAAAAAAATTATAATACGTCAAATAGTTTTTTATCGATTGCTCGGCTTTAACTTCTCGGATTGAGATACCAAGACACCAGATTTCACATCACAATCTTTCCAGTAAATTTGACGTGATGAGCGAACAAACAAACAGACAAACATCATTTTTTTAAATTGTTATATTCTTTTTCAGTAGCTTATTTTAAGTACCTTAGACCATTTCTTTTTATCATCTTAGATTAAGACCTTTTCTGCCTAAGTATTATGCAGAAAAGTTTTATGTTCTCCAACGAGATCAATCATCAGCGCGTTGTGGTCGAAACTATAGTTGATGGAACAATCTTCTGCGGAACAATCCGACTTTTTATACGTGATTACTACCCGTTTGTGATTTTCACAATAAAATTAATCAAAACCAAGTTAGTTTTCAGACTTGCTCATAACTTAATACATTGGTCAGATCCGAGGATCGAACTAAGTAGGTACTATTGTATTGTAACGAACAAGTAATCTTTTAACTTCATTGCTCTTTAGTTAACCTTCTGGTTCTACCTACCACACCTAACATAGCACCAAAGCCAGAACCACCCATGCTAATTCAACTAAGAGTAAAAAAAACACCAACTTTCAGCATAATTTCTTATTTCCATCAAACCCCTAGGTGTTTTCATCTGTTCCCTGATCTGTTAACTTATGTTATCATAGGCAAATGCTAACACAAACTCATACAAATATCGTAAGGGATGTCGGTCCCATTCACAGCTAATACATCAGATGTTCACCTACGTCAAATATATCTGGACTGAATTGACGTTCCATTAAGAGGCACGTGATAATATTTTTAGTATATTCAGGGGCCCGCAAGCTTCCGAAAAATTGGTGAAAAGAGAATTTAATAGGCGTGCGATGATTGACGCGACGGTGTCGAAATTATAGAGATCTTTTTATTTTAGGTTAGATTCTCAGATACTTAACTTTTATAAGCATTTTTTTTTATATTTAGTTGGAGATGAAATTTTCTTAGTACCACACTTTTATGATTAACAGTATTTTATTAAATTGCTTGGCTCCTACACAACAGATTGAGATACCAAGTACACCAGTTTTGTAGTCAAAATCTAAGCTATCTATCAGTGAAAATCTCATCGCAATCGGTCCAGTAGTTTTATTCAAAACTTAGTATCATCCTTTTTTATTAAATTTCTTGGCTCCTACTCATCGGAATAAGATACCAAGGACACCAGTTTTTAAGTTAAATCTAAAGCTATCCAACAGCGAAAATCGCATTGCAATCGGTCCAGTAGTTTTAACGTGATACGTGAACAGACATACATTAAAAGTGTGATACATTTTTGGAGGCCAGTCTATGTACACGGGAGTTATTTAAAGAAAAACATGGCCTGTATTCAGTAAGCCGAAGCCAAATAATTTTATTGTATTACATGCCATGTAAAAAATTAAGTTATGTTGAATGGTTTTACAAGAAATATTGAATTTAAACAATTATATTCTATAGCGAGAAAGGCCGCTAGATAAATTGATTGAATGACAATAACGCACTTTATAATCTATATACAAAGGTTTAAAAGTTTAAGTTTATCCATCAATCAGATACAAGACGGAACCCACGGCGCGAGAATGCTTCGCGCACTTGGCTACTTTTTTGGAGTCTGCCAATGGCGGGTAACTGGAGTTGACGGCGCGTAAAACGTGATAAGTCTATTCTTGAATGATAAGAAATAACGTGCTTTTTATATTTTCGCGTTGGGTAGTATTTTTTGGGACGTAATGGCTGTTTCGTGGATGCACAATACCTGTGTATTGTGATAACGTAATCATACTTCTGATTCCCAATAGACAGGTTCAGAAAAAGTTTAGTATATATACTTATAACAAAGCAATAGGAACGAAAAAATCTGTACTAAAAAGATAATTAAAAAAAAAGTTCTAGGGTAAATAAAATAGGCAACTGAACAAGAATATTACATTTTAAAAATTCGTGTCCGTCTGTTTGTCTGTCTGTATGTCTGTTCACGCATCACTTAAAAACTACTGGACCGATAACGATGCGGTTTTTGGCTATTGGATAGCTTATGTTTTGACTTAAAACCTGGTGTACTTTATACCTCAATCCGATGAGTAGAAGCCGAGCAATCGATAAAAATATTTTTGACGACTGAAGGAATTTTGATCAAATGTTGGTATTTCAGGTCCTGGAATAGCACAAAGAAACCTACAGACATGACGACACGTGTGAAGCCGCGGGCATCAGCTAGTATATTATACGTGTGTATGTCTGTATGTATTTCTCATGAACTACATGTCTGATTGTAATGGTTTCATTATCTTACATCTTAGGGAATAGATTAAGTGTCATCAAAATCGGTTCATTCATTTAATATATAACTATGTTAACTGTTTTCCGTAGGCTTTTCTTCGTAGCAAACGGAATTAAGTACTAAATTTGCCTTATGCCTATTTTAATGTAACTAAAAAGTAAGAAATAATAGTATATACAATTTTAACCGACTTCCAGTAGTATAAAACTTACATGAATTGAATAATACATTTTTTTGACGTCATTGCCATATAAGTACATACATAAGTAGTCGCAGCTTCGCACGGACCTTAAAATATACATTATTTCATGTTTGCATTTATTATTAAATTATTATTTTTTTACTTCTACAGAAGGGTTTTCCTATATATAAGCGATCTGACATGAAAAGATGCAATTTTGACCAAATAAATACTTTATTCATTGTAGTTGCTTCAACAACTGAAATGTAAAAATATATTAGTTTTTTAGCACTTGTTTCAAACGTGTTTATTTTTAAGTTGATACTGAAGTAAGTAGCAGTGTTTTTTTTTTATTAACTGATCATTTATTATAGTACATAATTAAACAATAAGACATAAGTTCAAAATCTAAACCCCGACTACGGTCAGGTAAAATATAGCCTACGACCACAGAATAAATAATAATACAAATACAGAAGAATAATGAGTGAAGTAATTTAAATTCATAGCGACTCTCGCTACAACGCAATAAAGAGCAATTTAACTCGCACAGCGCTGCGAGCTATCAATTATATTTACCTACAAGGCGCTCGCGCATCGCGTGCAGGCTAGAATGTACCGTATCACTACGCGCGAGAGCTTCCATTGCTCTAAACGTTTCAGATTCGCTGTGTTACTTTTTCACTCGGTAGGGTTACATTAGGTTACATTAGACTTGTACTTGTTCTATTAATTATTCTGTGATATGATATGATTTTGTAACTGAATAAGCAAGTATGTAATAATGTATTATTTTATTACTTAGTACTATACATTTTGATCGTTCTATTACCTACATACAATGACATTCTTATCAGAATAGTTCTAGTACCTCATTATTTGATTATATCATACCTAATAGTAATGCACTTTGATGAATAGAGGTGCCTGTCTAAATTCCATGCTTATTAATGAACGATAAAGAAATGGCTGCGTACGAAATAAAATGTCGGTATGTAAGTATTGAAATTAGATAAGTAGGTATTTTACGAGACCTGTCAGATCGAATGCTATGCAGTACATTCTAGGTCTCAGCTTGGTACTCATTAATAAAAATGAATTAAATTTGACAAAAACTTTACGTAACTAAGTACTTTATTGGTAAGCACACGGCGCGCTCTCATGGAGCGCACGCTTGACAGCCTACTGAGTTATCCCCAATATTGTGGCGTCAAAGTGTAGGTATAATATTTGTACTTGTTGTGGAGTGCGACCGGACTATATGACACTCTTTCGATGTAGACGAATTGATTGATACCTCGCTTATCAAAATCGGACCAAGTTTTTAGTTTGAACACAGAACCCTTCTTATGCCTTGCCGTAGTCGGGTCATAAAATAGCCTATGAAACTGTATACATGAAAACAAATTGATGGATACCTCGCTTGTTAAAATCGGACCAAGTTTTTAGTTTGAACACATAACCCTTACTTCGCCTTCCCTTGCTTTGCTGTAATCGGGTATAAAATAATATTATGTAGTTTTAGATTATTTAACCATCACATCGTTCCTTAATTGTGACAGACTTTAAATTATTAAACTGTTTTATCTCTCCTTCTATCAGTAACAACAGAATATTTTCCATGGCTTTTCTACATTTTCACCTAAATGAAAACACAAAAGAAGCTTTTCATTAAGAACTGCAGCCCCGTTGGGTCTTTAATCAGACCCCAATGGGGTCACAGATTATATAACAGTCAGTACCTGATAGTGATTAGAGTAGGGATGTCGTGCCTGGTATAGATGCCGAATTTCCGGCCTAAGTTTTAAACTATTAAAATACTTATATATATTTTTAAAGTCATTTTTATCTCCACTTGAATGCTTGAATTCAATTTCGAGCACTTCCCAATTAGCTGCCCGGCCGGAACTTTCAGGGTAGTTCACAATTCGATAACAATTCATTTAAAAAAAGAGATTAAAAACACATAGTGTTTTTTTGAAGTTATACTTATTTAGATTAATTTTCAGTATTTTCGCTCCTGAACTTGCACTGTTCACTCTGGAAATGAGCTTTGCAGTCACTTTTGCACCGTAGAACTTCACTGAGATAGCTGTCAATCCTTTTGTAAAGTTCATTAAGATCGCTTATAGTACCCACTACATGACCTTGGTCTTTGAGAAGTGACTAACTTTTCTACCACCACAAATTACTTTGACTATTCTATGTTTTATGTTACGGATATTTTTGACTCATACCGCTACTTAGACAAATAAAACAATAAAATCAATCAAAATATATTTTCTTTAATATATATACAACAGAATATGTATTCTACCAAGAAGGAATATCTTAGAAATATTTTTCATAAACATCATTATTAAGCCGTTGCGGGGCAGTGGCCCCGCACCCAATTATCCAACAGCTCCAATCTGTTGGACTACGGGCCTTCACTAGGGGTTGTAGTCCAACTATTTTTATATTTGGACCACAATCATGTCCATGGTACAACTAACGAAAAAAAAATTGTTGAGATATATTTATATTAGCTGTGCCTTGCGGTTATTCCTGACTGGTGTTAAAGTGAAAGGTGTCAAAGTGACATGTGTCAAAATAACATGTTTCAGAATGACAGGTGTCAAAGTGACAGATTTCAAAGTGACATGTCTCAAAGTTTCCCCAAATTCCCCCACCGACTCTATCCTTTCGCCACCAACTGTCACTTTGACACCTGATACATTGAGTACAGGATTCAATTCATGCCGCAGAAAGTCGAAGCAGGTAGAGAAATATCATTAAGGAGAAAATGATGCCATGAATTGATCACGACCCCCAGCATTGGGGAATCTTCTTAAGGAAGAGGACATTGTTTACTGAAAGTACACAGTTTGACACCTGCCTGGAGAAACCGTAAGGCGCTTCGCCTTACGGTTTCATATAGTTTAGTACAGATATTTCTCAACTAAGTTATATTTTTCGTTAATTGGGCCATGTGGTTCTGTGGTCCAACTATAAAATGACCCCTAGTGAAGGTCCGTAGTCCAAATAGTTGAACAGCGCAGTTGGACCACTGCCCTGCACCCTTTTTCGTTGGATAATTTTACCTTCGTGTTAGTAAGACTGCAAAGCAGTAGCCTCCTCGAATGCGTTTTATTCCATCTATCTGTAGATTCTAAGAGCGTCCAGCGTCAACGCAGTAAAACTGACTAATTCTGTCACCTCTAAAGTGTCCGGTTGAACTAAATGGTGCAACTCTAAGATTAAATATTCAACGCGGATCGTGCTAAATTAACAGTGCCTTGTGGAGGTTCTGTGATGGACTTTGGAAAACGGGGGGGAATAAAAAAATTAAAAAGTAAGATGTGACCTTTTATATAATGGGTACATGTTCCGGCTCGCATGGGTTGGTATAGCATTGCCTATCTATCTATATAATAAAGCAATATAAGAACGATAAAGTCTGTAAAATAAAGATAATTAAAAAAAAAAACTCCGGTACTTAAAATAACCTATCAACAAGAAAAGAACATTTTTAAAAATCGCGTCTGCCTGTTAAATCTGTTTGTTTGTTAGTTGGTTTGTCTGTATGTTTGTTTGCGCATCACTTAAAAAGTACTGGACTGATTGCGATTTGGTTTTCACTGTTGGATAGCTCAGGGTTCGAATTAAAAATCTGGGGTACTTAGTATCTTATTCCGATGTTAGGATACCGAGCAATCGATAAAAAACTTTGAAGTAATGTAGTATATTGTACATTATAGGTACTTTTGGTCCTAGAATAATAGGTATGGTCTACTTTTAAATGAAATGACCACGCGGTTAAATAAAGCGCAAATTAAAACCATCATCAAAAATCAACTACATTACATTGGTGAAAATCCGGAATCAAATCAGTTCGGTAGTTTTGAAGATTCGGCTGAAACTTCGCGAAGATACTAAAGCTTTTCTAAATAAATAAGAGACTTTAAGTTATCTACATCCGAAAGTTGTACAAGTTGGCAAGGCAAGCAAAGAAAATGAGTTTGAGGTGTTTGTGATATGATTTGTCAAGATTTTCTTATAGAATAATTCGCAACATAAGATAAGGTTTAAATTTCATAAAAAAACTGTCTTCGACATTCTCTCGCATGCATGCAGTGTGGTTAAGGATTAGAAAAATAATGGGTAACCACATATCCGCCACATTGCACCGCTGGGTTTTAGTCAAGACCAATATAGTTCGGACAATGTCATACCAAAAATGATTTGCCATACTACTCACGACCTACGCTGAAATTCAGCTTCTCGTTGAAATTCAGTCCCACCTGGTTCAAATAACAAAAGCATCTGACAAACAAAAACACATTCACAGCGTAACATGGAAACAGCATTAACAATTCCATTCCCTGTCTAGGCTAATTAGGCCCAGTTGCCCTGTGTTAAGTAAACCCCATTACGTCCTCTCATGGCCTTTCACGGCCTCTGTAATTGTAAGATCGGCCTCTTAGTGCAGGTATCCCTAGGAGGCAGTTTACTAATTAACTTTCAGTGCGTAAGTGGGTTAAATGGTCTCACGCTGCTTGGTTTATTTTACACTGGGTATCATCTATACCAGGTAGGGTATTATTAATTGTACTTAAATGATAAGAGTATTGTAGTACCAAACAAGATTTTACAATTAATGTCCTGCCTATCTTAATGGTAAACTTACCACCAGTTGTACTAACTGTCTTTTTAAATTAAAAGCTTTTGTTTAACTTCGCTTGTATGTACGAGTATCTAATGTATTTATGTCCTGGAATCTTGGGATTCAAATTACGAGCACTTCCCGATTAGCGATCCGGCTGATACTTTCGGCGTAGCTCACAACTTGATGACAATGAAAGAAAAAAAAACACGCATAAATAATATATTGAATTTAAATTTTTAAATTATACTTTTTTTGCTTTGTGGCTATGACATGGTCGAAGACCAGGTGGTAAATACGATAAGACTAGAATAAGACTGGATCTAAGTACAGCAGCTGGAACACACTAAAGCGGGCTTGGCGACCCTCAAGAACCTCTTGGACCCACCAGTTGGAAATACATACGCATACGGTAACTCGCCATGGGGTCACTAGTCGCCTACAACCAAGGTTTTCCACACTTTTTTATTTTATTTTATTTTTAATGTTTGTTTCTTTTAATCATCATAATCAACAGCCTGCATTAGTCCACTGCTGGACATATACCTCTCCTAATGCGCGCCACTGAGCCCGGTCTTCGACTCTTCTCATGTTAACTGCTGCCAGCTACTTTGCGTAAATCGTCACTCCATCTGGCTGGAGGAGTAAGGAGTGACGTTTATTTGTAATGGATTAATTCAAAAATACTGAACCGATTTTAAAAATTCTTTCCCTTTAAAAAGCTACATTATTATCGAGACTCGCTGGAACGGAATGACATGTTTCCGTTGAAACGAAATATTAACAAGTCTGTCAAATACGTGAGTAATAATGCAGTTGGTTAAGGTTAAAAAATTTAAAATCTTTGAATTACGCTTACTGGTGTTTTTTTTATAGAAGTTACGTCAGGTATCAGAATACTGAAAGTAAGAAATATGCCGCGGTATGAGCGCTACCCGTGTGAAGCCGAGCGAGTCACTAGTTTATGTTCTGTATGTTCATATGAACCTCATGCTCATTTTCGCACAATCGGTTGCTTTTTAAACCACCTCCTACGTCGCGGCTGCTAACCACATGAGCAATTGAGGAATCATCCCTCAAATCAATCACACATTAATTTAAAAAAAAAATGCTCCTCTTTAAAGTTCATGACAAACCATAAGTCATAAATTACCATATACTTCCCTACCAGGGATAAAAGGAACAGCCCCAAATACATACGAATCTATTTTAATCCATTTCCTCCCCTTTCATCCTTTACAGGGTAAAAAGGGGACAACATCGGCAAGATTAAAGGCTAATTTACACAAAGAGAGTTTCTCTAGCGGCGCGGGCGAGAAATCGTATACGACAGCTCTCCTTGTGATTATTGACTTCATCTGTTTACATTATGATAAAAATCTAGCAACAATCAAACAATAAAGAGCAAACTGAAGTGGTATTGTCATATAAATCAACGTACCGACAATTGGTAGGGTAGGTAACTTCAAAAGTGGAGACCACCTCCAGCCTGATAGAGGACGACCAAAGTAGTAAGCAGTCATTTAACGTAGAGGTAGACAGGCTCAGTGGTCAATTATATTAGGAGAGCCCTAAATCAGTAGACTAATGCTGAGCCTAATAGCTGTTCATGATGATGAATCAAACGAATCTCGAAATTCAGTAGACGAGAATCGCCTACAAAATTTGTTTCCACAACAAGCAAGGTCCCTTGCTACGATTTATGGATATGAATTTCGACTTGTATTAGCATTGCTATGGTTAGAACCGCATGGGTGCACGATTCAAATTAATCGTTTTGAATCATATTTCACAACAACAACAAAATCAAGTGAGCTGAAGATAGTTTAGGAAGTGACAAATGCCTTCCGAGTGACAAAATTTCGTATCCATTGTAATAGCATATTTGTTTACTCTCTAGGCGAGCATTTTGTCTTTATAGGCGATAATTCTCATGCGTTCGAGAAACACTCCTCATGTAAAGGCGGTTTTTTTTTTATTACAGACTAGGCATTTATTTGACCATGATCTCATCTGATGGAAAGCGATGATGTGGTCGAAGTTTCATACTTGACTAGAACACACCTAGAAAAAAATCTGTAAAAAAGTTATTAAAACAGCCTTAAAACAGATCAAATAATCAAAGGTCGTCATTAAATGTTTTGTGTTCATTAACGGTGTCATTAACTCTCCATTTGTCCGATGATATTTTGGAGAATTAGTAGGCACGATTTCCTGGGTCATATTGCACAAAGCAATTCTGGTAGATTTCCCGTTGCAAATCCTACTCTTTAAATTACTTTTGGTTCTACAAAATGAACTATTCACCTAAATGTTAACAAACACATTCATCCCTTTGCAAATTATCTGAACTGCAAACTGAAGAGTGAAAAGTTGTAAAGTCGTAGAATAGGACCCAAAGCAGTAATTTTTTGATTTGATATTCATCAAGTAGCTTCCTAAGAGAGTTAGGGAATCATTTGATGAATGTTAAGAGAAGGGCTTAAAGAAAGGAGCTAAAGTCAAATAAAATGAATGAATCTAATGCATGACAAACTTTGTATAGTAAAAAAGAAAACGACCACTTCATAATATAAAATATTTTCCAAAAAAAAAAAATCAACTTCATAATAAAAATGTTATTTTGTAAACAACCACTAAAAATAATTATAATTGAGCCGGAACAGTATCACTTTTTCGAAATTACCAACGTAATAATAATGCATAATTACAACATAAAATAAGAAAATGTTTTTTGAAGGCGGTGCCAAGCTGAGCCATAATTATTAATATGGTTGAGCTTATTCAAAAAGACAATGTCTTAATCGGCTTGATGTGCTTTATAAAACAATAAGCTTTTAAAGTAATTATCTACAAAAACTTTATCATTTATTAGATTACTGTATTCGTGTCAATCGGTTTGTGAACGTGTGAAAGTCAATATCTGCTCATGTGAGTCTTTTGTTTTGTCTCTTCTGCGTTTCGTGTTTTGTATGAGGGTGCGTCATAGATAACTGCATATTACTGCGTATATAGGTATCCATTATTTTGTAATGATATTAAATTTAAATGATGCCTTGGTTTTTCAAAAATCTCTTTCTTATCTTATGTTGTAATTATGCATTATTATTACGTTGGTAATTTTGAAAAAGTGATACTGTTCTGGCTCAATTGTAATTATTTTATTCTTTTTAGTGGTTGTTTACAAAATAACATTTTTATTATGAAGTCTATTTAATTATTTTGGAAAAAAAAAATATTGATTTTTAGTGGCATATGCAAACATCGGAAGGAATATATGCCAAAGAAAATAGTAGACACTTACTTACTTTAGTGAATCAAACCTACATATATAACAACTGAATTAGTTTTGACCATTTTCCATCATTTTGTTGTTGCGTTCCTGTGACTACCTTCCGGCTCCATCATCAGACCCTGAAAACCACATAACACCAGAGAACTCATCAACACAAACCAAATGAGCCCAAACTCGAAGGGGTTCCATCATTTTGTTGTTGAGTTCCTGTTACTGCCTTCCGGCTCCATAATCAGACCCTCGATACCACATAACACCATATAACTCATCAAGACAAACCGAATGAGCTCAAACTAAAAGGGGTTCCATCATTTTGTTGTTGAGTACCTGTGACTACCTTCCGGCTCCATCATCAGACCCCTGATACCACATAAAACTAGAGAACTCATCAAGACAAACCAAATGAATCCAAACTCGAAGGGTTTACATCATTTTGTTGTTGAGTTTTTGTGACTACCATCCGGCTCCATCATCAGATACTTACTACCAAATAAAACCAGACATGATCTCATCAAGACAAACCAAATGAGCCCAAACTCGAAGGGATTCCATCATCCGATTGTCTAGTTGTTTTAACTACTACCATTACTACTACTACTACTACTACTACTGTAGTTTTCAATTGTCATCAGAACTACACCCATGTGCAAAACTTCAGCATCTTTGGACGTCCTTAAACTGTTCAAATTTGAATTGCAATCCAGTCCTAAACATTATAACATAGTGAATTAAATTAAAGCTTGTTTAAAGCTTTTTCATAAACCAATTTTGATGAAATTTATACAGTTCTACACTAGAGGTCTTCTTACTCGAGTAAAAACAATCTTCTCATTCGGTTCAGAATTCCCAAGATATTAGAGAACATAAACTATAAAACAAATTGATTTTCTTATAAAACTACTGAACCAATGTTGGTGAAATTTCTATGGGACCACACGGAATGTTTACCCTTTTGAATAAAAAAAAAAAAAAACAACCATCTAAATTGATTCAGAAATCTTAGAGATAAACACAAAACAAAAGCAATATAAACACAAAATCGAATGGATTGACTCAACTAAACTGTTTATTTTCGAAAAACTGCTGAACCAATTTTGATACAATTTATATGGAACCATTTGGAAAGTATACCCTTTCAAACAAAAAAAAAGTTTTTTTAAGATAGGTTCTCAATTGACGGAGATATAGACCGACATACATAAAAAAATAATTACATACAGCCGAACATATAACCGTCTCCTTTTGTGAAGTCGATTAAAAATTATCATAAACATGATAATTAAAGATACAAATTGGAAATTGCTGTATAATTGCGCGCAAGTTTGGATAGCTAGAAAGGCATCTAACTGCATAGGTAGGTACTTCAAAATGATATACCAAAACAGTAGTGTTAGATTCTGTGGACGTTTCTTTTCTAGATGTCCTTCCCTTAGCTATCTTGAAAACACATCAAAGTCAATATTTTCCCGCCAAGCCTCATCCTTATCAAGTCCCAAAATGTACATCTTGAGATACATCGTGTTCCGTTTTAAAGAGACAGTGAAAAATTACAAAGAGTAGAGTGATGGATGAAGGCCCGTGCCTACGTTTAAAAAACGATTCTGGTGCTTAATTTTTCTGTCGTCAGATGTCGTTTTAGCAGCGCTCGGTTGATGGATCGGTTGGGTGAAAAACAAGACACTACTGTTGGATTTCGAACTCGAAGAGATGACGATTCGATGTCATTACTCTAACTTAGTGGTGAGAACAGTTATCAGTTACTGTTGAATTATGTTTCCGCTTCCAGTTTTCAGAAGGCTAAATGCATATCACCTAAATTGTTTTGGATTTACCTCGACGCTTATAATAATGGTCATTGCTCATAAAATATAATGTAGATTATTTAATAACATTATATAAAATAATTATAACATAAAAAAGAGACGATGATTTCTACAAATTTCCTATCGACTTTATTACTCTTGGTAACGCTAAATCGATAACGCTGTAAAAGTTAAGATTGACAGCTGGATAAGTAAATTTGATAGCGCGTAAAACTTAGGCTTCGTAAACTGCCTGAGCTCATCACGTTTGAAGAGATTAAGCGTTCAGTTCAACCTAAAAATAACAGCTGTTTTAGGGACAAAATTGTTTTGGACAAGCGTACTTTGGAAGTATTATGAGCGGGGTTTGTAGGCTTGGGGCAGAGAACGTAGCTTCATACATTTGTTTTATATCATTTGCATTTTATGTAAAGGTTTTTTGAATTACGGAAATCCTTAGGTAAGTATTCACTTCCATGCTGGCACTTCACATGAGTCAATAGGGCCAGTATTTAAGAAAAGTAAATTATCTCTCTCACCGCTAATCGTTCTAATATAAGACTTCATATTTAATGTGTTACTTAATCATCATCATCATCATCATGTCAGCCCTTACAAGTCTACTGCTGAACACAGGCCTCCCCCAAAGAGCGCCATGACGAGCGATCTTGTGCCACCTCCGTCCACCGACTTCCTGCGATGGCTACAGTGTAATAATTCCTTTATGTAAACCTTACTTTCCTTCTTTTTTTTTCTTTATGTTTCTGTCTACCCTGCTTTCCTGAGATTTTTCTGTCAATTTTATTTCAGATCACCATCGACACTATTTTTCCATAAAATGCACCCCTTTCTTTTTGGTTATTACATGTGTCAATTTCGTCTTAGCTGAGGCCTGTCGCAACTAAACACAATCTTTGACTGATGGCTTTCTCTTCACTTCAATCATCATCATGAGCCAATACTTGTCCACTGTTGGACGTAGGCCTCTCCTAATGCATGCCACTGAGCTCAGTCTTTAGGTTTTGACATCCAGTTTTTGCAAGCCGTTTTTCACAGGTCGTCAATCCACCTGGCCACAAGACATCCTACGTTTTCTAAAAGGTTATTATGCTAACATTTATTTAAAACTAACTGCACCCTGTGGTTTTACCCGCGTGGATGATAATGATGTTTCAATTAAACACCTGTCCTTTGACATCAAAGTGGCAATTCCCATACTTACAACATTAACTATTTAAAAAAAAAACATTTTTTTCCTAACGCATCCCAGTAGTGACGCTTAAAAAACAAGAAAAACTTGATCGAGGCATTTTCGAGTTTTTTGCGAGACTAACGGAGGGAAATTGATTTTTATATTTATATACACGATAGAAGATTGCTGTGCTTTCTTTTCCATAAAATAGCTAAGATTTTCTATTCATATAAACTTGAACCTTAGGTATTATATTCCAAATTGATTTTACAACGGCTCTAAATTCAATGAAATCTGTCTTTCATCCAGCAGCAACTGGATAACGAGTATTGTTATTTAAATAATTTATTGGCAGGAATTCCCGAGAGTTTCTATTTGATATGTGGTAGGTGTAGTTTATGCCGGATGATAAGAAATTGCTGACTAATACAGGCATTTCTAAATTAAACTCCTCTTTGACCACATCATAACTCACTTATTACAGTTGAGAAAGTGGAATTAGAAATAAGGTATAGTATTTTTTAATTTAATTTAATTAGTAAATAATCGAATAATTTACTAGGCATGACTAAATTAAACGAACTGCAAACATGCCAAGACCGTGTTCCCAGCCTTTAGCATAAATATTACAAACAACTTACTAAAGTTGCAACAGGATCTTCGCCTTTTAGTAGGGCTTGTTACAGGTCATTGCAACTTAAATTATCATCTGCGCAAGACTGGACCCACGGATAGTCTTCTGTGTCGTGGCTGCATGGAAGAAAATGAGACTGTAGAGCACGTACTACTGCACTGTCCAGCAACGGCACAAATAATAAGCTAGAATTGGACCGAATCTGAAGGAGCTCTCAGAAGGATATCTCACTGTCACTGTATACTAGCCGGACCTCCACCCCACCTCTATCTTTTATTGTTTAAATAACTTCCTCGTGAAGCACTTGATTTGGGATTAAGCGTTCTTCAATAAAGGACTTGAGCTCAAGCCTTATAGAATGATTAAGTTGAAAACTTTATAATTGCAAGGTCTACTTCAAGTTACAGGCATTTACATATTTTGAAAGAGATCTGTAGTAATCGAATACCAGGAACATTTTCAGTGTATTATGTTTATACTTGTAGTAGAATTATAAAAATAAAACAAATCCTTAAAGGTTTTTTTTTCTTATATTTAATTTAATATTTTATTATTAGGCATTGTGATGTATAAACTTTTCACTAGATAAACTTTTCAAACATTTTATCTTTGTTCAACTGATCAAAGAGATCATTTAAGAGCGATATTTTTGCATTTTTGAATTCACTACAACATTTGCAAAGAGTAACATAAGTAGATAATTATATCATTAGGTGATCAGTGATAATTATGCAAAAACTATCTATATGTACTTACTAGCTTGCGCCCGCAATTTCGTCCGCGCGGTCTACAGTATGACGCAAAAAATAACATCCTATGTGATGAACATGGGATGTTTTTTTTAGGAAATAAAATAAATAAAAAAATAGCACCAACAATCTTGATGTTTTTTTAATGACTTGTTATTATTTCGTTTCAATGGCAACCGTTCCTTACAGCGAGTAATCAACATTTTCCAGTTTTCCCGTGGAAACTTGTCATTTTTCGTGATAAAAAAATATCCTATGTTTCATTCCAGGGTATAAGCTATCTCCATCCAAATTTTATGAAAATACGTCCAGTATTTTTATCTCAGTCTAATAGGTAGGCAATCGTTAAAATATATTTGACGGCTGAATGAGTTTTCATGAATTGTAATATATTTGTACTATTGTAATATTATTGTACGTTATACCTTTGGAATAACACGTAGGTTACTTTTAACCCAGATAAAATATGACCATGCGGGCAAAGCCGCGGGAAAAGCTAGTCTTAAAATAAAACAACACTAGTTAGTGTTTACCTTTGGGGTAGACAAGTTCTCGAGTGGAGACCACGTTTAGGGAAAAGTAGCTTGGGGTCAGGTGGAGTGCCCACGTTCCTGCGAAATGCGGATGGCAGAAAATGGATGAGGAGAGCTGAAGACCTCTGTCAGTGGCGTGCATTAGGGAATAAAAACCATGAAGAGTAAAGCAGCTTTCAGACAAAAACCTGCATTGAAATTTGTACATCTCTTTGGGAGCTACGATTCCAAACATAATGACACAAAATCACGTGCATATTTTCTCCATTCTTCCCTTCGACTAAACTCCAATCAGTCCTTTCTATTAGAAGAATGATAGGGGTTTCAATATTCACAAAACAGCCATACAAATTATCAGTTATTTTTCAGTATCTACTTAGTATAAAAATACTTTGACACTGAATAAAAAGGACCGGAAGAGATGGAAAGCGCATTTTTCCAAGTTTGAAACTTACCAAGTCGTGACACAAACAGAATAAGAATAGCGTCAAAGGAATAGCGCTTTTAAAATTTAAACTTTGCAAAGAACCAGTAAACAAAATTAAGTTTATAGTTATTTCATTTAAGTTTATGAAATAGTTCGCTTTTTCAAAGATGCTTTATTTTTCCATTAATATCTATCTCGAGAGATTTCATGTTTAAATTTATGATCCTCACATTTTCGTCATCATCAACTAACTGACTACGGGCTACATCTTAAGCATTCATGCCGTTTGTTTCCGGATTGGTATCCAGGTGTCCTTCACTATCTTTTAAACATTTTATAGTATCCATAACGGAGGGCAGGGTCAGTTTGATTTCTAGCTCAGGCTCCAACAGTATTAACAAATTATTCACGTTTATTAGTAACTAGCTATGCCCGCGGCTTTGCATGCGTGGTTATTTAATTTAGAAGTAGCCCATAAGTGTTATTCCAGGACCAAAAAATTAAAGTACAATATACTACATTTTTTTCAAAATTCGTTCAGTCGTCAAATAGTTTTTTTTTACGATTGCTCGGATTCTAATCATTGGATAAAGATACCAATTTTTTTAAGTCCAATCTTAAGCTTTCCAACAGTGACAACTGCATCACAACCGGTCTAGTATTTTTTATGTGACACGCGAATAAACATTCAGACAAACAGAGAAAAAAGATTTAAAAAAAACTACATATTTTACATGTTTGTTGTACATGTTTTTTGGTACATACTGCTTTATAATAAGTATGGATACATTAATAATATGTTTTTATAATATGTTTGTATTGGGTCCCCGATAGTCGCGCAGACACTTTAATTCATATATATGGACAACATCTTGTTGATCGGAGCTTAGATTAAATTCTTATTAAAAAAAAAGTAAAATCCGACTTCAACATGAATAAAAAATCTTATGTGGGAAACAGTCAAAGAAGTCTGTGCCATTGATATGGTTAGATTTAAGAAAATTGGGCACCGACTTCCTTAACTGTTTCCCACATAACATTTATTATTCATTTCAAAGTTTATTTTATTTCCCTAATTTGAGTGGCGTGAACAATACATGAACATGCGATTACAGTAATCGCAAGTGACTTGCTGTTATCAATTGAGGATTTCCTTTGTATCTCTGAAGGTCTTATCAGATCTTCACCAAATTATAAATATTGGACCATACCTAAAGCATATAATATTCTATATAAAAAAAAACACTTCAAAATCGACCCACATTTGACGGATATATCGCGTCATAAATTGGGTGAAAATTTATAAAATTAAGTCATCTCCTAATTTTCCACCCCTAACGGTGGAATATTAACATGAAATTTATGGTACTACCCCATATCTATTAAAAAAATATTTTTTTAAATAGATCTAAAATTGCCGGAGATATCGCGTAACATACATACAAAAAAAACATACGGGTCGTACATTTCTGCTTAAACCTTTTCGGTCTCAGTCTTATAATATCTTAAACATTACCAAACAGACAGATTGTGGCACCATTTTGAGCCTGAAATAGCAAGGTTGACACTTTAACATTTTGAGCCTGAAATAGCAAGGTTGACACTTTAACATTTTGAGCCTGAAATAGCAAGGTTGACACTTTAACATTTTGAGCCTGAAATAGCAAGGTTGACACTTTAACATTTTGAGCCTGAAATAGCAAGGTTGACACTTTAACATTTTGAGCCTGAAATAGCAAGGTTGACACTTTAACATTTTGAGCCTGAAATAGCAAGGTTGACACTTTAACATTTTGAGCCTGAAATAGCAAGGTTGACACTTTAACATTTTGAGCCTGAAATAGCAAGGTTGACACTTTAACATTTTTCGCGTAGGTACGAGTACCATTAAAATTCACGAGTGTCTAAAATATGCAGCCTCGTAAATAAAATGGGGTTACAACCCCTGAAACCTATTTGGAATGTGTCCAAATATGAATAAATAAAGCGCTGAATATGCTAAATAGTTTGCCATGAACAGCCTGTGTGTCACCTTGCGACTTATTTTTTGGCGTCAAGCCTCTTTCTGGTGAAATTAATTTGATAAAATTAAAATTATTGATCGTGTTAAGTCAAATTGCGACCATAGACATAAAACGAGCCCTTTTGAGGTATCTGTAAGATGTACCGGCGTTCTGGTAAGACTCAGAGAGACTGTGGAAGCTCTGGGCTACGTTTGTAGACGTCGCTCGACCATGTCGAGTAGCGTTGCGACGTTTAGGAACGTAGTTAGTAGTAATAGTTGTGACGTTCTACATGAGAGGCCTATGTTCAGCTATGGATGTCCTCCGACTGATAATGGTGTTATCTACCATCACATTATTTACCCAACCTTGCCAACCCTTGCCCAACTTCTTATCTTTATTTTAGACTGACTTGCGCCCGCGACTTTGTCCACGTGGACTGCAGTTTATCGCAAAAAAGCATCGTATCTTCATGTAGTATATTAAAAAGTAATGCAAAAGTAGCACCAGCGCTCTTGATGATTTTTGACAGACTTGTTATTATTTCGTTTCCACGGCAATGGCAGGTCATTCCGTTCTTTATAGCGAGTAATCGTCATTTTCCAGTTTTCCCGTAGCAACTTACCATTTTCCGGGACAAATAGTATCCTATGTTGGTCTCTATATTGTACTGTACCTATTTACATATTTTCATCAAAATCAGATCAGCCCGTTTTGGCGTGATAGCCTCCACAAACAAAAACAAACGGACAACGGTTCATTGTTATATATTGGTGTGGACTAGCTGCTTTTATACTACCCGCGATTTTGCCGGCGTGTACAAATTTCAGGGATAAAAAGTAAAAGTATGTTGGTCTCATGGTATGAAAGCAAAGAAAGCGTATAAACAAACTTTTAAATATTAGTGGGGATTAGGATAAGTGGCAAATGGTATTTTGTAATCGTAATCAGTTTAACCGTTTTGAAGTGAAAGCGAGAACTACCAATCGGCCAAAATTTTCCCAATATCCCAAATGAAATTTCAATTTTCCGGGAAAAATTAATGTTGATATCTGTATTGTACAGTACCTTCCTAACTATTTTCAAAACTTCATCATAAATGACAATATTGATTGTAGTTTCAATTGTATTAAGACATTATTTCTGTAGTATGTTTTAAAATTATTTGTTATTATTTTATTTCTTTGATATTATTAATTGTTAGAATTTTCATTTCATTATTTGTAAGTACTTCTGTATGTACTCATTATTAATTGACTTTTGTTTTATTACGAATATATTATCATTGACAATATTGATTGTAGTATCAATTATATTAAGACTTTATTTTTTTAATATGTATTAAAATTATTTATTATTATTTTATTTCTTTGATATTTTAATTGATTGTTAGATTTTTGATTTCATTATTTTATAATTTTTTGCAAGTATTTTGTAAGTACTCATTATTAATTGACTTTTATTTCATAACGAATTAATTACCATTGACCATTGATAGTCATAGCTGTTTAATGTGAAAGCTAATCGTAATTTTCCCGTGGACTATGTCGTAGACTACGAATAATAAGTCGTAGACAACTATTCTAATCTGCGCTGCGCCATCTGATTGGTGCAATAGAAATGAATATAACTGTTAAGAAAAATAATAATTTTTGAATCCGAATATATCAGAAAGTTTATTAGTTTTTTACCCGACTAAGGCGAAGCAAGGGAAAGAAGGGAGGTTAACAGTCTATGTATGTACGTATGTATTTATGTATGTATGTAGGTATGTGGATGTTCCACCATAGCTTCGCCCCTATTGGTCCGATTTTGACAAGCGAGGTGTCAATCGATTTATATTCGGGTATCTTTACTAGGTGTCGTAGGCTATATTTACTATTTTTTACCCGACTACGGCCTGGCAAAGTGAGGGTCATCTGTTCAAACTAAAAACTTAGTCCGATGTTGACAAGAAAGCTATCAATTGATTTGTCTTCATGTACAAAGTGTCATAGCCACTTTTTTACCTGATTGCGAAGCAAAGGATCCTTCCTTTGCTTCGCCGTAATCGGGTAAAAAAATTAATGTGAAGTATTTTTAACTAAAAACTTGGTTAGATATTGACAAACGGTTTTGAGGTATCAAACGATTCGTCTTCATCGCAAAAGTGTCATAGGCTTTACCCGACCGTAGTCGGGTTTTCCCAGATCGGACAACCGCTGGGGTATAAAGGTACTCGAATGGTGACCACGAACAAGCAAACGAAGTGTAAGGAGACTCCCCACACAATGGACGGACGACATTGTAACTATCGCAGAGAGTCGTTGGATAGAGGCGGCACAAGAACGTTCATCGTGGCGCTCTTTGGGGGAGGCCTATGTTCAGCAGTGAACTGCTAAAGGCTTAAATGATGATGATGATGATGATGATGATGAGCGAAGGAAAGGAAAGGTTACGTGTTCAAACAAAAACCTGGTCTGATTTTGACAAGCAAGGTACCTATCAATCGATTCGTCTTTCATTTTAAAGTCACAGATAAACATAACGTACATTCATCCCGGAAAAAGGTAAGTGAAACCGAAATATCAGGAAAATATTGGTACTCATAGGTTGGGTGCTCTCACACACATCAAAACACATTGGAGTAACATATAGGACACATATAAGATACCAGGATATAGGAGACCTTTTATCACTGAATACGCGGGCAAAGCCACGGGACCTGGGAAATACCTGTTTCTGACTCAAATTCATACTGTCTAGTTAAATTCAAGATTGATGAAGTCTTTTGTAGGCATTAGTGACATAATTATTTTCAGGATGACGTATTAAGTTATTTGTAAGGAGAAATAACATATTCGAAAACATAATTTCGTGTTACGTTATAATGTGATTAACGAATTTAACGTTAAAATGTCACATCATTCCGTCGGGTTGACGTCGCACTTTGATCTTATATAACGAAGTTAGGACAAAATGTCAATCAGAGGCGTGATCGATATTATGTCCGGTTGGCAGGTTCATAGATTGATGAGGACTGATATGTCTGCCTCAATATTTTTTTTTAGGTCGAAAATCTATTTTTTAAGTCTAGTCGTTTTCAGACGGTATATTAAGAATTTATATTTTTACCTTTTCACTTTTTTACCCGACTACGGTGAAGCAAGGGAAGTATTATGCGTTCATACTAAAAACTTGGTCCAATTTTGACAAGTGAGGTATCAGTCGATTCTTCTTCATCGCAAGAGTTTAGGACAGTTTTGCGATGAAGACGAATCGCAAGCGATTAATAGCAAGGAATTTATAAACTAACGTTGGTATATAAATTCCTTGGTCATAGATAATATTTTAGGGTTTTAGTTTTTGTTCGTATTCGTATGTCTTGTTGTGAAAATGAAAGCAGATTCTTCAGAATAATGTTGACTTTTTACTAAAACATGTTCATTAAGTCCAAACCAGAATGGAGGCGAGAGTGGTGATGGTGTTAAAATTGCTAAATTGTATACTTTTCGATATCAATAAGAACGTACCGCAGCTGTTAGACTTATACCTGTACATGCTCAGTCTTTACTAAAATGAAATTGTTTAATTTGGTTTAACTTTATATTCCAATCATGGCTGATTTGGTTACAGTTACAGTTATAGTCAGCCTGTAGTATCGCAATGTAGGACAAAGGCCTCCCCAACGATTTCCAGGCTTCGCAATCTTGGGCTATGTTATGGATGACCAGTGGTCAATTAAGGTTTCTAGCTCGTCCTGCTATTCCATGCGTGTTCTCCAACGACGCCACCGCCTCGCTGTATTGGAAGCCACGTGGTGGCTATCATGGCCCATAGCTTTTCCGGCATGTGGCAGACGTGACCAGTGCAGGTCCATTTCAGCTAGGCGGATTTTTCAGCTACTTTAGCAATTTGAGTACTGGAGCGCAGCTCGGTATTTCGAACATGGTTAGTTAACTTTACCCCTAAAATGCTGCACTTCATTGCCCGTTGGCATACCTTGAGCTTGGGCTTATGGATGTTTGCCAATGACCATGTCTATGCGCCGTAAATCAGAACGGGGAGAACGCACATGTCCATGATTTTCTGGTTTAGTCTCATAGGAAGGTTGCCCTTCATTAGCTCTTTCATGGACCAATAGCTCCTCCAGGCGTTTTTTGGTGCTTCTTACAATTTCTCTAACTACTATCTTTCTCGCGCGCGAATAAGCTACCAAGCGCACGACCACGCGCATACAGTGCATGCGTACGGGTAACAAGGTATCCCGTAGTTATCTTGTCTGCCGTGGAAGGAGACTATTTGGCCCAAGTAGATGTATTCATGAACATATTGCAATTCTCCACCGTTGATTTCCACCTTGTGTTCGGTGCAATTAGCCATGAACTTGGTCTTAGACGTGTATAAACACGTTGACCGAAGACCAAAGACTTTTGATTATAATATATTAAATTTTTCCTCGAATCGAATGTGTTTCTTGACTTAAGCGCAGTCATACAGACAATCTCGTAGGTTGAACAGGAGTCAAACTGGCTTCATAGTACTCGTAACGTAGGCCGCAGGTAGTAAAGATTTTTGGTCCCTGGCCAAGTCGGTCAAAGTGAACTTCTGCCGGCCCTCAATGCCACCATTGCTGAAACTAGATGGATCATTGGCTCACACTGCTGGAGTGAAAGCGAATTTAATTGCTTCCTTTTTTGCAGAAAGTTTGCATCTAGATACTAGCGGCAAGATACCTTCCTGCGTTCCTCATTGCAGGATATTTATGCCTAAATTACGCATTCGCCAAAAAGAGGTTCTTAGAACGCTTCAAGCCTAGATGTGAACAAAGCCAGTGGTCCTGATGGTATTCCAGCGATTGTGTTGAAATCTGTACGCTCGAATCGGCTCCCATCTTAACGCGTTTGTACCGCCTCTCTCTTCACTCTGTTCAAGTTCCGAAGAGCTGAAAGCTTGCCGATGTACGACCAGCACCTAAAAGGGGTGGTTGTGATGATCCGGCCAATTATCGCCCTATCTCGATAACCTCCTTACTCTGTAAGTTTATGGAGCGTGCTATAAATATTAGGTGACAAGATTCGGCGAAATCCGTTTTACCGGTCACTGAGGAGCAGTGACCGGCAAAACGGATTTCGCCAAAACCGGTCTACTGGGAATCTTCTCGCGTATGCCAATTATATACTGAGCGAAGCCTTCGAGATGCATGACCCTTGCCGACTCCCTTGTCATATCAAAGGCTTTTGATCGGGTCTGGCACGACGGCATTTTAAACAAGCTTCCCTCGTATAGATTACCTATTGGTTTATACAATTGGATAGCTGATTTTTCGAGGGAACGATCAATTTGAGTAGTCCTAGAGGGCTGCTCGTCTGATCAAATGGCTATCTAGGCTGGTGTATACTGGTTTTACTGCACATTAATGACCTTCTGAAGCCCGGTACCTTTAGGTATGCAGATACTGTAGTTGAGAGATACATTTCCAATGCTCAGGCTAGCTGCAATGTAGAACCGTTTGAATTTAGCCTTAGAAGCCGTGTCCGATTGGGGCGATTCTAACCTGGTTAATTTCAATGCTACTTAAATGCAGGCGTATTTGTTTCCAGCTAAAAAGAGTCCTCTATACCTATCTCATTCATTCCGTAGTGTAATAATACCAATAGGCGACCATCTGAAGCTTTAGGGTGTCAAACTTACATCGAACCTGACTTTTGGGTCTTACATTGAACCCAAAGCCAAGGAATCTGCAAAGAAACTTGGTATTTTGTTTAAGGTTAGGGGGTACTTTACACCAGGACAGCTTTTGAATCTTTATCAAGCATAGGACCGATCTTGTATTGAGTACTGCTGCCACCTCTGGGATGGTTCTGCCAGTATCAGCTCGGGGCTTTGGATTCAATTTAGAGACGTGCTTTCAGGTTCATTATGGATGACACTCTAGTAAAGAGTAAGTTTCAAAGTCTAGCGTATCGACGTGAGGTCACAAGCCTGTCGGTATGTGCACATGAACTGCACAATCTGATTCCCCCATCACCTTTCCATCACCGTACGACAAGACGTTCGGCAAAGCGCCACCCTTTTATGGTTAAAATACCTCGTACAAGAACGAAGCGGTACGCTTCTTCATTTATTATAAGAACTGCAAAGAAGTGGAATGCTCTGCCCTCGTCAGTGTTTCCGGTAAAATATAATCCAAGTGTGTTCAAGTCAAGAGTGAATAGGTATCTACTAAGCAAGCGTGCTACACCTTCGACCACATCATCGCTTTCCATGAGGTGAGATCGTGGTCAAATGTTTGCCGAAAACGTAAAAAGAAAGAAGATAACAAATAGGATAACTAGCTTAAAAGCTAAAACAACACGCCTGCCCTGCCAAAAAAGAACTAATGCCAATAAATTATTTACTGTTAGGATTTGCTAATCAAGGCCCTCAATTTGATACCCATATTGTAAAATATGAAGAAAAAATATTATTCTAACATATGAAAATGGAGCCATACAGATTTGAAAAAATAAACCTATGTCACTCGGGGGGATATAAGAATTTGAACGATACAGCATATGTCTAAATCATTTCAGGCATTTAAAAGTTACGGTGGAATAAAGAAACTCACATACAAACTTACATACATACATACAAACGTGAATAGATGAATCCCAAAAACATCACTCCTTTTATTGGGCAGTCGTGTAAAAATACGCTGGGAACTTACAATCACCAAACTCAAAAAAGAGGGGTGCTATAAGTTTATTGTGTGAATGTACGTATGTATTTGTGTCTGTATATGGCATCGTAGCTCCCAAACGAATGGACAAATATTGATGCGTTTTTTTCAGTTTGCAACCTGATGTGATATAGATGGTTCTTAGGTGTTATTTTGGGAGTGAGGATCGTAGCGCAAACCTCGGATTGGCCATTGTTTAATATATTCACTGTGATTTACCGTAACAATTAATTTACCGTCGGCCCGTGAATAATATTACCCGAAAGTTAATACATAATGTATACGAACATAAATGAATGTTAATATATAAGGTAAATTTTGGCAAATGAGCTTAAATATACATTTAATTATTTGTATCATTAAATAAAACAGGTTACTTGTTATGTGGTTACTTCTGTCTGAACCTTTTTTGGCTATGTGTGTGTGTTGACCTATTTCATTGTTTTTAGTCGCAATATTTCACTTCAAAATATAATGGACAAACTTCCAATGAAAATATTTTAGCGTTTGTTAAAAATTTGTGACGGTACAAACTTCATATCTCCGCACCAATAACTTTTCTAAGTTATGTATGTGCAAAATATAATGGACAAACTTCCAATGAAAATATTTTAGCGTTTGTTAAAAATTTGTGACGGTACAAACTTCATATCTCCGCACCAATAACTTTTCTAAATTATGTATGTGCGGGTTTTCATCGGTCCGTGCTTCGGAGAGCACGGTCCCGGCTGTTATTGATTAATAGCAATAGTTAAGCTATGCCATAGGCCCTCGGGCGGTTGGACAAGGTTAATGCAAGATTTATCAGGATGCATGGCATTCGTATTGCAAATACTAAATTACCATGTTAATTTTTGACCAGTAGCGCTCCCACATAAACGGGTTAAATTAAGAATTTCATTACATTTTATTTTATCAATAATTTTACGAATTCATTTAATAATCATTTTTTTGTATTCAATTTCCAACGAAAACCCAAAATGTTGTATGATAGGAATTTGAAATGAACTTCATTCAACATGAATTGATGTAACATTTGAAGGTAAAAGCCAGCGTTATCCCACCAGAGGCACAAGCTAGGGGGACCACGGGGAAGACATCCTTATTTCAATTTCTAAGACAGTTGCGCAAGGTCACGGAAACACAAAAAAAAACATAAACAACACGCCTGCCAACACAGCAACACTTTTTCTTAAAAATACATAAGTACATACATAAACTATAACTCGGCTACGGTTGAGTAAAAAAATAGCCTATGGCACTCTTGCGATAAAGACAAATCGATTGATACCTCCACTTGTCAAAATCAGACCAAGTTTTTAGTTTGAGCACTTAACCCTTACATTGCCTTGCCATAGTCGGGTAAAAAAATAGCCTATGACACTAAACCTGAAGTCGAATCGATTGACACATCGCTTGTCAAAATCGAACCAACAGGGGCGACGGTATAGTGGAACATCCATACATAGATACATACATAGACTGTTAAACTCATAACCCTCCCTTTGCTTTGCTGTAGTTCTGTAAACAGAAAACTAGTTTAGATATTGTTCACATGTTTATTTTTAACCCCTGAACGCGTAAAGAGATGTTTTATAAGTTGTGTTATAAGTTCAGGTGTGTATACACAGTGTGTATAGTGTGTGTAAATGTCTGTCTGTGGCATCGGAGCTCCCAAACGAATGGACCGATTTTGATGCATGTATTTCTGTCTGAAAGCTGGGCCCTTATTCTCTATTGCCACACAGCGGCGTAACGCGCCGCGTTAAGATATCTGCGTGGAATTATTCGTGCATGTTCAAGAATTGCCGTACTTTTCTGAACGATTCCACAGCGAGACACGTTACGCGTGTGACTGTTCATAGAGAATAATGGCCCTGATGTGAAACCAAACTAATTGATTGTTAAAACTCATTTCGGGTTTGAATCAATCAATCGGAAAAATTGTGTGAAAACTAAACTAGCTCTAATTTTGTTAGTTTAAAATGTAATGAATAAATTTAGTTTGCTAGGCTAAAATGGGAGTTGGCGGGACGTGTAAGCCAAATGGAACCATGCCTCTGCGCAGCACATGCCTCTTACCAATTCGGCTACCGTGAAAATGCATCATCACCCTTTAGATTCTGAATCCTTCTTACGGTGACAGTATCGCATTAAATCGTATCTGCTAATATTTATTAACTTCGTGTCGAAAAGATAACTCCTCCCAAATCTAATATGATGTTATTATTAAATACTTGTAACTCGCCCCGAATTCGCACGGGTAGCGCCCACAACGCGACATTTTTTGTAACTATGAGCATTTTTATACCCGTTCTAACATTGTGACGATGTCATCCTCTTTCAACAACAAAATTAAAACCTCATTTCATAGTTTGTCTATATTTATTCTTGAAATTAAAATATTTTTAAACGCCACCCGTCATTTAGACATGATTGGCAAAACTCCTTTTTTTTACTAAACCTTGGGAATACTTATGGTATATTTAATTTCAAAGCCTAAGTTCACAGAACATAGTTTAAAGTAACGTGTGAAAATAGCATGCAGTAGACGGAAGCTATGCCATGTAGCCGTGCAGGTGTTCGTATGAAGACATGCAGCTGTGAAGCATCCGCTGCCCGTTGAAGTAGGAGCCGCCACAGAACTTGGCGCAGTACTTTATTATTATGTGCTTGGAGTCCCTTTGACCTGGTATGCACCCTCGAAGGACCTCCGGTCACAACTTCTAAAAATACGCAAGTAAGCGTAATTCAAAATCATTGGCAGCAACGATCGTGGTGCTTTTTTACCATAGACAACTGCATTATTGCTCACGTAGTCGACAGACTTATTATTATTTCATTTACACGGCAACATGTCATTCCGTTCCTTACAGCGAGTAATCGTAATTTTTGCAAAATTTTACCTTGGGTTACATTGCAAATTTCGTAGAAAACAAAATTTTTGAAAAATAAAATACTGCCCATGTTATTCGCTGATAATGTAGCTTTCTACAGGGGAAATAATTTTTAAAATCGATACATTATTTTTAGAGTTTATCCATTAAAAACAAACATACAAACATATTAAAAAAAACAATACTTTCCTATTTTTTAAATCAGTCTAGATGTTCTCGCTAAGCAGGCTTTATCTGTTAAAATAATTAAAAGAACTTGTATTTGTCAAATATAAATGAAATTACTTTTGTGTGGCACTTCACTGGAAACGAACCTTTTCTTAAATACTCCGAAAACCCCAAACCAATACTATCCAGGCAACAAAACAACTCCTTTCCACATCCAGTATTATCGAAAAATACTCCAAAGCCTGTATTCCACTGGAATTTATTCATGATGTATCCCGACAAAGCCATGGGATAAATATTTTTTTCCTACCGTCTGATGGACAACGGATAAAGGATCCGAAGCAATATTTATAAAGATTCGCTACTCTTACATTATTCATTCAGGGAGGGTGTGTATGTAAATCCGATGCAGGTGGAGAAGGGTTTGAATATTTGTAGCCCATTTTTGATGTGCACTGATGATCCGTCTTTACAATCCTGAGCAAAGTATTAGTGGGGATAAATCGTGTTTATAGTATACTAGCTATCCCGCCCGCGACTTCGTCCGCGCGGACTACTGATTATCGCGAAAAAAGTATTTTATGTTCTTCTAGCATAGCATAGCTCTCAGAGTTTGCAAGTTGAAGTGGCAATGGGCAGGCCATATAGTTCGCAGAACCGACAACCGCTGGGGTATAAAGGTTCTCGAATGGCGACCACGAACAAGCAAGCGAAGTGTGGGGAGTCCCCCACACGATGGACCAACGACATTGTAGCCATCGCAGGAAGTCGGTGGATGGAGGTGGCACAAGATCGCTCGTCATGGCGCTCTTTGGGGGAGGCCTATGTTCAGCAATAGACTTCTAAAGCTAATGATGTTCTTCTAGGATATTAAAAACCAATGCTAAAGTAGGTATAGCACCAGTGCTCTTGAAGTTTTTTGACAGACTTGTTATTTCATTTCCATGGCAACCGTTCCTTACAGCGAGTAATCAACATTTCCCAGATTTCCCGGTAAAAACTTCAAGATAACTTCTCCGAGATAAAAAGCTAAATATGTTTTATTCTAGGGTATAAGCTATCTTCATTCCAAACGTCGTCAAAATCTGTTTAACCGTTATCGCGTGAATTGATTGATTATTTGATTGTTTTAGCTTTGCAAAAAACAAACAGACAACGTTTCACTTTTATGTATTGGTATGGATGTTTTATTCTAAGTTTTTCTTTTTCGGTATCATATATATGCTGTTGTATCCACCCGTATTAAAGACAATATATTTTGATTGATTATTTGATTGTTTTTGCTTTGCAATAAAATAAGTAGCGGTATGAGTCAAAAATATCTGTAAATGGAACTTTGCTATATATATATACGATACTTTGTGCAATATATGCACCTCTGTGCATATATTGCACAAAGTCATAAAAATCATAGATATATAGCCAAATAGGTGCTAAAGAATCGCAATAACACATATGAACAATAAAAAATAGCACAAATAAAATAAAATACAAACCCCGACCCCCATTATTGCTAAAACCAATCTCGATCACATCAGCTAGAAAAAAACGCATCAAAATCGATCTATTTGTTTGGGAGCTACGATGCTACTGACAGGCACACACACAGGTAAACCCTCTAAACGTATAAAAAGAGAGAGAGAGGGGGGGAGAGAGAGAGAGAGAGAAAGAAAGAAGAAGAGAGTCTCTTTTCGCGACTGTGGTTATAAATAGTGAGAACTCCACTCAAAATATTAATGTTAGCTATATCAGTTTAAGTTGAGTTTGTAACTGCAGCAATGATGTGTTGCCTTACCACATTCTTATTTTAAATTTTCTTGACGGAAAGAAAAATGAAGACATACGTTAAAGTGGCCATAATAACAGAAATGATTTGAGCGAGTAATTAAATCGAGACTGACATTGTGATTAAAGAAGTCTGGTTGCTATTTGAAGTCAAACGATTGCTATGAGTTTTTAATTATACAACGTGTCACCGAATAGCCTTATTGTGACGGATGTCTAAAACGGACACCTTAATTCTACGAGTATTTTTACTTCTGTTGCTACAAAATAAACAAAACAAATAACTTGATTAACTAACTAAATACATTAACTATAAATATAAAAATACAAACTTAATATTTAAAATTAATAAACTTATGAATATTAATAACCTAATTAATAACCTCTCATAAAAAACCACAGATCCCTAAGCGCTTGCTTCCGAGGAATTTATAACTACTATATCTTATGCTGTGTCGCGCACTAGCTGCGATCGTCATTGGCCGAACTCGTTGTCATTATTTACCTTTTAATATAGCTTTAACGATTTACGCGTGATAACGTGTGTAAACCAAAGTTTTTGTGCTATTGTGCTATAACCCCAGACTGGGTCACAGAATAAATAAAAGACTGAGTGAGTGTTGTAAGACTTAATTGTATCTAGAATTAAGTAACACGAGCTTTATCTACCCTGGAGGTAAAATGAACAAAACAAACTCTAAGCTTGTAATTATTAAGTTTTGCTTATCGTTAAGCCTACTTATTGTTCATTTGAGTCTATTATTGATATATATTCGTTTTTTTATTATTATATAATGCCTACTAAGTTTTCGTAACTGATTAGTAATTTTGAATCGTTAAAAGTAACTGGAAAAGCAGTGAACTTAATTGCTATTCTAACTACGTATCTTCTGTCTCCTTTTTTACTACACTACCAGCATGTTAATTTTGCCTGGACTGCCTCATCTTGATTGCTGCGTAGTTCTGCTACTTTTTTTTTTTTTTTTTTTTTTTTTACGTGGGGAAATCCTCATGGATGCCACCAAGCTGCGGGGGCAGCAAGGTGGTTATGTCGGACTCTTACCGACTAAAACCCCACGGTGTTCCTCACGACGCCTTGTGCCGGGGCTACGGGTACGCTTTCGCACTCGTCCGCGGCCCCGACGGCGCTGGTCCTGTTGAGGACCCCCTCCTGGTTGGGATGGAGCTGAGCCATTCCCCATCCCATGAACGCCATTAAGGGGCGCACAGAACACCGTGCGCGCCACCTCGAGGCCTTATGCTGGGGCAGACACCCCCGTGTCCACCACCTAGGCCTCAGGGGGGTC
Organism: Alsophila aescularia; assembly: GCA_946251855.1. Classification (NCBI taxonomy): domain Eukaryota; kingdom Metazoa; phylum Arthropoda; class Insecta; order Lepidoptera; family Geometridae; genus Alsophila; species Alsophila aescularia. The sequence continues at coordinate 36,000,640 of OX276384.1, forward strand.
AGAAGGGAACGAATTCCTCCTCCGACTCCCGGCGTTGAGCTCCACATGGCCTCCCACATCCATTGTCACCACCCAGCACTGCACAGCTACAGTCGTCCTCTGTCCAGCGCAGTACCGAGCAGTGAGTCAGGATTTGAAAGACCATGGAGCACGTCACACTCCGAGCACTACTGCAATACAGTAGTGCTGAGAGCGGACCACCTCCTCGAGCCGGCGCCGAGCGCCCGGGCCCCACCTCCTCGAGCCGGTGCCGAGCACCCAAGCCCCACCTCCTCGAGCCGGCGCCAAGCGCCCGGGCCCCTCCTCCTCGAGCCGGTGCCGAGCACCCAAGCCCCACCTCCTCGAGCCTGCGCCGAGCGCCCGGGCCCCACCTCCTCGAGCCTGCACCAAAGTGCCCGGGCCCCCCCTCCTCGAGCCGGTGCCGAGCACCCAAGCCCCACCTCCTCGAGCCGATGCCGAGCATCCAAGCCCCACCTCCTCGAGCCTGCACCAAAGTGCCCGGGCCCCCCCTCCTCGAGCCGGTGCCGAGCACCCAAGCCCCACCTCCTCTAGCCTGCGCCGAGCGCCCGGGCCCCACCTCCTCGAGCCTGCACCAAAGTGCCCGGGCCCCCCCTCCTCGAGCCGGTGCCGAGCACCCAAGCCCCACCTCCTCGAGCCTGCGCCAAGCGCCCGGGCCCCACCTCCTCGAGCCTGCACCAAAGTGCCCGGGCCCCCCCTCCTCGAGCCGGTGCCGAGCACCCGGGCCCCACCTCAGTTGCGATGCCGCAAACACCATACAGCACCGCAACCTACTGTGGCCACTTCAGCGTGGGCTTGTGGAGGAAAGCCCAGTGAAGCGGCCCCTCCTTGGGCCGGCCAGCAGCACCCTGCCAGCGCGGCCCCGGGTTCCTCTTAGCTTCACCGTGGTCCGAGGATAACCACGGCTACTAGAGCCCCCCCGCCACGTCAAGGCGGGAACCCACGGGGGGGGGTAGTTCTGCTACCTGTGCTAAGCGGCATCGCACCACGTTGGATGTTGTAGCCAGGCTAATATGTAACATATCTGTTATGTCATTCGAAGGTTCCCAGTACCTACCTATTTCTACTATCTACGTCGACGAGGAGGAGACTGGAGTCTACTAGGACCGGAGTTCACCAGACTCCGAACGCAACCCATCCTATGCGTAATGCGTGGCGCTGGCCATGACAGTAGATTTCGTACAAAGTGCTGGAATTTCATTTAGTGCGTGAACCGCCCCGTTTTCTGCTCTTCCTTTATTCTAACAGTAGATTTGGATACAACTATATTGGGAACTATTTCTAAACATTTCTAATCTAGGTGTAAGTAGAACTAATTTTGTATTGCGGCGTATATTTGTATGTAACTTGAAGATATATTTTGCTATTTATAAGCTGTATATGGAATGGAAGGTAAAGTGAGGATTTTTTCTCTGATAAAATGAGGTTTGCAGATTACTCTCTAGCGTATATTTGTAATTATGTGCAGGCATTTCCTTTGAGAGCTAAATAGTTTAACAACAATGAGCACATGGAGATATTCAGTAGCCTTCTTTTTGCCCCTTTTTTACTAAAAACTCGTTTAACCTGTATACCAAGTTTCATGTAGATCGGTTGAGAAATGCTACCTGTAGAGGAGAACAGAGATCCAACCGGACAGACATCCGGATATACGAAAGCATTTTTGCCCAAGCTGAAACGGAGACGCTTGGCTCGCGCTTCGCGCTCGCTGGGTCAATAAGGCAGCTAAGGTTTTCTTAGAGACTATGTCGTACAATAGAGAATCGCCCGTAAGTTGAATTATAAACGTTAGACCATTTTTGTTTAACATTATTCAAATAACAAGGTAGTATTTTGTTTTTCTCCATTAGAAAAGAGAAAAATGTAATCACAGCATATTTTCCTGGCTCAGCAAATAAACGAAAGCAACAACGTATCAGCGGAAGGAAAATTATATAAAAATATGTACATTAGTAGGTACGAGTATTACTCAGAAACATGTAAGCCTAAAGAAATAGCCGCTATAATTACTTTTCACGTACTATAAAACATTTTTTTGGAGTATAATTTATGTTATTTTCTTCTTACAACTTTATCTTTTGTTTGTTATAACATTGTTTGTATTATTATTTCTTTCTCTTATATAGGTATTTATTTATTCATCATCATCATCATCCACAGCCTTTCTTGTCCCACTACTGGGTACAGGGCTTTTTGTTTGGTACGCCACTCGTGTCGGTCCTGTGCCAATCGGATCTAAGTTAAACAGGTTTTTATTTCTGTTACTAGCTGGACCCGCGGCTTTGCACAGATGGACATTTCTCTAGGTTAAAAGTACACACACACAACAAAAAACGGCCGTGATCCCCGTTTGTTTGTCTTCTTTTGTTTTTTTTTTTTGTAATTCATTAGTTGATGTAATTATTATGTGTTTTTCCTGCTCTAACATTAGTGTTATCAATATACTTGTTTCACCTCTCTGAAGTTAGTGACGCTTTTTGCTTTATTGAGCCAGATTGCCAGAATTATAATTAAAAAATAGGTAACTTACTATCAGACCGATAAACAGTCTAATAAATTTATTCCTCGAACAGTTTATCTGAGCATTCAAAACCAGCCGTTAATAAGCCATAGGAATATTATTAGGTTCATATAGTATGTAGGTAATAGTACAAACATGGACAGTAATTGTTTTTTTATCTACCAACAAGCTCATAAATATAGGATAGGAATAAAACCTTAAAGTTTGTAGTATACGAAATGAATTTAAAATGTTAAAACTAATATACAAGTTGAAATTTTGCGTTTAGTATGTAGGGATGGCATAATCTGATGTGAATATAAGCCTGGCCCTGATACAACCTTCACGTTTTTTCTCTCTACATACAGCACCTAAGGCATATGCTACGAGCTTAATACAGCGCTTCTCAACTTAATTATAACAAGAAAAGACTATCCACACCATCATACAATAGTAAAACGTTGTCTGTTTGTTTGTTTGTTTGTTTGTTTCTTTGGGCAGTTTTAACGCGATAACGGCCGGATGGATTTTAATAAAATTTGGAATGGAGATAGCTTATACCCTGGAATAACAGAAAGGATACTTTTTATCCCGGAAGATAGTAAGTTTCCACGGAAAAACTGGAAATGTTGATTACTCGCTGTGGGGAACGGTTGCCATGGAAACGAAACGAGTCTGTCAAAAAGCATCAAGAGCGTTGGTGCCAAAGAGAATACAATACGTTGGTGCTATACTTTTGCATTGGTTTTTAATATCGTAGAAGTACTTCGGATACATTTTTCGCGATTAGCTGTAGTCTGAGCGGACGAAATAGCGGGAGAAAGCTAGTTCTGTTTATTTTCAAGAGAATTTTCAGCAAATTTATTTTTGGTTAAATTAGATAAGGGTGTAATCATATAATTTTCTATTATTTTACTGTTTTGCCAAGTAATAATGTGAATGTAATTCGAAGCATACAATTTAAATTACCTTAAAAAAATAAACTTAAAGTTTTTGATAACCTTTACGGTTTTATAATAATGACAGAATGCCAGTTCTCACATAATTTTACCGTCATCTGAAACAATAGCAATCAGAACCACCTCAAGATGACCAAAATTTATTTTCATTACGGGATCCTATTATTGTTTTTCCATAATATCAGTTAAATAGCGACTAGAATTTATTATAAACCACTATTATTTTGCCCATTTATGCATTTGCAACTGTACTAAATCTATATCTGAACAAAAAGTTTCATCACGAATGCTGCCAATATCAGTAAATAATTTTCAGTGGCGTCATAGAATAAAACGTGGCGTATAACCCGTGGCAGTACTTTGCCATACGAATGTTTGAGTAAATCGGGTTCTTTAATTTCCCTTCGGTCGTCTACGTAATTTACCTACCAGATTAGCAGGTCATATAAATCTTTTTGACCGGATCTGACATCTTTCGTACGTAATCACAGGAAGTACTAAATTTCGGCGCAAAAGGCATTTGACACTTCTAATGAATCATAGAGTTAAGAAACATAAGCAGACTAATATTTTATTCTAAAATTGAACAAAATTTAATAGGTTATATGGATTATAACGTTTTTTTAAGTTTGTTATAAATGTGGCACCTTTATAACTTTATAAATCTAAAAAAGAACTCAGTTGCTTATTGAACGTATAAGGCAGCTTTATGCGAGTATCTATCTATCTATACCTATAATAAAGCACTATGAAGATAAAGTCTGTACAAAGAAGAAAATAAAAAAAAAATGGTCTAGGTTACTTAAAATAAGCTACTGTACAATAATATATCATTTTTTAAATCGTGTCTGTCTGTTTATCTGTTTGTCTGTATGTTTGTTCGCGCATCGCGTAAAAACTACTAGGCTGAATGCGATGTGGTTTTCACTGTTGAATAGCTTAGGGTAAGACTTAAAAACTGGGGTACCTGGTATGTTAACCCGATGATTAGATGCCGAGCAATAACAACACGTATGGGCTACTATTAAATAAAATAAGCAACGTCGCGGGAACAGCTAGATCTAAAATAAAAACAAATAAACATATTGTCACTCCGCTTTCTGTGCATAATATTACTTGTCAAAGCTATCAACGTACGAGAGCTTTTCACGAGTAACGATCGAATGCACGATGTACAGATTTAAAATCTTTCAAGATACTTATTACTACTAAAGAAAAAATCTCTTCTGATTCAGGCCATAAAATTAATGGGCGAACTATGTAAGGTTAGCTTCAGAAAAAGGCTTGAGCTATAACTTTTAATTAAAAACATGAAAAATCCATTAGCTCGTAAAAAACTATTTAAAATGCGTGGACGAATAAAAAATGTTTAATGGAGTTCTTTTCTTACCATCAATTTCAGTAGACAAAAGCCGTCAATTTCAGTAGCGAAAAGTTGGTGCATACACCATACTTTTGGTCGGTACTTTGTAATTTTAAATTAATGCTGCGGAGTATTTTCTAACAAGAAAACACCCCCACTTAAAATACCTAATTCCATGTGGAAGAGACCAGACTTCATACGACACGTAGAATGCTGGGAATTAGAACTAGTACTCGTATAATATGTCAGTATGTTTGTTAGCTCTATTATACGACCGAATGGTGTGACGATGTCAACCTTTTTCATGAACATAATCAAACCTTTTTGATAGTCTTTAACGGCATTGTCGCCACAGTTTCTTAATTCAAATATTAACCTATCATTCTTACATTGTCAGTGGATTTGCAAAACTGAATAAATTACGAAATAATGTTTTAAAAATGGGTATAAAAATATAATTAGGTTTAACTACACTCATATCGTAAAATCCGGATTGTGAACTCAAAATGGTGGCATAGTGAGATACATTACGCACGGCACTTCTCTAATATAAAAAAATACGCAATTTATCACTCTTTTTTTAACTAAACAACATTATATATACTTTTTCCTATAAACGCACTGCTTTGGCTCCGCACTACGAGAGAGAGTTTATTAAGGTGAAATGGTATCCAAATTTGACGATTCGTCTTCACGAATATTTAAAACTAGACCTTTGTAAACGGTTAATTGACTTAATTTTATTATGTTTAATAAATGTTCACAAAATACTTTATACGGCTGTGGTCACCGAATTACGATTAAATAAATTTGGCTAAAAAAAACAAAGTTTCTTAAAAGTCACCCGTTTTGACGGTCCCGTCGAAAGAATGAATCAACTTCATTCAGTTTCTATCAAAGATATTTTTACAAAAACCAAACGTGCGTAATCCCAACAAACATTCAATTACTTCTGTGGATTTTCTTTTTAAATCGTAAAAAAAAAGTTAATTAAACCGAAAATATGTACTATAATCCGCTTCCGAGAAGCATCACCTTTCCTGTTTACCCTGCACCATAACGAGCAGGACAAAAATTTGAAACCCATAGCGCCTTAACTACAGTAGCGCGAGTAAGATCGTATGCGCGCGAATTTGCTGTATTATACTGGAACTGGCTGTTTGAACTGGATTTTGGCGCCATCATTTACTTTACATTGGTATCTAATCAATTGAATGTGCCTTGTGTTTTCGTTGACCAAAAGCTTTATCCTGATTGAAAATGTCCGATAGCAGTGTTAGTGAAGAGAATTTGACTCCACCTGACATCACGGAAACAGCAACGAACATGACGAACGAGCTTTTTACCGGCAAGATGAAAAAATATGCCGACAATTTATTTTGTAATTAAAAGTATGTTCCTATTGCATGAGTGTAAATAAAGTAGTGTATGAAACGGCACTTAACTAGGTATTAAAACACTCGATAGGTACTAGTAAAAAACTCGCCTGCGTCTCGTTTTTTAAACTCACTCTCGTGTTTTAATAACCCTCTTTATGCAACCGTTTCATGAACTACTATTATTATATCTTTAAATATTTGAGAACTAGTTTTCCTGTCCGTGACTTCGTCCGCGCGGACTACAGTTTATCGCGAAAAAGCATCATATTTTCTTTTAGGATATTAAAAACCAATGCAAAAGTAGGTATAGCACTACTCTTGATGTTTTTTGACAGACTTGTTATTTCGTTTCCATGGCAACCACAGAACATTATGTGATGGCAACCGTTCCTTACAGTGAGTATTCAACATTTTCCAGTTTACCCGTGGAAACTTTCCATTTTCTGGAATAAAAAGTATCCTACTATTTTCCATTATCACATTCCAGCTATCTCCATTCTAAATTTCATCAAAAATCCGTCCAGCCGTTATCGCGTGAAAGCTCCCCAAACAAACACACAAACAGACAGACGTTTCACTTTTATATATTGGTATGGATAATTTCATACATGTTGATCCGTATTGATGGAAACGAAAACTCTGTGATAATGTAAAGATGTGAATTAAACGAGAGACGTTCGCCATAATTGTTTCTCACTTACCTAACATCCTTTCATTCCTTCTCGTTCACACACTCGGTAGCATAAGGCTTTATGCTAAGCTTAATGCTTACAATAACAATGCTAGATACTTAATAATTTCCTGAACACTTTTGTATATATTGTAAAGTTGTTCTAGAATTTTTGTAAATATATTAAATCGAGAGAAGACTGAGTAACGCAGTGCAAGATCTTCATGCTATGTCAGCTGTGGGCTATTGTCTTCTATGGGAGAAATCGCACCACGAAGTTTCCTCATTGTTCTTGGACTACATTAATGTCACCTCGAGTGCCTGGGTAAAGGCATCCATCGACTTCTATATTCTTCTGCTACACTATTTTCGCCTCCGTGTATATCAGTACTGTATAATTGTGTGCTTGGAGTCCCTTTGAGCTGGTATACACCCTCTGGTCACAATGGATTTTGATGAAACCTGGTAATAAATATTTTAGGTGCTGGGATAATACAGTACATACATTTCATCTTCAAATTACGACCACAGAGGCAAGCACTCAATAAGGATTTTTTCGACCTCCACAACCTAAATTATTTAAGGTAGGTTCATACGAGCCCAGTAATGTGACACTACAAGAAGTCAGTCCAGCGCTGACTTGCAACTAGGCTACACAAGCCCACTAGTTTCAAACCAGTCAAGTGCTGACTTTGCGCCCTCAAGTCAGTCCAGTTGACTAACCTACCAATTTCGGGCCCAGTAGCTTCCCCCACCACGCCACTCAAATCAGTCCAGGGCGACTGGCATTGTCTGGACGCGTTCTGGCAGTTGCTGCCAGATTGTTGTTGAGTGTGTACGCTACGTTTTGACACAAATATGTTACGTAAATTAAGTGAAAATTAAACTATGAAAGGAGTTGTTCTTTTGTTCTAGGCTAACTGCTGTACACCATGTCATAATACAGCAAAAATATAACGATATTCGAAGTAATGAGTGTATAAAAAGCCAAACATTTTTGAACTTTGTTAATTATTGCAACACACCGCCATGTTATCACGTAAACTGTCAGAAAATCAGTGTCAAAATCAACAATTGACAGCATGACAGCACGCACAGCCCCCCGATTCAGCTAATATACCGCAACATGATCTCTGCGCGATCGTTACCTTTCCGCGTGGCCAACCTTAGAAAAAATAAACAGGGGAAATGGACCCTTTCACCCACTGCACTAGAGTTGGAAATTATTAAAAATATAATCGACATTTATGAGGAAAATAACATGTTTTGTAATTAGGTAGCAAGACGATTTAAAGTGACAGGTGTCAAAGTGAAGTTGAGTGATAGTGGGGTAAGTTGGGAAGGATGTGAGGGAAGGGTGGAAGAAGTTGCGGAGGGTGGATGATGTGAGGGGAGGGTGGGGGAAGTGACGCGAGTTTGGAGGAGGGTAGGGGGATATAAAAGGAGGGTGGGAGGATGCAAGGGAAAGATGGGGCAAGGTAGGGAGGGTAAGGGAAGTTGAGGAAAGGTGAGTTTTTTTTATTTTTTATTTATCACGGTCTAGGCAATCGTTTGACCACGATCTCTCTTGATAGAAAAAGATGGTGTGGTCGAAGATGTAGCACGCTTGCCTAGTAGATACCTATTTACTCTTGACTTAAACACATCTGGGTTATATTTTACCGGAAGCACTGACGAGAGCAGGGCGTTCCACTCCTTAGAAGTTCTTATAACAAATGAAGAAGCGAAACGCTTCGTTCTTGTGCGTGGTATTTCAACCACAAAAGGATGGTGCTTTGCCGATCATCTAGTCGTACAGTAATGGAAAGGTGATGGGGGAATCAGATTATGCAGAATACCGATAGGCTTGCGACCTCAAGTGGATGCGCCAGACTTTGAAGCTAACTCTTTACCAGAGAGTCATCTCCAATGAGCCTCATAGCACGTCGCTCAATTAAATCCAAAGCCTCAAACTGATACTTGGCAGAACCGTCCCAGAGGTGGCAGCAGTACTCCATACAAGATCGGACCTGTGATTGGTAAAGATTTAAAGGCTGTCCCGGCGTGAAGTACCGCTTAACCTTAGACAAAATACCAATTTTCTTTGCAACCTTGGCTTTGGATTCAATGTAATACCCAAAATTCAGGTTCAATGTGAGTTTGACACCCAAAAGCTCCAGATGGTCACCTAATGGTATTGTTACACTACGGAAAGACGGAGATCGGTTAGGAGGACTCTTTTTAGCAGAAAACAAACACGCCTGCGTTTTATTAGCATTAAACTTAACCAGGTTAGCATCGCCCCAATCGGACACGGCTTCTAAGGCTAAATTTAAACGGTCCACCATAGCCTCTCCCTGAAGCTGGACAGCGTCGCAGCTGGCTTGAGCATCGGAACTGTATCTCTCAACCACAGTACTGTCATCTGCATACGCAAAGGTACCTACTACTTTTACCTTTTCTTTGTTTTCTTTTTCTATTGTAACTACTTAATTATTCTAATTATTTGTATCTTTTATTTTTGTGTGAGTTGAATAAATGTATTTTCTTTCTTTCTTTCTCTCTTTTACCGGGCTTCAAAAGGTAATTAATGTGCAGTAAAAACAGTGTATAACCGAGATGACCGATCCTTGAGGTACACCAGCATTGATGGCCATTTGTTCAGACGAGCAGCCCTCTACGACTACTCGAATAGATCGTTCCCTCATAAAATCAGCTATCCAAATGCATAAGCCAACAGGTAATCTTTATGAGGGAAGCTTGTGTAAAAGGCCATCGTGCCAGACCCGATCAAAAGCCTTAGATATATCAAGGGAGACGGAAAGCGCCTCACCATGCATTTCGATGACTTCGCTCAATACGTGAGTGGCGTACATGGCAGTAGTCAGTTTCGGCGAAATCCGTATTGCTGGTCACTGAGGAGATCATTGTCCTCAAGGTATGCCAACAGTCTAACGTTTATGACACGCTCCAAACACTTACAGAGTAAGGAGGTTATCGAGATGGGGCGATAATTGGCCGGATCGACTACCTTTTTTAGGTACTGTTTGTACATTGGCAAGCTTCCAGGTCTTCGGAACTTTACCTGAGTGAAGAGAGAGGCGGTACAAACGCGTTAATATGGGAGACAATTCGGGCGCACAGTTTTTCAACACAATCGCTGGAATGCCATCAGGACCACTGGCCTTGTTCACATCTAAGGCTCGAAGCGTTCTGAGAACCTCCTTCTGGCGAATGCGTATATTGGGCAAACAAACCACGCAATGAGGAAGGCAGGAAGGTATCTTGCCGGAGCGTCTAGATGTGAAGATTGTTCAAAAAGAGAAGCAAATAAATTCGCTTTCTCTCCAGCAGTGTGAGCCAGTGATCCATCAGGTTTCAGAAATGGTGGCAGTGAGGGGCGGCAGAAAATCACTTCGACCGACTTGGCCAGGGACCAAAAAGCTTTGCTACCCGCGAGGTATGAAGCCATTTTGGCCCCTATTCGACCTATGTGATCAAAATGAGCCTTTCTAAGAGTCTTCTTGCAGGTTTTAGCGGCAACATTGAATTTTTGTTTTTTAACCCGAATATCAGAGGATTTGCGCTTCCAAGCATCAGCCCAGTCCAGATATGCCTTTTGCTTTAGAGCCACAGCACGACCACAGTCAGATCCAAACCAAGGCTAAGCTTTGCTGACATATTACCTCAGTAACAGCAGACGCGCAAGTCGACGGGTCCTGGGAAGTGAAACATGTTTGCCGCCAAGGGTACGATGCAAGGAATTGTCGCATCTTGTCCCAATCTGCCGAGTTGTATCTCCACACGCGTCTATTACATTTACGGCTAGGATCAAGTAGGGAATACACAGAGACGGACTTAACCAGACAGTGATCAGACCTACCAAGAGGTGGGGATACTGATACGGAGTATCATTTTGGTTTAGTTGTCATCAACAGGTCGAGACAGTTGGCAATGTCACCGTCACGGTCAGGTAACCGTGTTGGCTGAACCAGCTGAGCGAGATCTAACACTAGAGCAAGTTTTCGCGTCTCTTTACCAGCGTGGTCGGTTTTCTGGTATAAAACAAGCCACTATTTGTAGAGAGCGTTAATATCCCCCAAAAACACCAATTGAGCAGAAGGGTAACGCTGTTGGGCCACACCAGCCGCCTCACAAAGATAGTTCACTAATAAAGTCGTCCCCCGATCTCCGCTGTGAGAACGGTACACACAGGCATAAAGAATTTTCTCTATGCCCGTGTCCAACAGCACCCAAATCAGCGAGAAGTTAGGGTGCTCAAGATTTCAGAGACGCAGACAGCATATGTCATCACGAGCGTAAACACAAACGCCGGCGTTTGGGATAAAAAGGTGCTCCAAGACATAGCCTGGGTAATTCAAATATGCCGTATCAGCTGGACATCCTATCTGCGTCTCCGTCAAGAAAAAGCAAGTGGGGCTTAGAGGTCTCCAGATGATAGTGGACCGGTTGGAGATTGGAGTGAATCCCACGAATAATAGCAAGATCCACTTTGAGGACATGCATCTGCCGTTTAAACTAATTTCTTCTTCGGACTTTTTTCATTATTGGTGTGAATAGGTTGGACAAGTAATAGCATAGGAGATGTCGGAATGGATAACCCACGGAAGTCAAGGCATAACTATGACTTTTGAGATCTTGCGCGGAGACTGCGGGGTGCCCGAACCCCCCTGAAATAATTGATCAGTTCCTCACATCCGGTCGCCAGCCGGCCCAATGAATCATTTCAGGATATTTCACAACCGGTGGGGCAGCCTTTCGTAGCTGGCTAAACTACTACTTAGGCCCCCTACAAATTGCAGTCGGCCAGCAGAGAACACCGTGCTTCGGGTCCCGCTACCCTCCGAAACAAGGCCTCCGACGCAGAAACAGCATGATTCCGATCACGGTCCACCCTTCCAGCACAACTGTATCTTATACTTATCCAGACGGCTTCCCTGAACATAATGATGGAACATAACATGTCGTTTGGCACCAAGGCTTTGACCAGGGGGTAGTAAAAATAAAAAGCCGGCGGCCGAAGTCTACCACCAGGTGATTTGGTTGCTCTTTTGGCACCACCCGAGGGTCACGTGTAGGACATCGAGGGCTAAATCCTACGGACGCGAGCAAACAATAAACCCTCAAAAGGAGTGGAGGGTGGGGGTAATTGGTGATGCTATTTTTTGTAATGTACATTGCTCTAAAATTATTAAAAAGGTATCAGTCAATTTTCAACCACCCTTCCCAAACTTTTTCCTCACTCCCATCACTTTATCTAAGTTCTTGAGAAGTTCCCATATCCTCGTTTTATATCCCCCCACCCTCCTCCAAACTCGCCTCTCTTCCCCCACCCTCCCCTCAATTTCCCCTACCCTCCCCTCACAACTTCTACCCTCTGCAACTTCTCTTACCCATCCCTCATATCTACCATCCTCCCTGACTTAACCCCACCCTCCCTCAACTTCAGTTTGACACCTGTTACTTTAAAATGTCTTACTGCTTAATTATAAAATATGTTGTTTTCTTCATAAATGTCGATTATTTTTTATTAGTTTCCAACTCTAGTGCTGCGGGTTGAGGAGGAAATGCGAATTACCCATGCACCCACTAGTGGGTGAAGCCAGTGGGTGGATGGAGCACGACCCGGGAAAGTGGGGAGATGAAGGTTTGGCAAAATTGAGGGGAGGGTAGTGGAAAGTGGACAAATCGTTGGGGATGTTGGGGAATGGTGCGGGAAGTTGGGTAAGAGGTGCAAAGTGAACCCAAATACAAGTATCGTAACACTTTTATATTCATAAACATATAATATAAAAACACAATAAAAAACATATACCTCGATCCAAATACCAAACGTCTGACATCAATAAGATGTGATGTTGACTCGTCGAGTGCTCGACTGCTCAGTCCAGCACTCGACGAGTCAACATCACCCGAAGATGCCTCGTGCAGAGGCGAAACACGTGTCGTATTGATGTCAGACGTTTGATATTTGGATCGAGGTATATGTTTTTATATTATATGTATATATTCGTGTTACGATACTTGTATTTGGGTAGGGTTTGTTTAGCTTGGGGGTTTTTTATTGTGTATATATATTTATATATATTATTTGTATATAAGTGTTTTTTCTGGCCTCCAGGCCTTAGCTTTCATTTCTTTTTTTTTCTTTTTTTTTATTAGTTCAATTTTGGGTAGGGTTTTGTTTAGCGTGGGGTTTTACTTGTGTTAATTTTACCATATATCACTTGTCTGACTTACATTTTTGGCGGAAGTAAGCTACATATTTTTATTTTGTTCATTTTAAATATGGATTTCCGCAAAGTAACGCCTGAATCTATCAATTATACTTGTATCCACCCTTTTTTTAATATGCTTAGCCATAGGTAATTTGTTTTTCTTATTTTATTAAATTTTCTCAACGAGATCTTTACCAAATCAATACGCCACCATATCAAAATTGCGAGTTCTAATGAAAATTCACAAAAACATCCATTTTGCTGATTTTGCTCCGTGAGTCCTGGCCCCTTCCCATGTCTTTTGTCATAAGAAAAATAATACATCGTTGATCTTAATATATAAAATTTATATCTTGTTTCAGTTGAAGATGACCAAACACAACAAACAGGAATAATTCACCAAAACACATGACTACAATCCAGTAAACCGACTTACAGAAAAGAAAAAATGACACCATACATAGATCTCTGGAGCTTATATTTACAGGTTTATAAAGGCGAGACAAGATAACCCACCCTTTTCGTGACGGTCCGTTTTCAACATGTTTTTTTATATGTATGTTATATACTCGTATATCTCCGGCAATAGTGGATCGAAAACCAAGGCTTCGCCAATGACTTTTTGAAGTTATGTGCGGTTTTCCATCGCTCCGTGCTTTGGAGGGCACGCTGAGCTGTCGGTCCCGGCTGTTGTTGATTAATAGCAGTCGTTAAGCCATGTCAGAGGCCCTCGGGCGGCTTGACAAACTCTGACATCAGAGGCCAGCACTACCTCATACGACAAACAAACAAACTGTAGAACGATTTAAAAATAAAATATTTTTATGTCTCAGGGGTAGTCCTATTTAATTTTCGTGAAAATATTCCACCTCTTAGATTAGAAATAGAGTGGAAAATAGGGGATGACTTAATTATATTAACTTTCACGCACTTTATAATACGATATCTTCGTCAAAAATGGGTTGAGTTTGATGTTTTTTTTTATAGAATAGTATTTGCTATAGGTATGAACCCATAAAAATTATTTGGTGAAGATCTGACGAAGACCTTCGGAGACACCTTTTAAATAATCTTATGTGGGAAACAGTTAAGGAAGTCTGCTGTTGATTTGGTTAGATTTAAGAAAATCGGGCACCAATTTCCTTAACTGTTTCCCACATAAGATTATTTTATTCATTATGAAGTTGGTTTTTAATTTTTTTAAAGTTTATTTTATTTAGTCATGGTACCCCGAATGATTGTTTAACTTTTCACATCAAAAACGGATAAGTGCGAGTTGAACTCGCGTAGAGTTTGTTCCGTACCTTGATACCATATTACTATCTCACAATATTGAAGATTTGCTATGTTATTTTAAGACCAGAGGATATATAAAAAAAAAGTCTCGATAGTTTCAGAGATAAAATTGGGGGATAATTATGGTAAATTATCATCTCTCCTCTTAAATAACTTTAAAACTATTTATTTTAATATTATGATAATATAATATATGAGACCCTCACAGCAAGTCCTTTCAATTAACATATCACACGGTTCAAATATTTTCTTTATTTTCGAATTTGCTCCCAAAAGTTCATATTCAAAATTCATTTATTTACGTTACACTTCCATGTTTGGGTAACACAAATTCATGTGTACCAAATTTCAACTAAATCGATCCAGTAGATTCGGAGCGAATTGGCTATGACAGAGGACAAACAGACAGACGGAAAGACACGAGTGATCCTATAAGGGTTCCTTATTACATTTGTAAAAACGCTAGATCATCGAGTGTGACGGTTTAGTTAGGCAGTAAGTAACCTCTGCAGCACCGAGATTTGAGAATAGAAGGTTGAGAATACCGTCAAAGACACTGATTTTGTCTTTTGCAATGAATTTTTAGACCAACAAATAAAAAATGAAGCCTACTAAACATCTAAAACACGAAAACACATATTTCACGAATAGTTTCACTGTTTCACTGAACGAACGTTTCATGATAGAATTCAAAAACAAAGTAAACGAGCAAAACACTTATTCCCGATAGTACGGTTTGTTTTAATAAAACACTATTTGAAGCGAGCTTTTACGTATTTGAAATGCTATCGATAATCGATACTTTACGATTGAAGATCAAGCAATAAAATAAGAGAATTGAACATTTGCACCAATATTTGTTCAAAACAAATCACATTTTATCCCAACTTTCTATTTGTTTCAATTCATATACATTAAAATAACAATTTTACGTCAGTGTTTTCCAGAACTTTGGATTACAAAGTCTTACGTTATTGTACACTGTCCTTGTTAGTTGGAAACAGTGATTTATAAACAGTTTTTTAGTTGGGTAGAGTGCTTTTAAATAAGAATACAGAGCATAATGTTGGAACTTCCCGAGATGGATTTTTTAAGAACTTACTGTAGACTCTTGCATTCGGATTCTTCGTCAAATAACAACGTATTAAATGTATTGAATTGAACACCCTAACTTTACAATTCTCACTACATATTGAAGGTACATTATGAAACCATGATTTTTGTGCTGTTGTTTTCGTATAATAAAATACACTAATAAAAATATCTTGAAAAAAACCTTGAAGAGCTTGAAAGATAGAAATAGGTTACTTTCTAGAGACAGGGTGAAGAATATCTTCCGGCTTCAACGTCTCCTGTCATTGTTTGATGCGTCTATAATGCACAAGATCAATTTTAAGGGTGAATATGTAAGTATCGATAAATTTATAACTGAGCTGCCATAGAAGCTCTGCATTCTTTATTATGAGGGTCTATTGATGGCACACATTATGAGTTTTAATGTGATATTCAACAGTTTACGCTTCAGTTTATCCAATATAAACCTCGATCGTTACAAGCGTTCCCAATGCAAACGCTTGTATGCAATCAACATATACACGTATTTCATTATTATCATTATCAGCCTAAATTAAACTGATGCTGGACGTAGATCTCACACAATGGACGTCCGTAGGCCAGATCTTCAGCTTCCTGCATCCTCTCGTTGCTGTCAGCTTTTCACTGGCCGTTACCCCACCTATCTGAAAGGTGACTAAAGCACGGCCGCGATAGACAGATAAACAGATAGACATATACACAGATAGCACCATCATGCTAGCACATAATGTGCGAGAGCAACGGCAATACACATTTATGCCGAGCGACAGAGATAAGTAGTGAGGGGTCATTGTACGGGTTTATCTCTATATCGCGGACGTGCTTTACACAACGTTTGTCCAATACGCCTGATTTTAGCCTCCATAACTAGTTCAATTCAATTTTTATCACTTTGTCTGGAGATTTGTTTAATATATTCCACTTCTGCTTACGAAGTCTTATAAATATTTATTTCTGATCAACTAAGCTGATTTTGTATTGACAAATGTTTTCCTATTAGAAACGAATCGATATTTATGTGCTTTTAAAATACTGGATATCACTATAAGCCTACCATGCCACTAACCAACGTCAAGGCTTATTTTTTATTTGCGCGTCCGACCGTTACACAATGAGAATTCCCCGGAAGACATTAAAACTTGCACGTTGGCGAGTTTTGGGTGATTCTAAAAGACGTTTTAATGGCCAGAAGGAAGTTCGTAACTTTCTTTATAAGTGGCAAAGTTGCTAATTGAGAAGTTTCGCGGGTAACCAGTAAAAGGAAGAAGTTGTTAGAAAAATTGTTGTACACATAATCTGAATATGAAACTTTTCATTTGTTTATTTGTACCTATAAAAAAATAATTACACGCATTTTTTGCCGATTTTGTAGATTTTGACACAATCCACCAAGATGCGGCATGTTTTTAAACAAGTTTTTGAATTTTGTGATTTAGTCATGCCTATGTTCTAATTACAGTAAATGCCTATTTACAATAAATGCTTTTTAAAAAGCTTTTGTTTAACTTCACTTGTATGTATGTATGTATGTATGTATGTATCGATATATCTATGTATCTATTTATTTTGACCTGGAATCATGTTATTCAAATTTCAAGCACTTCCCGATTAGTTATCCGGCTGAAACTTTCAGAATAGCTCACAAACCGATGACAAAGCAATAAAAAATATAAAAAGAAGGCCGTTAAAGTTTTTATCTTATATTTTTTAATAATACTTTTTTTTTTACTTTGGTAACTGATCAAGTCATCGTTATGTCAGATAAAACAGTGTATGCAGCTTCCATCTCACAATGCTTTACTTCTAAACCTAGACAGTTGTACTACAGCAATCAATGCTTTTGCACTTGCGTGACCAGCCTTACTAAATTTGATATTAACAGTAAAAATAAATGCTTAATTCCTTGAAGTCAGAAATAATGTCTGCTCACCCGATCAAATTAAGTTACAATTATGTCTAATTTTAACTTCCACTAACTCTCTTGACACTAATTTATAACCCTGCGCATTTCGGAAGCTACAAAATTTTGTTCATTAATTAAAGAGAAATTAGATACTGCCGAACAAAGCTTCCGCTGCGATTAATCTCGTTCGATGAAGTAAATCTTCCCTTTGTAATGAAGATCTGTTTTCTAGTAACTTTACTTTCTTAGAAATGTACGCATACCGTACAGCAGCATGGAAAATTCATAGAAATGGTTTACTCGTATCTTGACTGAGGCGTAACAAATCTTTAGAAACAGTCCAGTTTAAAGTCAGTTTAAAGTCTCCGTGCTTTAGAGTCAATCTAATTTACTAGCAAAAACTGGATTTATATTTTCTGATTCCTTGTATTTTTTCTTCGCTACAATAATTTGTCAAACCACTTACGTATCGCGAACGGAGTTGATGGTGTATCTTCGTCACAACACAACAATTTTTAGTCATCACATTTGGAAGAAGTTATTGTAAACAAGGCACTCAAAATTCGCAGTACGTGAATTTGTGTCGTTAAATTTAATTTTTGTATTGTTCTTCCAAACTTCCTTACTGTTTGCAACATGTTCATTTCTTGGTTTCATATAATAATATATTTCCTGGTAAACATGATATGGAACCTCATTATGGCGTGAAAATGTTACCCATTTTGTCTTCTTTATCATTATCGGAACAGCCTTGACACCCTTCTGTGATATTATGTCTCCTTAAACAACGGTTCTGTTACGTAACTTGAGTAAGATGTGGCATTGTTTTAAAATATTTTTAAGATGATTTGTCGCCCATCATGCGATGAATGTGGGAGGTTCCGCAAGATTAAAACGTACAAAAGAGTAAGTCCAACAAATAGTTAAAACTTTCATCTGAAAATGTGTACGCAAGAATCAAACAACGCTTATCACTGATGGCTCACTCGAAATCGATATTAATTCAAATTATTCATTCCAGTTTATAATATATATGTTTCGCTTGTTTCAGATCATGCCCCCAAAACCGCTGGTGAAACTTGTACGAGGCTCACGCCTTGTCGAATGGAGGCGCCGCGGCTGAACCATGGCTCACTGGCGGACGGTCGAGATACGAGCCATGTGCCGCCTCAGCTATCGACTCAAAATCGGCACCGCGGTTATAGTCATCATGGTGCTCGGTTTTTTTAATGAGAGCCAAGGTAAGTCATTATATTCTAAGTTGACTCTAGCATGGTTCCACGGCGGGCATTCGATATGCGCGTCATGTCCGCGCGTCAGCTATAGAATCAATATCGGCACCGCGGTTATAGTCATCATGTTGCTCGGTTTCTTTAATGAAAGCCAAGGTAAGTCTTTATATTCTAAGTTGACTCAACCATGGTTCCGCGGTGGGTGGCCGATATGCGCGTCATGTCCGCGCCCCAGCTATGGACTCAAGATCGGTACCACCATTATAGTTATAGAGAAGAAAATAATTTTTGACGTAAAACATCTATAAAATCACACCGATACAAATTAAAAAGTAATTAAAAAGTGAATTGTAACGGAAAGGTTCTATTCGTCTCGCTTATATAACTCTGTATCAGAGATCTAATTTTGGTGTATTTTTTTAGCTTATTATTGTCAGCTCTATGATGTAATATTTATTTGTTGTCAAAAGACAGGGAGAGCAAAATCATCACCATGGATGTTTTTGTGATCTCTATTTATCCTATAATATTATAAAGAGGTGCAGTTTGTGGGTTTGTGAGGTTGTAGGGAGTAATCTCTGGATGTACTGAACCGGTTTTGAAAATTATTTTACCAATATAAAGCCACGTTATTTGTGAGTGTCATAGGCTATATATTAAAATTACAACGCCTGCGAAGCCGCAGGTATCAACTAGTTCGGTATGATTCTAGATTTGCACGTGGCGTTTCATGACAAACAACCAGCCGTGTGCCCCAAAACAGCTCCATTTGATTATTTGTCTTAACAGCGAAGCTATGTTAGCGTCACAGACACACCGTGATTATGTGTATAAAATTTTATAAAGTTGTATCTGTCTGACTGTCAGGATGTTTGTTCACGTAACACGTCAAAACTACTAGACCTATAAAAATGAGGTTTAGGCTGTTTTTAAGCTTAAGATTTGACATTGAATCTAGTATTATTTGTATCTCTATGTGATGAGTAGAAGCTTGCATCTATTTTTGCATGCAATGATTAGAAGCCGATAAGCAATAGATAAAAAACTATTTGACGGATGAATGAATTTTAATGAAACTTGGTATATTGTACTTAACAGTTTATTTTGATCCTGAATTAACATATATATAGTTTTAGGCCAGAAACAAAACTAACAAAACAAAACAAAACTAAACTAACTGCAAACAAAACTAATGATAGGCAAAAATTTGATTTAGAATGGTTGCTTACCAAACTTTAAATCGTTATAGATCCTAAATTCGAAATGAAAAATGATAAGATTAATGATTTTCATCTATTCTATGATACCCCATAATATAGTACGTACGTCGACTGATTTTTCACTATATGGCCTCTGGTTGTCACCATATTGAATTTTGATAACTGTCACGTCTTTAGCAGCACTCGCAAGATTAGCACAAATCGTGTGACTTCAATCAAATCATCAAAATCGATCCAAGCTTTTGATCTATTTATTATAACAGACTACAACAGTCGGGTAATTAAACGGATCTTTTGACAATTTGAGTAATCATCCCCCATCCAAGCATTCATCAGACATTTCGTCTATTAATCCACAGTACCGAATACCGCAATAACCGAGGAGGCTCAACTCTAGCGAGAACCAGATAACCACAAACTTGGACGGCGCAAGGGATTCTTGTTCACATAATAATACAGTTAGTACGGCTAGCTGACTCAATTAAAACCGTTTAGTATTTGCATTTTGGAGGTGTAGTAATAGTTTGTATAGCCTGTGAATGACATTGTTAATGAATTGTGACAACTAAATCGTGAACGATCTAAACGTCGACTAATTTGGGTCAATATTTTTAATAGTGGCTTTGCCCGCGTGGTAATTTCTCTGGTTAATGGTTAATGGTTATGCTATTTCAGGACCTAAAATTTCAATATTGTAAATTACTTCAGCTGTCAAATAGTTATATCGATTGCTTGGTTTTCAATCATCGGATTTAAAGACCAAGTACACCAGTTTTCAAGTCTAAATCAAAAAGTTTTCAAGACTATCCAACAATGAAAACTGCATGACGATCGGTCCAGTAGTTTTTACTTTATGCGCGAAGAGACAAACCGACGCAATTTTTAAAAACGTTACATTATTTTTCAGTAGCTCCTCAATACATATTTTTTGAGATCAAACTTTTTGTAACTTACCCACTGCTTTATTGACCGAGCGAGCGCGAAGCGCGAGGGTAGCATCTCCGTTTCAGCTTGGCCAAAATTGCTTTCGTATGTCCTTCCGGATTTCTGTTCTCCGGTCGCACAGGTCGCATTTCTCACCTTGGCTTATTCACTATGCCGCATGAAATTCCTTGCCGAAAACGTGTGACGTCAGTGCGGCAGTTGCCATACGATTCCACGCAGATATCTTAACGCGCAATCAGTGGAATCAGCCCTATACCCACTAGGTAAGGATTGATGGAGCACCTTGGTAATTAATATTAGTTTTACAATAAGGTAACTAGATGGCACTACTGTGCATCGCTAGATTGTATGCAAAAAAGTTTGTACGCGCGAGGTCTAACTGCTCACAGAGCCACTAGTTATATGTACTTATACACAGCCAAACACGTATAATGTAATCTTGTTTTATTCGTTTAATAAAGAAATATAAAGATGGAACTTTTCAGCCTCCGTTGTTAGTTGGTAAAAAGCAAGTTGGCTGCTTCCAATCCCTTGATAAGCTAGTGTTCGCGTCGCGGTTTATGTCAGAAGATATCTGCAGATGTCGTTAGTGTAGTGTGTCGTGACAATTCTGAATTTTTACAAAACCAAATGCGGGTAGTTGGAGACAACGCTCGCCCTACTCGACGCTGACACCCGCTACTTCAGTCTTCTCGTGACCATGATCAATGCAACTTGATCGAAACGTCGAGGTAAATAAATATTAAGTTTTCAGCGCGATTAAGTCCCGTTTAAATATTTAACTAGTTGGTAACGACCCAAGGAGAAAGGACTTCACCGTCTATAAAGTTCAGTATTCACTCAAAAAGTGTATACAAGGACACTTTTTGAGTGATTCATCCCTTAGCTATTCTTAATAAAGTTAATTAAAACATTTAAAAAAAGCTTTCATGCAGTAGCCATGTCATGGTGAAACTTAGAACAAACTATCACAATTAATTTCTAGCTAATATTTGCAAGATTTGACATAAACAAACAGGCTAGTTAATTAAAAGCTTTTAATTTAAAATCAAAATCGTGAGGATTGGAATATCAATCATGTGGTTATTAAGCATTGTACTAATAATTATTCACTTGTTAAACGTACCATGATATTTATTTATAATAAAGAGCACTTTATACTATACCGCCTCCAGAACCATGGCTCCGTGACGTAACATCCCAAGCAGCAAAAACCAGACTACAACAATCTCTATACTACTATTTTCTTGCTCTTATACCATTCTTATTATCATCATGTAAGCCTGGATTTGGGCACCAATTAAAAGCGTATTTCATTTAATATCGTTCTAATATGAGACTTATTGAATGTTGTTTACACATAAAGTACTCTCGCGAAAACTTATTTCAGCCGTCTCAGCTAATATCGTAAAAACCTGTCGCGTTAGTGTTTGTTTGAAAGTTACAACTAAAGAAAAAATAAATAATTAAAAAGAGTAAGGATCAAAGTAAGGTCAAAAAGTGTTTCGTTTTATATTTTTTGGAAACAGAAAATATAATATACTGTTAAGTAAACCCTATTCTATGCTTTACAATTCATGCGCCTATTCAATTTATAGTATTTTGTATTCTCGTTTAATTATCTTATTTGTTGAATTGTTTTGAAAGTGTCGCTATTAGTATTGCATTTATCATACTCACTATTAGAATATTGTAAGATCATTTAAAGGCAACTCCATGTTAGAATAAATTATATATTAGCGAAATATTGGTCAAGAAAATCGTACTCTTATAATTGTATTCGGAAAATCGATTTAAAATCAAACTTTATTAAACCAAACATGCCTTTTCTATTGTATGTTGATTCAATATTACTCTTACATCGTGCTTGTCCATTGCTGTTGATCTATTAAAAGTTTAGAATGAGATTCAAAAGTACATACGTACAGTGCCCTACCTAATGCATTCATTCTTACAACAGCATTTTGCAAACCTGTAATAAAATTAAAAGAGCTAAGCAAATTTTCATATGCTTTTTGCAAATAGCAAATTATTTCAAGTGCAATAAGTCTTAGAAAATGCTACTTTAAGAGAATGTGGCTTACAACAGCGGTGCAAAATAAACTTATATGCATAATTGAGACAAGGTATTAAGACCAAGTGTATTTGAAACTGAACCGGTTTGTCAAAAACTAATATAGGAGCGATAGCAATGACGAAAACAGATATGAGACCGCTATTAGCTTATTATAAAAATGTGAGACTGTTTTGCTAGTTCTGATCTTACATCAGTTTGCTTTTCATTTCTTATCTCACTAATATATTTGTTTATAAGCACTAATATCCTGCTACAATATTAAATACCTATCATAAAGTGTATGATCATACCCTGACCCGGCTAATTTGACGCTACGCAAACTGTGACGTCATTAATAGCCCATCAGACGCCGTCCATTTTGCGATCTAATTAATTACGAATTAGCTTACTGGTTTAGTACGTTACTGGAAGAGCTGAAGCGTTTGAGTGGACTTTTTGTTTCTTGTATATTGGTTATGTAGGACCAATATTATGGTACTTAACGTAGGGTGCCCAGTGTCTAGGGAATTGGGTTCTTCGAGGACCATGGTATATTTGCTAATAATGGGAACCTAATCCACAATTTTATCCTTAGCTCATCAGCAACTACGCCACAAAAGCTGTCAATAAAAATAGCTTAAAAAGCACATTTACCTGATATCGAATCATATACTTTACTAGCTATGCCCACGGCTTCGCCCGCGTGGTTATTTCATTTAAAAGTAGCCCATACGTGTTATTCCAGGATCAAAAGTACCTCAGTACAATATACTACATATCTTCAAACTTCGTTCAGCCGTCAAAGAGATTTTTGTCGATTGCTCGGATTAAGTCATCGGATTGAGATACCAATTACTCCAGTTTTTAAGTCAAAACTTAAGCTATCTAACTGTAAAAACCACATCGCAATAGGTCCAGTAGTTGTTACGTGATGCGCGCACAAACATACAGACAAACAAACAGACAGGCAAGATTTAAAAAAAAATGTCTAGGGTATTTAAAATAAGCTACTGAACAAGTAGCTTATTTAAGGTACCCTAGACTAGTTTTTTTTAAATTATCTGCTTTTTACAGACTATTTCGAACCTATTACTTTATTATAAGTATACATAGATCCGTAACTAAGGTTGTACTATCATACATTGACCTTCAATGTCCGTCTAATTTGACCCAACCTATACTGTGACGTCATTGTTTGCTAATGAAGTAGTATCGAACTCTGGTGTCAGAGTTTGTCAGGCCACCTTACCTCTACTGCTATCAGTTGTTGGAATTGGCTTTACATGGCCTCTGAATCACGTAGTGATGCCAAATATACACATTACTTAGAGGTGATTGGTATAGGGCCGAAGATCAAACCCGGTGACGTTGTATCACAAATTACACATATTACCGCTCGGGCATCAACACTATGGAAGTCATTAGTAGCTCGTTGTCATGAATGATGCATTAGCCAACAATAATTAATTAACAAAAGCTAGGTCTATCACTTCTGATTTAGTGTTTACTGAGTGAGCTAATTAAGCAATTAATTAAAATTAGTTTACATTAATTAAGTTGTAAACCGACCTAGGAGTTCATAGCTGTAACAGTAATCCAATAAATTAAAAAAGGCAATGAATTACTTGTAGCTTTCTTGATGCTTTTTCAGAGTTCATTTATTCCTAACTCAAAAAATTGATCAATTTCCATTGATCGTGGTCACAAGAAGACTGAAGTAGCGGGTGTTAGCGTCGAGAAGGGCGAGCGTTGTCTCCAACTACCCGCATTTGGTTTTGTAAAAATTCTGAATTGTCACGACACACGACACTAACGACATCTGCAGATATCTTCTGACATAAACCGCAACGCGAACACTTGCTTATCACGGGATTCCAGGACGCAGCCAACTTGAAACCATCCTCTCGGTTGAAATTGGGATACTTTTTAATTTCAACCGCTTCACGTACAATCCTGGAGTAGTAGTGACGTTCCGTGGAGAGGATCTTCGGGTCATGGAGTTCAATCCAGTGATTAGGGCCCGAGTCGAGCAAATGCTCAGCGATTGCAGATTTATTTATCTGGCGGTTCTTTACAACTGCAATGTGTTCTTTGACCCTTTCCGCTATAGAAAACATTATATAATAATCCAATTAAAAGAAAACCGTAAAGATTACGCATTAATAACCTGTGCCGCCATTATCTAATACCAATAGTCAACAAGACATAAATTTAAAAACTACAACCCGACACGTTCGGGTAAAAAATAGCCTATGACACTCTTGCGATAAAGACGAATTGCTTAATACCTCGCTTATTAAAATTGGATCATATTTTAGTACATATATATATATATATATATATATATATATATATATATATATATATATATATCTCTTCTTTTGCTTAGCCGTAGGCGGATAAAAAAAAGCCTATGACACTCCATACCTAACGAAACGATTGACGCCTCGCTTTTCAAAATGGGACCAATAGGGGCGACGCTATGGTGGAACATCCACATATTATTATACGAGTATACATACAAACATAGACTGTTAACTTCATTACCGTTTCCTTATTTCGGCGTAGTCGGCTAAAAAACCTATTATTTATCTCGGACAAATTGTTAATGTGGGTAGGAACAAGAAAAGGAAGCCAGTAGAGGATTCAGCTGGGCTGGGCATCTTTTGGAAAACTTCTTCAAGTCTTCTCGTCGCCCAGTCCACAATGCCTGAAGACAAAAGTCTTCAACCAGTGCGTCCTACCCATAATGACATACGGAGCCGAAACGTGGACACTGACAGTGAGACTGGTCCATAGGCTCAAGGTCGCTCAGCGAGCTATGGAATGAGCTATGCTCGGAGTTTCTCTGAGAGATCGAATGTGAAATGAGGTAATTCAGCAGAGAATTATGAAAACTGACACAGCTCAGAGAATGAGCAAGCTGAAGTGGCAATGGGCTGGTCATATTTGTCGTAGAAACAAAAACCGTTGGGGTAGACGAGTTCTAGAGTGGAGACCGCGAATCAGTCGTGTAGGACGTCTTCCAGCTAGATGGAGCGACGATCTGCGCAATGTAGCTGGCAGTAATTGGAAGAGAAGAGCCAAAGATCGGGCTCAGTGGCGCGCCGCGGAAGAGGCCATGTCCAGCAGTGAACTAGTATAGGTTGTTGATGATGATGATGATGATGATGATGATGAGAGTTGATATCGGCTCTTCGCGGAAAATTGGGCTCAGCGGCGCGCATCCCATGCCCAGCTGTGGACTAATGCAGGCTATTGATGATTATGATTATGAGAGTTGTTATCGCTTTGTTTTCATGTAAACAGTTTTTTGACCATTAGAAAAGGGTAAAAACATAGTGATGTGATAACAGAAGTAGCCAGCTTGGAGCAGGCGAGCTGTCTAGAGGCTCAAATGTTTAAAGAATTATCTTGTCTTGCACCCCTATAGAAACCAATTGCAAAGGGTGACGAGCGCAGTTTCAAAGGCTCAATTAAATGGCGTGCAAGATTTGACAGTCCATAAGTCTGGGTCGATCAATTTACCAATACTTTTGATGTGTAAACATCTAATGGCGCGGTACGGGGGTAACGCCGACTGTTGGCGTGGCAGTCGGCGACGCGAGCGGTTCCATGACGCGACCGGTTCCGCGAAGCGTGTGCTTGGCCATATTCAAGTAGTAAGCCGTCACTTAAAGAATGAATAAAGAAAAGAAGAAGAAAAAGATCACATGCAGAGTTGCTGATTCACAGCTGACCAATGAGAACGTGCGGTGCAAAATTTGCTTGTTATTTTCTTTTTATTAATCGACTTCACAAAAGGAGACTGTTACGAGTATATGTTCGGCTGTTTGTATGTTTTTTTTATGTATGTATATCTCCGTCAATTGCGGACCGATTTTAAAAAACTTTTTTTTTGTTTGAAAGGTTCTACAGGTGGTCCCACATATATTTTATCAAAATTGGTTTAGCATTTTTTCGAAAATAAATAGTTTTGGTGAGTAAATCCATTCGATTTTGTTTTTATATTGCCTTTATTTTGTGTTTATCTCTAAGATTTCTAAACCTATTAAGATGGTTGTTTTTTGTTGAAAATGATAATCTTTGTGTGTAGTCCCATATAAACTTCATCAAAATTGGTTCAGTAGTTTTCTTTTAAGAAATTTCATATTTCAAATTTCTTTTAAGCTTCTTACAAAATTTCCAACTATAGATTATTAAAGTTAATGTAATTATTATAGTCTAATGTTGAAATTGCAACTATAAAAGTAAAGTAAAATATGTAAGTAAATAAGAAACATTAAATTTATTTAAATACTAGCTGCGCACCGTGGTTTCACCCACGTCCCTCAGGAACTATACATTTTCCGGGATAAACAGTAGCCTAAGTGTTAATCCAAGGTATAAGCTACCCCTGTCCTAAATTTCATTCAAATCCGTTCAGCCGTTTAAGCGTGAAGAAGTAACAAACATAAGCACACACACCCTCAGACACATACAAACTTTCGCCTTTATAACATTAGTGTGACTATTTTTGCGGGCGGTCAGCTCGTATTCTATAATTTTGTTCGCAGTCGGGTTTTTGTATTTTTATAATAATTTTACTTGTTTTTGTTTATAATGTATGTATGTGTAAACTCAACACTGATAGAAAATTACACTACTCCGGATGGACATAAACCAGGTTTTTTTTTATTATCCTTGTTACTGTTTAGTGGAATAGAGGGAAATTTACGGGCGGAGCCGTAGGGCAAAGCATCTAGTCCATAGTATTCGCGTACAATATAATTCGTAGTTTCTTACCACTACCAAATAAATCGTGAAGTGCTACAATATTTGCACAACTAGCTATTCTTCCAAATGTTTGTCCAACTAATGTGATTATTTTGTGCAAATAGGTTTCGCTCGAGCACCGCTCGGTGCGGGCACTCTTGGGTTGTTATTGTTTGAGTTTTTGGTTTACTTGTGCAGGGAATGTTTGACGAAAGATTACTTCTTGTGATGTACTAATAAAAACATTTCACGCCCTTGAAGGCTTACAAGCATAATATTAAACCAACTTCAATATAAAAAACTACCTAAGAACAATAAACTATTGCTCATAAATCCAATAAATATACGTGAAACGTTGTCTGTTTGTTTGTTTCTTTGGGGAGCTTTAACGGATTTTGATGAAATTTAGAATGGAGATAGTTTATACCCTGAAATAAAACTAGGGATACTTTTTATCCCGGAAAATTGTAAGTTTCCAAGGGAAAACTGGAGAATATTGAATTATCACATTAAGGAACGGGTGCCATTACAGAATGGTCTTTGGTTGCCATGGAAACGAAATAACAAGTCTGTCAAAAAACATCAAGAGCATTGGTTTGTTTTTTATATCCTAGAAGAAAATAAGATGCTTTTTTCCGCGATAAATAGTAGTCCGCGCGGACGAAGTCACGGACGGGAGAGCTAGTGTTAAAAAAAGTTTAATACGTTTGTTTTTTAAAATGTTGGAACGTTTATAGTATGTACTAGATTTTTTTTTGCCCGTGACTTCGTCTGCTTAGACTACAATTTGTTGTTCATCTAGGACCTAGAATATTAAAAACCATTGCAAAAGTAAAGCACCAACGCCCTTGATGCTTTTTGACACACTTGTTATTATTTCGTTTCCATGGCAACCATTCCTTACAGAGAGTCATCAATATTTTCAAGTTTTCCCGTGGTAACTTACTATTTTCCGGAATAAAAATTATCCTATGTGTTAAGCTATTTCCATTCCAAATTACATCAAAATCCGTCCAGCCGTTATCGCGTTAAAACTCCCCAAACAAAAAAATAAACAGATAACGTTTCAATTTTATATATTGTTATGGATAATATAATAGAATTAGAGCCAGTTTTGGATATCTGTAATAATTTTAGAAGATTAATTTGAACGTGGACGCTTATCGAAAATAGTGAAGCATTTCTACTGGATGCAGAGTCAGCCGAAGTTCAAAGAGAACGTTAACGAACGTGAATGTAATTATTTTACATTCAATTTTAGTTGAAGACGTTTGCCTTGGCGAAAGCAGGATTCATATAATTTGTACATGATGTTACTACGTATACGCATAATTAAATAAATAATGACTAATTCATAACGCTTGCGAAAATCACAAATACGAAAAACGAGGGATGTGCCGAATAAACGGTCTATTCCTGTCTATTATCCCAAAATGATCTACCACTATTTATTATTAAAACTAGCTTTTGCCCGCGACTTAGTCCACGCGGACTAATAGTTTATCGCGAAAAAGCATCCTATGTTCTTCCAGGATATTAAAAACCAATGCAAAAGAATAGCACCAACGAACTTGATGTTTTTTGACAGACTTTCGTTTCCATGGCAACCATTCCTTACACCGAGTAATCAAAATTTTCCAATTTTCTCGTGGTAGCTTACCATTTTCCGGGATAAAAGAAAAACATCCAAATCCGTTAAGCCGTTATCACGTGAAAGCTCCCCAAGAAAACAAACAGAAAACGTTTCACATTTATATAATACTGTAGATAAAATTCCGGTCTGAACCACCAAACTCTTTCCATTCTAGTCGGATTCATCGAGGTAGTACTATTTAGATGCAAGGATAACAAAAAAAATACATATTCAAATAAAATCTCTCTTCTAAACCAAAGTGCCAGAATTAAAGATGAACATATATGAACACATAAAGAGATAGACATAATAAAATCTCGTAAAATATAAAAAAATAGAGAAAGAAAACAAATTGGAAGAAAATGATGTACAGATGAGGACCTCACAAAAGTGAATAGAATAGTAATAATTTTGAAATTTAATGAATATACCTAGGTACTTAGTAAGTTCTAGCTGTGCCCACGGTTTTGCACGCATAGCCGTTTATCTTGTTAAAAGTACTCTATGTGCTATTCCAGGACCTAAAATACCAATACATTTGATCAACATTCCTTCAGCCGTCAAAAAGATTTTTATAGATTGCTCGGCTTCTGCTGATCGGATTGAGATACCAAGTACCCCAGTTTTTAAGGCTAACCCTAAAGTATCCAAAGTATCAAACCACAACGCAATTGGTCTAGTGGTTTTTACGTGATGCGCGAACAAACATACAGACAAACAAACTAACAAACAAACAAACAGACAGACGAATTTTAAAAATTTTATGTTATTATTTAGTAGCTTATTTTAAGTAACCTAGACCTTTTTTTTAAATTAACTTCTTTGTATACCTACCCGCCCGCGACTTCACTCGCGCGGACTACAGTTTATCGCGAAAAATACCATCCTATGTTCTTCTAGTATATTAAAAACCAATTCAAAATTAGGTATAGCACCAACGCTCTTTATGTTTTTTGTTATTTCGTTTCCATGGCGCCCGTTCCTTACAGCGAATAATCAACATTTTCCATTTTTCCCGTGGAAAATTACAATATGCTATCTCCATTCCAAATTTCATTAAAATCCGTGAAGCCGTTATGGCGTGAAAGCTCCCAAAACAAACAAATAAACAAACAAACACAACGTTTCACTTTCATATATTGTTATGAGTATTATAAGTATAGATATCATAATTATGAACAAAATGTTCAAATTACACTCGCATTATACGAACGCTCATTTTGTACGTGAGCGACATAACGCGTAACTATAACTGTATAGCGTATAACGATAGCAGTTTTAAGATAACATATATAACGATACAGCAGTTATAAGATAGCATAACAATGTAGTTGTAAAGTTGGGTCCGCAGCGCAAAATTTCTACAGAAACATTTATTTTCAAAAATGTTTACTAAACATGTTTGCAAAACGGACCGCTATGACATGAAGTGAACAATATTTTTGTTAGCTGTAACCATAGAGTAGACTAGACTAGAGTAATAACTGGTACTATTTTTTTTAAAAGAAGGTGTCGTCTTTTCTGTTCTAGAAATTATGAATAAGAGAAACTTTTTTGGTGGCGATGGAAGTCTAGTAAAGGTAGCTCAACATAAAAGCCCCCGAAGGAAAACAAATTTGAACAAGTTTGCCATGCCATGAGATCATGACATGATGTCACGTTGTTATAAGCAACATACTTAGAATTTTTGATTTATTTTTCCCAGTTTGATTGTTTGATGATTGTGGGACATCTCATTGTCACTTTTATTTTTTTAATATATTTTACATATTATTATAATTTCTGACAAAACTATAAAGAATTAAAAATTATGGAAAAATTACAACCCCGTAAAGTTTCTTGGTGCTCTCTTGTCTAACGGGAGTATTTCCGGAGCACCGGTAGAGTCAGAAACGTTTTTTTTTTTCAGTGTGAGTTTTAACTCTTTTGGCACTGTAAAGGAAAATTTCCTTTTTAAACTCAAATAATACTTAGTTTACCTACATTTTATTGATTTGATATATTTTTTGTATTTTTTCTTGTTCATGAGAAGCTAATTTTGACTTATTAAAGTGCTATTATTTTCCCTATTTACAATAAAATACTTTGACTTTGACTTTGTTATCCAAGCAAGGCTACACCCACTTTTTGTTAGAAAAACGTAAAATATCAAAATCATATTTGCTACAGACCCAGCTTTATACCGCATAGCAAAGTTATTAAGCAGGAGAACAAAAGAGGTTGAATTTCCGAATTCGTATAAGAAACAAAAGGCATTTTAGTTCGCACAGATGGTATTAATGTGTTTCATTAGAGGAGAGACGAGAAATAGGTGCGCTAGAAGTGGCTTACTGTTGGTTTCGGCTGAGAATATTAACGACATTCATTATTGGAGGATATAACAATGATGAAATAATAGGTTCTTTCGATGTAAGTATGACTTATATTTTTTGTATGTTAGGATTTTAGTACATTTCTATTATTATTAATATATATAAAGCATTTAGTAACATGAAGTCTGTAAAACTAACTTAAATTAAGCTTCTAAACAAGAATATTTCATTTTTTTAAACGTGTCTGTCTGTCTGATTGCGCATCAAATAGAAACGACTGAACCGATTGCAATGCGTTTTTCACTGAATGATACCTTAGGTAAAAACTGGTGTATTTGGTATCTCAATCCGATGAGAAAAGCCGAGCAATAATAAAAACTAATTGATGGCTGAAGTAATTTGGATGAAATTGTAGTATTATTGTACCTACTGTAGGTACTTTTGATCTTGGAAAAACACGTAGGGCGACGTAGGTTACTTTTAACACAGAGAAATGACCACGCGGGCAAAGCTACCCGCGGCTTTGCTATGAAAACTTTTATCATGGCTTTTTTATATATATATATATATAGACTGCAGACTGCAGTCTATTAGATCGATGGTGGACGATTGGTACACTAGTGCACATACGAATCCATCGATACCGGGTTTGGTCTGTGGATCCGCACCAATTACTTTTCTAAACTAGTAGTTCTGCGAACAACGAACAATAGACCTCGCGAGCACCTTTTTTGCAATAATCTAGAGATGTACAGTTGCGCCATCTAGTGATCTTATAGTTAAACTAACATTAATAACCCAGGTGCTCCATTAATCCCTATCTAGTAATTAAAAGGGCCGATTCGACTGGTAGATATCTAAAGTGAGCAATTTACTGCATTTCGAGGACCTATTCTGCTCATCACGCCGAAAACCATAATCAGATCGTCACAATTTTTTTATGAGACCAACTTAAAGTAACTACTTATCAAGTTAAAAAAACCCAGCAGAATCGGATCTCTTAGGGTGGAAATATATTCAGTAGCTCCCTTTTTGCCCCTGTTTGGAGGAAGTAGTTTATTTTTAGTAACTTTTTTATTGTCATCTAGGATTTTTGATTAGAATTCTAATCAGAAATCCCCACGACAATAAAAAAAACTATAAAGTCATAAAACCTCCTCTACATATCGCAGCGCCAACAAACTGACAGATGAAAGCAAATTGATTGAACTTGAAGCAGAGACGCTTCAATTATTAAA
The DNA here is from genome assembly GCA_946251855.1 of Alsophila aescularia. Lineage (NCBI taxonomy): Eukaryota > Metazoa > Arthropoda > Insecta > Lepidoptera > Geometridae > Alsophila > Alsophila aescularia. The sequence goes on from OX276384.1 coordinate 36,033,432, forward strand.
ATAAAGTGTTCCATTGCTCTGTGCTTTGGAGAGTAAGTGAAGCAGTTGGTCCCGTTCAGAAGCGCTCGGGCAGCCAGACGAACTCTGACTCCAGAGACCAGCACTACCTCAAACGACAAACAAGTAGCCAGGTACTTTTATTTGTTCTCGGCATATACCACATAAACTTTGGTTCATGCCTATAACTCATATTATGAGGTTCGAAAATCCTTATTTCAGCAAGATCTTGGATGATATTGCAGTTTTTATGTTCAGGGTGGCACTTAGTCCTTTATTTTAAATTTGTTAAAACGTAGATTATGACCATAACTATAGGAAGCGTGTGAAAGACGCGCCTTAAATAAGCACCTTCACAACAAACCAGTCTGCGAAGAAAACTAAAGTGAGACAAACAAAATAAGTAGGAATAGTAAGTAGTAGTTAAATAAGTAGTATAAGTAGTAATAGTTGTTAACTAACTTTAAATCGTTAAAGATCCTAAATGGTAATCCATAACAATATATAAAAGTGAAAAGTTGCCTGTTTGTTTGTTTGGGGAGCTTTCACGCGATAACGGCTGGACGAATTTTGAGGAAATTTGGAATGGAGATAGCTTATACCCTGCAATAAAACATAGAATACATTTTATCCCGGAAAATTGCAAGTTTCCATGAGAAAACTAGAAAAATGTTGAATGCTGTAAGAAACGTTTGCCATAGAAACGAAATAGCAAGTATGTCAAAAAACATCAAGAGCGACTACGAAGACTAGACGATCAGCAAAGCGCCACTCTTTTATGGTTGAAATACCTCGCACAAGAACGAAACGTTACGCTTCTTCATTTATTAAAAGAACTGCAAAGGAGTGGAATACCCTGCCCTCGTCAGTGTTTCCGGTAAATTATAACCCCGGTGTGTTCAAGTCAAGAGTGAATAGGTATCTACTAGGCTCTACGACAACATCATCGCTTTCCATCAGGTGAGATCGTGGTCAAACGATTGCCTAGTACGTAATAAAAATAAAAAATAAATAAAATAGAGCTTTGGTGCTATACCTATTTTTGCATTGGTTGTTAATATCCTAGAATAACTCATGTTATTTTCGCGATAAACAGAAGTCCGCGCGGATGTAGCAAAATGTGGATGTGTGCACTAGCAAAATTAAGACAAATCAATTGACGTAAGAATCATCAAAATTGGTCCATGTGTTTGGTCTATATAGTGCCACAAAGGAGCAGACAGACATACATACTCGTACATAGGCTTATAAACATATTACCCGCCCTTTGCGTTGCGCAGACTGGTAAATAGCAAATAAAGTTAGTAAAACCGTGAGAAATAATGCTCCTTTACGATATGTAACATTGCAAAACGTATTACATAATAACGTATTTAACAATTTCTATCTATATATCTATCTACATCAGCCTGCATCAACCCACAGTTAGGTATAGGTCTCCTCATGTGCACGCCACTCTTTCCGGTCCTGCACAAAGCGTATCCACTGCCTTCCTGCCACCTTGGTGACGTCGTCTGACTATCGTGCAGGTGGTCTGCCTCTTAATCTACGTGCTTCTCTTGGCCAATTTAACAATTTACTATATTGTTATTGAATATTAAAATTGTATTCTAATATTTATTTATTATATATGTGTTTTTTGCTGTGCTGGTTCTCGGCTTAAGAATAGGACCGCTCTATTTAATCCCGTGGATGGTGACTAGGGAAGAGTCGCAAAGTGAGTGGCAGTATGCTACTGAATGTAATCAAATCAAATCAAATCAAATCAAATCATTTTATTTGTCAGAATGTAGTTAAACAGTTGAAGATGTTAGTTTAAATATACAATTTCCCTTAATCGGTGTATGCTGATACCCACTGGGCGAATGAAGTAGCCTCATACCATCTCATGCCCTTTTCAACCGGCTGGTGGCGGTTATCCCACCAACGAAAATTCCCAAAGAGGGTTGAGGTCAGGCAGGCGGCCAGTCATGAAACTTCAGCCTAAACATTTACAACATGGACATGAGTGAGTGTGCATGGATTGCGTGAGAGATAACATTTGTAAGAAGGGAATGAATACAAAGATGATGGCTGATAGAGAACAATGGAAGAAATGTACATGTTTGAATACTGATTCGTTTTTTTTTCTCTGGGGATGTTAAAAGTTTCAGGACTATGACTTGAATTTGAGCAGGCTTTGAACTTATCAATTAAGGTAAGTTTTGTTTGAGTAACTTCCATCGATCACCTTGAAAATATATTATAGCACATCTTTTTTTAGAACTAGACCCCAATATTTATAAATATTACAAATATGAAAACAATTAAAAAACGAAGCATTTATGCAGTAGCCAGGTTATGGTTAAATTTAAAACCAGGTGTCTTAATAAATTGCGTGCACAAAATTTCGTACCTGTGCTGTTGACCGTTGAATAGTTCCTTATCTGGAGCTAATCCTGAATTTCGATTCGGGTCATGCTTACCATAAAAATACATTGTCATGGAAACTAAACCAACATGCAAAAATTCAACCAAACCCATATAACCAATAAAAAAAAACATATAGTGGGATAAGGGTAGGGAGATGATGATTCTATGTGTTTGTGGTATATTTATTTTAAATATTAAATGCTGTTCAATAAACTGTAATGTTTTAAGGCTCTTCAATTATTTGCATATCTATAAAACCAATTCTAATAAAATACCAAGAATTTAAGACACATATCACAGTCAACGAAAATTCTCATAGAATAACGGTAACTTTACCAAACGCTGATTTATGACAAAATTTGTTCGAAAGTCTGAGTCGGCAACTCAGTAATTATTAATTATCTTCAGACGGCTGAGCTAATATAATTAGATAATTAGCATTGTTGAATAATTTGTGTAATAATTAGGCATGCGAAACGCCTAAATTTTGATAACAACGTAAAGAGATTATAGATATATAAGTTAAATTGGTTTGGCTGGTTAATTTGTAATATTATTCTACTGTTAAATGAGTAGGAAATAGGAATGGTTAGATGGATTCAATACAATTTTGAACAATACAATACAATAACACTTTATTGACACACAGTTACACAAATTACAAAATAGAAATAACATAAAAAATATGTATAATGGGTGGTCTTATCGCTCATAGCGATCTCTCCTAGACAATTTTAGGATGGAAAGAAGTTAATTGCTAATAAGGGTCGGTAGTGTGGCAATATTAAATTTCTATACAAGTTTAATGTAAATAATAAGAAATAAATAAAATATAAAGTAAATTACACAGTAATAGTTACTTAAATACTGTGTTAAAATATAAAGCTATAAGTAATTATAAACTTACATACATATAAATGTAAATACACATCAAGTCAGTGCTGGTCAGTCAAGTTAAAGCCTATGAGGAGTTGGAGAGGTAAAAAAGAAAAACACTAGGGTCTTAAAGCTATCAATAGATTGTGCATGTTTGATGGCGACTGGAAGGGCATTCCAGAGGCGCACAGCTTAGGAGCACTAAGTTTTCTGATGATCTTAGAGACAGGGAGTGAGAGGAATGAAGAAACTGGAATCGTTCCTTGAGATAGAGGGGAGTAGAAGGGTTGAAGAGTATGTTGTAGAGAAGAAAGAGAATGCGAGTATTCCAGCGAAGGCGAGTAGGGAGCCACTTGAGCTTTGTACGAAATTCCAAGACATGGTCGTATTTCCGGAGACCGAAAATAAACCTTACAGAGAAGTTTTAAAGAGCTCAGTTTTTTTAAGCTCAGATTTTTCCAATAACAAATTGAGTTGCAATAGTTTTGTTTCATTGATCAACCGCAGTTTTACCAGCATGGACAATAATGCATAATCATGTCGATTGAAAGTATGCTTTGTAGTAAAACGTATCTCTACACTAATTTCATCAAAATCTATTCGGCCGTTTCAGCGCTAGAGCGATGATAGCCTAACGGTTCTATAGTGCAACTAAGAATCCAACGATACCGGGTTCAATCCTAGTCCACACTATTAGCTTTTCTAAGTTATGTGTGGCTTTCCATCACTCCGTGCTTCAGTGTTATAGTATTAGTATTATAAGATTAGATGTGTCATTAGGGGGAGTTTTCACTTACCGTCTCCTAGAAAGTGGCACTTTCCTGTTTTTATTATGAAAGTTCGCTCGTTTGACGTAACGCCTGCATTACGGCCTGTGCCTGTGTTTTATGAGCTGCGCATGTTGATTTTGAGTGGAAATAAAATAACTAAAAAAGTAACGTTAGACGGTTTTATTGTAAAAAATATACTGTAATGATAGTTAAAAAATAAAATTGTTAGAGCGTGTCGAATTTCTATTACTCAGGTTACGCTATGCCCCACGTTTTAATTTAAACTTTTTGCTTTTATTATATTAAATTCATTAGGTACAAAAAGTTTTTATTTCTTAAGTGTTACTTCCTTTCCTTTGGCCTTTCATTTGGTACCCATATTGAGGGGATTGAAAAAAAGTAATCCGCCATTTTGTGGTGACGGCCATCTTAGATTTTGAATTTTCATATTGGGCTGTATTCTACTAGTAAAACCTTTCATTTTATATCCATGTTGAGGGGGTTGAAAAAATATATATAATCCGGCATATTGTGGCGGCGGCCATCATGGATTTAGAATGATACTGAATAAAAATAATTATATTGTCTTCAGAAGTAAAATGGTATACCAAATTTAAGGTCAATCGGTTAACAGAATGGGGGTAAAATTTCAACTAAACTGACCCAATCAAAACAAAAAAAAACAGGGCAAGCTAAATAAAACAGGTTAAATAAATGCCTCGGATTTTTAAATTGATATCTATGTATGGTTGAAGAGTTTGTGGACAGGGAACAACATGTGATTGGTTTCATGATACTTTACACGCCGTCTAAATATACATAATCATAGTACAATTTGAAAAATATCTATTTAAAAATGTGATTATTTTACCAGCGCATTCTCACGGAAAAAATTACGTAAATGACCATATATTTTATAAAAATCAAAATCAATTATTTAACTTGCAATGTTTGTATGTATGATAGTTTGTTGCAAGCTGAATTGGAATAACTTCCTCTTATCCTGCGGAGTTGAATTTTTGCATCTCGGTTTAGTTCCGATGACCATGCATTTTATGGTGAACTGAATCGAAATTCAGAATTAGCTCCAGATAAAGGAACTTTTCAACAATCAACAGCGCAGATACGAAGTTTTGTATACGCATTTTATTATGATAGCTGGTTTTAAGTTTTACTATGACATGGCCTCTGCATAAATGCTTCTCTTTTGATTGTTTTTACTTATTCTTAAGAAAAAGGACTACATGATATTTTCAAGGTGATTTGAAGTTACTCAAACAAAACTTACCTTAATTGATTTGTTCAAAGCCTGCTCAAATTCAAGTCACAGTCCTGAAACTTTTGACATCCCCTGAGAAAAAACCTCATCAGTATTCAAAATGTGTACAGAGCGGCCTCACACTTGACCGAATGTAACGTTTAATCTCAGTATGAACCAAGAGCAGTATCCTCACTACAAAAACTGAAGGCTTATATTTAATCAATTTTTAAGTAATCTATACTAGTGGCTCTGTGAGCTGTAGACCTCTTGCATAAAAACTTTTTAGCATACAATCCAGTGGTGCATAGTAGCGCCATATAATGAACTTATTGTAAAACTAACATTAATTACCAAGGTGCTCCATCAATCAAACTTAGTGGGTGGTGGGCTTATTCCACTAGAAAAAACCTAAAAGTGAGTAATTTACTGCATTTTGTGGAGCTTTTCTGCCCATTACGCCCAAGATCCTCATCTACACGATTTTTTTATGAGACCAATTTAAAGTTACTACCTTTGAAATAAAAAAGGAACGATCAAAATCGGAATTAATATTGCGGAGATATTCTGTAGCTTTTTTGGGGTAAGTCCATAGTATATAATAAAGCATAAAGTTCTCTCAGCGAGTTATGGAGAGAGCTATGCTTGAAGTCTGTCTAAAGGACAAGCTTCGAAATGAAGTGAACTTACTGAGAACCAAAGTAACTGACATAGCTCTATATATATAAGCAAGCTGAAGTGGCAGTCATTTGTCACATTTCCATAAGAACCGACAACCGATGGGATAGACGAGTTCTCGAGTGGAGACCGCGCTCAGGAAAACTTGATTTAGGACTCCCTGACACCAGATGGAGTGACGACTGCGAAAAGCGGCGGGCAGGAACTAGTTGCAGAAAGCTGAAGACCGAGCTCAGTGGCGTGTATTGGGAGAGGCCTAGGTCCAGCAGTGGACAAGTATAGGCTAATGATGATGATTATGATGTCCGTATTAGTCATCATTTATCCGTTATGAGAAATAAAATAAAAAAAATAAGTTACTCACGCTCATAAGTTACTCTCGAGAGCAATATTTCACATGAGGAAAAAATATCTAGTCATTGCTGTGGGCTGAACCATAATAACGAAGAAATTTTGTGATTAACCTAGCTGTTTCTCACGTTTAGTATGGTATTAAAAAGTTTGTTAAAATTTAAATTATTCTACTGTTTATTTAATAATAGTTCCTAATTTCTAAACATTATTATTTTCAAGTAACATTTTAAAGGAGATACGAATACAATAGACAAAGTGAATTTTGAGGATAAAATTGCTTCAAGGCTACGTAAACTTCACTTAGATTTTGTAAGAACGGATGAAACTTATTGTATGGAACAGCGTTACTGTTATTATTTCTGTCGTTAACCAGTTTCCGAGATAGGCGTTAGAAACTTTTCGGCAACGTTGAGGTGGACTAAAAGTTACGTACAAAAGGTTTGGGCGAATTTCGATTAAAGGAAGGTGGGGTAAAGTTTGGTGGATTAAAAAGGTGAGAAAGTTCAGGTTAATGCTGAATGTTAATGGACATTGCCGTAAAACAGTACGTTGAACAGCGCTTTGATGAATTTTCACCAGACCTTTACATTGTCGAAAGCTAATTTGGCTTTTTTGTTAGCTTGCTCCGGTGTCTTTTTGTCATCACAAAATTTTATTATCCACTCTTGACTCACCCCGGTTTCGCACGGGTAGTGCTCACACTGTAGCATTTTTCTTACATTTGAGCATTATCACACACGCCGTAATTTCTAAAAAAAATACGCCAATAATTTCATACATACATACTCTAATTTTTGAAAAATCAAGTATAAGCCATGTTACTCGCTGATAATGTAGCTTTTGAGTTTATCCATTACAAACAAAAAAAAAACATTCAAATAATCAAATCTTCCCTGTTTGTAATATTAGTACACTAATATTACAAACAGGGAAGATTTCACTGAAAATAGCAACCAAAATATGTCTATATTAATTAAGTTAGTAGATTTTTGCATTTTCAACGATAAAGTTTTGGATGATATTGCAATAAAAACACGTGGGGAAAACGATAACCGTAATGAGAAATCCTGTACAAATTATAGCTTAAACTTGATTTAAATCCTTACAAATTCACGCCTTCCTCGGCAAGTGCGCGTTCGCGTTCTATAATAATTATTAATGTAACAAGCTTAGCTCTAGGAAACCTCATACGTCCCCCACTTGACCTAATAGCTTTACTCTAAGCCTCTTAGGAATTTAAAAAGAAAAGCTAGATTCTAACAGGGTTGGATTCCAGAAGGGAGAGGTTAAATCTAAACAGGACAAAACGCAACGTGAAATGAAATGTCCTTTTCCCATAATATCAATTTCTCAAAATGTCCTCTTTCAAGAAATCCTTTTCTGAACACATTTTGAGAAAAAGACATTATCGAGAAACGTACATCAATAAACTGAGACGGCAACTTGAATGTAAAAATGAACAAAATGTGCACTTTTTTTTATCGAATAATGTAAATTTTTACCAGACTGCGCAACGCACAGGACTGTTATGTATTTATCAGCCTATTTATGTATGTATGTCTGTTCCTTTGTGACACCATATAGAATAAACGCTTGGATCAATTTTGATTATTATTATGTCAATTGTTTTGTCTTAATATTGCTAGATAATCCATAATTGTAGGTATTTGAAAATCATCTTTAGGTTTCTCTTATTATTTTTCATTTCGAATGACCACTAGGGATCTATAACGATTTAAAGTTGGTTAGCATACATTCTCACTATATTTTATAAATATAAACTAAAAAGTTTAAAATAAAACTAAATTATTAGAAAAAACAAAAAACCCGAATGCGAACAAAACTAAAAGGAGGCAAACAAGCTTTAGATTCTAGATTTTGATATATACGATGCAGTCGGAGGCATGAATAGTTAGCTCATGTTTCTATCTGATCCCGTCAAAGGAGCAATGAAATGCATGGTGCCTCCGACTACAGCTTATATTTAATAAAATATTTTTCAAAAACATACGTATTCGAAAAAATATTATTTTGTAAACAACCACTAAAAATAATATAATAATTACAATTGAACCAGAACAGTATCACTTTTTCGAAATTACCAACGTAATAATAATACAAAAATACACCATAAGATAAGAAAGAGTTTTTTTTGAAGGCAGGAGTTTTTTGAAGGCATAATAATTTGTTTGGCACCAAACCTATTATTATGGTTTAGCTTATTCAAAAAGATAATGTCTTAAACGGCTAGACGTGCTGTATAAAATAATAATATAAGCTATTAAAGTAATTATCTACAAAAACTTTATCATTTACTAGATTGCTGTATTCGAGTCAATCGGTTTGTGAACGTCAAAATCAAAATATGCTCGTGTGAGTCTCTTGTTTTGTTTATTCTGCGTTTCATGTTTTGTATGAGGGTACGTCATAGACAACAGCATATTACATCGTAGGTATGTATATTTTGATATTTTTTTAAAGGTTTAAATGATGCCTTGGTTTGGCACCGCCTTCAGAAACTCTTTCATATCAATCGGTTTAGAAATCTTAGAGATAAACACAAAACCAAGGCAGTTTTTTGAGTAAATCCATTTGATTTTGTGTTTATAACAAAATCGAATGAATTTACTCAAAAAACGATTTATTCTCGTAAAACTGCTCAACCAGTTTTGATACAATTTATATGAGACCACCTGGAAAGAATACCCTGTCCAACAAAAAAATAAATTTTCAAAAGCGGTTCGCAATTGAAGGAGAAATCGACCGACATACATAAAAAAAACATACCTACAATCGAACATATAACAGTTTCCTTAAGTGAAGTCACTTAAAAAATCTTAAGCTTGTTTGCTACTTTTTGGTTTTGCTCGCAGTCTGGATTTTTTGTATGCTATAATAATGTATTTTTATTAAACATCTCTTCGTGATAAGTATTGCGTAGCCCACTTACCTGATGACATTGGCCACGCTTCGCTATACCAATAAGTGAACCATAGCTTTGAATTAAGCAGCACTGTTGTCCGGAGAAGGTGAGCTCTATTTTTGAGTTTCACGTATGTTATATTCTAAAAATATATATGTGGTAATATTAAAACTGGTGTTAATTGTAACGTACCTACCTATATATGTATATATATATATATTACATATATATCAAATCGATGTTAATCTTTTCTATAGTAGCCCCGTCCTGAATCCATCCCTGTATTTTAAGATGCACTTGGAACACGTTCTTCCTTTGACATTAAGTTTGTCCTTTAAGTTTAGTCCGTAATATGCTGCCTGTGTATGCTGCATATATTTTCTTTGGCGAGCTTAAACGCGTTTGTGCAAGTTGTCCTTTGAGTCAAAATTCTTGGTTGTAAGATGAAGTGCTTTTAAAATAATCTTTCTTTTTATTTCTTTTTTGTGCAAAGTGGCAAGAAGAGCAGAGAGGCAATTTTGGCATTTACGATATAATCTCTTTGATGTCTTTCGAATTTATTTCGTAAAATTAATTTTATAGTGGACAACTGGCTGCATAGAGATCGTGTCACAAAGTAGAATTGCCTTCCAAGTCAGAAAACTGATGGTAACTGCTGCTAAAATCTCATATTGGCAACTCAATGATCATAGGACTAAATAGAAATTTGCATAGTCAAATATTCATCATCATCATCATCGCCCATCCACTGACTTCCGCGATTGCTACAATGTCGTCGGTCCATCGTGTGGGGACTGGGGAGGGTCTCCCTACACTTTGTTTGCTTGTTTGTGGTTGCCATTTGAGAACCTTTATTCCCCAGCGGTTGTCGGTTCTTCGAACTAGGAGTATATGGCCTGCCCATTGCCACTTCAACTTGCAAACTCTGAGAGCTATATCGGTAACCTTGGTTCTTCTACGGATAGTCAAATATTTATAAGTATAATAAAAAATAAAAATCATTTATAACTTTTTTGTAATGATTGTATATTTTTTTGTTTCGTTGTCACTTTTGTTTTTTTTATTTATAGTTTTTTTTTATTGCTTTTTCATCGGTTTGTGATGTACCCTAAAATTTTCAGCCGGATAGCTATTCGTGAAGTGCTCGAAATTTGAATCGCAAGATTCCAGGACAAAATACATAGATACATACATACATACAAGTGAAGTTAAAAATAAAACCTTTTAAAACGAAAAGGGGAATTTGTAAACTAGAATGTCTCATTGTAAATAGTCATTTTAATGCAGCTCAGCGGAATCCCTTTGCCATTTATATCTCAAAGCACAGAATAAGTAATACTACTCTATATTCACAATGGTTCCACAGTAATAGGACTACAATATTACACCCTTCTAATGACATTAAAACCTTTGTAATGCTACTGTCATGCTACTTTAATGCTAGACATTTCCTGCGAACCTTTCTTTTCTACTTTTACTATGCGGTCAGAAGATATGCATCCTTTTTACACCAATCACAATCGAAAACTTTAATATAACTGACAAAAATTACACAAACTTACACATTAAAACCTAATAATTTGTGTTAGCGTTATGGCTCGTATGTCGAAGACATAACGCTCAATATTTTCTACCCACATAACCTTTAGTTTTCGCCGGTCGTCAACCGCAAGGGAAAATATCCTCAAATGTGATTGAGGTAGGTTCATATTCCGTTAAGTGATTGTGATAAAAACAAGCAGCAGAATACAGAATCGTAAAAACAGGGTAAAATGAGATGTGAACCGAGCAATTTAAGTCGGGTAATTTGACGTAATGACTATAGGATAGAGTTGGGAAGCGGGTAAAAATCGGAAAGGTAAGTAAGGTAAATACCAATTTAAGAACGCCTAAATACCCCAGCTGATAATTAGTTAGTGTGTTTGTATGTGTATTTGTATGTGTATGTGAGTGTGTGTGTAAGTCTGGTCTTCACGCTGAAACGGATTTTGATGAAATTTGGTATGAAAATACTTTACGTCCTGGAATAACACATTACACAATGGATACTTTTCATCATCATCATCGTCATCATCCACGTGGGTGAAGCTACGGGATGCTTAATAAATATAATATCATTGATCTTAGCTTCTAGAGCAATAGAATCCCATTTGTCAGTTGAAGTCAACTGTCAGTTGTAGTCAGTGTGTTATTATGATTCAAATTCATTATAACGCTATTCATTTCCGTCAAACATAACGTGATAAACGGCCGATTTAAGACTGAAGATAGATAGTAGATTTAAACATTCGTATTGTGCTTTTGTCACTAAGTATTTGAGCCGTGAATATAAAAGACAGTATTGTGTAGGTTATTATTTCTCTCTTTGACCCACAACAATTTGAAATAGTGTAACGTAGATAGAAAAATGAGTTTTTTTCACGAACTTTTATCGTAATTTCATTAATTTAGATCCTAATTCTCTGGTTTCCTAATTAATCAAAGAGCCAAGGTGTAAATGGGTGCAGTCGGATGGTAAAACGAAGAAGTTTTCACTTTATAATATTTATTTCTAAATTTATTAGCTGTACCCGCGGCTTCGCACGCGTGGTAATTTCTCTAGGCTAAAAGTACTATATGTACTATTTCAAGGCCTAAAATACCAATATACATATAACATATACATATATACATTTGATCAAAATTCCCTCAGCTGTCAAATAGTTTGTATCGATTGCTCGGCTTCTACTCATCGGTTTGAGATACCAAGTACACCAGTTTTTAAGTCAAACCCCAATATATATAACAGTGCAAACCGCATCGCAAATGGTCCAGTAGTTTTTACGTGATACGCGAACAAACATACAGACAAACAGATAAACAGACAGACAGACACGAATTTTAAAAATGTTATATTCTTGTTCTGTAGCTTATTTTAAGTACCCTAGACATATTTTTTTTTCAGTTATCTCCTTTGCACATACATACATACACCACCACCACCGCTCAGGTACCTAATTATTATCACTTTATAGTTTTTACCCTTAACTGTTTTCGGGTAAGGCGAATTGCCCATCTCTAAAGCTGCAAAGGGTTGGCGATCCCATTATAGTGAGTTTTTGGCTTGATAATGGTTTCAACTACTTTTATAGGGAGCAATTGGACTTTGGTTTATTTTGGGGGAAACACTGTTCTGAAGGAATTCAAGTATTACACTGTATTAAATGTTATTGACCTCCTTTAGTTACAGGTACCATGGGCGACCAAAAGCCTGGGTCATCGCTTCCCGGATATAAAAATATAGAATCGATAGTTTAAATAACCTTAACCCAACTAGCAGGGTAGCAACCCCCAGAAATCTAGCAGGGTCACGAAGGGTGATTTATGATATACAAAAAAATAAGCTGACCTCTGTCATCACTTCCCGTCTGATATTGAAAATTTACATAGGTTTTTTATTTTATTTCTAAAAATACTGTTTTCTGTCATTTTGGGTGCAGCCTTTGTCCACGAAGCCTTTGTTCACCAGTTTAGCAACATAAGTGTAAGAAAAAAATCTCTTTATTTCTGAACATTATGAACTAAACACAAAATGATGATAAAACCATGATGAATAAACACAAGTATTTACCAACTTATTTTTTATGTAATTGTACAATTTTAACTTAATAATTATGATAGATAGATACATAGCTAATAACACATAAAGGCTCAATACGCGCGGTACCTGTGGTTACCAAAACTTAATACAAAAATCGGTTTATGTATGTACTGAGCCTAAAATTAAAACAATAAAATAACCACAAAAAGTAACGAAAAAGTTTTTTTTTTGTCGTATGAGCTAGTGCTGGCTTCTGGTGTCAGAGTTTGTCAAGCTGCCCGATGGTTTCTGACAAGGCTTTACTACTGCTATTAATCATTAACAGCCGGTGCCCTCCGAAGCACAGAGAGCCGATGGAAAACCGCTCATAACATAGAATATCATTGATGCAGAGCATAGGAACAATCAATAGTAAAAATAACTGTAACAATTGGCATTCTTATCGTTAAAAAAATCTCTTCCAGGCTACTGAGTTCTTTACGGTAATATAAGGAGCAAATTAAGTAAAGCTAATGATAACTAATACGAGTTCTAAGTACACAGCTTTTCGATACATTCGTTTTGAAAGCATTTTTTGTCCAGTAACTAGTAACTAAAGTTTTTCATAAGTAATTGGGCAGGACATATCTGCCGCAAAAACGCAAAAAGCGTGGCAGGCCAAGCAGAAGATGGCGGGACAAACTGGATGACATTTGTAAAGACTGGCCTTCAAGATCACGAGAAATGGAAAGAAAGGAAGGTGATGGTTGAAAATAATAATAGGAATGAAATTATAATAATTGATTCGTAGCCATGTATTTTTTGCAAATAATTTCCTTTTTTTCATATTCCCAACACACACGCAGAATATTTCGTTGTCCCCACTATATTCCCCAGTGCAAAGCACCTAGCTTAACGTATATCGATTTAGCAACAGATGTGACTAGCGATGATGCCAAAGAGAGAGCGTTTATTTTGAATAAGATGTTTTTGACAAATCTGAATTTACTTCGACTAAAATGCTAGAGGAAAGAAATATGCATATACTATTCGTTAGATTACTCAAACAAGAATGATTACATTATTACTGCAGGATATGTTAACAATTTTATCTAATAACAATAAACATTAGCAAACTTTTTGATAGGAAAAGAAGGTAAGACGATTATTTTGTACTGACCTTACGTTCATCATCATTGGGCCTCCCCCAAAGAGCGTCATGACGAGCGATACACAAGAGATGGATGGTGGATGGAGGTGGCACTCTTTTGTATCGCTCGTCATGGCGCTCTTTGGGGGAGGCCTATGTTCAGCAGTGGACTTTCAACTTGCAAACTCTGAGATCTATGTCGGTAACCTTCGTTCTTTTACGGATTTCCTCATTTCTGATTCTATCACGTAGTAAAACACTGAGCATAGCTCTCTCCATTGCACGCTGCGCAACTCTGAGCTTTTGTATGATGAATAGTTAGCGACCACGTCTCAGTGCCGTATGTCTTCACTGGCAACACGCACTGATTATAAACTTTCGTCTTGAGGCTCTGCGGTATCTGCGACGAGAAGATATGGCGTAATTTCCCGAACGCTGCCTATCCTAGTTGGATTCGTCGGCTGACCTCTTTGTCGAAGTTGGATCTACCCAGTTGGATCGTTTGACCCAAGAAGACATCATCAAAGAAGATCAACGGCTTCGATAATATCGTTCCCAACATAAACCGGCATGGGTACGTGAACTATATGTACCTACGATGTATAAACGACACATACAATGAGATGACTGGGGGTACCTCAGTCAGTAATAAACTAGCCACGAAGCTGAACGGTTGTTTACTTTTACTCCCCGACAAACCATCTAACGACGAGGATGGGATCTACCCGCGTATATTTAAAAAAAAATGGCTAATTTTATTGGAAATTTAACTGTGTTTGATCATAAAATTAACGAATGGGACGTTTTTCATGGCAGGTTGACACAGTTTATCAAGTTAAATAACATTTTGGAAGTTAACCAAAGTGCAGTGTTGTTAACGCATTTATCGGACGAATCCTACCGCCTAGTTCGGAATTTAGTGCATCCGAATAAGCTCGAGGAAATCAAATATAGTGAACTAGTGAATTTACTCAACAATCATTTCACACCAAAAAGGTCAACATTCGCCGATAGGGCGAAGTTCTATGAAGCGATAAAATCCGTCGGTGAAAGCATCGAGGAGTGGGCTGCACGGCTGCGAGGGCTAGCTGTGTACTGCGATTTTGGCTCGGCGCTGGACACGCTTTTGCGTGACCGCTTCGTGCTTGGCTTCAGAATAGGACCGGAGCGTGATCGACTATTTGAGTGCGACTCAAAGAGCCTCACCTTCGCGCAGGCACTGGAGGTTGCCCAGAAGGCAGCGTGTGCGCGGCAAGCGCGCGCCGAGGTTTTTGTAAAGGAAGAACAGGTATTCCATGTGCATGACAACGGGCGCCGCGATGCGAGCTACGCCACCAACGGCGCGTGCGGGAGCCGCACGGGCGGGAGCCGTGCGGGCGCAGGCGCAGGCATCGCCGCCAGCGGCTACCGCAGATCCGACGGCAGCGAGCAATCGCGTTGCACAGTGTGCGGTTTAAAAAATCACCATGCGGCTCAGTGTAGGTTTAAGAACTACAAGTGTCTTATTTGCGGGCAAAAAGGCCATTTGAAAAAGTTATGTATGGCTAAGAATGTAAATCTTCATAGTATCGACACGGTGGAGGCGGATACGACTAAGGAAAACGATTGCAAGGAGTGTGAACTTTATAACATGAGGTATGTCGATTATAATCCTATTAAAATTACTGTCAATGTGAATGAAATAGATTTATGTATGGAGTTAGATACTGGATCGGGGACCACGGTTATGTCAGAAAAGTTGTATCTACTCCATTTTTCAAATTTGATGTTGCATAAAAGTGATTTAAAAATGTGTTTGTACAATGGTCATAAAATCACGGCACTAGGGTATTTTGTAGCCAAAGTGGCATACTCTAACCAAAGTGATGAGATAAAAATTTATATTATTAAAAACGGCGGACCACCTCTACTCGGTCGGTCGGTACCTCTAACGTGAACGGTTGCGAGCGTCCGATTGCGTTTGCCTCACGATCTTTGACGGCCAGTGAAAAAAACTATAGCCAAATTCAAAAAGAGGCGACGGCTATTATTTTTGGGGTAAAACATTTTCACCAATATTTATACGGTCGTGAGGAACCTTTTATCTTGAAAACTGACCACAGACCATTGTTATCTATTTTTGGCAAAAGCAATGGTATATCTGTGACGGCCGCCTTGCGTCTACAAAGATATGCAATAATGTTATCAGCATACAACTATACGGTACAGTATTTAGACGGTAAAAGCAATCAAATCGCTGACTATTTTTCTCGCTCGCCTTTATCAGTAGCGGTTAGTGACGATGATAAGCAAGAAGACGGGAGTTACAAGTACTTTTTGTTCTTAGAAGCTAGCGTAGAACCGGTTTTGTTCGGTGATATTAAGCGGGCGATTGCCGCCGATAGAGTGTTGAAAATGGTGATAAAATACATGAATAATGGTTGGCCTAGGAAAATTGAGTGTAAAGCTATAATGCCATATTTCCAATGCAAAACAGATTTAGAAGTAATCGATGGTTGTTTGTTTCGCGGCCATAGGATCGTTATTCCGACTGTCTACAGAGACAGAATGTTAAAAGATTTGCATTCGGCACATTTTGGAATAGTAAAAACTAAAAGTAAAGCTCGTAGTAGAATGTGGTGGCCGGGGATCGACGGCGATATCGAGCGGTGGGTAGGGGCGTGCGCCGCTTGCGCCGCTGTGCGAAGCGCGCCCCCGCGCGCGACTCCCGCGCCCTGGCCGCAGCCGCCAGCCCCCTGGCACCGCGTTCACATCGATTACATGTCGATAGGACAGGCTGTGTACCTTATTGTAGTAGATGCTTTTTCCAAATGGCTGGAATGTGTTCATATGGACCGTGGCACTTCTACCAATGAGCTTATTCTAAAACTTAAAGATATGTTTGCTAGGTTCGGGGTGCCTCATGTTGTTGTATCTGATAATGACGTCAATATAAGCTCGGCTGAATTTCATACCTTTTGTCGGGTAAACGCCATTGAATACATAAATTCACCTATTTATCACCCGGCCAGTAACGGGCAAGCTGAAAATTCTGTTAAAACTTGTAAAAAAATGATAAAGTGTATGTTGGCAGAAGGTATATTATGTCAGAAAGATATTCATGAAAAATTACGGGGTTTTCTGTTTGAATTTAGGAATACTGTTCATTGTGCGACAGGTGTCACGCCGGCTATGCTAATGTTAGGCCGTAATTTAAGATGCAGACTGGATTTAATTCTACCTCAAAATAAACATATAGCTAAGCGCACCGAACAAACAGCATTGAAACGTAGCAGATGTTTTCAAGTAGGTGAAACTGTATGGGCTAAGTGGTTTATTGCAAGGAAAAGTATTTGGAGTATAGGTATTGTTAAAAGGATAATAGGCACAAGAATGTTTCAAATTTATTTTAAGAATTATGGAACTAGCGGTAACAGACACCTAGATCAGATAAGGAAGTATACTAGTGCGTGCAATAATGATGTTATAGATAATACATCCGGAGGAGCTTCCAGCATCGACAGTTCACCGATATGCAACTCGGCGCTGTCGGCGCCGGCCGCTCCTGCACCACCGCAGGCTCCGCTCTCCACGCAAGCGCAACCCAGTGAGCAGTCCACCGCGATAACGCCACCGGCATCTCAATCGATTCCAACTGCTGTGGAGGAGAGGGAGGTGCAGGTCGCGACTGAGGGTGAACAAGGTTCGGTAGCAAACTTAACCGATAACGTAATGGTACAGAGGGAAGCGGAAAATGAGGAGTGGGCGGAGGCTTGCGCGGTGATGGATGATGATCACCAACCGGTGGAACAGTGTACCGATCCAATTGAGGATAATAATCCGAGTGCTGTAAACAATCCTCTAGTTGAACGTTCCAAGAGATTCAGAAACCCTGTTAATTATAAGAAATATTATTAAGTAGGTATGTAATATTAACAGTTTATACTTTTGAAATTGTTACAGATTCTCCAATTAATGTTGGAGAGATGAACTATATGTACCTACGATGTATAAACGACACATACAATGAGATGACTGGGGGTACCTCAGTCAGTAATAAACTAGCCACGAAGCTGAACGGTTGTTTACTTTTACTCCCCGACAAACCAGTACGACATGGGCATTTGACATGATGTTCGTCTTGCCCATGTTCATTTTATGACCCACCTATTGGGAAACAATATTGAGGTCACTGAGCATTGTGTTTAGGTCTTCCACGGTTTCAGCCATGATGACTATATCATCAGCAAATCGAAGGTGAGTGATGTATTCGCCATTGATGTTAACACCAAATCTGTTCCAGTTCAGAAGCTTGAATATATCTTCCAGTGCAGAGGTGAACAGTTTCGGAGAAATAACGTCTCCCTGTTTCACCCCTTTTTGCAGCTGGATAGAATTTGTGCTCTGATCCTGAAGACAAATTGTCATGGTGGCTTTGCTGTAGAAACACTTTAACACTTCGATGTACCGGCAATCAATCTGGCACCACTGTAATGACTGTAGCATTGCCCAGGTCTCGACTGAATCAAGGGCTTTCTCGTAGTCCACAAACGCTAGAAATAGTGGCTGATTATACTCTTGTGGTCCACGGTGCTAAAGCCTTTTCGGAATCCAGCTTGTTCGGGAGGCTGAAAGTCGTCAAACCTACGAGTGAGATGGTTTGTAACTACTCTCAAAAACAGCTTATAGACGTGGCTCAGCAGCAAAATGGGCCTATAATCCTTCAAGAGGGTTTTATCACTTTTCTTAAAGAACAAAACCAGTACGCTCCTGTGCCACGCCTCTGGCGTATTACCCTCGAAGATGACAGAGTTAAACAGCTTCTGAAGGACTTTGAGTACCGATGTTCTACCCGCTTTCAGTAGCTCTGTCGTTATTCCGTCCTCTCCTGGTGCCTTGTTGCTCTTAAGCTGTTTGAGAGCCATTCTGATCTCGTATAGGCTGACGTCTGGGATATCTTCGGTATAATGTCGGGTCAAACGGGCTCTTGCATCGCTAGGCCTGCTAGGAGGACTACGCGATGAGGTGTATAATTGTCCATAGAACTTCTAGAGCTCACTCAAAATCTCTGGTTTTAACGAAACGATGCTGCCACTGTCCGTTTTCAGCTTCGTCAACAGGCTTTGCCCAATAGACAGATCTCTTGCAAGCACTTTGGAGCCCTTGTTCCGCTCTATTGCGTTCTTAATACAAGTAGTATCATAGGAACGCAAATCGTGTCGCATTGACTTTAAGTTTAAGTGTATGCTCAGATAGTTTCTGTGTTTTTTTTTTGCAGGGGTCTTAAAGAACTCCGACCCGACCGCGTGGACAATTTCCACAAGCCCATTATTTAGTTCGTCCACTGTATCGCATTCGGTAAGGATTTGGAAGCGATTTTGGAGCTCCAACTGAAAGCTCTCGGGGTTTTGGATTTGGGCAGGACTTGGGCGAAGAGTAGATCTCATCAAACGAGACCTCTCCAGCTTTGTTGATATTCAATGAGCCTCTTACCATGGGGTGATCACTGCCAGTCTTAACCTTGTTGATCACAGAGACATCATTGAATATATTTTTATTGGTCGTCAAAATGAAAGGGGGGGGGGGGTTGCCATAGTCACCACGCTTGGCAGGCGGATTGGTGACCGCAGTGTAGCAAATATGTGCTCGGAGGACGCTGCTGCCCAACTTCCGGTGTGTAATCCCTTAGTCGCCTCTTACGACATCCACGGGAGGATTGGGAGGGGTCTTATTCTAAGCCGAGACCACCACGGCGAACCTTACGTTATAAGGTACTAATAATGGTTTTTACATGGTAATGCTTATATCACGTCATGTATTATCATAAAATAAAAAAGCGTCTCTCTTAAATTGACCGACAGCTCTCCTTCCATAAGTGGATGCATCTTACTTAAATTGACTGACAGCTCTCCTTCTAAAAGTGGTTTAGCTCTCCGTCGAGGTATAGTGAAATCAATTCTCATCATAAAATAAAACAAAGCATCTCACTTAAATTGTCTGACAGCTCTCCTTCATAAAGTGGTTTAGCTTTCCGCCGGGGTATAGTGATATTGCATCAGTAGCATGTGTTCCTTAACAACTATAACGTAGGAATCGATCGTTTTGGTCCATACGTAAGTATGACGTGAAATGTTTTCTGAAATGAGAAGTAGTTGGACTTGGAACGAACAACTACTGCAGGATAAGTAAACAATGTTATGTTATTACCATGAAGTATTGAAAAGCTGCGAATGAAACTAATGTAAACTTGCGAAGATCATGTATTTTGCGATGTGTTTCAATTTTCAATAATTTCATGTTATTAATACGAAAATAATGCTTTAAAATCTGTTGCGTTTCAATAGCTAGTAAGTCTCAAGGAACTTTAACATCAAAATCCAATACTTCCTATCCATCCAATCAGATCAATCAATTTGCCATTATGGCGGCTATTGTGTTTTCAAAGTGATCATGTTTTGATGTCGTTCTGCAGTTATAATTCAATTTAATTGGTTTAATTTAATGAAAATGGACTCAAACACACCAACTATTATTTTTTCTTCTGTCAAATAATGTATGTTAGCAAGGCTCATGAATACCTTAGTACCAACCCTAGATAGCATTTTCATCAAAGTCGAATATGTCCAGCCATATTCTTTTTTCAAAATTAAGTACGTTCTTTGGTTTAGCTCAAAATCCAATATGTACAAACCGGTTTTATCGTTTTCGCGGGTTTGAACAGAATCGTTACAATTTAAATGTTGCCATGGATAATTAATTACCAATGTATAGAAAAAAATACTTTACATCTAGGAAAACCGTCTTCAAAACATGCAAATGAAAAAATTATATTATCGCCTCTTCACTTATCAAGGACATATTGGCGTTTGATATTTATCAACTCATATTCAAACGATATAAATTGTCTTAAAGCCGGCTCCTATATCTTAAAACGAACCGTGTTCACCTGTAAAGTTTTTGACATAAACGCCCCACAAAAAAAAAACGTCAAAATGTAACGAAACGTTGGAAAAACGACTTGTTTAATTTTTATATGAATGGCGGGTAAGTTGACGCAAATTGCACAAATATACTCGTATAATCATCCTATTCGTCACGTTTATTACTATTTTAAAAACTAGTGCCATTTGTAACATGGGTTACGAAAGTGTTATTCTCAGGAGTGTATACTTTATTGACATCTACACAGCATCTACACTAATATGATTTAATTGTTTGTTTGTTTGTATGTTTGTAATGGATAAACTCAAAAAAATAATGAATCGATTTAAAAAAAAATATCTATAGAAAGCTACATTATCAGCGAGTAATATGGGCAATGTTTTATTTATTTAAAACATAGATTTACACAAAAATTGCAATAATGTAATTCGAGGTATCAAAAATTTGCGACAATGACGATTACCTACTTTGTATAAGGAACGTTTCCTTGTAAACAAAATAATAACAAGTCTCAAGTACGTGAGTAATGCAGTTGTCTATGGTCAAAAAGTACTGCCACAGAACACATAATAGGTACTGTTGGCAATGATTTTCAATAACGCTTACTGACGCTACTTACGCTTTTTTTTAGAAGTTATTACATTAAAAAAAAAACATGTATAAAAATGCTAACATTAAGAAAATTACCGATAAACTCAATAAACGCAAGAGATACATACACAACTGATTTAAAGTTGTGTATGTTCTAGATGTGGCGTAGACGCCTCACGACAAACAAACAGCCGTGCGCCCGACACAGTCTCACCCAGATTTTTAAAGCAAAGGAGGTTGAATTACGCTTACTGGCGAATAAACATTAACTATTATAAAGAGTTAAAATTTGTTGTTTCTGTTTGTTTGTTTGTAGTAACAGGACGCACAGAGCAAAATCAGCCAAATTGATGTTTTTGTGATCTTTAATTCGGTATAACTCGCAATTTTACGTGGCGTGGACGTTTCACGTCAATAAACTGCCGTGCACCCCGACAGAGCCCCATCAGAGTTTTTAAACAAAAAGAGGTGGAATTACACTTACTTCTTACCCGGTTTTTTAAGCCAAAGGAGGTACGCTTACTGGCGTTAAACCATAGATAACAGCAAGCGTAAGTAATTCAACCTCCTTGCGTTAAACAGAATAATATTATAGACAAAATAGTACGTCAATATAAAACCTATAAACAGGTTTTATATTGACAAAACATTATAGCAAATAGAATACAATAGTTTAGGGAGGAAGTAAGTGTAAGGAATTGTTGTTAGGTTATGTTTATGTAAATAAATTATTGAGTGTAAGGAATTGTTGTTACTTAGGTGTATATTTGTGCAAATTCAGTATTCAGGGTCAGAAATTGTTGTTATGTTCTATTTGTCAAAATAAAGTATTTAGTGTAAGGGATCGTTCCCATGTTATAAATGTGCAAATTATTTTTTGTGTAAGAAATTGTTGATAGTTGTCCAAATAAAATAGCTACTAATTTTATCTTTCTATATATCTACCCGTGCGAAGCCGGGGCGGGTCGCTAGTTATGGGATATAAGGGATTCCCTATGTGTCTTTACGAACTGTTGCTTGTCGCTTTTACATGAATATGTACATTGAGACATAGTCGCAGCGCATCCGTCACGCTAAATGGCGGCGCACATAAACGTGTTGCAACTTTTTGTACGGGCGGTGCCTCGGCCGCCAATTTGGACGGTGCTGCCTCAACGTTTTTATGTGTGTCGGCCCTAAAACAGACAAAAAAAGTTAATTATAATTGTGTACAAAGGATGACATCCATCCTTTGTAACTTTTAAACTTTCGCGATTCGAACACATAGTTAAATATTGAAACGGGACTTAATCGCGCTGAAAACTTAATATTTATTTACCTCGACGTTTCGATCAAGTTGCATTGATCGTGGTCACGAGAAGTCTACATGATGTCATCCGTTTTCATCAACATTACAACCTCATTCATAGTTTATCACTGAGCACTGTCCACACACAAATTCCATACTCCTTCCATTTTTCAAATTCAAATTCAGTATATCGCTCTCGTTTTTTCTTTCATCCATACATTTGACTCATTCGATCATCGCGGCTGGTTTAGACAACACCTAAGTAAATTATCCCGCGACCGACTAACCTTCATACTGCTTTGTCACACTGGTGTGATGTTAGGAATAAAATTTACTAACTTTCATACTGTTCGTATAGTAGTGTTAAGGTTAGGAAATGTATACCTTTCTAGCGTGTACGATAGGAAGTCACTTTCCTTACCTTAACACCGATGTGATTGCCTGTCGTGGCAGTAGTTCGTTTGTTAGTCCAGTTGTTCGAACTAATGCAACCTTTCAGTGGCAAAAGTCCGATTGGTACAGAGCACCGAACTATCAATACCCTTTAGTACTCGTAGCAATAGTTCGGTTAGTATGTAACGAAAAGAAAAATACAAAAGTATTATAATATTACTGTTTCATATCTAAAGTGACAGGTGTCAAAGTGACAGGTGTCACAGTGACAGGTGTCACAGTGACAGGTGTCAAAGTGACAGGTGTCACAGTGACAGGTGTCAAAGTGACAGGTGGTAGTGAAGTACGAGAGGGTGGGGTAGGTTGGAAAAAGTAAAAAATAGGGTGAGGAGTAATTTTGTGGAGATATGGGGATGTGAGGAATGTGTAGGCGAAGTTGGGGAAAAGTGACGGGTGTGTGAGGTAAGTTAGGTAAATGTGAGGGGAGCATGAGTTATGTTAGGAAAACTTAAGGGGGGATGATGGGAAGTTGGAGGAGGTGAGGGGATGGTGAGGGATGGTGGAGATTGTGGGGGGAAGTTTCCTCCCCCAAACTTAATCCGGATTATTCCTGAAATCCCCACCAGACCAGTGGGGATTTCGAGAAAAAGCAAAATAAAAAACCTTTTTCCCCACGACCGATGAGACCTGTCACTTCTGTAAAGAAAGTACTAGTCAAAAAACTGTTCTTAATAATCTGATTTAATGCTTGGTTTCAACTTTGGTAAATAGTAATTTTAATATTTATTTACCTATCCTAACAATAACAACACTATTGACCTACAGTACTCATCATCATCGTCATCATGAGCCTACATTTGTCCACTGCTGGACGTAGGCCTCTCCTAATGGACGATACTGAGCTAGGTATTCAGCTCCCCTCATCCATTTTCTTCCAGCCGTTTTTCGCAGGTCGTCACTCTGGCCACAGTGCACTACGTTTTCCTAAACGTGGTCTCCACTCGAAAACTCATCTATCCCAGCCGTTATCGGTTCTTCAGGAAATTTGACCAGCCCACTGCCACTTTAGCTTGCTTATCCTTAAATCAAATCCGACAGAAAAGCCAGGTAACTGACATACGGTTACCTTGCTTCTCTGTCGGATATCTTCATTACAAAACTTGTCATTCAGAAAAACTCCAAGCAAAGCTCTCTCCATAGCTCGCTGAGCGATGAACTAGTTTGACTGTCTCAGCTCCGTAGGTCATGACTGTTAGGACTCACTGATTGAAGACTTTTGTCTCTAGGCACTGTGGTATGGACGACGAGAAGACTTGATGAGTTTGCTGACGACAGTAGGTACTCTACAGGGTTGTAGTACGTACAATTTAAGCAATATTGTATATGTTTATTATTATTATCGTCGTTTTAAATATGAAGATATCCTATTAGACCTATTTCTGAATCAATGTGACAACTCGTAGACAAAGACAAAATAACCAGGGTAGTAATAGATACAGAGTAACTGTAAACCACGGAGTTAGTGATGCTATTCTCCAGCTAACTAGCGAATTTTAATCTCTGAAAGCCTTAGCTTAAAAAAGTAAATGAACAAACTCCTTGCCCCGACAAAATAAAGAAACGTCGTTTACATCAGAGGCCCTATAATTCCTTAATCAACATACCTTTGTTTGGGCTAATTGTGTCATTAAGCATTCCATTTGTGCCTTTTCCACAAACAGAATTACAAGTAAGACGTAATGAGCTTTAAGGAAAAATATGAAATTTGTAGCTCTAAAATATAGAAGAGTCTAAAAGTTATATCTTGCTGCATTATTCATGTAGGCCCTAGATTTTTATGAGGAATATAGAAACAATTTAATTGACCGAGCGAGCGCGAAGCGTCTCTGTTTCAGCTTCGGCAAAAATTATTTCGTATGTACGGATGTCTGTCCGGATTTCTGTCCGGATTTCCGGCTGTTCTCCTCTATAGGTCGCATTTCTCAACCAATCTAGACGAAACTTGGTATACAGGATTAACGAATTTTCATATTTTTTTAGTGTTCGGGGATTTTGTTTGGGGGACTTACCCCAAAAAAGGGTATATAAAAGTCCGACCAAGAACAAAATAAAAATTAATTATAAATTAATTTCTGCCATATTAAATTCGATTTCGATGGTTCTTTTTTAATTTGAAAGGCAGTAACTTTAAGTTAGTCACATAAAAAATTGGTGAAGATCTGATGAGGATCTTCGGCGTGATGAGCAGAATAGCTCCTCAAAATCAGTAAATTTCTCACTTTTAGGTTTCTACCAGTGAAATCAGCCCTTTACGTCTAGGTAGGGATTGATGGAGCACCTTGGCTATTAATGTTAGTGTTACAATAAGGTAACTAGATGGCGCTACTGTGCACCGCTAGATTGTTTGCAAAAAAGTTTGTACGTGCGAAGTCGCTTACAGAGCCACTAGTTGACCAAGTATCTTATTTCTTTAGTGTAGAAAAATTGTTGATTATGCTCGGGATCCGAACCCATGCCATCCATGTATATGCATGGCATATGGTTTTAGCCAATTAAGCTATCAAAAACATCATATATAATAATACTAATTGCGCCCGCGGCTTTGCCCGCGCTGTAATTTTTCTGGGTTAAAATTAACCTACGTTGCCTATATTTAATTCCAGGATCAAGAATACCTACAGTAAATTTCATCCATATTATTTCAGTAAACAAATAGTTTTTGCCGTGAAAAAAAAACACACCGATACGTGTGTAACGAAGAGGTCTATATTGTCTCGCTTACACTGTAGCTCTGTAATGATAAGCTTCGGAGATCATATTTTATAGTCATTTTTTTAATGCTCGATGATGTCATACTTAATTTTTATCTGAGTACGGCGAAGTAAATGGGTAATTAATGACTTTAATAGTCTATGTATGAATGTATGTGGTTATGTGGATGTTCCACCAAAGCGTCGCTCCTATTGGTCAGATTTTGACAAGCGAGTTATCAATCGAACCGTCTTCAGGTATAGTGTCATAGGTTTTTTTACCCAACTACTGCGAAGCATAGGAAGTGGAATGTGTTCAAGCTTAAAACTTGGTCCAATTTTCAAAAGCGAGGTATCAACCGATTCGTCTTCATGGCAAGAATGTCACAGGCAAATTTTTTGCTCAACCGTAGTCGGGTTTTATAGATCGAGGGGGAGACACAGACGCACAGAGCAAATTGATGTTTTTGTGATCTTTTAATTCAGTGAGTATAGCTCACGATTTATACGTAGCGTAGACGGTTTCTCGACGAATAAAAGACCGTGCGCCCTGACACAGACCCATCCAGATTTTTATCGATTGCTCGGCTCTCTCATTGGATTGATATACCAAGTACATCAGTTTTGAAATTAAAATCTAAGCTATCCAACAATGAAAACAACATTGCAATAAGTCTAGTAGTTTATGCACGAAAAGACCAACAGACAAAGAAACACGATTAAAAAATATGTACTCTTGTTCAGTAGCTTATTAAAGTCTCATAAGCAATTTATTTTTAAAGGCTTTCATATATCTTGCATATTTTTTTTGTAATTTTTTTAGGTCTAGTCTTGCACGTTGCATTAGAACCACTTCCTCATTTCCTACAGAGTTTAATTTTTACATATTAGTTTAGTTCTAATTACAATGCATTTTTATGGTGAGCATGTTCTGAATCGACATCCAGTATTAGCTCCAGATAAAGTAACTCTTCAACAGTCAACAGCACAGACACGAAATTTTGTGTACGCATTTTATTATCATAGCCGGCTTTAAATTTTACCATGACATGGTCTCCAGATAAAGGAACTCTTCAACGGTCAACAGTACAGACACGAAATTTTGTGTACCTACGCATTTTATTATGATAGCTGAATTGAAATTTTACCATGACATGGGTGCTGCAATGAGGGTTGGCTCCTGATTAGGAAACTCCTCAACGGTCAGCAGCACAGACACGAAATGGAGTATACGCATTTAATTGTGATAGGCCATGAGATGGCTACTGCAGAAAATATTTTTTTTAAATCTCTTATTTATTAATTTATTAAAAATCTTGTTATTTACCGAAAAATACGAGCGA
Source organism: Alsophila aescularia (assembly GCA_946251855.1). NCBI lineage: Eukaryota > Metazoa > Arthropoda > Insecta > Lepidoptera > Geometridae > Alsophila > Alsophila aescularia. Next base: position 36,060,695 of record OX276384.1, read on the forward strand.
AGCGTCTCTGTTTCAGCTTGGGCAAAAACTCTTTCGTATGTCCGGATATCTATTCGGCTGTTATCCTCTACAAGTCGCATTTCTCAACCAATCTAGACGTTACTTGGTTTACAGGTTAAGCGAATTTTTAGAATTTTTAGTCGTCGGGGATTTTTCATACCACCCCAAAATAGGGTAAAAAGCGGGCTACTGAATCTCCGCCTTATTAAATCCAATTTCAATGGTTCTTTTGATATTTGAATGAGTGAGTGTCCTAAAAATTTGGTGAAGATCTGATGAGTATCTTCGGCGTGATGAGCAGAATAGCTCTAACAAAAATTTCTCACTTTTATTACCAGTGGCATCAGCCCTTTACCTACCAGGTAGGGATTGATGGTGCACCTTGGTTTTTAATGTTAGTTTAATAATAAGGTCACTAGATGACGCTACAGTGCACCACCAGACTAGCAAAAAAATTTGTACGCACGAGGTCTAAAGCTCACAGAGCCACTAGTTACATACTTTTAATTACTGCTTTGGTACTAGTGTTTTATCAGTATAGATTGCTCTCAAAATGAGTCTTTCAGTTTTTTTATTTACGGGGACTGTAATACCACGGCCTGCAGTCTCGACATCGATAGAGATTGCTTTACAATTGAAATCGGTCGCAAAGACCGATTATGACAATGTTTGGTAGACTCTACCAAATATCGATGTCAGTACAGATACCGATGACTGTTGATAGTTTATGACAATTATTGTCAATGCTAACGATTGTCATCGGTGTAGGTACCGATTTCGGTTGTAAAGCAATCACTATCTATGTCGAGACTGCAGGCCCAGGGGAGTACTTTATGAATTAATTAACCGACTAGACGATGACCTTCATTGCCATAAAAATAACGCAACCTCTTGATAATTTTAGCTGCGACGCCTGCTAATCTAAATTATAAGCTACAATTTTTTCATGAACTCCGTACGTGTATCTGCTTTCTTCTTTGGTGTCTTTTCGACTTGATTCTCAATAAAATGTGTTCAAAAAGCTCTTCTTTCTCGAAAACTGTTCGCCAACAATACTAAATCAACCCTTTGTTGACAGGCTCGGCGCACTACGGAGAAGACAGCGTGGGGTCGTTCCCGTACTTTGAGTACAACGTGCCACGAAACGTGACTACCGTCGTCGGCCAGACCGCCTTCCTCCATTGCAGAGTTGAGCAACTTGGGGATAAAGCTGTAAGTAGTACCATATTGGATTTATTATAAACTAGTTTTAGCGTCTGCGTGGACAAGTTAATAGCGAAACAAGATGTTACTTCAAAAACTAAAACCCTACTACGGTCGGGTAAAAAATAGCCGAAATGAAGACGAATCGATTGACACCTCGCTTGTCAAAATCGGACGAAGTTTTTAGATTGAACACATAACCTTCCTTTGGTTTGCCGTAGTCGGGTAAAAAAATAGCTTATGATACTAATAAATAAAGACAAATCGATTGACACCTCGCTTGTCAAAATCGGACCAAGTTTTTAGCTTTTTACACATAATCCTTCCTTTTCTTCAACGTAGTCAGATAACCTATGATAGCCTATGATCCTTTGTACCTAAAAACGAATCGATTAACACCTTTCTTGTCAAAATCGGACCAATAAGAGCGTCGCTATGGTGTAACATCCACATAACCACATTCATACACATACATATATACATACATACATATATAGACTGTTAAACTCATTAACCTTCCCTTACTTTGCTGCAGTCGGGTAAATAATCCTATGTTCATCTAAGATATTAAAAAACAATGTAAAAGTATAGCACCAACGCTCTTGATGCTTTTTGACAGAAATGTTATTATTTCCTTTTGCACGGAAACGGCACGTCATTCCGTTCCATATAGCGAGTTAACGAAATTTTTCAGTTTTACCATGTCAACTTACCATTTTCAGGGATAAAAGTATCCTATGTTGGTCTCTATATTGTATTGTACCTATTTACAAAGTTTTATCAAAATCGGATCAGCCGTTTTGGCGTAAAAGCTTCCCAAAAAACAAACAGACAACGTTTCACTTTTATACCTATATTGTAGATCGTCATATGGCAGTACTAACAGAAAAAATATAAAATAGAAGTAAGCTTAGCACTCGTACTAAGTAAGTGGAGCTCCGCGCAGTGACAATTCAACAACCGTCCGAGTACGTTAGTCGTGCTCACATCAGTGATTTTTAGATAAAATAAACAGAAATGTTTATTGTGCCGTTCTGAAATATAAAAACGAAAGCTTAAAATGTATCTAAAGGAGACATATCGTTTCATCGTCAAGTCCTATTTTATTTTGTTTCGATTAATGTTTGAAAATAAATCAAGTTTATCAAAATGAGCAAATAGATTTAACTGAAGAAAACTGTATATCATTAAAGCTAAGGTTCATTTTCATTCTAAGTACACGTACTGTTTTCGAAGTTTCCATCCATGCACCGAGGCGCTTACTCAGTCAAGGATGGTACATAACCTAGGTTTGTGTGCAAACATGTTACGATGGTTTTCCTAGTAAGCTCCGGCTATGCTCCTTCTACTCGATATGTGTTCTGTGGTAGTCTACACTAATATTATAATGAGGAAAGATTTATTTTTTGTATGTTTGTTTATAATGGATAAACTAAAAAAATATTGAACCAATTTAAAAAGCCTCAAAAGGCGCAAATATAGTACGCTCGACATCTGATAATCGGGGCGTCTGGTCGAAGCAACACGTGACCAAAATGCTGGCCTTTACTTTGCCCAAAGACTAACCATTGCCATACAACGTGGCAATGCTGCCAGCATTTTGGGAACGTTGCCCACGTGTAGCAGATTGTTAGTTTTAGTATTAATTTGTTTTAGGTTAGTATAGTAATTGTTTTTATTAAGTCCTTTTGTTTTTTGAATAAAATATTTTTTATTAAAAAAATATTTCTCTTATAGAAAGCTACATTATCAGCGACTAACATGGGTACTACTTTATTTTTCAAGTCATTAGAGATCCCTACAAAAATTGCAACCGAATGTTATGTTGCCATGGAAAATAAATACAGCCGTATTTTTTTTAGAAGTTACGACGTGTATAATAATGCTACATGTAAGAAAAATGCCGCAGTGTGAGTACTACCCGTGCGAAGCAGAACGATGCGCTAGTCCGTCATCCATACCCATATATAAAAGTGAAACGTTGTCTTTTTGTTTGTTTTTTGTTTGTTTGTTTGGGGAGCTTTCACGCGATAAAAGCTGGACGGATTTCGATGAAATTTGGAATGGAGATAGCTTATACTCTAGAATAAAATATAGAATACTTTTTATCCTCGAAATTTCCACGAATTCCGTGGAAGTTCCATGGAAACGAAATAACAAGTCCGTCAAAAATCATCAAGAGCGTTTGTGCCACAGATTAAGTCAAAAAGCCACGGAGGCCATAACCAAGAAGTCTAAGTCTACTTTTGCATTGGTTTTTAATATCCTAGAAGAACGTAAGTAGGATGCTTTTTTCGCGATAAACTGTAGTCCGCGTCGACGAAGTCGCGGGCGCGTAAGCTAGTAATAATATAAGAAAAGACAATTGTCAAACTCTGACACGAGAGGCCAAAGCAATACTTCATAGTCATACGACAAACCGTCTGGTCAAGTAGCTAGTGACCCTCACTACGAAGTCAAACAGTCGCGCTTTCGAATCCTGCAAAGTGCATTTGTTTGAAGAACATAATTTTTTGTTTCCGTGTCATGGATGTAATATTTGTAGCTATGTATGTTTATTCGTTATCCAGAACCCGTAGTACTGTAGTCTAAATTATTAAAAACAAGGCAGTTAGATCAGTCGGTATGAGATACTCAACAATAAACATTGTTCTCATACGATAAAAAAACATGAAAACTATCCACTTTTTAAATTTATTTTCCCAACTTGTCCAAGTCACAGCCAAACAACGATATAATTTAAACAAACGTGACATAAAGTACCTCATAAAGATAAAAGAGTATTGTCAAACAAATTTTCACTACAATCTTTGCAATGTTTGGCTTAAATTAAGTGCCCCTCCATTCAGCCTCAAATCACCACTCCAATCTATGCAGCACTCTAACCCCTCTAAAATTAGATTACCCCAATGAACAGAGATAAAACGCTGAAAGAGATAACTTTATCTCGTACTAGTAGTGTAGCATGACGTCGTGTGGGATCATTATTATTATTATGTTACTACTACTACTACTAGCTTTCCCGCCCGTGACTTCGTCCGCGTGGAATACAATTTATCGCGATAGAATCCTATGTTCTTCTAGGATTTTAAAAACCAATGCAAAAGTAGCTATAGCACCAACGCTTTTGATGTTTTTGGACAGACTTGTTATTTCGTTTCCATGGCAACAACTTCTTACAGCAAGTAATCAACATTTTCCAGTTTTCCCGTGGAAACTTTCAATTTTCCGGGATAAAAAGTATCCTATGTTTTATTCCAGGGTATAAGCTATCTCCATTTTAAATTTCAACAAAATCCGGCCAGCCGTTTTCAACGCGTGAAATCTCCCCAAACAAACAGACAACGTTTCCTTTTTATATATTGATATGGATTCCAGAAACAAAAGTACCTACCATTATAATCAAACTTTGTTCAGACGTTAAATGATTTTGTATCGATTGCGCAACTTCTACTCATCGGAATGAGACACCAAGTATACCAGTTTTTAAGTCAACTCCTAAGCTATCTAACAATGAAACCCGCATCGCAATCGGTCTAGCAGTTTTCACGTGATGCGCGTACAAACAAACAGACAGACAGACACCATAAATGTTATATTTATGTTCAGTAGCTATAGTCCCTTAGACTTTTTTTAATTATCTTTATTCTTCAGTCTTTTTGTTGAATACCGCTTCATTATTTAGATAGATAATCTCGACAAAGCTCTTTATAATAGCATCTAATGTTATGATACTATCGGACCTTAGAATGTGAAAGTTCTATCTCGCAATTTCGAAATAGAGCACTCGGTGGGCTTTGAAACTAGAATAATGACCGTTGTTATAGATTTAGTTCTCAATTGGATAGGGTTTATACTTGGAACTCTAGAAATAAGTAGCACAAAGCCTGTTTGCAGTATGTTAGTGTGCTTTTCTAAAGTTCAGTCCAGTTTTGGTAGTGCGAGATAGCTGCGTTTTGGTTTGGTGCTCTCGGTGCCACAGAATAAATAATATTACTGCCTGTACTTTAGTTTTTTTACACCAGTATAGCTAGCGGCACGTAAGTCTAGTGGTGAACGAAACGTGGCGGGGATCTTGGCACAGTCAGTTTTCGGGATAAAAAGTATTCAACATTTTAACACATTATATAAACTTTGACTGTGCCAAGATCCCCACCACGTTTCGTTCACCGCTAGACTTATGTGCCGCTAGGTATAGCACCGATTTTTGGTATTTTTTAGAAAATTATAACATGTAATTACCTATTTCGTCTATAGTTTTAGAGTAAGTATTTTTAATGTTTTTGAATTCAATTTTGTTTCCAATTTGCTTTGCGATAGATTTTAACAGTATATACAAATTATAGCTAGTTATCAATCAAAACTAGGTCTTGTTTGATTAAGTGCAGCGAGGTCTCAAAGACAATTTGGACAAATTAATGTTTATGCGTAGATACGCATGTATGTTTGTTCGACGATTACTATCGAACCATTGATCCAATCTTTACAAAATTTGGTTAATAGGTAATTAATAACAGTATAGTTTTTAAGGTCAAATATGTTTGTATATGAGTCAAATCTATTTTGAGGTTATTTGGTATATGGGTGAAAAAACGGAAGCGAACTAATTTAAATTGAGACAATCAGGTCAACTAGGGTGTTAGTATGATTGCTTGTTGTATAAAGTAGTACTGTATGTGGTGTCAGTGATTGTCAGGCTGCACGAGGTCAATATCAACCTGGACCGAAGGCTAAACTGCTTTTAGAAGCAAAGAGCGATGCGAATCTGCATATAAATTAGAAAAGTCATTGGTGCGGGCCCTATGTCTGAACCCGGTATCATTGGATTCTAAGTCGCACTTGTTTGTAAGTCGTATGAAATAGTGCTGGGCTCTGGTTTCACAGTTAGTCAGGATGCCCGAGAGCCTCTGACTTGGCTTAACGGCTGGGACCGACAGCTTAACGTGCCCTCCAAAAGGAGGGTGCGATGGAAAACCGCACGTACCTTATAAAAGTAATTGATACGGAGCGCTAGTACACCGCTAGGCTAACATCGCTTTCTTAGATCCATACCAATATATAAAAGTGAAACTTTGTCTGTTTGTTTGTTTGTTTGGGGGAGCTTTCACGCGATAACGGCTGGACAGATTTTGATGAAATTTAGAATGGAGATAGCTTAAACCCTGGAATAAAACATGGGATACTTTTTATCCCGGAAAATGGTAAGTATGCACGGGAAAACTGGAAAATGTTGATTAATCACTGTAAGGAACGGTTGCCATCACAGAATGGTCTGTGGTTGCCATGGAAACAAAATAACAAGTCCCTCAAAAACATCAAGAGCTTTAGTACTATACCTACTTTTGCATTGGTTTTGAATATCCTAGAAGAAAATAGGATGCATTTTTCACGATAAACAGTAGTCCGCGTGTACGAAGTCGCGGGCGGGAACAGTAGTTTTTAGATAAAACTAGAATAACATAAGTCGAAATTATCAAAGTCTAATTTCGGGAAGAATCCCCAGTTTACCAGTTGTGTTGCCCTGACCCTTACCTAAAGCATGACGTAACACCCATCCCACGTTGATTCATTCCCGTTACACTTCACTGGCTACCGACTACTGCAGATAAGAGCCTGGTAATAATGCAATTTATTCTTAGAAGTGTCGATACCAGACCCTGAGCGAATCTACAGAACGTCGAGATATTATCGACTACATTGCTGACTCTGGGTTGCTAAATTGGCGGCTTTGAATAGTAATTTAGGCTTGTTTTTGTTGCATAACATAAAAAAAGCTTTTATTTAACTTGCAATGTTTGTATTTTGTATGTAAGAAAGAAAGAAAGAAAAAAACATTTATTCAACACACAACATTACGAAAAAAAAGCATAGATAAGAACATAAAAAAAATGTGCTAATGAGTGTGTTGAAAGGGTTTTATAATCAGCACAAATGCCCAGTGCATCACACTAGACGCTGGTTTTCATATAAACCCCGCGGGTGATGTAAAAAAGGGTGCGAAAAATGAATACAATATAATGTATACATAATTAATTAATAATTAATTAAATGTTCTTATTTCATTAATTAATTAATTAATTCAATGTTTTGTTCTTATATAGTACATATGTCTGTCTGTACGTATGTTTGTTTAGATCAAATGATGCAAGCTGAATTATAACTACTCGTACCTCTTATTCTACGGGGTTGAATTTTTGCTTGTTAATTCAGTTTGATGACAATGCATTTTTATGGTAAGCATGACCAGAATCGATATCCAGGAACAGCTCCAGATAAAAGAACTCTTCAACGTTCCACAACACTGTTACGAAATTTTGTGTACACATTCTATTATGACAGCCGATTTGAAGTTTTACCATGATATGGCTGCTGCTCTCCAGGTTAGCTCCTGAGTAGAGAACTCCAGCCGTTAAAATCATAGACCAAAATGTTGTATACGCATAAAATTGTGTTCTTAATTTCATCATGACATGGCTACTGCATAAAAGCTTTTCATTAAATGATTTTAAATTAATTTATTAAAAGCCAAGCATACTCAATTCATTGACAAGGAGCGTTATTTTGCTCAAAAGAAACGAGCGATTAGTATGGGAAACCTTGCAACGTCGACGTAAATTGCGTATGGAGTCTCATATGCTTGGCGTTGATAGATAAGAATAGAATTAAGATTCTGTAAGCAAAAGAGGCCAACCACGTTGTACGTACGCCTTAAAACAGGTATTATTTAACTAGATATAAAATAATATACTTTGTGTACCCATTTCCCGTCAAAAACACTGATTGCACAGCAAAATACTTACCTCAAAATATTAACGATTAAAGTTCGTGACGGTATTTATCTAAAAGCGTTTTACCCGACTACGACAAGGCAAAGAAAGGGCTATGTGTTCAAACTATGAAACTTGATCCAATTTTAACTTTTAAACTTTCGCGATTCGAACACATAGTTATTTTGACAAGCGAGGTATCAATCGATTCGCCTTCTTTGCAAGTGTCATAATCTAGTTTTTATTTTTGAACTTATGTCTTGTTCTAAGCGAATATCAAATGGCCATTTTAACCTAAAATCATGTTCAACCTAATTTTAAGCCGTAAATCAAATATATTAAATGAAAATTAAACCTAATTTGATGTGCAATCAGTATTTTTAGTGCAAGTTATTTAATTAATGAACTATAAATAGATGGGTGATGAGTTTTGTGATGTGAAATTAATAAACAATTTAAACGCTCGCCGTTGACCGGTATTTTGACACTATTGGTAAGTAAAAGGTAATATGCTGTTCTGTTTCTAAAATAGTCTCCTACAATACGTAACCATACAGATCAAACAAACATGAGTGTATAATAACGACAACAGTAACTGTTTAACAATAGGTCTGACACGACTTCGAGGTATGTTGAGCTCTCGCGCCAAAACAGCTAATGATCAATACGAACCTGGGCCGGCATCCGGTCACTATTGTTACCAAACTGGGGCACTCTCTCATTCTGTTGGCTTTTCGCAGCCTATATTTACGTTTCATTTCTGTTTTGCTGAAATGGAAGGCAAATTTTCAATGAAAATAGGATCTTATTAGGGAATCAGTGAAACGAAGGTAATTGCATCTTTTGGTGTGCCAAAGAGTCGTAATTAAACTGAATAACTAGTAGCTCGCAGCTTTGACCGCGTGCAAAGTTTGCCACCGCCTACTCCCACCTTCAGGACCTTCGAACAAAATGAAAATAAGAAATACGCATATCCATCGTTCAATCAAAGGGCTCCTAGCCATTTTTCAGGGCCCCCTCGATCACTACTAACACTAGAAATCGAGGGGTGTTTAGTTCGATGTTCCCGTAAACGAGCCGACCGTCCAAGCCAAGGTTCGTATCGCCTTGGTGCCCTTGTGCCGGTCGTCATACATTTTACTTTGGCTTGCGCGTTCTGCGCAAACGGAAACGGAAATTGTTTCAGTTTTAAGACAAAATAAATATTTTTTACAGATTATTCCACCAGATTACAATTGTAAGTTGAAATCATTAAAAGTGATGCTAATAGCATTGTTTTTGTTTTTGTTACAGGTTTCATGGATAAGAAAAAGGGACCTGCACATATTAACAGCTGGGATATTGACTTACACATCAGATCAGAGGTTTCAGGTAGATAAAAGTTCAATACAGTTTTAACTATTAACGTATATTTAATTGGAGTTTTCTGAGTAATGCCGAAGTAATCTAAAATAGACATAGACATAACTTTATTTATGGCAAAAAAACAGATAAAAAAACAATACAAAAATAAGTAAAAACCTTCTTAATCATGTTTTTTTGCCACAAGCCATCCCCAACTGAGCATAATGCTGCATAGAAATTACATAAATAGTTAAATTAAAAATCGTAATTAATTAAAATTTTTGTAATTGATTAAACATCGTATAATTTAAAAGTTTAAACTCCTTACTGTCATTGAAGTGGAAATGGGCAGGTTAAAGCTAACCAATAACTGTTGGGATGAAATGTTCTCAAATGGTGACCGCGGACCTGAAGTCAGAACGTAGAACGGACCACCACGAGGTGGACTGACGACCTGGTGAGAGTCGCGGAGAGCTGCTGGAAGCAAGTAGCGAACACTGCTTATTGTAGCGTTCTAGACTCACAGTCATACTAGTCCACAAATTTAAGGTCGCTCAGCGAGCTTTGGACAGAGCTATGCTTGGAGTTTCTGTGAAGGACAAGATTCGTTATGAAGATATCTGACGGAGAACAAAATTAACTTACATAGCTCTAGGATTAAGCAACTGAAATGGCAGTGAATAGGTTACATTTCTCAAAGAACCAACATCCGTTGGGGTAGACAAGTTCTCGATTGGAGTCCGCGCTTAGGCAAATGTAGTGCAGGTCACCCTGTTACCAGGTGGAGTCACGATCTGTGGAAAGCGTCTGGCAGAAACTGGGTGCAGAGAGCTGAAAATCAAGCTCAGTGGCGTGCATTACGAGAGGCCTACGAACGGCAGTGGATAAGTATAGGCTGATGATGATGATGACGATGAAGATGAATCACAGCCTAGATTCCTTCCACAAAACTCACTTATAATTCACTGACAGTATGGAGGATTATGTAAATGTTCGTTAGTAACCTAATATGCTAATCCGTAGTGAGTGGCAGTAACTAGTATGCAGGCTACCGAAGCGCAAAGTGTACGTCTAACATTAATGGATGTTAGCTGAGTGTAAAGCCGGACTAATATTTATGGGCAGTGTGTACACTGTACACTCATCGTTCAACAACATTCGTTAATTTGAAAGCTTTCTAAATTAATGTCACCCAGAGTATATATTTGTATATACACTTATGTATATTCATATCGACGTTTATCCGTTGTCTCACATACAGTCTCTCATGCCCATAGTACAGGGTATTCTAGTTTGGGGCTAGGTAATTAATTGGTGTGGAATTGTCCCGAATATATACATTTAATATTTAATTTGAACATGGTATATGTTCATATACGTACGCATTCATTATTTCATTTTTCGTATCACATTTATTTAAAGCATTAAGTTTGAAAAGGTACATTTGACTTTGAAAGTTGGAGATCTCATCTCTTCTCAGAGCGATCAACGGCTGCCTTTGGAAGCGGTCTAAAAGGGAATCAAAAACACAAACGGATGGAGACAGTTTTTACACGACTGCCCAAAAAAGGAGTGTAAAGTTTTTAGGATTCATGTATGTTTCTATGTATGTCAGTTTCTCTGTTCCACCATAACTTTTAAGTGATTGGACAGGTTTAGAAGTATGGGGTATCGTTAGAATCCTTACATCCCCTCGAGTAAAACAGGCAATTAAATAAAAAAATAGAAATAAAAGCGGCACATCCCAACTGTATATAATTGTTATTTTTTGAAAGGGCAGGCGTGTTTTTTTAGCCTTTAAGCTAGTTAGTTTTATAGTTTCAACAGGCGATTAAACCATTTTAAAAGCTTTTATTTAACTTCACTTGTATCTATCTATCTATCTATCTATGTATGTATCTATATATTTTGTCTATCCTGGAATCTTGCAATTCAAATTTCGAGCACTACCCGATTAGCTATCCGGCTGAAACTTTCAGGGTAGCTCACAAACCAATTACAAAGAAATATATATATATATATATATATTAGGGAAAAGGAAAAAATAAAAATAAAAACTTTAAATTGACTGTAATAAATGGTGCGGTATAATCACTAAATATAGTACATTACGATGAGCAGTATAACAAAGGGAGGCGCAAGGGCAAGTGTCTGCGGTCGTTGGGTGACTTCTTACACCATAATTGGTGTAGGGAAAAGGGTTACGGGACAGGGTCCCCTTCCCTTGGTCTATACTACGCCTGTTTCTACAGGCGTGTCATTGGGTCGATAATATATATCTTTGGTGTTCACTGGTGGGAGGGACCGTTGATCACCATGTGTCTGGGCGATCATGCCCTGCCGGGTGAGACCCCTGGTTACCCAGGGGAGGCCCGGCGAGCCGATCAGCGACCACGACGGCGACCCCTGGTCGCCCCACCGTTTTCCGTATTTTATTCTCCCTTTCTTTGCGCTCTATTTCTTCATTTTCCTCTTCTTCTTCGGTTTCTTCCGTCTCGTCCCGCACGACGAGATCTCTGGGGTATGGTATCGACTTGCGTTTACCCCTAACGTCTGGTGGCCTCGCGTGTAGCGGGGCGATATCTTGTATGTGTTGAATCTGACTGCTGTCTGCCCGTTTAAACATTTTTGTTGCGATCCGTTTGATGAAGCTGTCTAGGTTATCTTTCATCTTTAAGGTCCCGCGCGATAGTTGCGTTACGGACGTAGCGAGGGGCGCGAACTATCGTTCTCAAACAATGATTCTCCTGAACTTGTAGCTTTTGTAATACTTCGACACGAAGGCATACCACGCCGGAGCTGCGTAAGTAAGACGCAACCTGATATACGTCTTATAGATCGCTGTCTTTGTCTTTGTTTTGCTTTGACGAGAGGATTGGGAAGAGTTTGGCGCGGGCTCCCTTCACCATTCCTGACGTGGCCGTCACGTGGGCTTAGAAATTGAGTCTCCTGTCTATGGTGACTCCTAAGTATTTTATTTCTTTTTTCCATTTTACTTCCTATCCTTTTATCTTCAGTGGAGGTGGCAGCGCTTTTGTGTTACCTGTCATGATTGCTTGGGTTTTCGACACGTTTATGGTCATCCTCCATTTGTCGAGCCATTCTGGCAGGGCATCAAAATTCTGTTGGATTCTCTTTGCTGCGAATAGCATTCTATATGACGACGAATAGAGCGCCGCGTCGTCTGCATAGAGTGCCAGCTTTACCTGCCCAACGACAGGGATGTCGTCGGTGTACCAGGCGTAGCATAGGGGAGATAAGCAGCTACCCTGTGGCACTACTGCTTTCACCGGCTTCTCTGTTGAGAGGGCGTCTTCCACCGCTACGGTGATTCGGCGATCCTTCAAGAATGATACTATGACTTTGACGATTTTCCTGGACATAGGCGATTGCGACAGCTTGTAGCAAGTGTCTGCGGGTGGCGCTGGAGCATATGGGTGCCGGTGCCGGCGTGGTGTGGTGGCTCGTCATCCCCTCCGGTCCCCGCACTGGCGGAGGCTGATGCGTAAACACAAAGCAACAAAAAAAAAGAAGCCGTTAAAGTTATTTTTTTAATTATCCTTATTTCAACCATGCTCTACGAATCAGCTTTTATTTTCCAAGCCCAAGTATACCTTAATACCTTAGTTTTTGAAATACTAGAAGTATAGACATCAGAAACGAGTGTTTTTAGCATAGATAATATTTTCAATGAGTTCCCAAGATTTCGGCATTGTTTCAAGTACCATGATCACGGACAAACTAAAGTAACTAGGGTGGATAAGTTATACGAGCAGACAAATTTATGGTTTATGCTCTTTTTTACCTACCCGCAGTTACTTCAGTTATCCGTGATTATGGCGCTTGTAAAAGTGCCGAAATATTGGGAACTCATTGAAAATAGTATCTATCCTTCCCGTTTATACTTCTTGTGTTTGTGACCATGTTCGTTTAAAATCATTCGTTAATGTATAGTAATGGGACGAACAGACTAAGCCGCATTAAGCAAATTAAATTACCGTTACCGTAGACAATCCGAGGCTACTGTGTACCTGGAATAGTAAGCAGACCTACGACACGAGTATAATCTCAGTGTAGGTTCTATTTTAACAGGGTTCTATTTTTGTTGGATCTGAGGTTCTATTTTACAAGCCCTAGGCTGAGTTTTATTTAGATTTAAGATCCTTTTATGTGTTGCTGGTATATATTTTTGGAAAATAAACTTTTTATTATTCTTATAAGAAAGATGGTATAAAGGACACATGGTAAGATGTGGTAATGGCAGTTGGCGTAAGTCCCCAAGGGAATTTTAGCAACGTGTTGGTAAGCATAGCTTAGGAAGACCGATATATAGTAAAACGATGGGTCCATGCCATCGATGAGGTCATGCACGCGGAAAGGCACGGAACGACATGGATTAGATTGGTTCAAACGACAGAGATGAACGACTTCCTTTAATTTTAAGGATCTAAGTCCATTTGTCTATTGTCACAGTATCGACAACTGGTCAACTTTTATGTATTGAACATTTTGAAATCAGCTCAATATTTTTCGGCTTTTCTTATAAATTCTCACTCAGGTAATCGAATGCTATTTATAGAAAAGGTGTTCATAATAGATGACGATTATTGTTGTTCTGCTGTTGCAACGCTTGTCATATTAATAATGCTATGTGCACTTTCCTTTACAGGTAATAAGACCAGAAAAGTCTGAAAACTGGACTCTCCAGATCAAGTTTCCCCAAGAGAGGGATGCCGGCATCTACGAGTGCCAAGTCAATACTGAGCCGAAGATGTCGCTAGCGTTTCAACTTAATGTTGTCGGTGAGTCTTTTATACTATAACTAGGTAATGCAGACGAATAAATTTTTCAATATCCTTCAATGTTAAATACGAGCGGTAAATCTGGTTACCGTTAGTGATATTATACAAAAACCCGGTTCGGCACGAGCACTCTTTTTGACCCTTTAAAGTGATCCTGTCAACTGCACCAATCATTTTTAAGGTTCAAACAAGGAATCTTACAGTCTCCTCATGTACGTCTGTCCGTATGTCTGTCTGTATGACACAGATATTTTATTCAGAAACTATTAATACTTAAAAGTTGAAATTTGGCACTCGTAACCACGAAGTTGCATAAAATATATTAAATACGTCGGTTGGCAACTTTAATGAAAAGTGAAGTTTTTTTTTCTATCACGTGGTGTGGAGATTGAACAGGTATTTTAAAATTACAATAAGGTTTTATTGACAGTTTTTTTTCTGTTTGGCAGATATTTAAATATGTGTCTATAAAGTGAACTTTTTGCTTGAGTAGCATTTTTCACCTGTAACTAGTTTATAATATAACTTTACCAACAAAATTATCGAGAATATCTAGGGTTTACTAGTCAATGAGATATAGCCTACCAGGATAACGCATTTTATGCCCACGTCAACTCTGAACAATTCCCATAGTGAAAGACATAATCCAACCGTATAATCAAGTTTGCTAGCGTATAAGTTAAAAACAACTGGACGGCAATGCGGTTTTCACAGTTGGGTAGCCTAAAGGTCCAGGGAACCCTAAATCTATGCATATGCGACACGCATCTCGTTTACCCCAGCGATCCAATTCCAGCTATCAATATCAATTCGGTCCATTTGTTTGGGAGCTGCGATGCCACAGATAGACCAGCAAACACACAGTGACACTGTGACAGAGTGATATACACCATAAACTTATAACACCCGTCTCTTTGTTCGGGGGTTAAAAATAATGTTGTTAGTGGGCTCTTATATAAAAATTCTAATAATAAAAAATCTACAATCAGTAGATAATCTGGTTTGAAGGCCAATGTTTCCAGAATTGCATATTGTCACTCGGTGACGAGTACATGACATGTTTAAACTTAAAACCGGCAAGTCACAACAAAATGCGTACACAAAAAAAAACAAATAAATAAAAATGTATGTGCTATTGACCGTTGAATACTTTTAATGGAGTTAAACCTGGATGTCAATTCAGGTCATGCTTACCATAAAAATGCACTGTCATTGGAACTGAAACAGCATGCAAAAATTCAACTCCGTAGGGTAAGAGATGGTTCTAATTCAGCTTGCAAGATTTGAGCTCAACAAACTAACAGACATTGCAAGTTAATCATAATATGTAAAAAATGCAACATAAATAAAACACAACAAATTAAATGTGCAAACCCTGGTGTTCCCAGAATGTAGATTTCAATATAAAAATAAAAATATTTTGGACCATTTGAATCAGATGAAACATATTTGGTAGTTACGCTGCCATTTACTGCCTTCAGAAATACGAAGTCATAATTTCTATTATGCTCTCGAGTACAACTCGACATTTTAACAAATCATAATATGCTTGTGCAAAACTTTCCTCCAAGAATTTAAAAACTCACCTCTTGTCTCCAAACCTATTAGAAATTGAATTCAAATCCGTTCCAAATATTAAACTGTTCATAAATCCACACTGATTCAAAAGCGAACTTTCGCAGCAAACTTCTCCCGATCTATTAATCAAGCAATATATTCCGAAATCTCCAAAACAACAAAGTTCAGACACCTGAGCAACCGCCGACCTCGGTAAACAAGCTCACGCCCCGACAAATAATTTCAATGAAGCTCAAAGTTTGCAAATCTTATAGGGGTGGATCTAAGTTCGTGGGAACTTGCTAGTACTCGTATTATGCAGGTTATAGTGGTTGGCACTTGACCGGACTAGGTAACAGAATCTCATAATCCTTGATTCATAAAAATAAATGCATCATTCAAAGTACTTTTTTTGTTATGCGTGGGCCAAATCTCATCAGATGGGAAGCGATGATGTGGTCGAAGGTGCAGCACGCTTGCCTAGTAGATACCTATTCACTCTAGACTTGAACATACCTGGGTTATATACGAGGACAGAGTTTCCATTCCTTTGCTTTTCTTATAATAAAGTTTCATTCATTTCAATCATAAAAGGGTGGTGCTTTGCCTATTGTCTAGAGTTCTAGACGTACGGTGATGAAAAGGTGATGAGGGAATCAGACTATGCAGTTCTAGTGCACATCTCCATAGTACAATCTATAGAATGTGTAGCACATGCTTACCTAGTAGATACCTATTCTCTCTAGACACGAACACACCTGACGCGCCCGATTTTGAAGCCTCTCTTTACCAGAGATTTCAAGACAAGTCTCACATGCATTTTTGGATGCAGGCAGAGTCTAAAAAAACACAATCAATAACCAATCATAGATTAGTTGTTCGCTTTATTCTTAAGCTTTAGAAGGATTTCACGTCATGTATAGTAGACAACTTCTACAAACGAGTCTGCGACATTCGTAATCTTTCGTTAAATAAAATGTCTTACGATTTTGACCTGAATGAACGTTATTTTTGACGATTATATGATTGACGACGAACTTGACAATTTAGACGATCGGTTGGCAGTAGTGAACTTAACTGCGAAGTCAACCATCAGCCGCATGTTCGAATCCCGCAAGGTGCATTAATTTGTTTGACGAGCAGAAATGTTTGTTTCCGAGTCATTGATGTATTCATGTCTATATATAGTTATGTTTATCCGTGGTCTAGTATCCATAGTATAGGGTATTTTACCATGGGGCTAGGTAATTTATGTGAATTATCTTATTTTTTTATTTATTGTTCGCACTAATAATGGACCTGGCACTCAATGACAATATTTTTTAATGCTATACGAGCAAGCTTTACTTTGGTTTGAGGTTATTCGTGCAAGAAGAACTAATTCCGCCAGACATGCACAATGAACATCGCTAGGATTTTTACAACTTGAGTACAGAAGCGAACTTCTCCCTGGGGTAATGGCTCGTACCCCAAGCGTAAAGTTCACAAAGCATGTTTTGCCGAGTCATTAGAGCGGGCGGAGACAGTCGAGCGCTTGGGAAGCTGAGAAAATTGCAATGTCAAGTGATGCCAGTTTTAGCCCGCATTGTACGAGCTTGCGCTAGTAGTTTGCGAGAACTTTGTCTTAGAACTAACTCTAGCATAAATAAACGGAGATGGGCAGAATGTTTTAAATAACTGATAGTGTTTTTGCTATCAAAAGGTATCCGCTGCATTTATTAGAAGGATCAAAGATTTTGGGGACTAGCCGGCAGTGTTTTGTTTTTGAACTATTTAAACTATCGCAAACAAAGTTAAAAGGATTAACGGGTATATTGCATACAAATTAAATTCAATCGGGAACATGGACATAGGTTATTTGCTTCGTGGAATCCGGTAATTGGGAAGTGTTTGCGTCGAAAGTTATTTTCAGGCATGTCTGCCGATACTGTTATTGACGTGTGTCGCGATAGACACAGTATCGTTTAACAAAACAAATCGAGGGTAGTTCGAAATAACGGGTGCCGTTCCCGATGCTGACATCTGCATTCTCTTGTCTACTCGTGACCACTGTCAATGCAACTTGATTGAAACGTTGAAGTTAAAATTATTTTTTGATATAAATTGATACGTTATTAGTTTAACTCGACGATTTGTGTTAAGTGGGGTATCACTGAATAGGTATTTGAAAATAATCTTTAGGTTTCTCTTATAATTTTTAATTTTGAATGACCATTTAGGATTCATAATGATATAAATTTGGTTAGCAACCATTCTTATTTAAAGAATCATGTCCAGATTTCACCTGTCCAACATTTTGACAGGAGATCGATGTTATATATTGCATAAAATAGGTATTTTTTACTATTTAAATATCACAAATATCCAATCAAAATTGGTTATCTGGAACAAAAAAAATTTTTTTTTGTGTAATATTTTCTGGGTTTATAAAGCGTTCGCATCTCTCTGTAGTCTGTGGTTGTATCATCGCCAGTAAGCGTATTTCAAAATCTTTGAGTTATCTAAGTAGGTAGTAATCTAAAAAAAGGTAAATATACTACAGGAGGTAGTATTTCAGTGGTCTATGGTTGATGATATTTTTATTTGTACCAAGCAAATAAAAAGAATGAATACGCTTTGTTTTTCTCTGACTAGAATAGTACCATACAACCATAGAGTAACATACATTGCTTACGTCAATGGTCACAACTTCCTTGGTTTGTGCTCTGCACTGCCATTTCGTAAGCCATTACGATTTTTTGCATTCAGATTTTCTTACCAATATTGACTCTAACGCACCGCATTAAGTGCATGCACGTGATAATGAAAATCTGATTGAAACAATATCCTTGGCAATTTTATCCATAGACTACAGAGAAGTATATATCTGTCTACGATTAGTATAATAAACAGAGTTAAATATTTGTCTGTCTACAAATAATTTACCTATGGGTCGATGGCTGACCACTTGTTTTAATTATAACTTTTTTCCAGATTGGCAAATCGATACATATTCACACAGTCGTTTTTAGGAAAACCAATTTGTAATTTATACCAATGAACATCATTATACACCACCTGAAAAATATATGAATGACAGCTCATCGCAAGTATAGGACGTGGGCATGATTATTTTTGTCTCTTTTTAGCTGTTTGTAGTCATTTTATTAGCTCTTTCGAATGTCTTGTTTCAGTCTTAAGAACAGTGTTTTGATCTTTTGCTATCAGATATCCTCTGCATTCAGCACGAAAGATTAATAATTCGGTGTGATATTTGCCTATAAGCTAACGTTTCACCACTATCTCACCTGGTGTTAGAGTGAAGATATGATAACAGATATTAGACATTCTAGGTTCAGAATGGGACTAACTCAAAATGACTCCTGCTGAAGCACCCCAAAAAGGGCTTGGCGACAGAGATTATTATATGACATGGTGATAAATATGGGTTTTTTAATTACTGATAAGGTTCCACATGACCACCATTCTGAATTCAAATGATTCGAACAAGTATAGAAGTTGTAATATAAATAATGATGTAATTTAAATAATTTAAGGTAATAAATAATAATTACTACAAATAATACAATACAATACAATAGGTATCTAATTACTACAAAAAATATTGCATTTCAGCAATAACCTTATACAGATTTCCAGTTCATAAATGTAGCAATTTCTTTGAAAAAAAAAAGCATTTTTGTTTGAAATATAAAGCTTGGCCAAGTGCAAGTCGGACCCGAGTACCGAGTTTTCCGTACAAACTTACTTTTTGTGATGTTATTCCAAAAGTTACGGTTTTCGGATTTGTCTCTTTTCTTTTGCTTTAAGACATTGCTTCTTGCCAAATTTTTAAAACGTATTTTCAATCAACTTTTATTCCACCTTCCTCCTCTTTGGCTTTTACAGGTACTCAATGTATGGCTCAAGAGCAATGTTGCAATTAGGTATATTAACATCATAAATTACATTGAATTTGCTCCCGATAGAATTAAAAATTTGCAGAAATTTATAGATCTAACAAAAAGAGCAAGACTAGATCAATTATCGCTTTTATTTATAATAGGTATAATTAACTTGTAATTAATTTTTACATTTATTTTTATTATTGCATTTGCACTTATTACGATTTTAAGTTATTTTTTCTTTTCTATGTTTTTTTATTGCATTTTCACTTACCTATTACATATAAAAGTTTTTTTTTAATTAATTGCTTTGTCATCGCTTTGTGAGCTACCCTGAAAGTTTCAGCCAGATAGCTAATCGGAAAGTGCTCGAAATTTGAATTGCAAGATTCCAGGACAGACAAAATACGTACATAAAAGTGAAGTTAAAAAAGGCTTTTAAAAAAATATTGGGATGCCTTGACGAAACCTTTAACAATATTAATTACACGGTCAATAAAAGAAGGTCATCATCATTATCATCATCATCACCGTCAGCCTATATCTGTCCACTGCTGGACGTAGGCCTCTCCTAATGCACACCACTGAGCTCTGTCTTCAATTCTCCTCGTCCATTTTCTTCCAGACACTTTTCGCAGG
This sequence comes from Alsophila aescularia, assembly GCA_946251855.1. NCBI lineage: Eukaryota > Metazoa > Arthropoda > Insecta > Lepidoptera > Geometridae > Alsophila > Alsophila aescularia. Next base: position 36,080,891 of record OX276384.1, read on the forward strand.
TCGTCATTCCATCTGGCCACAGGGCGTCCTACACTACGTTTGCCTAAATGTGGTCTCCACTCGAGAACTCGTCTACCCCAACGGTTATCGGTTCTTCGGGAAATGTGACTAGCCCACTGCCACTTTAGCTTGCTTATCCTTTGAGCTATGTCGGTTCCCTTGGTTCTCCGTCGGATATCTTCATTACGAATCTTATCGTTCAGATAAACACCAAGCATAGCTCCCTCCATAGCTCGCGGAGCGACCTTAAGTTGGTGGACTAGTTTGACCGTGAGTGTTCACGTTTCAGCTCCGTAGGTAGGACGCACTGATTGAAGACTTTTGTCTTCAGGCACTGCGGTATGGACGACGAGAAGATTTGACGAAGCTTGTCGAATCCTGCCGATACCAGCTGAATTCTTCAGTTAAATTCCTTCTCAAAGTTGTCCTTACCTAATTGCAATATTTGCCCAAGGTAAACATATTTTTGGACAATTTCAAGAGGTGCACCATTGACTTACATACATACTTACTTACATACTTACATACACATACACAATTGGTTCCGGACCAATAAGATCGTTAAACATGATCTTGGTTTTATCTATGATCATTCCGAGACCGATGCGTTGAGAAGCATCAACTAGGTTGGTCAGCATACTTTGCAAGTCTTGCAGCAACTCCGTCATTATGACTATGTCATCGGCAAATCGTAAGTGTGAGATGTTCTCGCCATTGATTTCTCGTGTCTTAAACATCTTCCAAGGCATTAATGAACAGTTTCGGAATGTACCCCTGTCTCACTCCCCTGCACATTTGGATATGTTTAGACTGCTGGTTTCGTACTTGAATACTCATAGTTGCGGCGTCATACAGAAACCTCAGCACTTCTATATATCGCCAGTCCACTTGACAACGCTGCAAATACTTCAGAACCGCCCATTTTTCAACGGAGTCAATGGCCTTCTCATAGTCCACAAAAGCAAGACACAGGCGCTGGTTATACTCTTCAGACTTCTGTATAATCTGTCTAACTAGTATATAAACGAAAGTATTGTTCTTAAAATCTGGAGATCTGCTTTTATAACGCCATTTTATAAGAGTGTCAGAAAAAAATACGTAAAAATTTACATGCCAATATCTAAATGATGTATTTTTGCAAAATTATTTGAAAGAGTTGCTTGCACTCAAGTTAACAATAGCTTTTCGGCCTCTTTTATTCCCGAACAACACGGTTTCCTTAAAATATGCTTAACAACATCTTATCTATTAACATTCACAGATTACACAACCTGTCACATGGATTCAGGTGGGCAGGTTGATTCCATATTTCCAGATTATAGTAAATGTTTCGATCGTATTGGTCACACTGTAATTTTGCAGGAGCTATTCAATGCCGGAATCCATGGAAACTTATACAGATGGTTTACGTCATACATTGAAAATAGATCTCGTTATTCATCCACGTGGAAGTTAGTGCCCTCAGGTGTACCTCAGGGCTCCCTATTAGTCCCAATCTTATTTAACCTATTTGTATTCATACATGATTCTTAGTTAACAAGAAGTACCCTATCAACTTGAGCATAAAAAACGGTATCCTAGTAGTAGCTTCGTTACTTTTGCGTTGTTTTATGCGCAGGTTTTGATTCCTTTGCGAGTGTCAAAATATGCGGCATAAACGGCCGTATCTTTGGATTGCGTTGATCTAGAAACTTGATTTTTTTCACACCTCTAAGGGATTGTAGACCTGAGTATTTGATATTAATTTCAACTTGATACAACCTCCACGCGTTCCCAAGAAAGGGGTCTTCACAGGCAGACAGACAGACAGAAAGACGGATATGAAACACTAAAAATTAAAGTCAACAAGGCGTTCACGCATCCATTTATCGGTTGATGAAAAAGTGTATTATAAATTCAAATTCAAAGTAAGCCTGCGTTCATCCTGTTCTCTTTCACAATCGATCTTATAATATTTAGGGTTATTTCATAATGTAAAAAGAAGGTTAGGTCCAACAGAATAACATCTCAGGTTCACGGTCTAATGACCCGACGGAAATATGCTTGCTGAACTTTACGCCTCAATAATGGGGTCCTGAATGTTTTTCTACCCAAGTAATAGCCCAGCATAAAAAGTGAAGGTTGGGTACGTAATAAGGTTAGCGTTTATTTTTGCTATTTTTGTTTCTCCTCAGGTTGTTCGTGAATCGTTGAAGAAAATATAGTTCTTTTTAATCGAGGACTTTTTTTAACAGCTTTTATTTAATTTGCATTGTTTGTATGTATGTATGTTTAAATCAAATCTTGCAAGCTGAATTAGAACCACTTATCCTACGGAGTTGAATTTTTACATAGTCGGCTCAGTTCCGATGACAATGCATTTATATGGTAAGCATGACCTGAATCGACATCCAGATTTAGCTGCTGTGTATCAACCACAAAACACCACAAATTATTCAGTTACGCACTCATATGCAAACGCCATTTATTTTGCTTCACTTTCAAACAACAACAGTTAGTTAGTTGTAACAGTTTATGAGTCAGATACTCATGTTGTTTGTCGTATGAGGTGTGCTTGCCTCTGATGTCAGAGTTTGTCAAGCCGCCCGAGGGCCTCTGACATGGCTTAACGACTGCTATTAATCAATAACAGCCGGGACCGACAGCTTAACGTGCCCTCCAAAGCACGGAGCGATGGAAAACCGCACATAACTTAGAAAAGTCATTGGTGCGGAGCCTAGGTTTTGAACCCGGTATCGTTGGATTCTAAATTGCACTATAGAACCGTAAGGCCACCATCGCTCTAGATACTCATAAAATGTTTACAATTATTTTCTTTTACAACTTACAACTTTGTATTACAAAAACAAACCTAACATTTCCATCGCATACTGCCAATATATATAGATAGATAGAAACAAAATCCGTCGGATAATATAAACAGAATCCGTCTTCATAGGTAAGATAATAACATTACAGTAACAAGTCGAAAACATTATTCAACTAAAGGGCAGCGCAAAACTTTCACGGGTTTATGATTCCGTAACGGCTTTTGAGACATCACGAGACCTTCAATAGATACTATTCTGTATCCGTCCACTTTATGAAACTTATCCGGCTACTTTTGTGCAAAATACATAAGATCCAGATTTATCGACTGGATCGACGGCCGCGCTGCGGGAGGAAGATACCACCTCTTTTTTTGGATTGGTGTAGGTACATCCTATAAATTACATTAAAATACCTGACAATTTTTAATGTACATTAATATTTTTTGCAGCTGCTCTGATTTTAGATTAAGATTTACCAATGTTATCTTCCAAACAAATCTTTACCTAAACATTTAAAACAAAAATAATAATTCAGGTAACTTTTATTGTGTATACGAGATAAACCACAGAGAATAAAAGACAAATAATCTCATTGAACATTTTACGATTAACTCATTTATTCGACCTATTCACTGAACTTCCATCTCTATTTCAAATATCCAAGTCATGAGCCCTTTTCCCTAATGGTTCTAACAAGATTAAGTAGGTACAAATCCCATGAAAGCGATCCATGAATTATTTGGAACTAAATTTATTACTGATTTAATGTCAGATTTAATTTAATGACCCAAAATAAAATAAGGAATTCCATAAGGTCGTGCGCACGCTTAAAACTTTAATTGTGAACCCTAATTTTAAATCTGTAATGATGAACAATTCGCAATTTAGCTCCATCGTAATGCATCTCGGTCCATCCGTTTGGGCTACGATACCACAGATAGATACATACACAAATACACAACCTAAACTTATGACACCCCTCTATTTTTACGTTCGGAGCTAAAATTAAATCGGAAACTGACACTTTATACCCACGTTCGAGGCAAAGTAGTTATTTTTTAGAAGTCGATGCGACACGATTTGTTTTCCTATAATACTAATTGTGTTAAGAACGCAATAGAGCGAAACAAGGGCTCCAAAATAATTCCAAGAGATCTGTCTATTGGGCAAAGCCTGTTGACGAAAACCGACAGTGGCAGCATCGTTTCGTCGAAGCCAAAGATTTTGAGTGAGCTCGACAAGTTCTGTGGGCAATTATACACCTCATCGTGTAGTCCTCCTAGTACGACTAGCGATGCAAGAGACCGTTTGACCCGACATAATACCAAATATATTCCGGACGTCAGCCTATACGAGATCAGAATGGCTTTCAAACAGCTTAGGACCAACAAGGCATCAGGAGAGGACGGAATAACGACAGACGAGCTACTATAAACGGGTGGAACACCGGTATTTAAAGTCCATCAGAAGCTGTTTAACTTCGTTATACTCGAGGGTACTACGCCAGAGTCGTGGCACAGGAGCGTAGTGGTTTTGTTCTTTAAGAAAGGTGATAACACCCTCTTGAATAATTATAGGCCCATTTTGCTGCTGAGCCACGTCTATAAGCTGTTTTCGAGAGTAGTTACAAACCGTCTCGCTCGTAAATTTGACGACTTTCAGTCTAGCGGACAAGCAGGATTCCAGAAAGGCTTTAGCACCGTAGACCACATCCATACGCTCCGGCAGATTATACAGAAGACCGAAGAGTATAATCGGCCACTATTCTTAGCGTTTGCGGACTAAGAGAAAGCCTTTGATTCAGTCGAGGCCTGGGCAGTGCTACAGTCATTACAGTGGTGCCTGATTGACTACCGGTACATTGAAGTGTTGAAGTGTTTGTATAGCAAGGCCACCATGACTGACCGTCTCCAAGATCGGAGCACGAATTCAAGCCATTTGCAAAAAAGGGGGTGAGACAGGGAGACGTTATTTTTCCGAAACTGTTCACCTTTGCACTGGAAAATATATTCAAGCTTCTGAACTGGAAACGGATATGGAGTTAACATCAATGGCGAATACACGATTACGATTATACCTTCAATTTGCTGATGATATAGTCATCATGGCTGAAACCCTGGAAGACCTAAGCACAATGCTCAATGACCTCAATATTATTTCTCAATAGGTGGGTCTTTAAATGAACATGGGTAAGACGAACATCATGTCTAATGCCTATGTCGCACCCATGCTGGTTTATGTTGGGAACGATATTATTGAAGCTGTTAATCACTATGTCTACTTAGGTGAGACGATCCAACTGGGTAGATCCAACTTGGACAAAGAGGTCAACCAACGAATCCAACTCGGATCGGCAGCATTCGTGAAATAACGCCATATCTTTTCGTCGCAGATACCGCATAGCCTCAAGACGAAAGTTTATAATCAATGTGTATTGCCAGTGATGATATACGGCACTGTGACGTGGTCGCTAACAATTGGTCTCATACACAAGCACAAATTCGCGCAGTATGCAATGGAGAGAGCTATGTTCGGTGTTACACTACGTGATAGAATCCAAAACGAGGAAATCCGCAGAAGAACCAAGGTTATCGACATTGCTCTTGGAATTTGCAAGTTGAAGTGGCAATGGGCAGGCCATATAGTTCGCAGAACCGACTACCGCTGGTGAATAAAGTTTCTCGAATGGCGACCACAAACAAGCAAGTGCAGGGAGACCCCCCACACGATAGACCGGCGACATTGTAGCCACCGCAGGAAGTCGGTGGATGGAGGTGGCACAAGATCACTCGTCATGGCGCTCTTTGGGGAAACCTATGCTCAGCAGTGTACTTCTAAAGGCTGAAATGATAATGATGTCATTTTTTCGTACAGTTTGTGAAGAATAGTGTACCCCATTCCAATTAAAATTAAACGAGTCGTTTTTCCAAATTCTCTTTTTGACGTTTATTGTATGGCGTTTATATAAAAACTTGACGGACAGTAAGCGAAAACGGTTCGAGATATAGGAACCGGCCATTAGCCAACAAGTAAACTTATTACAAAAATACAAAAACCCTACTGCGAAAAAAACTATTATATACGATCTGACCGACCAAAAATTATCACACTCGTATTATAACGGCGAAAGTTTGTATGTAATTTGGTGTGGAGGTAGTTTATATACTCGCTTAACACATAGGCTACTTTTTATTCCGAAAAAATGCACGGTTCCTGAGAGACTTGGGTAAACCGTTGGGCACAGTTAGTATTTATATAAATTTATTTGTTAATTATTTATTTATACTTTAGCACACAAATAAAATATACAAGGAGGAATTAATTCTAAGTAGCATTTTCATTTCATCAGTCAACCTGGACGTTACCTATTTACTTACATATTTTACTTTACTTTGCATTACATTAATTTGATTAAAGTAAAATTGAAAATTTTGTGAGAAGCTTAAAAGACATTTGCTACTGTTTAGTCATAAGAATTATATAATTTCGAAATGGTATTTTAAAGTCCTTTATTTTGATACCTCTCTCGGTAGGATTTGTTTTTTTTTGTTCTGTCGGAAATACAGTATGGCAGCTATATTAGTTTTCTTGACACTTCATATATCCTATAGCACTCTCGTTATCAAGACAAATCCAATGATATCTCATTTATCAAAATCCATCAAGCCGTTTAGGCTGTTAGATGCGCCTAAGAAACGTACATATAAACAAACAAACATACATAAAACCCAAACACATAACCCTCCGTGCAGTCGGGTACAAATAACAAATTTGTTGAAATTTTCCAGTTTTGTAGTAATAGTATTTGATTAATGTGTAAATTATTTACTGAGGGTAAGATATAATAAATCAGTAGTTGTCCGACAGCCAGGTGTTTCATTGAATTCACAACATGGCGACAACGGTGAGATACGAACCCACACCCACACACACACTGGTGAACAAACGCTTATCAAAGAATGAACATTTTGAAACTTCTAAAAACGCCCTCGACCCAAAACGAACGCCCTAGAAAAGGATCGCTTCAATGACGACTGTATATAGATTTCCTAAATCGATTTGTGATGTCCAAGAGGAAAATTGACGGATGAAATGGACGACTGACTCTGTGATTGGTTCAAAGAGAACCAATATATCTGGCTTTATTAAAATAGAGGACAAAAGTATGACAAAGTACATTTAAATCTGCATAAATGTATTTCAATAAGGTAGAGCCGGCCTAAGGGGTCGGAGTTTGGCAGGATTCCGAAGGTTAGAAGTTGGCCCGACTAATTCTATCAAGTAAGCAAACGGAACCAATGAGCATCAGCGATGGCAATATTTATAATAATAATAATAATAATAAAAAATCCTTATTTCAGATGTCAGGATCCATAATACACATTAGAAAATAATTTACGCAGACAATACAAAAAGAATAGTAAATGAAAATGTTAAGTAGGTGCATAGAATTTCAACCTTAGTTTACGTACATACAACATAACAGAATTACATTGAGATTTAACTTAAAACACCTATTATGAGCTTTACTCAGTGTCTTAACATTGGACAGTCAGGTTTGTCAGCAATAGCTTGAAGGATGTGTTTGCTACAGCCGCGCAATCTGTTCAGCAAGGAATGTGCCTTTCTTCTCATAATGGCGTGGAAGCCGTCTGTTCGGGTCTGTGTGAACATCCCTGATGCGCTACAAGAAGCGCGGCAGTTTCAATAACACCCTAAACGCGTTGTTATATTGAACACGCAGAGCGCTGTAAGCCTTTTGCGTATACTTCACCCATAGGCTGATCGAGTAAAAAGACTTGCAATATGCCTTGAATAATGTAACTTTAACCTACGGGCAAGCATGTTGCGTCTGACTGTCAGCGCTGTGCGTTCTCTCTCTATGTCCTGGTTGTCCTTGAGATCATCCGTCACTATGTGACCCAGGTATTTAAACTTGCTGAAATTATTTAGGGGTTTGCCATTGAGACTTATGGGAGGCTATAGCCTGGACACTTATTCTGTGCCTTAAACACTAATACCTCGCTTTTATTGGAGTTATATCTAAATCCATGCTCGTCTGCATATGACTCGCAGCATTTTAGTAACTTCCTAAGACCACCTACCGATGGGCTCAGCAAAACCATATCATCTGCGTAGCTGATGTTATTAACGCTTGTGTCATCTAGATGACAACCTACATGGGTATTGCTGAGCTCAACGATGAATTGGTTAACATAACGATCAAACAACTTAGGAGAAGTTAAACCACCTTGTCTGACTCCGCATTCGAGTTTATACTTGTCTGACATCTCATCTGCCCATCTTACATTATTTACTTTATTCTCGTACCATTGTTTAACTATATAGGTAAGTTCCAATGGTAAATTTATTTCCTTCAGTTTCTTCCACAATACATTATACGATACAAGGTCAAAGGCTTTCGAAAGGTCCAAGAAACAGGCATACACGGGAGTATTTCTTTCGGTATAGTAATTTAAAGTATGTTTTAGAGTCATAATGCCACTTTCTGTTGACAAACCTGCTTCAAAACCGAATTGTGCGTCATGCAAGTTTAAATTTATGTATAACTTATTAATATCGGTTAGTTATTAATAGTTTAGGCTAAGGACAGAACCCAGTGTTCTTGAATTGCAAGGCTCACATGCTAACTTTCGGGCAAGATCTCAAAGTTCTGGTGTAGTTTGTTCTGGTTGAGAATGATGAAAATCAATCATTTCTGGAATCCATCTGCGGAGTACCTCTCTTATGTCAGTTATACGAGTAGCAAAATAGTAGTTTGTAAGAAGAGTTGGTGTTGTGCGCATTATCGGGGCGTTGCGGGAGAGGTAAAAGTATGTTTCGTGTCTTTGCTTTAGGTAGATACCTACTAACTACGTCCCGCAGATTTGTTCGTGTCGTTGTTGTAAGTAGATACTAGCTGCGCCCCACTGCATTGTTCATGACGTTGCTGTAGGTAGATACTACCTGCACCCCGTAGCTTCGTTCATGGCGTTGCTGTAGGTAGATAATAGCTGCACCCCGCAGTTTTGTTCCTTACTTTGCTGTACTGACTTTCCTGACTTTGCTGTATATAGATAATAGCTGCTCGCTGGGGAGCTGGGGAACAAAGTTGCTGTAGGTAGATACTAGATGCGCCCAACAGTTTCGTTCGTGACGTTGCTGTAAATAGATAATAGCTGCTCTCCGCAGCTTCGTTCGTGATATTGCTGTAGGTAGATAATAGCTGCTTCCCGCAGCTTTGTTTGTGACGTTGCTGTAGGTTGATACTAGCTGCACCTCGCAGCTATGTTCTGGACGTTTCTGTAAGTAGATACTAGGTGCGTCCCTCTAGCACTCCCTTCACCCATCCCTCGGAGGCGTTTAGAGTATGGAAAAAGGGTTCATCCATTCCCCAAATACCTCCACTTAACTTACCCCTTTCCCTCGCCCCACTTCTCCTTCCCCGACCGTGCATGCACAATGCAACACCTTTTTTTTCTCAAGTCCCTTATTTCCATCGTACTAATGTTTACATTAAGTTGAAAGGGTAAGAAAATACTTTTAAGAATATCCAAATATAATTTTAACAACATAATTAAAATCTATTTTAGTGAATGCACACCATTGTGGGATCGGATCGGTCTGGAAACAAATCCTAGATGCAGTTGGTAAGGAAAAAACCGTAAGGAATTTAAAAACGTTAAGATTCTTATAAGCCAAAGCAGGGTAAGGCAGGAATAAATACCATATAGATATTGTATCCTTATCCACGTTCCTTGATAATAAAACACTATTGAAATATTCAAAACCAATACAGCTAATCTCACATCGATATGATCCTGCATAAACGTCATCGCTAATGTAGTTTAGAAAGGCTATCGTACAACAATGACAATAAATAGAATTACCATAATTCATGCGGGCGCTTCTGCCGCTGGATAAAGCGGGCCCGCTTGAGTTGTTTCACGCAGTAAAACAGTAGCCACACTTTGTTGTGGGTTGCAGTTATGGATCTAAGGAGCACATAGTCCTGCAATTATCGAAATCGAATGTCAAAAATTTAAACTCGAGCATGTAAATCATCATGCAAAGTGGAACAAGGCCGGTCACACACGTTCCGGTCCGAACTGACCCTTGATTGCAGGTAGGGACGAGTTATTTGATGTGAACTTGTGAGACACGACTAACTGGACTTACAATTATCAAATTGAAGATATAAACGGGCAAAACAGTTATTGGAAGTAAACATGTTTTTGGGCCATATAGGATTGTAAGACAAGAATTGCGAATTGCGTTTTTATAAAACTTTGTTTATTTTTTAAGCATGTGCACTCTTTTTTTAAACCTTTGGCACTGGACTGCGTCTTTGTAGTCTATCTGTTATCATAATGTTTTGACCAAACAGCCTATTTCATGCAACAATGTAGAAACAACAACACGAAGATGCAGAAACAAATCCTTGATTCTACAAAGAGATACTTACTTACTGCCTTTACTGCTTACCTAGCTGTGATACTACCCCGCCTGTCAATTATACCAGGCTAATGTCAACTGAAGCATCAATGACCCGACCGAGTACACAGATTGCCTGCAATATGATGTTGCTTCCGGTCATGCGATGCCTATATCGAGATCTTCAGTAAATTCTAAATTGAGGTAGATACATATTTTCTATAGAAATAGCTGACCACTGCTCCTACATAAAAGGTAAAATTACTATCTGAAACTCTGGCAGGCAAACGTTTGCGTCGATCAAATTGTCTGATTTAAACCTTGGGAGGCACCAATCTCTTGTTTCATAAGTTACATCCATTTGCCATCACTCTTTGGGCGTTTTTCCAATTGGCCTAACATATTGGAAAACTTATCACGGTGATTTTCCACTGTCTGGCTGCCGTGCCAACCAGTCGATTTTCATACAAATGACTGCAGTTGCCAGTACCCGTTGACGTTTACTGAAATCATCGTCAAAAAACTAGCATGTCCCAGAATCATAAAATTTTATGATATTGTGATACCCACCAACCAACCTGAACTGGGTCAACGTTGTGTACTTTGAATATAGGACCAGACCTGAGACTGCACTGAAGCTATAGATGAGTAGGCATTTATACACGCTGATGGGTACAGCGCTTGTCGCGGCTGCCAGTAAAAAAGTTTCAGAGGAAGGATTAAAAAAAAAACAAAATCTGATAGAAGAAGTTTCAGCTATTTTGACACGTAGATTTAGCCATTTTATGTTCTCAAGCCTCAACTATTTCATCGTTTACACATCAATAAACTACATTATCTGCTATGAAATACAATCATTCTCGAATTCCCAAACGGCTGGATCAAACTTTGTAATACGTAACTACATGGAATAACAATTTATCGGGATGATCATGCGAAAACAGCACATTTCTCATATCACGCTTATGAAGCATAAGGGTTCAGTGCCACTGATATCGGGGTCATAATACTCACAATGCTATAAAGTGTGTTTTTTTCTTTTTTTTTCTTATTGGTTTGTGGCACCTGATGGCAATCGATAATGCTGTTTAGGATGTGACTCATTTACATAGATTTGAAAACACATTAACCGGGAAACCTACGGCAAACTACAAAGTAATTACATACTTCCAAACTTCAATTGATTATATCTACAAGCATTGTTCCCAGCTGAAGGAGGACGCTAATAAAACCAATCCAAGGAATCGGTAAGAAATTGCCAGATATAAAACAATACATGCTAGTGCGGCGAAGAGTTTTAATTAACTAAGAAACTAACTAACCAACATCGTTCTAAACAAACCTGTAATGAACAATAGCGACCAATCACGGAGCTTGCCGATGTCGGCAAGTTTCAAATCAGGTTAAAAAAAACAGTCGGTTATTCAAAATGTGTTCGAGCACCATTTTTCTATTAAATATATCGACTTTTGTACTTTTTTGGATACCTTATGAAACGAGAAAGTTTAATTAATAATTTGTACAATTAGTGTCCAAGTGTTTTAAAAGCTTATATATTTAAATTGCAATGTTTGTTACGAGTGTTTGTTTAGATAAAATCTTGCAAGCTGAATTAGAACCACTCTTTTTATCCTATTACTTAGTAGAATTTTTACATATTGGTTCAGTTACGATGACAATGCTTTTTTAAAATAAGAATGATCTGAATCGACATCCAGAATTAGCTCCAGTAAAGAAACTCTTCAACGACCAACAGCACAGACATCACATTTAGTGTACGCATTTTAGATAACCAGTTTTAGTTTTACCATGACATGATTGTAGCAAACAGTGTCGGTTCCTAACTAGGGAACAACACATACACGAAATGTTGAATACGCATTTTATTGTTATAGCCCGTTCTAAGCTTCACCGTGACATGGCTTCCGCATAAAACCTTTTATTTAAATGATTTTTAGTGCACTTATTGTTTTAAACTAAATGATGTTGCTTTATAAGTGACGTAAATATTACCAAAAATCTATAAAATTGTATTATTCATAGTGGTCACGTTTTAAATTATTTAATTGCTTTTTAAGCTTAGTTTCTAATTTACCTACAAATAAAAAAAAAACTTAAATGACATTATTTTGCCCATTTCTTTTTATTTTGTCACAAACGCCAGAAACTGAGTAATATTCAAAAAATTGATAATTTTTAAATATTTCAAACACTATTCACTTTCGGCCATACATTGGGGGCTTCAATTTTTTGCATATAAAAACCCCTACTACGTCCTGCCGAGAATACGTAGAGTTGTTAATAGCCAACGAGCTATGGAGCGCGCCATGCTCGGCATCCACCTGGAAAATCGCATATCATATGTCGAAATTCTACGTCGTATCAAAGTTGAAGATGAAGGTTGAAGGTATGCAAATTGCCAGACTGAAGTGGAAATTGTCAGGACATTTGGCAAGACGGGTTGAAAAAAAGTGTACCACGGCAGTCACTGTATTGTATCCAAAAGATGGGCTGAGATCTCGAGGTAGACCATTAGCCCGATGTTCAGATGACATTTAGGTACTCTGGAGTGCAATGGATGAGACTAGCACAGGACCTAAAAACTGAACGAAAAGAGGCCTTATACTCGTACTTAGGATGGATACGGATTAGATAGATAGTTATATAGCTAGTCGATAAAAAAACATGGAGAAAAAAACAGTAAAGAGGAGAAAACCTGGATGATTAAAAATCATGTCTTTCAAAATCATCTACCTACATATTTTTAAACTGTAGGAACTATGGAGTGTGCAAGACTAACATTACAACTGTTTCTTTCCGCTTTTCCCCGATACGATGTGCTTGTAAAGTAATAACTTTCAATTTGAGGTATTAATCTTTCGAACAATATTTGCTTTCAAGTTTTCATGGGTGGTTTTGAAAGCATATGTCAGTCAGATAAATAGATAAAAAATGCTATATTGTACACCAGTATGCAAAAATAATAGTCACTTCATGTTGATTGTAGTTTTTTCCACTTAACTTTACTCCAGTTGATCACATAAATAATTTTGTAGCAAATTACAACACTGAAACGTAACCTGAATATTATGTTTGGCGTGACTATGAAATTCTCAAGCATTGACTATCTAGCAGTTGGTTTCTTTTTCTCCTACTGCCTGGCAAGCCTCAGTGAATTTCCACCCTAAGAAAACCTTCCTCAAGGGCGTTCCAATACCTACTCAGGGGCTCAAATCCCGAGATAACAATGTCAGATGAAGGTCACGACGAACCTTTTCAAGATTATATCTCGCTTTAATTTTTCCAGAAAGTTCCATAGTCTTCCAAAAAATATACGTGTTGTATCAACCGCTTCAAGGATTTGACAGGCTCTCTTTCTTTAATATCTGAACACAAGTCATTTCTTTTGGAATTAGGGCAGTAAAACACAGAATAAATGAGGTTTTTCCTCGTAACGACTTTTTTAAGTAATGTCATTACCTGAATCGGATATTCCCTGATTTAAGGATAAGTTTAACAGAGTTTCAAGAAAAACAAACCGATTTGATATGATATGTATGAAATAAATAAAATATAACGTTTATTGTTTCCAAATTCTAATCGTAATTGTTATTTTTCTAAAGGAAACTTTTGGATATCCGTACCGTATTCGGACCGTGTTTACGTCTCCTAACTGATCGTCTTGCTTGTCGTATATCGTAGTGCTAGCCTCTGGTATCAGAGTTTGTCAAGCTGTCCAAGAGTCTCTGACATTGACATTAATCAACTAGCTGTGCCCGTGGCTTTGCCCGCGTGGTCAATTCTCTTGGTTAAAAGTAACCTACATGGCAAATTTATATGGTTTTGCGAGTGTGTGCTGAGTTGTTAATTCGATTATGCGTACAGGTACGTTTTGCGACCAACACTTCCAAGCAAGTGATATCATGTACGTGTTACTCCAGGATCAAGAATATTTTCAATACATTTCATCCCAATTATTTAAGCAATCAAATAGTTTTATCAAATCGTCCGTGATCTAATATTTCTTTTACAAAATTGTTAGCTATATAAAATAGTCAATTATGACCTCCTTCATAGAAAAAATAGCAAAATGAACCCTCACTAATAGTTATTTGAAGTAACAGTCTACGCGTGTGAAGTTATAGTTATTCTAAGTTTTATTTTTTAATGACTTTGAGTGACGTGACAGGCAGGTTGCTCGCCTGATGGTAAACGACACGCCTACTCTCAGTTGCAATGATACCCAGAACTTTGATTGCAAAATCTTGCGCGTCTTTGCACTGCGCTTGTCACTCCTGAGGCATTAGTTGTTAAGTCTCATTGCTCAGTAATTTCGCTGGAGACATTGCACTTCTGACCGAAACAGAAAAGTTTGTTTGTCGTATGAGGTAGTGCTGGCCTCTTATGTCAGAGTTTGTCAAGCCGCCCGAGGGCCTCTGACATAGCTTAACGACTGCTATTAATCAATAACAGCCGGGACCGACACCTTAACGTGCCCCCCGAAGCACGGAGCGATAGAAACAGAAATGTTTACAAACTACTGCTTGGCGGTTGAATATCTAATAAAGGTGTGGTACTTCCCGAGACGGCCTCTTGCGTAATAGGCCTACCACTACTAAAATCCACTACTACTAATTGATTTAATAGTAATTTTTAAACCATACATGAACTTACTTTATTCCAAAGTTAAAGTAAATCGTCAAGCGATCTAGAAACCAGAACTTCTAATATACTCTAATGTAAGCTATCAACGTATTTCTATTTTAAATGAATTTCCAAGAAGATTTCGTTCCATGTAAAAACGTAATTGGGTGTGTACCGTAGACGAAGTTTTCCATAGTAAGAGGTAATATTAGAATTTTAAATGTGGCAAGAATTGTTATTTTTTCATTTACCTTGTACTAAGAAAGAAAAATTGTATTAAGTTGAGCCAAGACATTTTTGGGAGAGGTATGTACTATACAATTTAGGTTGATTGCGCGAGCAAACATCTTGAGTTGATATCTCTGGAGTGCTGAATTTTGTTGGTTGAAATGAACTCACTTTATTGCTTTTTATAAAAGTTTTATGTACAAAACTTGCTTTTGTTTTTACCCAATGTTTTTAATAAGGTTCAGTACCCAAAGAGTAGTACGCCCCTATTGCTAAGGCAACGTTGTGCCTACTAAACAAAATAACATATAGACTTGAAAGACCATCTCGAATTAATATATAGACTGAAAGACCATCTCAAAATAAGATATAGACTTGAAGTACCATCTCAAAATAGAATATAGATTTGAAAGACCATCTCAAAATAAGATATAGACTTGAAAGACCATCTTGAAATAAAATAAAGACCTAAAAATTGAAATAAGATATATACTTGAAATATCACCTCAAAAAAATATATAGACTTGAACGACCATCTCGAAATAATATATAGACTTGAAAAACCATCTCGAAATAAGATATAGACTTCAAATACCATCTCAAAATAAGGTATAGACTTGAAATACCATCGCAAAATAAGATATAGACTTGAACGACAATCTCGAAATAAGATATAGATTTGAAAGACCATCTCAAAATAATACATAGACTTGAAACACCATCTCAAAATAAGATATAGACTTCAAATACCATCTCAAAATAAGATATAGACTTGAAATACCATCGCAAAATAAGATATAGACTTGAACGACAATCTCAAAATAGGATATAGACTTGAAAAACCATTTTGAAATAATACATAGACTTGAAACACCATCTCGAAATAAGATATAGACTTAAAAGGCCATCTCGAAATAAAATATAGACATCAAAGACCATCCAACATTTCTGTATGGAGCCTAGTATACCTGAACCAAAGTACATATATAATCCTAAGGACTATATATGTACTGTGCCTAAACGACAGAACATATTCGTAAAGCCCTCTATTATAGAACAGTAATTTTTTATCTTAATGTTTCCCTTTCGTTTGATTTAATATTACAACTTACAACAAAACGAAATGGACGAAAAAATACGAATTAGCGATCGAGTAATATTCTAAATAGCTCGTGCCACAAACGCTTCAGTGTTTTAAGGATTCCAATGCCATCTAGTTTCATTTTGGGGTACTAAAAACCTAATACTGTTGCGCAATGAAATATAAAAATAACTGTATAGTAGTCGCAGCGGAAGTTTGTATCTCGGAAGTTGTCTGCAAGTCACTGCGCAAACTGCTATTTTTCAGGTGCAATCCCTATGTTGAAGGTGAAGACAGCAT
This sequence comes from Alsophila aescularia, assembly GCA_946251855.1. Taxonomy (NCBI): domain Eukaryota; kingdom Metazoa; phylum Arthropoda; class Insecta; order Lepidoptera; family Geometridae; genus Alsophila; species Alsophila aescularia. Next base: position 36,097,388 of record OX276384.1, read on the forward strand.
CATCTAACTGCCTCGCTCTACGTTACTCGCTTACGTTTTTCGCATATTCTATCTCACTCTTACTTTATGCTATTTATCCTCACAATTTTACCTGCGCAATCGTTCACAGATCCTATCATCACAAAGACAAGATTCGCTGCGACTATTAGAACTGCTTTTTTGGATGAACCGAGTTTGATGAAACAAAAATAAAAACCTCCGCAAGAATCCATGGAATACAGTTCAGCAAAAGGAATAAAAATCCATCGAGTGGTTTTTGCGTGAAACAGTTACATACATACAGAGAGACAGACAGCCTTGTATTTTTTTTATCATTCAATTAAGTGTTCTTAACGAAATTAGTCTAATGACTATGGAAATTTGATTATTAATAGTTAGTAGATGTGCCAACGGTTTTGCCCACGTGGACGTCTCTGGAGAATTGTACTAATCCTATGGTTTATTCTGTACAATATACCAAATGTAGATCAGGTGTCAAAAAGTTTTTATCGATTGCTCGGCTTCTTCTCACCGGCTATACGAAGTACACCAGATTCTAAGTCAGAACATCATCTATCCAACAGTGACAATCGCAAAAGAGTTAGTTTATAATAATAATAATAATAATAAATTGTTTATTGACAGAACTTATAACTACTTATTAATAACAACAAAAGTATTTTTATATTGACTATATACTAATTATAGGTACTGGACATGTTGTTCGGCTGTTGGCGCCTGAGCTAGTAATTAAACTGTATTACATACACCAGAGCCCTCCGTTTATGGAAATTTATAAAGCATTATTTTTGTCTTATAATTTAGAAAATTACAGTGTAGGATATAGTTAATATATTATTATAAGTTTAAAAGAAAAAAATACCTACCTAAGATTACATGTATATATGCATGTATAATGATTATAACGTGTGGGTTTGTGTGTGAGTAGTATATGAGTGAGTGAGGGTGAGTGGGATGTGAATGTGGGTGTTGTGAGGTAGTGTGTATATTAATAATAAATAACAATACACATATTTTATCTGTTTCGACAATCATCATTTGAGTGAGGGTCTGATTAGCTCTTCTGTTTGTATGTATGTAAGGGTTTTTAGCCAGTAACTAATAACTTTTTTAATTTAGTGCTGGTAAGCGGATAGATGTGAAGTATTTTGTTCACTTTGTTATAAAGTCGATTTGAAAGATTTTCGAAATGTCTGCTAGCCAGACTGGTTCGGTGAGGTGAAATAGGACAAATTCGATAACTCCTACGTGGATTTATATCTATTAGTGGGTCAAATGGTAGAATTTTGTGCTTCCGCAGCATTGCGTGTAAGATAAAGAGTTGCCTCACCGTTAGCATTCCGGAATCTTTATATAGTGTGACCGTGGGGTATCTTATTGTTTTTTTAAGCATTACCTTTAAAATGGCTCTCTGTGCTCGTTCTAGTTGTAGTAACGAGGTAGTGCAAGCACCTCCCCAGACCGTGTCGCAGTAAGACAATATGAACTGTGCCAGAGAAGAATACACAATGTTTAGTGTCGCAAGGTCCGCTGAAGATCTTAATTTTTTAAATATATAAAGAAGTCGTCTTGCCCGGGAATTAAGGTTATCTATGTGTATTTTCCAGCTGAGGGTGCTATCAATCTGAACTCCTAAGTATCTTATATTGTCAGTCTTGGAAAGGTGGATACAGCTGCATAAATTACAGTTTTGTGAAGTGCATTGGTGGGCGATAACTGAAAAAGTACTCGGGTCCGGTTGAGATACTCTACGTGGGGAAAAGGTTATGTACTTGGTTTTGGTAAGGTTAAGAGTGAGAAGGTTAGCAGAGAGCCAATCCATGACAGAACCTAAAGCATGCTCTGCGTGCTTTTTAGCATCACTCCAATTCCTCCCTTTTACAATGAGAGCGGTGTCATCCGTGTATGAAAAAACATCGCAATGGGGAAGCTTAAATTGGCAGAGTTCATTCACATAAATAATGAACAGTATAGGACCCAAGATACTTCCCTGAGGAACTCCGAAACTTAAAGGCTTATCATCACTTGTATAACCGTCAATCTTGACATACTGCGTTCTGTCAGTGAGGTAGTCCTGAATGATCCCCAAGGCAAGACCACGAATACCAAGGTTTTCCATCTTCAAGAGTAGTGCCGGAATAGAGACAGTGTCAAAAGCTTTTGACATATCTAGGAATACTCCTATTGTTTTGAATCTATTGTTAAGTTGATGAACTATAGTATTAGTGAGGTCAGCTACAGCGTCTTCTGAGGAAATTCCTTTGCGGAAACCATATTGTTTTTTTGAAAGAATTTTATGTTTTTCTAAATAATTTGCGAGTCTAATATGTAGCAGTTTTTTAAGTATTTTCGAAATGGAACTCAAAATTGAGATCGGCCTATAGTTGCAGACACTGCCTCTATCACCACTCTTGAAAATTGGAACAATTAGGGCCTTTTTTAAAGATTTAGGAAAGATGCCTGTAGCAAAGCAAAGGTTAAATATATATGCGAGGGGTGGTGCCAGCACTTCACAAGCATCTATAAGAATCCCAGCCGAGATGCCATCCTAACCAACTGCACAGTTCCTACGCAAGCCCTTAATAGTACACTCCACCTCAGCGCTGTCTGTTTCAAAAATAGCCATTGAACTATTATAGCTGCAACTATTGGAAGGTAAGATTTTGTCCATAGAAATAGAAATGCCATTATTATGGATTTTACTAGCCAACTCTCTTCCTATACCTACAAAGTAGTCATTAACTTTGTTGACTGATAATTTAGGATTGATTGATGGATGAAGTAATGACAAAGCAGATGATGGTGTTTGCTGGATATTTGCAATTCCTTTAATTGTTCTCCAAGTTGCCTTAGGATTACCCTTTGCCTTCCGAAACGCGTCTCTTTCATATTCCCGTTTTAATCTTTTTAGTAAATTATTACAAAAGTTTCTCTACCTTAAATAAGTGACTTTATTTATGATGTTTGTAGAGTCTAATTTATATTTCTTATTAAGTTTGTCACGGTTCCTGATACACTTCAGGAGGCCAAAAGTAATCCAAGGTTTAATAATCCTTTTTCTACTGGATACCTTACGTGTAACTCTGTTTGTCAAAATTATTGATGAAATGATTTTAATCAGGGAATCCATAGCTAAGTTAGCGTCATTTAAGTTAAATAAGTTACTATAGTCCGTATTATTTAGATTTAAGTTAACTGCAGAATAATCAATTCGTGATATGGTTTGTTTAGTCTTTATAATTTTATTACGTAGCGTAGAGCACCACAAGACTGGAGCATGGTCAGTTATTGAACAGTCCAGAACGACAGTGCAAGCCTCAGTATGTGTACGTAGTATCACGTGATCCAGACAGTTAGAGTTACGAGTAGGATACATGTGTTCCGGGAGCATGCCGTGCGATGCAGTGATATTTAGGTATTCGCTAGAACTATTGTCGTTGTTATGCCGCAAAATATTTATGTTAATGTCTCCTATAATAGCTACAGTCTGATATGATGCTAAAGTATCCAGAATTCTACTTAGACTATGTAAGAATGAATCAGCATTTGCAACAGACGGAGATCGATATATCGCAACTATAGCTAGGTTAATTTTGTAGGTAAACAACAAGCAGCTAGCGTCCGATAAAACAGGTTCCGTAACGGTGCACTCAACGCTTGTCTTCACGTACATTACAACACCATCGTTCTGATTTTTGTACCCCAACCTGTAACTAGCATAATCAGCTAAAACAGGAGTGTTGATGGACTTACTTAGCCAACATTCGGTAAAGATATATATTTCAGTAGTAGTAGTACTGCGTGATGCGCGAACAGACAGACAGACAAACAGACACACACCGTTTTTGATAATGTTATATTCTTGTTAGGTTATTTGGTTTTGGGTATTTTAAGTACCTGGGCTGTTCTAGAATATTTGCAACGATGCCAAGTAGACTGGTGATATATCCAAGTGCTAAGATACTTGTATGACGCGGCTACTATGACTGTCCAAATCCTCCTGGATGAGACTAAGATTGTCAACCTGCGTCGATGAGTGAGACAAGGGGATGCGACATCCCCGAAATTGTTCACCAACGCATTGAAAGGCATGCTTAAGACATTGGACTGGGAAGGGCAGAGCATCAAAATAAGCGGCGAGTATATCTCACACACATCTGACATACGGAGCCGAGACATGGACACTAACAGTGGGACTTGTCCACAAATTTAAAGTCACTCAGCGAGCTATGGAGAGAGCTATGCTCGGGGTTTCTCTGAAGGATAAAACGAGGTAATCCGCCAGAGAACCAAAGTCACCGACGTAGCTCAAAGGATTAGCACGATGAAGTGGCAATGGGCTGGTCACGTTTCTCGAAGAACGGACAACCACTAGGGTAGAAGTGTCCTCGAGTGGAGAACGCGTCTTGTCAAACGTAGTGTAGGACGCCCACCGGCCAGGTGGAGTGACTACCTGCGAAAGGCGGCCGGCAGAAACTGGATGAAAGGAGCCGAAGATCGGGTTTTGTGGCGTTCAACGGGAGAGGCCTATGTCCAGCAGTGGACGAGCATGGGCTGATGATGATGATGACATCTCACACTTGAGATTTGCAGACGACATCGTCATAATATCTGAATCTTTGCAGGATTTGCAGTGGATTCTGGATAGCCTAGCTGAAGCTTCCAAGAAAATCGGCCTCGGAATGAACTTGGATCAAACCAAAATCATGCTGAACGAGTTACAGATTACAGTTAATGGCACAGTTAATGCTATCGAGATTGTTTAACACTACGTTTGCTTGAGGCAAATCTTACAACTGTGCCTGAACAATTTCGAGAAATAAACCAATACAAGAATTCAGCTGGTCTGGGCAGCATTTATTTAGTGCCTTTAAACAAAGGTATTCAATCAGTGCATCCTACCGGTAATGACTTACGGACCTACGGCTGGTCCACTAACTTGAAGTCGCTCAGTGGGCTATGGAAAGATCTATGCTTGAAACTTATCTAAGAGATCGAATTTGAAACAAGGTGATCCGGCAGAGAACCAATGTTATCGACATAGCTTTGAGAATTAGCAAGCTGAAGTGGCAGTGAGCTGGCCATATTAGCCGCAGAACCGATTACCATTGCGGTAAACATGTTCTTGAGTAGAGACCAGGAATTGGCTAACGTAGCGTAGGATGCCCACCAGGCTAGATGAAGCGACAATCTGGGCAAGGTTGCTGGCAGAAAGTGGATGCGATAGGGCCGAATGGCGTGCCTTGGAAGAGGCTTATGTCCAGCAGTGGATAAACACATTTGATGATGATGACGATGATGATTTTAAGTACCCTATTTTTTATTTTCTTCATTGTACAGATTTTGTGTTACTGCTTTTTTGTTAGTATAGGTAGATTTCTACGATGCTCTCAATGAAAATCCATGAAGCTATAAATTAACTGTAAATTATTCTTAACTGCTATAAATTAATAATCATTAACACCTTATTCTGCTCGTTCTAGTTCCCTTCACTAGTCATCACAGTTTTATGACAATATTCGCTAGGTATTCCTCCAATTTATTTTATGTGATTGGCTGCGCTATTCTACGGGTAGCAAACCACCAGTCCTACTTGTCTGTATTTAGATTGCAAGCTTCGATTTTAACCTTAAGTCATCTTTGCCAACAGAAGCGAAAGCGAACATCCTCGGGCCAGTTGACTTGTACGTGAAGACTGGTAGCAAGCTGTCTCTCACGTGTATCCTAAGTCAAGGCCCTCACGACCTGGGAACTATATTCTGGTATAAGGGTAAGTTGATCATAAAATTAAAATTCTTTCTTTCTTTCCCTTCATAACCATAACTCAAACATATAACCCTTCCTTTGCTTCACAGCAGTAGGGTAAAAAAAAATGTCTATGACACTTATACCTGAAGACGAATCGATTGATACCTTGCTTGTCAAAATCGGACCAATAAGAGCGGCGCTGTGGTGGGTTATCCACATACCCACATACATAATATACATACATACATACATACATACATACATACATACATACATACATACATACATTTACTGTTAAACTCATTACCCTTCCCATGCTTCGCCGTAGTCTGGTAAAAATGTCAGAGCACATCCTAAAAAGTCACGTTGTGGAGAGAGAAAAGAAGCGACGAGTCGTTGAGGTTCTGGAGCTCAAAGATATCATAATCACTATCTTTGAGGTCCAATATTACAGAAACGCGAATTATTAGGATACTGGTATGCTAAGATTTTTTGTTTGCATTAAAATCTTCTATCGATTTATTAAGGTTTGGTCAGCGGCCGCGATTTTTCGGTTGTTTCACATGTAGGCCACAAGGGTTGGCATGGCTTTTTGAAAACAACTTAATTTCAAGCAGATCTTACAAACATAGTTTTTGCAGGAGCAAACATAATAGAATATAAGGAGGTAGAAGAAAACGACATTATCGAAGAGCCACGACTCCGCCTGAAGACGGAATGGACGGAGCAGCTCACGTCAAGATTGACTATTGAGAAGGTGCTGCCGAGTGACAGCGGGAACTATAGCTGTGTTCCAACAATGGCTGATGCTGCTTCAGTCAATGTTCATATTATAAATGGTGAGAATTCTACCACAATTAAAACAAATTATCTAAAATTTCAATTTATAATTTTAAATAACAGAACAAGACACGATCAAGTAACTGATCAATTACCAATATTTTAAGAGAATATTCTTACCTAAATAGGGCATGTCAATTCTTCAGTCATCAACCTATTGTTATCCCACTTCTAATATTGACTACCTATAATGTTATCGATTATCAGTTTAGAAATTTTGAATGTTTTTTTTTTTATTCAATTATATGATTCTATTTATGATATTGAAAGTTTTAATGATGGTGCTTAACACACACAATACTACAACACATAATGAAATAAAAAACACGATGACGCCATAATATACTCTGATTAAGGTGAATATTGATATTCACCTTAATCAGAGTTTATTATGGCGTCATCAGCAAATTCAAATCAGCAATGACAACTTAGTCATTATTTATGATCTAAAAACAACTAATTACTTAAATATTGTCAGTTCAGTAGAACTAGTAAATATCTACTGACTATACAAACATAGACAATAACATACGATGCGGGAGCTACATATGCAGCCAACTTCTTTGCAAATATTTTCAATATGTAGTAATTATTCATCAACAGCACTAACAAAAACTTCTGCATTAATTTTCTAATTCTAACAGGGGTTTTTCTTCAACAGGAGAACATCCAGCAGCTATGCAGCACGGCAACGCTAACACTGCATCACCTTGCGCACTATCAGTCAATCTCTTTATATCTCTATACTGCACTTTTGCAACTTTGTACACAAGCACTGTAGATGGATTCAGATGAAAGTTACATAAATGAAGAGGCAACAGATGATGCTGTTTGTAGTAACGATGACGAGGTAATGATTACAGATGTGAATTTAGATGGATTTATTTACGTTAATTTAATAGCAAAGAGGCGTTTTAAAAAAAATGATGCATAACAGATGGCGTTGCATTCTATAAACTACAAGAAACATACATTCAGAATCACTTTAATCCACTGTAATCTTAATGTAATAAGTTGGGAATGTATAGCGTCCCATCATTTTACATGACAGGATGGCAAATTTCACAATGAAAGCTCTATTTGTGAAATTTAATGACTTTTGTATTTAATATATACAAAAACCATAGGCAAAAACAATCAAAAGTAACATTTGACTCTGTGGGCAGTATACATCTGACAGATACTAACGCCTGCCGTTTGTTTTGGATTACATAACTAAATTTATTTACCTCTATAAGAAAACGGCTCATTCTTGTGTTATACAACACTCTTGTCGTGTGTGCTGTGATTTGTCAGACACTCAACTGTTTTCCGAGTTGAAATATGCAAATGTTCCTAAAGCTAAACCAATATACTTATCATCGTTGCTATTGTTGAACACACGCACACATTGGTGTTTTGTTAAAAATCTTTAATGCAAAATAGAATAAAAAATAATATTTTTCAAAGTATAAAAAGACAACTTGCAACTGAATTTGTATCTGAAATTAAAATCACTCATCTTAATATTTGGACAGTGTATAGAAGTAATGTAAGATTAATGTTGATAAAATAGATTTGATATATTCATTTAATAATATCAAACGAATAGATTAAATTTATCTACGTGTAGATAATATTGAGGATATTCTTGCCGAGAATATTCGATGTGGGTATAGTTTCTTTCACCGATTTTTTTATTCTTTCTTTCTTTCTTATGTCTAACAATTTGATAATTTGTAATGGTTTCTATTAAAATATTAATTTAGATGAACTTAACGAACCAAATTTCAAAATTGCGGATAACGTAGTTTTAAGTTCTGAAATAAAATCAAGATATAATATTAGTGTCTTACAACTTGATTATTTTTAATGGTTTAAAAAAAATTAGTTGTACTTAACTTACCAAGTTTCTTAACATTGCGAATAACATAGTTCTTTATTCCAAAATAAATCCAGACTTAATAATTATTATAATATGCAATTAGAAGATTTATTTTAGAAACAAGTGTTTCAGTTTTGTTCCAAACATGTAGAAATTTGAATTCTTAAACGTAAGCAGTAAATAAACATATTTAAAAAGTTGTATTCAGTCTAATCACAAATTGAACACGTGTAAGTACCTATAATAAGTAAAAAGATAATTAAAAAAAACCTTCATAATTTATGTTTGTGTTAATAAATACAAAATAAAAAAAAAAAAAAAAACGTTTTTCGTGAATTTTGCTTATTGGTATACAATGAACCGAAGTGTTCAAATTGAAGACAGCTTACTGCTTACACTTAAGTATTCTGTAGAAACTGTACCTATTTTAAAATGGCCTTCTAATTTCGGCAAAGGGAATGTAAATATATAAATAATTAATTCAAAAAAAAGTAAGAAATCTGATGTAAAAAACATTTATGAATGTAATTTATTTAACAATGAATTTAATACTGTAAGCAATATCGAAGAAACAGAATAATTTTAAATATTATTATGGTAACTTTATCTGTAAAATATATTGTAAATAAAATAAAGTCTTTCACGTATTATTTTATTCTACTACGTTTGAATAATTTGACATAGCTTTAACGAACGAGGACAGTTTTATAAGCCTACAAAATTTTAATTGCTTATTATAATATTTGTTTTCCAGCACTATGGTTACTTCAATCCATTAAAATACTAAAAAGATGATTAATTTCAATCCAAACTTATTATATTTAATTAGTTATGATCGGAATAATAAGTCACGATACGTGTGTTCAAAAGCAATTATCTCCATAGCAGGAGCAGTTAATGGCGCCAAGTAAACTTTTGTACAAAATTACTATAAATTCACCAAAGAATTCAGCATCCTTGTCCTTCTACTTAACTTACAAGTTATTTAAGGCTTTTCCATCGAATAAAGGAGTAAATACTGGCGACCTATTTTACAAAGATCTCTAAAAAAATACTTATTCTATAGCTCATGTATATTTATAAAAGAAAACATAAACAATTGTTCTTTTGATTTATCGTTTTATATATTTTTATGTATCATGCTGGATAAAATTTCTAAACACAGAGAAAGGTGACCAGGTCATTATTTATTACTATTAGTAATAGTGGAGTAAATAAATAAGTAGTTTATTAATTTTAAACGGAAACCTTCCCCTCCGAAAAGTACTGCTATCATAATCAGTCATTAATAAACAGCATTTACATTTTCTTGCCCATAATGTAACCTGTGAAAAGAACATTTTCACTTCTACGTTTTTTCTCAGAAGTAACAATTTCTTTCATATTTTTTCCCTTTTTTTTATTCTATTTTAATTTGAAGGATTACATAGCAATTTCTGTTCCATCCCTTATAATTGTAAGGTTTAATAAAAAAATAATTAGGGCAAGGGATGACTGTAGCGGACATCTTTATTTCCATTCGGGAAACGGAAGTCGTTATTATATTAACCTTTTTTATTGGCCTTATTTGCTTTTGAGTTGTTCAAAGGTTCAACTGAACTGAGGCTCAGTGATTTTTTCTTTATTTGTTTCGCAATGGTGAAATACAATGAAAGATGTCTTAAAATGAAGGTATATTAATTTTCCTTTAATATATGTATAATTTTGTGAAAAAATAATTATCTTCCAATAATATTAGTATAATTTATATAAACCGGTTATATAAAAATAAATGTTTGAAACCTAATTAGTATTCACCATCCTTTTTGTATCTAATTTAACACAAGCTCAGATAAAGGTTAAAATACGTTTTATCTACATAAAAATTAAAATTACTCCCATTATCAGATCATAACATCAAACAAAATTTATGAATAGCAAAGAAGTTTCAGACAACCACATCCTTATTGTTCAAATATTCATTATAAAGGTAACCTCTTGTGGTTCCTTACGTGCGAACGATGTGTTTACTGAACTCCGGGGCTTTTGGGAATGTTAGGAGAAAAATAATTGGAAAAGTGGCTTCGTTCGAAAAATGGAGTGCAAATATTTCTGTTTAAAATGCAATGTTTCCAGCAAAATTACTGCATAAATGATAATACAAAACTACTTAACGCCTCGGGGGGACGAACGAAGCTGCACGTATTCGTACTATTATTTATACTGTTTGAGGTTTTCCAGCGAGCGATGGAGCGCAGTATCTTGGTAGAAAAACTGTCAGACCATATCAGAAATGCAATACCGGGCTCCAAGACCCAGAACGCCGACGTTAATCAAAAAGCGGCCGTGCTTAAATGGAACTGGGTTGAACACAACTATCATATGTCAGATGAGCTGCTAAGTCCATTACGGAATACATCTCGCAAGGCGTCAAGCGCCAGCGTGGCCGGCCCAGACCACGACGCGACGGTGGCAAGACGAACTTGACGCATACGAGAAAGAATGTCAAACAAAACTGAAAAAAATTTAAGGAGAAAAGAGAGGCTTTTGCCCAGCAGTGGGATGATATGGTCTGATAATAATAATAATAATAATGTATTCTGTGCTGCTCCGCAAGATTTAACAACCTAAGCTCTAGTTTCCAATGCAAATAAGAATGCCACGACTTTGCGCCACGTGAGATCTCTTAACTAGGTATATACTTACGGTTTTTTTTCTGCATGGTAATTCTAGGATCGTTTTGATCTCGAAACTATCGATTGGATATTGGTAACTAAACTGTTAACGATATCCAATCAATTTTTCATGTCAGACTTCTTCTGAAACTATATATAAGATCGTTGTTTGAGTGAGAGAGAAGTCTAATTAATGTTAACTGGATAAAGTTAGTTCACAAAAAAAAACAGTATAAATCTTGATCAACAGCTGATCGATTTGAAGGAATGTCAAAGAAGCAGTTTGAAGTGATTTAATCTGGCGTTTTGTGTTTATTTTAAAAAGAGGGTGGATACAGTTTGTATATTAAACGGTTATGATGAGGTTTCATTTATGTTGGAAGGGTGTGGGATGCCCAATATTTTTATTGCACTTCTGTTTAGTTTCTTTATGTTAGGCGTTTGACCATGTGGTTGAAGGGGGCAACGCCACAGAATGAATAATAGTACTACACTACGCTTAGTTCCCGCAAGGGTCTTGGCTAAAGTTTTTCTGCATCATACTTATTCCATGAAGGTATTTAAAGAGCTTTTTTATGCCAAAACGTCATTTGAAATTTTTCTCATAAAAAAAACTCATTTTATTTGAAAATGTAATCATAATAGTAAATATTAAATTGATTTTAATACCATACCAGAAGCAGCACCTATCTTTTTTTGTAGCAATTGATGTTTTAATAAGTTATTGTAAATTGTAAATATTTGTAAATATTAAATGTAACACATGTTTTTAATTTGAAAATATTTAAATATAGTGCAATATCATAATTGTTTATTTTAAAAGTTAAGTTTTTGTAAGGAAAGTTTATTTCAGAAAAAATATAATAAAGTGTAGAAACAGGTAAAAAGATTATACATATTGTAACTAAATATATAATTTTAAGAAACTTTGACAAATAAAGATAGTAACAATAATTTGTGTTTTATTTACGTTACTAGCTGTGCCCCGCGGTTTCACATGCATGAGGGATGATGATGATGATGAAAAAGTACCTTATATCTAATTTCAGGGTACAAAGCTAACTCCATTCCAAATTTATCAAAATCCGTTCAGCCGTTTGAGCGTGAAGATGATGATGATGATGAAAAGTATTCTATGTGTTATTTCAGGATATAAGCTATCTCTATTCTAAGTTTTATCAAAATCCGTCCAGCTGTTATCGCTTGAAAGCTCTCCAAGGAAACAAACAACGTTTCACTTTTATATATTGCTGTGGATTATGATGACTACAGATAAAATTAAAACGGAATTCATAACCAGAATTCTAAAACACTGAGTTTGAATTTATAATCATTTAAATTCAGCAAGTGGCGCTGCTTTTCTCGATTTCATAATTATTTACTTTCCAAAAATAGTTTTGTCGGAGAATCAAAGTTTCCGAGCACAGGACAGTGTCAGTGAAAATAGCAGTGTCACCTTTCCTGTCCGATTTCCCGTGAAAACCCCGCATCTACTACAGTAATTACTAGAAGCAATTATATGTGGTAGCCAGCCGGTTTCTTTGCGCAGGTCATTGCTCTATTTAGCCGGAGAGTGGACTACCGGCGGTTCAGTGCCTCTTTTTTGAGCTATGTCTGTGATTTTCGTTCTCTGTCAGATCACCTAGTTTCAAATGCGATCCTTTAGTTAGAGAAACCCCTAACATAGCTCCTTTGAGAACTAGCTGGGTGACTTTGTAATGTGGACCATGCAGTGTCCACGTCGGACAGTCAACGTCCAGACAACTACATGAACTGATATGATACTGAAGACAAATCAAAATTAAATCGCGTCATAAAACGAAGTCGTAAAACACATTTATGGTTATCCTTTAGGTACTAATATTATTATTCTAGGTATTGTAAAAGCTGGTTCACACTATGATTTTTATGTAATAATAATGTTTACTAAAGTAAACTTCACCAACAGAGTAAAAAAAATAGATGGCATGTCGTAGTGGTTAGCGTTTGTAATTTTCTTTATGTATAAGGATAGATGTTATTATAAATAGTGTACATGTCGTTATATTTTGTTGAATGTTGAGTCTAGCAGATCGCTGATAGTCGTCTTCTTAGATAAAGGTGTAATGCAAAATTTATAATATTGCAAAATAAATAATACAAAATTTATATATTTTTTATCCTCATACAATAATAGTAGAGAAATCAAAAGCGGTGACAGATTTTGGTAGATCCGCTGACAAGTAAGTAATATGTACTTTATAATATGCTAATTTAAAACGATCCGTGCTCAACGAATGTCTCAAGCTAAACTGAACTATTCGAACTTAAGCCGCAACATTGTTGCTATCGAAGTGACGCAACGAATATAATACATGTAAAAAAAAGTTGAATATAGTAAAAGTCGTAGTCAAAATTATACTCTGATAATAATTTGTGGGCGAATAGTGTAGTACTTCTTTTGATGTTAAGTACTTACGATTCTTTTGTGGAGGTATAATCTTATCAATTATCCTTCTATCTAACTCTTCTTGACCTCCAATTATATCTTTTGAGTGGATGGTAGTGTTTTAAAGCTGTATCTGTTACGATGATTGATTTATCTTACGTTTCTCTTCAACTCTGTAATAAAATATCATTTATGTTTACACTATATTATAATTTTAGAGTAAAAAATTGATTGTGAGATGATAGGAGTAGTTATCTGATGAATAATCCTTTATAACTCTTGTAAATGTCCTATAATCGGCCTCAAGTATTTTGCCACAATATAGTCTGACCTACTTTAGTAATGTATAATATTTAACTAGAAATAGTATGAATATTGAATCAGAATTATCGAAATTATATAAAACTACCTCCAGATATCCTCTTAAGACACGTTACGTACCTCGGTATTATGTATTTTCATAGAACAACATATTATCTGTTCATACTATTGGTTTTTGTAGGTAAAATAATTTCAAAAATTAGTTACGTTCAGAGTCAGATTTTAGATAACTTGATATATGAGGTATTATTGTCTGTAATTCTTATCTTACTTTTTTAGTTTATTGCGTAAATCCTGATTTATAAGTTAATTTGTAAAAATTATTGAAAATGATATTTTTAATCATAAATATACTGAATTTTCTTATTCTTCTGAATTTAATATTATTTTTGAAGGACGGCTACAGGCTGTCAAAATTGCATTTTTAGTTTATTTCATTTTGACAGAAGTCGTCAAATAGGCATTTGTTGTCAACTTTGTTCTTTTAAATTTTATGATTCGAATGTAATTCTTAACTGACCTCATTTAATTCTGTATCAAGTTACTGCTCATTGATAAATATGACTTTTATTACAAAGTTATTTTTTCAAGCCTTTGAAAGTCTTCCTTTTAAATGAAATCAGATTGGGGGTCAGTGTAGGTCCAGACTTCTAATAGTGAAGATATAAATATAATATATAAAAGAAATTCCATTTAAGATATTTTGACCTTTTCTAAAAAAAACATGTATAAAGTGTTTTAATTAAATAAACAGAGTCAACATTTTAAAGTATTCGTTTATTAAAATGAAGAATTCTTGAGTTAATGAACTATTCTCCCTAAACACAAATTTTAGAAAAGTTATCAGGCTGCGACTCAACCACACTCCACCAGCTACAACGGCTTCGCCAGGGAGGTTACATCGCCGTACCCCGAAGATCTTCGGAGGAGAGACGTCTACCGAACAACCAGACGGATTCAGTTCGAAGGGAGCTCGTCTGATCTGGTATGAGAGTTAAACTGCCTTTAGGCACCTGCTTCATCCCACAGATCTTCGAGAATTAAGACGACTCCAGGACCAATTCTACCACATCACCGAAAATTGAAGTTGGAGACCGAAACACCTCATCAGACCGTGAGCCTACTTCGAGGCAGTTGAGAACGAATTGCTGCCTTCCTCTCCGGGTTGCTGATCTCCTCCGGGTTGCTGATCTTCTCTCCGGGTTGTTGATCTCCTCCCCGAGACGCCGTCCTCCTCACCGAGTTGCCAAGTTGCCGCCTTCCTCCCGAACAGTTCCCGTTACTACGATAGAAAATTTACTTCACTAACATATTAATATTTGCCTATTTAAAATAATTAAATATAGGAAGCCTCCCCTTATAGGATAGGTAGGCCTTCAACTTAATAAATTTAGGGAAATCTGATAGGAAGGCTTTAGAGTCCAAATTCTTTAACCTTTAGGAGTCTGGTCTTAAAATTTATTTCCTTTGACTGATTTGGATAATTCTATAGATTACCTCAATTATCTATAGATTATTCAAGATAGTCTCTGATTAATAGAGTACCTAGAAGTAAACCTCCCGTTTTCCCTCTGGTTAATATATAAAGATATCTTGGAGTAATTCTGTAATTTTTAATAAACAGATCTTCAACATATCTTAAAGACCCTCGTGTCTTATCATCAAATTTAAAATTCATAATATCTATTCTTTAATTTTAATTTTTGTTCGTCGTAACGCATGTAATAGCCAGGTTAATGTCTCATGCTCATGAGGTTTTATGCCATAAAGAGAGTGGCAAGCCTTTGACAGAAAACGATAGGACTTCATACCCTCTAGTGGCCTTAACATAGAGGTAAGCGTAATTCACAATCTTGCAAACTGTAAGATAGCGCCTTACCTCTACGGTCCATTAGTCGTAGACTAAAGTTTAACTGAAAGTAAGGTAATTCATAATCTTGTCTTACCCCTCCAGCCAGTTCTTCCTTGAGGGATATAACGTTCTTCTATGGTTATAGATCTCTCCTCTGAGCATTACGTCATAGCGTAGAGCAAAGAGGTAAGACCTATCTCACTCTAGATAAGCTTTGTTTTTGCCTCCAAGCGTTACGTCATAATATAACGCAAAGAGGTAAAACCTCCTATCTACCTAATTGTTACGTCACCCAACGGCGTAACACGTAGATACCGCCTTGAAATCCTGCTTTACACGACAATAAATCTGTTTTTATTTATAAAGAACAAATTTACCGGAATAGCTCTGAAAATATGCTGGCTGAAGTGGTAATTGGCCGTCCACATATGTCAAAGAATCAATAACCTAAGGGGCAGGCGAGTTCTTGAGTGAAACCCACGTGTAGGCATAAAGAAGAACTTCCTCCGGCTAGATAGAGCGAAGACCTGCCCGAAGTAGCTGCAGCAATTAAGCTGGCCTATCTCCAGCAGTGGCCCTACACAGGCGGTTGATGCTGTTTAAAAAGAAAGATAGAAAAACATATAGCATGAACGTTCACTTTCCAGTTTTATTGTAGGTATTGTAATGGATCACGGGCAACGCAAACGGAATGGATATAGCTACTTGAGATTTTTCTGATAGTCAAGTCACGGTTATACCTACTTAAGCCTTTTACGACGGTTTTACAAGGAATTGGAAAGGTGTGATGTCTGGAGCATAATAAAACCACTGCTGAAAAGATAGGTATATTTACATACATTGCTTAAACTATACAACATTAGAAAAGGATATTTATCATGTATTTATTTTGTAGCGACTATTCGATGTTTCGACACAGTTGTTAGCGCTATTAGGTATCCGTTATAGTGGTGCTTACATTACAATGGTTTATAATGTTGACTTTAATGTTTCAGTTTAAATTTGTATTTGTATGTTGCCCAGTTCCGATGACAATTCAATTTTGTAGTAAGCATGACCAGGATTAGCTCCAGATAAAGGAACTCTAAAGGCGACGGACTCGTGGTGACACCGTTTTGTCATACTAGTGTGACCACGAGGAATTTTATTTACTCGTGGTCACACTGGTGTGACAACGAGTAATAACTATCATCCTCATGGTCACACCACGACACGATGCTAATATCGAGCTATTATATTAGTCAAAATAGTCACAAATTACCAGGAGAGCAGAAACCCTTAGGAGGTCGGAAAATAGAGGGAGGGGAAGGGGAAGGGGTTAGGTGGAGTGAACCGTCCCCAACGGTGGGGGTTTAGGGAAAAGCAAAAAAAAAAAATTTACCGTTTTGCCCAGCACTACAGATTCCTTTCATCTCCCATTAGTATAGTGTAAGTCGTATGACAGCTGTCAAACTTTAAACAGATATTACTCTGAAACTAATGATCCTAGACTAGTAGTTTCCTTACAGAAGTAACAGATCTCATTGATATCTTCATTTTGGATGACAGCTGTCAAACTTTAAAGGCCTATAACTCTGAAACTCGTGACCCTAGACTACTAGTTTATTTACAGAAGTTATAGATCTCATCAATATGTTCGTTTTGTATGAAAGCTGTCAAACTCAAAAGGGCCATAACTCTGAAATTAATGATCCCAGACTACAATTTTCTTTACAGCATTGATAGATATCATTGATATCTTCATTTTTGATGAGAGCTGTAAAACTTTAAAGGCCTATAACTCTGAAACTCATGACCCTAGAACAGTAGTTTCTTTACAGAATTTATAGATCCCATCGATATCTTCGTTTTAAATGACAGCTGACAAACTCAAAAGGGCTATAACTGAAATTATATTATAGCCCTTTTAAGTTTGACAGCTGTCATTCAAAACGAAGATATCAATGAGATCTATCACTTCTGTAAAGAAACTACTAGTCTAGGGTCATGAGTTTCAGAGTTACAGGCCTTTTAAATTTGACAGCTGTCATCCAAAATGAAGATATCGATGAGATTTATAAATTCTGTAAAAAAACTACTAGTCTAGGATCATTAGTTTCAGATTTAGAGGCCTTTTAAGTTTAACAGCTGTCATTCAAACGAAGATATCGATGAGATCTATCACTTCTGTTAAAAAACTACGAATCAGCGATGAATAGTTTCCGAGTAAAATCTGTTTTAAGTTTGACAGCTGTCATTCAAAACGAAGATATCAATGAGATCTATCACTTCTGTAAAGAAACTACTAGTCTAGGGTCATGAGTTTCAGAGTTACAGGCCTTTTAAATTTGACAGCTGTCATCCAAAATGAAGATATCGATGAGATTTATAAATTCTGTAAAAAAACTACTAGTCTAGGATCATTAGTTTCAGATTTAGAGGCCTTTTAAGTTTAACAGCTGTCATTCAAAACGAAGATATCGATGAGATCTATCACTTCTGTTAAAAAACTACGAATCAGCGATGAATAGTTTCCGAGTAAAATCTGTTTTAAGTTTGACAGCTGTCATCCGACTTCACACTATACTAATGGGAGATGAAAAGGAATCTGTCGTGCTGGGCAAAACGCTAAAAATATTTTTTTGCTTTTTTCCTAAACCCCCACCGTTGGGGACGGTCTCACTCCACCTAACTCCCTCCCCTTCCCCTCCCCTCCATTCTCCGACCTCCTAAGGGTTTCTGCTCTCCTGGTAATTTGTGACTATTTTGAATATTATAATAGCTCGATATTAGCCTCATGTCGTGGTGTGACAAAACGGTGTGACCACGAGTCCGTCGCCCATTTAAAGCAGCGGTGTTTTTAGGGGAAAATAGAAAGGAAAGAGAAAAATCTCTTAGTTCTCTGTTTTTTTTTTCATGTTGCCATATTAACGGATTCAAGATGATGGTGTACACCATGCCCGCCTATTACAGTGCCATCTAGAACGATGTAATGTTTTATTTTGATATTTCGCTTTACCATGTCAATTAAATGTCTATTAAGTTTTAATTTTGCCATCAAAATGTGCTATTTGAAATGAAGTTAAAGGAATTTGGGTCTTGTTGCTGCCTAACAACGAAAATTTACTTTGTAATATTATTCGTAATCAGGCTCGAAGGACACCAGAAATTTAACAAACCCAAATACTTTGCTAAACATTATGTACCTATCCAATTGTTCAACAATTTCAGAACGCGCAAATATTTGCTTTGTTTCATAATAATTAAAACGTGTTTATTGTTACAATTTTGTCATGATTTAATAAACTTTGGATTTAATGAAATAGGAATGGAAAATAAAGAATGATTTAATTTAACACTTTAGAAGATTAGAAGTCAAATTCTAAAGTTGCTACAGCTTCGTGAAAATAAACATTTTGATTTTCTCTTTCCTAACATAACATTTTCTCTCTTTTAACATAATGAATGAAAAAAAATGATTTAAAAAGAACCATAGCTACTTTACATAAAAAAAAACGTATAAATTTTATGATCGCTATTAGCAGCAAAATACAAATCCGCGATAAAATATTTTTAAGAAATTGCGTATGTCTAAAACTAAATATCTTTCAAAAAAATACTGAAATGTCACTTTCATTTTCTTTAAAACTGAGCATATGGTTCCTTTCAGCACTTTTCCTTACTTGGTATAGATTAGAACTCTCCCATACTAGCTCATAAACAAACATATTATACTATGCCTTCAGTCAAATCCCAAAACAAGCCACTGGATAAAATGTAATGCCTAAAGACCACAATATTTTGATTTGCAATTTTTGTATATTCATAAAATGTAAAAACAAATAAAACACTAACATAGTCCATGCAAAAGTGAACCATGAAGCAATTAAATAAACAAAATATTGCTGCCAGCGAAAGTTCCCACAAGTCAGAGAGTAAGTTTAATATAACTTTATCATCCAACAAAGCCACAGAACATGTGTCCCATAATTGAATAATCATTCCAATACACTTTAATTATAATGATTAAAATGTGTGTCTCATTCTTGCTCTCCCCCGCACCGCTTGACGGCCGCAATGGGATTGCATTGAACTGCACCTGAATTGCGTGGGTGATGACAGGATAAAATACCTGCAGCCCCCGATTTGGATAGGTTAGATTAAGTAAGGTTACGTTACGCTAGAGAAGGACAGTGAGAGGTGGGGTGGCAAGTAGAGAACCTCCCCGTGGTGCCCCCTGGAAACTGTTTGGACCCGGTAACGCAGGTGTCCAACAGGCCAATCTCTACCTTCGCAGCTATCACCAGCCGTCGCTGTGATTAGAATGCCGAAGAAACCGCAGCGTGACGCTTCTGGGAAGTTCACAAAAGGCCCTTCTCAGGGCCACTCCCCAGAGGCCCCCGTTGATCATGACGTACTGGATAGAGAGGTGGAAGTCTCGGCTCCAGAAATGGAGGTGTTCCGTAGTGCGGAGACTGCGGATGGACGGGACAACCGTCGAAAGCGGCGGTCTACTCCGTTTCTCGAGTCTGGTCTTTCAGATTCGGACACGGAAACTGAAGCGACGGCAGCCGCTAAGGTGAATACGGCTAGACGAGGGAAAGGAAGGAACGTGAAAGCGGGTTCTACCAGAGAAGCGTTCCTGAAGTACCAAGCGTCATCAGATGGAGAGCTGGAGGAAATCCTGCGAGTCAGGCAATTTAAGAAGAGGTGTGGCGCTGCCACCGACACCGGTAGTGATACCGATGTCTTTGCGATGGTTGGTGACATCACCAGGCTGAATGCGCAAGAGCTGAGGGCGCATGCGGGTGAAAAGCTTGCCGATATTTTGGACGTTGCTAGGAACTCGGGCAACCTGAAAGGCGAGTACGTCGGCCGCCTGAAGAGGTCTTCGTCGACCCTGAGGGAAGTGGTGGACGCTCTCGCGAGCAGGAGCGAAGCCGAGGAGACGCGACGTCTTCGGGCGGAAAACGGCCGTCTCAAGCTGGAGGTAGAGGCGATGAAGGCGGAGGTGAAGGCACTACGTCGAGGCTTCACTGAGGCTAAGACAGCCGCTGCCACCGCTGCAACCACCGCCGCCACTGCCACGGCCGCCGCCACCGCTGCGGAGACGCGAGCCCCTCCCGCTACACCGTGGAGGGCTGACGATCTCCTTGAAGAGCTAAAGCGCTCCTTGACCATCACGTTTGGGACAATGCTGAACGCTCGACTCGCGGGATTTGAGGACAGGCTTCTTCCGGCCCCTAGGGTACGCCCACCCCTTAGGGCGGATGCTAAGAAGGCGGCTGCGGCAGCCGCTGCCTCAGTGCCTCCGACTCCTCCGGTGGGCAAGCGGGTGAGTGAACCCTCAAAGGCGGTCACCACCACAGTGGCATCAGCTTTGACCCCCTCCACGTCGAGGGGGACCCAAGGCACCAGCCAGGCTGCTCCTCAAGAGCAGACCTGGGTCACAGTGGTGGGAAAGGGGAAGGGCAAGGGAAAGGGTAAGGGGAAGGGAAAGACTTCTCTTCCCCCTGCTGCACCCATGTCCGTCCCCGTGGTCCGAGCTCCTGCCAAAATTAGGCAGGGAGCCACCAATGCCGGTAAGGCTAAGGCGGCGCTGAAATCCCCCAAGTCCGCGGCGGTTGTTCTGTCGTTGCAGCCTGAAGCCGCGGAGAAAGGGGTGACTTACAGCGCCGTTCTCAAAATGGCGCAGGAGAAGGTCGATCTCCAGGAGCTGGGGATTGACCAGCTCCGCTTCCGCCAGACGGCCACGGGAGCCAGAATGCTGGAAATCCCTGGCTCCCAAAACTCAGATAAGGCGGACCAACTCGCGGAGAAGCTCCGCGGGGTCCTTTCTGAGGTGGCCAACATCGCCAGGCCCATTAAATCCGCTGATCTACGCATCTCGGGCCTGGACGATGCGGCTACGAAAGAGAAGGTGGCGAAGGCGGTCGCTGAGGCAGGAGGCTGCAACGTGCAGATGGTTAAGACCCGGGAGATCAACCCGGGTTTTAACGGTACTGGCTCCATCCTGGTGTCTTGCCCAGTTTCAGCAGCCCAAGTGCTGCTGAAGAAGGGCAGACTCCTGGTCGGGTGGAGCTCAGTGCGTGTGGTGGCACTGGGAGCGCGTCCCATGCGGTGCTTCAGGTGCTTGGGGCTGGGGCATACGCGCCCCCAGTGTCCTGCTTCAGTCGATAGGGGTGACCTGTGTTTCCGGTGTGGAGGCGCAGGTCATCGGGCAGCCAGCTGCGGGAAGGCTGAACCACGATGCGCGATATGCGCGGAGTCGGGAAAGCCTTCCGGGCACGTAATGGGGGGACGCAACTGTGCCCCTCCAAAGACGAAGGGTAAGGCCACCAGGACCCAGGCCAACCCTGTGGCCACAAAAGAGGCCACCCCCGAAGCAGACCGCCAAGCGGTGGTCGAGGTGGTTGTGATGTCTGATTGATGGATCAGGTCCGGCATCACAACCTCCTCCAGACGAATCTAAACCACTGCGCTGGGGCTCAAGATCTTCTCATGCAGACCCTGGCGCAGTGGCAAATAGATTTGGCGGTTGCCACGGAGCCGTATTACGTTCCCCCTGACCCCCATCCCTGCTGGGCTGGGGATCTTGACGGCTCCGTGGCCATTATACTGCGGTCGGGTTGCGTTCGTCCCCTCTCAGTCGAAGAGAGGGGTTCGGGGTACGTGGTGGCCAAGTGGGGGGAGTATGCCATCATCGGGGTATACTTCTCCCCCAATAGACCCGCTGCGGAACTGGAGGTCTTTATGGACCTCCTTGCCGCAGCGGTTAGACGACAGGCGCCACGTCAGATCCTCCTTATGGGGGACCTGAACGCCAAGGCCCGGGACTGGGGTAACCGCTCTACTGACTCTCGCGGGGAGATTGTCAGGGAGTGGGCGGTTGCCACAGGACTGACCCTGCTCAATAGAGGGTCGGTCCACACTTGCGTGCAACATAACGGGGGGTCCGTGGTGGACCTATCGTTCGCCACCCCGGCTGTTGCAGCACGTGTCCGGGCCTGGAGGGTGTTGTCGGAGGTGGAGAATCTCTCGAATCATAAATATATTAGGTTCGAGATTCTCCCCTCCCACATTCGAGGAGGGTCTGCGGGCGTGGTGCGCGCGGATTTCCCACGCTGGACGATGTCTCGCCTTGACGCTGAACTAGCAGAGGAGGCGGCTATCGTTCAGTCGTGGTCTGCCGCTCCAGTGCATCCGCAAGTGGACGTCGCGGCAGGCGACTTCCGAGAGGCGGTGACGGCCGTGTGTGACGCAGCCATGCCGAGGTCCCTTCGTTGCCCCGATCGCCACCAGGTTTACTGGTGGTGCTCGGGGATTGAGGACCTCCGGTGCGCTTGCTCGGTGGCGCGGCGAGCCTACACCCGCTGTAGGAGGTCACGTCATGGCCGGACCGACGACCAGCTGTCGGCTGAGGAGCTGGAGTCTGAGCGCCGGCTGCACGGCTTATACCGCGACGCTAAGTGGGAGCTGCAGCTGGCTATCAGTCGGGCCAAGTCTCGGGCCTGGGGCGAGGCCCTGGAGGGTCTCGACAGGGACCCTTGGGGGCGGCCATATAGGGGCGCCCGGAAAAAGTTCCGGGGCCAAACGACCCCTATTGCGGAGTCGCTGGAGCCTGAGCTCCTGGGCAGGGTGTTGGAGGGCCTATTCCCTGACTCCCACCACCACGCCCCACCGACGATGGTCTCCTCCATCCCCGAGGAACTGAACCCAGCCTCCATTCCGCCTGTGTCCGAGGTGGAGATGGAGGTGGCAGTCGGCCGCCTACGGGGCAAAAGGACCGCACCGGGTCCAGACGGAATCCCGGGGCGGGTCCTTAGGATAGCCCTAAGGCAGATGGGCGACAGGCTTCGGGGACTGTTCGACGCGTGCCTGACGTCGGGGCAGTTTCCGAAGCTTTGGAAGGACGGCCGGCTGTGCCTGCTACGGAAGGAAGGTCGACCTGCCGACTCGCCTTCCGGATACAGGCCCATAGTGTTGCTGGATGATACGGGTAAGCTCCTGGAGAGAGTTGTGGCCTCCCGTGTCATCCGGCACCTGGAGGAGACTGGGCCTGGTCTGTCGGAGGCCCAGTACGGGTTCAGAGCGGGGCGGTCTACAATAGACGCCCTGCTCTGGCTCAAACGGTGGACGCAGGATGCGGTCGGCGAGGGTCAAAAGGCGTTGGCTGTCTCGCTTGACATTGCCAACGCCTTCAACAGCCTCCCGCACGGAACAATACAGGAGGCGCTCCGGTTTCATGGAGTGCCCCTGTATCTGCGGAGGCTGTTAGCCGACTACCTCCGGGACCGTGAGGTCCTAGTGGAGGAACGTGACGGTTTGAGGCACCGTCGCGTCTCCTGCGGGGTTCCACAGGGGTCGGTACTGGGACCGCTCCTGTGGAACGTAGGCTACGACTGGGTGCTCCGCGGCACGCTTCCTGCAAGTATGCAGGTCGCGTGCTACGCGGACGACACCCTAGTCGTAGTCAAGGGGAGGGACCTCAGGGAGACGGTGCGGTTGGCCACGGTGGGCACAACCCTCGTGGTTGACCGCATACGCGCCCTGGGACTGGAGGTCGCCCTCTCCAAGACCGAGGCCCTATTGTTCCATGGGCCTCGGGGGGGACCCCCTCCAGGAACGCGGGTGGTTCTGGATGGGGTGATGGTCCGGGTTGGGACCCAGATGAAATATTTGGGTCTCATCCTGGACGGGAGGTGGGCATTTGAGGCCCACTTTGCCCAGATGGCCCCGAGAGTGGTGGGAGCGGCAGCCGCCTTGGGAAAGCTGCTGCCCAACGTGGGCGGCCCGAGCGCCAACTGCCGTAGACTATACTCCGGAGTGGTCCGGAGTATGGCCCTGTATGGGGCACCAGTCTGGGTGGACGCCCTCAACCGCAGGACCAAAACCCTGCTGCGACGTCCGCAGCGGGTGATTGCGACGAGGGCGATACGCGGATACCGGACGGTGTCCTGGACGGCAGGGTGCGTGTTGGCCGGTGATCCCCCCTGGGAGCTCCAAGCGGAGATCCTCGCCGAAGTTTACCACTTCGTGGCGGAGAGGAGATCCCGTGGAGACCCCCCAGCGTGGGAGGAGGTCACGCGCATGCGGCGGCAGGCGTGGGCCGCCATGTTGCGGCGGTGGTCGGAGGACCTAGCTCCACCGGTCCCTGGGCAGTGGACGGTGGAAGCTATCCGCCCGGTCCTGAAGAGGTGGGTGAGGCGGAAATTTGGGCCGCTAACCTTCCGATTGGTGCAGGTGCTTTCCGGACACGGATGTTTCGGAAAGTACCTGCACCAAATCGCAAGACGGGAGAGGACTCCGGTGTGCCACGAGTGTGGGGCACCGGAGGACACGGCGCTCCACACGTTGGAGGCGTGTGCCGCATGGGGCCCGCAGCGGCACACGCTTTCAATGATGATAGGACGGGATCTCTCTCTGCCAAGCGTAGTAAACGCTATGCTTGGCAGCGAGAGATCGTGGCAGGCAATGGTCTCCTTCTGCGAAGCCGTTATGTTGCAGAAGGAGACCGCGGAGCGGGCCCGGGAGACTGACGCCCAAGCGGACGCGCTCCGGCGCAGAAGACCAGGTGGGAGGAGGAGGCGTTTCGCCCACCTCCTCCCTCCTCCGTAGTGGGGTCACTGGTGGAGTGTCGGGGGACGCTTCACCGGCTTGCACGGCCCCACATGTCTGAGGGGTGACCTTTGTGAGCAAGGTTGCCCCTCCAAGGGTGGAGAGACCCGATAAGGGTCGCCACTGGGGCAAGATGGTAGAATGCTACCGCGACCCCATCTTGCCCCACTGCGGTGGCGGACGGCTCACGGGGGGGTTTTAGTGGGTGCGAGCCCCACATACCCCCTTCCATCACCCCCGTGGTGGAAGGGAAGTGCGCAGGCATTTCCCCCCCTCAAAAAAAAAAAAAAAAAAAAAAAAAAAAAGGACAGTGAGAGGTAATGGAGAAGCTAATGTTCAATGTTTTAACATTGACATAATAATGAGAATGCGAGAGAGGCAATACGAGATTATCAACATTGGGTGGGTGGGTTCACTTTTTGTACTTAAGGTGTGAGTAAATTGCTCAGGCATTTACCCTTAAGTACAAAAAGTACATTTGGCCATGTTATTTACAAAAGTTGATAAAATTAGGATATTTGGGAAGATTTAAAATAGTAGAGAACGGCATTTGTCTGATCTTATTCCCAATTTATCTATTTATTTAGTAAGTGATGACCCAATCTAAAGACTTTAAGATGAAAAAGATATGATAATAAAGTTTGAAGTAATCTTGTGTAATATATATAAAGCTCAACTACCGGATATTAATCAAAATTTAGATACTGTTAGCAATGTAAACTGTTGTGGTGATGTTACACGTTGGATTGTTGAACCAATTTCGCTAATTGCATATTTGTCATGCATGTTTTATAAGGCTGACAAAATGCAATTATTATTGTTGGTTATGTTCGCATACAGTTGATGTAAGTTTTTAACAGGATTAAATTTGCTTTTCGAAGGGGTAGGCATATTAGTCTACCCCTTCGCATACCAAGGGTATTGTGGAAACCAGCAAAAGCTTTCCTGTGTAAGTAAACCGCGATCACCAAGCCGCCTGCCAACCGTAATGATAATGGCAAAATTCCTATATAACATAACATTTTTAACATTTTTTATTCCCATGTTCAGCAGTGGACTTATTCGGGCTGAGAATGATGATGATATTTCGTTTATGAGTATAAATAAGTCTTGTAATAAATAAGTTTTTTTTTCGCATAATAGGCAAGCATTTGATCGCGATCTCATCTGATGGCAAGCGATGGTTGATGCTGCCGGAGCTGGATTGTGCTTGCCTAAAAGATACCTACTCACTCTAGTCAACACCCAAATTATCAGAAAATAAAGACACTGGCACGGTGTTTCAATCATTGGCTGTTCGCATCATAAATATGCGAACCATTCGAATTAAACTCTAGTACGAATCAGTGGAATGTACACCATACACGCACTGTTTCCGTACCTTCTACGTCTTGTAGTCCAATCATGGAAGGAAAAAGGGGGAAATAGATGTAGCTGCTCTACTTGCTTTTATTATATTGCAAGTGACAACAGCTTTTTTGTTCAAATTCATCGACGCGGGTGGTCGGTGCCCTAGTTTTTTCTATAGAACGTAACATCCCACTTCTCTTTTACACCATCCCCCCTCTCATTTTTGTAAGTTCAGCCACAGATTAAATACACCTACACCTTCAACCATATGATCGTTTTCCACCAGATGAGATCATGAGCAAACATTTGCCTAGTCCTTGATAAAAATAACTAAATAATAGTTACGTTCACTTCAGGATGAATTTATTAATAACGTGATAGACTAATATACTCATTGTTGACTTAATACCTACTAGAATTTACTCGCTCTAATAATTGTGTTAGCCTACAGAGTTTATCAAATATTATGTTGACATCAAACCTACGCTTACATAGTTAAGTATGATTGTGTTGAATAAAAAACCATAACAAAAAACAAGCCTTGTGTAAGCATTTAGAATTCTAAAAATAACTTGTTTTTATATAAATGAAGACGATAAACAGAGAAATTATGAGCTTCTATTTTGCGTAAAACATGTTCAATGACATGTTAATTACAAGTTCAAAGGGGACATCGTATCGATATTTTGGTACTGTTTATTTTTTCAGCTAAAATTTGTTCTGAGTTTCGGTATTGTTATTGGAGACCATGACAGTTTCAAATTTTATTGCATAAACGGAATTTTCTATCAGTTTACTCTCAACTATTTTCTAGCGAGCACTTTAGCGAGAGTCGGTAGTACCTAGTCGCAATTTTTTAGTTCAGTCTATTATTTATTCTGTGGTTCAGTGCAAATCACACCAGTATTTCTCGTAAAATAAATTAAATATTGTTCAATAAGTATATAAATAAAAACTTTTATTGGCACTAGACACTACAAAAACCAAATAAAAACTAATAACTACTAAAAATAATGATGCAGGCGGACTACGATATATTTGTATTTGTGTAAAATAACCGCACAAATAACTTTGTTGCAAGATAATAAACGTAAGAAGGCGGAATGACTCATTTTTCAAATTTTCTCCTTTGTTTACTTCGTGAAAATTGAATAAAGCACGCAAGGGCTTTAAAAATTAATTAAAATTCCTTCCAAACACCATTTTTGACGACATCTTAATTAAATATAACGGCCTGCCATTCCCATGGGGCGTGTCAGTATTTAGGGAAACCCGTATTGACCATGGAAAAATGAATTTAATAAATCTTTTGTAAGGTTTATATAAAAAATTGCTTCCTTTTATCTAAATTATTCCTTTTTAATCGAAAAGGAGGTTCTGCTAATGTTTTTGCTTTATTTGAAAGATTAGACGTTCAGTGCAACTTCACATTAGAAAATATTTTATCAAAATTTACTTAGTATTGGTATTAGTTTACAGAATGTGAACAACGCCTTAAAAAGGCTTTAGTTAGTTTATAATTAAATAATTGAAACACAGCAACTATGGAAAATCGAAGAAAAATATGCGATATTTTGAGTACATACTGAGACTTTTGACATTGTTCTGATATCATGCATATCTAAACTAATTAAAATGTGACATTTGGTCAAAGACATATATCATTAGGTTCATCATAATATCACTGTTGAACATAGGCCTCCTCTATCATTATCATCAACATCATCACCCTATATTTGTCTTCTGCTGGACGACCTCTCTTTATGCACGCCACTGAGCTCGGTATTCAACTCTTCTCATCCATTTTCTTCCAGCTGCTTTTCACAGGTCATCACTCCACCTGGCCACAGGGGGATCTACACTACGTTTGCCTTAACGTAATCTCCACTCGAGATCTCGTCTACCCCAACGGCTTCTTTGGTAAATGTGACCAGCCCACCGCTACTTGATCATGCTTAATTGCTTATCCATAGAGCTATGTCAATTAACTTAGTTATCTGTCCGATCACTTCATTTCGAATCTTGTCCTTCAGAGAAACTACAAGCATAGCTCTCTCCATAGCTCACTGAGAGACATTAAATTTGGGGACTAGTCTAACCATGTGTGTCCACGTGTCGTGACTGGTAAGACGCACTGATTGAAGACTTGTCTTTAGGCTCTGTGGTATGGATGATGAGAAGATCTGATGAAGCTCCCACATAATTTTAGAGTTTTGCCACACACACCACGCTTGGCAGGCGTCAGAAATACTTGGACGTTACGTTGAATATCTGACAAAGATGTGATACTTCTCCAGGCGAACTCTTTTGTGTAAGAGGCCTACCACTATGGAAGCATCATCTTAAGCAACTTATTCCGCCTTTGCAGGGCATAACGCTTGTCATTTTTACGCCCTTCATATTTTATTTTAGAAAATCGGTCCAGCTGATCTGCTCTAACAAAATTGAAATTCAAATATATGTCAATTGCCTTAGCTACAAATTAATAAGGTCACTTAAGACACGAAACGATAGACGAAACTTTAGATTTAGCGAATTGTAGACCTGCAGGTCTTTCCTGCGTGATTTTCGTTGTTATGGACCCATCGTTGCATTGATTTTCCTCTACTTCGCTTAAAGTCACGTGGCCACCATTATGTTAGGAACTTCACTTACCATCAGCACATCTTGTACATTTAATATCTTCCATCTTGGTTATTTTTCGCAGCTGCATATATGGAACTGTGTATTTTTGTATTATTACGAACCAGGCAATCGTTTTACCACAATCTCACCTAAAGAAAAGTGATGAAGTGGTCGAAGGTGTAGCACGCTTGCCTTGTACCTTGTATTCACTCTAGAATTCAACACACCTGAATCATAATGCATTGGAAACGATGACGAGGGTAGAGCATTCACCTCCTTTGCTGTTCTTGTAATAAAGTAAGAAGCGTAAAGCTTCCTTTTTATGCGTGGTATTTCACATAAAAAGGTGGCGCTTTGCCAACCGTTTGGTCGTTCTTTGATGCATGAATCAGATTTTGCTGTTCTTGTTCACACTCTCCATGGTGCAATCTGTATAATACCGACAGGCTTACGACCTCACGTCGATGCGCCAGAATTTGAAGCCTACTCTTTACCAGAGTGTCATCCCATCCCAATGAGCCACATAGCACGTCTTTCAACTGATTCCGAAGCCTCGAGCTGATACTTGGCGGAACCGTCCCAAAAGTGGCTGCAGCAGGTACATATTCCATACAATACCGGACCTTTTTGATAAAGATTCAAAAGCTGTGTTGTGGTCTATTGTTGATGAAAAGATTGATGATGCAGTCAAGAGTGCTCAGTCCTCACGGGAATTTCTCTCCTCCTCTTCGGACTAATTTGTTGAGCTAGGTGACTATTTTTGTGAAGCTTTTTATAAATTAAAACTTATGTTAAGATATGGCGGACTAAAAGGAACTTTCAAATTGAAACAAGAGTAGAGTCCCGTGATGTAATCTTCGCAAAATAGGTACTGAGTAAGTGTATTGCTATCTCACCTCCTGCTCCCGATCTCCAATACGAGCGAAGAGAGAGTAAATTTTAGTAAAGCACTATCCACCCTCTAAATTGGGGTGAAATCTTTTGTTATTTTCCTCAATCCTTAAATATAATTATAATCTACGCTTATACGTTTCAATTTTTTAAAGAAATCTTTTTGGCATGATTGTTTTACTTAGCAACTGATCGAAAAATTTAAAATAATTCTTTAGAATTTATCTTCAGTTTTTAAAATGGATAAGAAGGGTCAACATTATTTACAATAAAATTTTGTTTGCACAAAAGAACAAGTTGGAATAAAGAGATAGATTTTTATATTGACAAAGGATCAAAATATTAGAAGAATAAAGACGATCCTAAGCTAATACAGAGTGGGGCTCAATCCATGACGAATACTTTTTAGGGTTCTCTACCTAAAATATGCTAAGAAAATCCTATAATGTGATTTTGGTACCTGTGTGTAAGTTGCCTGTGAGCTTTGCCTATTTATACTCCAGGCTTGTCAAAGCATGTGAGTCACACATAGATGTAATTCTAATGGGAAAATTAGATACTAGCTCCAAGGTCATGGACCGCACCTTCTTTGGCCTCAGTCAAAATCGGAGTTGTGTTTGCGTACCACGTTGGCAGTGAATCTAATTCACTGCACTACAGTCTATGTATGTCTCTCTATCTATGTCGTTGATGAACGTGAAGGACGACGGTGGAAATGTTTGCCTATTCTTGTATCCGGATCAGTTTTTAAGTTTTATTAAAAAAGTGTGTCAAATGCGTTGTCTGCAATTCAATCAGTAGATTGGTATGTCACGGTACTGTTATATACTCGTAGGTGTAGATTAGAATGAGAAAGAAGAATCTAGATACATGTAGTGTATGTCTGTATGTGCATTTTCACTTCACTTTAAAACACTGGGCCGATTGAAATGGGGTTCACTGTTGGAAAGCTAAGAATTGGACTACAAATCTGATATAAGTAATTTGCATCAATCCCAACTAGGTGCTGAGCAATTTATAAAAAATTAGTAGAGTCCTGAACGAATTTAGTATTATTTTTAGTTACGCATACAATATTAAAGCTCGTTCGTTCTATTCTAATTGGCGCTGCTTTAAAACGATTCTTCCAATTAGGAATCCAAATTTGAGTCATTATCATCTGATGAAGATACAGGCTGATTAACGAATGCTGCAAAAAAGGTTCAAAGTATTTAAACTTGATATTCTAATGACCGTATATCGATCGAATCAACCTTGTGTCTGTGGCAAATTTTTGGCCCTGATCTATGCAAGCAGTGTTAATGGTGGCGAATTTGGATTCGCCACCGTTTTGTTTGTTTGTTTGTCGTATGAGGTAGTGCTGATCTCTGATGTCAGAGTTTGTCAAGCCACCCGAAGGCCTCTGACATGGCTTAACGACTGCTATTAATCAATAACAGCCGGGACCGACAGCTTAACGTGCCCTCCGAAGCACGGAGCGATGGTACACCGCACGTAACTCAGAAAAGTCATTGGTGCGGAGCCTAGGTTTTGAACCCGGTATCGTTGGATTCTAAATTGCACTATAGAACCGTTAGGCCACCATCGCTATCGCCACCGTTGGTACAAAATTATCCTTTCTGCCATATATTGCATTGTCTGATGTTTTGGGTAAACTCACTTATTTATTAGTTGAGATTGAATTAATTTAATTTCATGATAAATAATTTTATAAATAATATCACATTCCTAAGAATATAATAACTATAGGATTGTACAAGTAGAGGAAGTAAAGTTTTTAATATGTGTATTTTGCTAAGATACGTTGTTAATGATGACTAGCTGTACCCACAGCTTGGTCATTTCTCTAGATCAAAAGTAATATATTACGTACTATTCTAAGTCCTAAAATACCAATATACCATCAAAATTTGATTTACTGAGCAATCGGAAAAACCTTTTTGGACAATATTAGATGCCACCTACCCCAGTTTTTAAGTCAAACCCAAAGTTATCCAACGGTCAAACCGCAATGCAATCAGTCCAGTAGTTTTTATGTGATTCACGAACGAACAAACATACAGACAAACAGACACGATTATCTTAATTGTTATATTCTTGTTTGTTGTTTTATTGTTTTAGCTTATTTTAAGTACGCTAGACAGTTTTTTTATTATCTTTTTTGTACAGACTTTTTCGTTCATATTGCTTTATTATAAGTAAAGATAGATTACAAAATTTGCCGTTACATAGTAACAGGAGTAAGGTTCAACCTTTCCTCCCAAATTTTATTACAATATCCGAGGAAGTGCACCTTTAACTTTGCCCAATAAATCTCGGGTAAGAAAAGTTCGCAGCGCGTTCCTTCATTTACATTTTATTAACTTGTTTTTTTTTTCACTGTAGGACTTTGGGTCTTTGATTGAAATTTTTTGAGAAGTTCTTCTGAAGGCTGGTTAATCCTTGTGTGAGATTTTAAACGCGGAAATGGTAAACTTTGAAAGTGGTTCGAGAACTAGAGATAAATAAATGAACGTATGTCGAGGTTGTGCCGACCTCTGTTGTCTCAGTGTGTCAGGTGGCCCAAGACCTCTCATCATCATCATCATCATCATCATCATCATTATCATCGTGCATCAGTCTTCTGCTGGACATAGGCCTCTCCCAAAGCACACCACTGAGCCCGATCTTCGGCTCTTCTTTTTCAACCGCCGCCAGCCATCTTGCGTATGTCATCGCTTCACTTAGCCGGAGGGCGTCCTACATTACATTTGCCGAGTCGCGGTCTTCACTCAAGAACAAGTCTACTCTATCGGTCCTTCGGAAAATATGACCAACCCACTGCCACTTCAGCCTGATAATCCTATGGGCTATGTCGATAGCTTTGGTTCTCTGTCAGATCACCTCGTTCCGGATTCGATCTCTCAAAGAAACTCCGAGCATGGCCCTTTCCATAGCCTCTATAGCCTCTGATGTTGCCTAATGCTACATTATTAAAAAAACATTGTTAAAAACCTGGTACAGAGCAATTTCTACTAGCATATATTATGCCTGATTCCTATATTTATGAAAAGACTCGTTTTAGTTACAAACAGTAACATTGTCTGCCAGACGTAAGCTGAAACTGTTCCTATAAAACGAAGGTTTGTTACTTGGTATTTTGTCTAAGGTTAGGCGGTACTTCACACCGGGACAGCTTTTGAATCTTTATCAATTACAGGTCCGATCTTGTATGGAGTACTGCTGCCACCTCTGGGACGGTTCTGCCAAGTATCAGCTCGAGTCTTTGGATTCAATTGAGAGACGTGCTATCAGGCTCATTGGGGATGACACTCTGGTAAAGAGTAAGCTTCAAAGTCTAGCGCATCGACGTGAGGTAGCAAGCCTGTCGGTATTCTACAGATTGCAATATGGAGAGTATGCACAAGAACTGCACAACCTGATTCCCCCATCACCTTTCCATCACCGTACGACTGGACGATCAGCAAAGCGCCACCCTTTCATGGTTGAAATACCTCGCACAAGGACGAAGCGTTACGCTTCTTCGTTTATTATAAGAACTGCAAAGGAGTGGAATGCCCTGCCCTCGTCAGTATTTCCGGTAAATTATAACCCCGGTGTGTTCAAGTCAAGAGTGAATAGGTATCTACTAGGCAAGCGTGCTACACCTTCGACCACATCATCGCTTTCCATCAGGTGAGATCGTGGTCAAATGATTGCCTAGTCCGTAATAAAAAAAAAAAAAAATGATTGAAAGATATCCAGCTAAGTTCCGTTATGATAATGCATGGAGATGACCATGTTATGGTTTTTTTATTCAAAAATTCTACAATAATGAACTGTCAAAGTAACATTGCGTAATTCGGTCACACTAAGGAAACTCATCACCGTAAAAATCTATTTTTTTGTGCATGAAATAATTATTTATTTTAAACTATATATTTAAGTCACATACCTAGAATTACCATATTCAGGTAAGATGATTATTATTGATAATATTATTTCAATTGATCAAGTGCCTGTATTAAATACTCGTAACTATCAAGTGACTAATACAAAATAAAACTAGCTAACTACTGCATGAAACAGCTGGACAACCCACATGCCATTACAAGCTGATAGGTAGTTCAAGACGTGTTCTAGCCCACTACCAGTTTTCAGCATACCCAACATGCTGGCAGCATTGCCCCGTTCAATTCCATAAGTCAAACAAGACATAGCTTCAAAAACTTAAACCCGACTACGAGTAAAAAATAGCCTATGACACTCATGCAATGAAGATGAATCGATCGATATCTCGCTTGTCAAAATCGGACCTAGTTTTTAGTTGGAACATATAACCCTTTCTTAACCTTGCCGTAGTCGGGTAAAAAATAGCCTATGAAACTATACATGAAAACGAATCGATTGACACTTCGCTTGTCAAAATAGGACCAAGTTTTTAGTTTGAACACATAACCCTTACCTTGCATTGCCGTAGTAGGGTAAAAAATTGACAAAATCCAACCAATAGGGCGACGCTATGGTTGATCATCCACATAACCACATACACAGATACATACATACATAAACTGTTAAACTTATTACCCTTCCCTTGCTTTGCTGTAGTCGGGTAATAAGTACTAGCAGTTTGGTCAAGCATCACATCGATTAGGCCATCATACAAATGACGATAGGATGAGCTCCCGGACCCTACGGCCTCAATGTTTCGACATGAAACGGTTCAAATATATAACCACTAAATATATACCACTACCAAGGTTAGCATACTTTCGCTGCTTGAGTTGAAGTAAAGCCAACGTAGCTGCGGCGCCAGCCATCTCTGTGTCTCAGAAAGATGAGTGAAGGTGCCAGAGTGTCGACACAAATAGCGTCTCACACTAGAGGCCTTAATTCTAGGGAATAAGGGCCATATCGCCGGGGCTTTTACCATCGTCGCCCGTACCCATATTGAGGAGATTGAAAAACAATAATTTTATACGCCATTTTGTGGCGACGGTCATCTTGGAACTAAAATAATACTGAACCTACATAATTGTATTGTTATCAGAACTAAAGGTGTGTACCAAATTTCAGACCAATCGGTCACTGTTGACCAATCGAAGGGGGTAAAATTCCAATTACTAGATTGGAACCAAATAAACATATAAACAAAAATTCAACAACAAACAGGGCAAACTAAATTAAACCTTTTTAAATAGATTGAATCAAAACTAAATATACACAAAAAATAATATTTTGAATGCTATTTATTAACTTAATTCCAAACCAAGAAACTAACTTGCGAAAAGAAAAATAACTGCATATTACTTTAATAAATTATTTCAATAAACTAACTTTATACAAACATAACTATAAAACTGCATTTGTCTAAAACATGTTCCTCGGCACTAAAAAAGAGCAGCCGAGAAATTATAAGTACTGAGCTCATTACTTATGCTCCAGCTAGCTTAGAATCGAGGACTATGTAACCGAAAAAGCTTGGCCTTTGATCAATAATTCAATTTCTGAGGATTTGCAAACGCTCAATGTTCAAAAAATTGCAGAAGAATACATCATCAAAATACTCTAAACTCAAAATTGAACCCTTGACGGGCCACAAGAGCTTCCTTGGGAACCTGCCAAACTTAAGAGGCCACGAGTTTTAGCAGTGTACCGACAGTTACTATAGGCATAATGCGTAACCGCAGGTTTTAGGGTCTAATTGCTGAATGGTTACGATAAGAATGTTTTGAGTTACCGTTCTAGAAAACTATTGAACGTAGCAATAAGTATATTTAAAAATATTACCATAGAAATAATAATTTTATAAAGTACAGTAGATAGATTCGAAAAAAAAAGAAGTTTTTTTTTGAAATTAATGTTTTTTTGTATAAAAAAAACACAAATCATCAGTTTTTCTATAATATTACATTTCTAAATTTAATAAAAAACATATAAGCGTTTGTAATAATAATTCTATATATTATTTGACATCGAACAATGTTATCAACCAATTAAATCCCTCGGTTTAAGTTTTGTTCATTCATACACATTCCTTATATTACACTAATAGGAAACTCTATTCTAAGTTAATACAATTAAGGTTTGAATTCATTGGAGACAGGTGTCCCGGCTAGACTTCTCAAATATTATAAATAGGGAAAATATGTCACCAAGTAACCAAGTCCTTTGGGAGGCCAATGGTGACACCATTGGCCTCCCAAAGGACTTGGACTTTTCACCATTTAGAAATAACTTATAAAATTTCGTAATATTCGTCTGCTTGTTCATCAATAATTACTCCCAATTTTGTTTAGAAATCACTAGATGAATTGTCAGTAACGATAATGTTTGTACACTGCTGTTTTGTACCGGTTTACTAACGCAAATTTTCTTTAGTTTTCAATCCTTATTCGAAATGAATCTACTCACTGCATTTTGCAGTGTTTTTAAAAGTCCATTGTACTGTATTCATATTTGTGTGCATTATTAAATGTTGCCAGACACGAGGTCGTTACTTTTGTAAATTCGCTATTATGGTTCCACATCTCAGATATACCAGTCTAAAATTATTATTTGTGTATAAATAGTGAAATACTATTTTCAGCCTTGCCGCTAATGTTCAAATTTATAATATCGGTGATACAGATACGATCGAGTTTTTTTTTATAGGTACAGATACAGGGAAAGAGAAGTGTTGGTAGAAGGAGAAACTTATGGCTCAAAAATCCACGCGAGAGTGCTCAACAAAAACACCTGATCTTTGTTTCGAGCTGTGGTGTCGAAATTTCAAGTCGCGCCTATGATTTATTTATTTGTGAGAGAGTTTATACCTTCGGGTGGGCATTACAGTGGCCTAATTTGTACACCCAATGTCAAAAGTACTAAAACTAAGTAAATTTAAATACATTATCTACACAAATCACATATTTAAAATAAAACAACGAACCAATATGTGTGAAGCACGCTGGTTGTACACTCGAACAAAACCAGATTTTAAAACGGACTAAGCACAGTATTGAGTATCGCCCACGGTGATGATCACCGACCTTCGTACGAATATGGCACTGGAAGAAGTTTTTTTTGTGTGATGTGCTTGTTAAAGTCAGTGTGAATGAGTTTACGAGAGTAAACGTACATTGTTCGACGATTCAAGATATACTTTAAAATAAAAAAAAATATCATAAAATTATACACAACGCAAATGTTACAACAAAAATATTAAAGACGCACTAAAAATGTATTTTAATGAGTTCGAAAGAAACTGAAAGTATCCTAAAATACCAGTTTGCCAGCGCAACATTCTACTTAATAAAATTTGTATGCAAATAATCCGCTTTCTTTCAATATAATTTTAGAAAGGATATATAAGCGAAAGAAGAGGATTAAAGCGGGAGCTTTGTATATGATGTTTTCGTTAATTAAATTTGATATTCTTTTGTTTTGCTATAATAAAGCTTGTTTTATAAAAAAAACAGTAAGGTCCACGCCGCATTTGGTTTTATTAGCCTTAGCATTGCTTTTAGCCCATACTAGTTTATCTCATGTCTATACTCGTATGACAGCTTCGTAATCCATTACAGAGAGTATGCTCAAAAGCTGCCAGAACTAATTCCGTCTTCTGCCTTTCATAAAAATGACGAGTGTTTATCAATAGTACTAAGCGTTTCGGTTTCACATTTGTACTTTGAAGATAATCCCCAAATTATGTCGTGATGTAGTGTTAATCTAATGAATAGCGTCACCTCTACATTATGCCCATACTGTTTGCGATACTCACGTTTTAAACGTACGATAAAAAAAGAGAAAATAATGTTCTTTGTGTGCTTTCAACGTCAGGTATTTAATTAGCGAAACATAATTTAAACTCTTATTATTGCTATAATAACTTTCGGTTGTTAGTCCGACTTCGAGTATTAATGGAGTCTCTGCTAGCTTAGATACACGTTTAGTGTAGTTACAAAATAAGTAAATGGTTATAAGAATAATCTATGGGTATAGGTTATGTATGAGGTACTTATAATAAAGCAGTATGTATGAAAAGTCAATACAAAGACGATTATAAAAAAGGTAAAATGGTCTAGGGACTCAAAATAAGCTACTGAACAAAAATGGAACGTTTTTTTAAATCGTGTATCTGCTCAACATTAAGTAAAAATACAGGACCGATTATAATGCGGTTTCACTGTTGAATAGCTTAGGTTTAGACTTAGAAACTGGTGTACTGGGTATCTCAATTTGATGAATAGAAGCCGAGCAATCGATAAAAACGGAGTATTGGTGTTATAGCACCTGGAATAAGCACATAGGGTAATTATAACCCAGAGAAATAACCACGCGGGCAAAGCTGCGGACGCAACTAGTACTTAATATATCGAACGATTTTGGCACATCCGTCTTTGGGCAAGTATCCATATCCATACCAATACATAAAAGAAAAACGTTGTTTGTTTGATTGTTTGATTGATTGTTTGTTTGTTTGGTTGTTTGTTTGTTTGTTTGTTTGTTTGTTTGGGGAGCTTGCACGCGATAACGGCTGGACGGATTATGTTCCCTAGAATAAAACATAGGATACTTTTTATCTCGGGAAATTGTAATTTTCTACGGGAAGACTGGAAAATGTTGATAACTCGTTCAAGGAATGATTGCCATGGAAACGAAATAACAAGTCTGTCAATAAACTTCAAGAGCGTTGGTGCTATACCTACTTTTGCATTGGTTTTTAATATTCTAGAAGAACATAGGATTCTTTTTTTCGCGATAAACAGTAGGCCGCGCGCACGAAGTCGTGGGCGGGAAAGCTAGTAATTTTATATATTTTTTCAATGCATAAGTTTAATTAAAATGATTGGTGAACATTTTATGTTTAACTGTTTAATGTTATCTACCTGAAAAGCTAGGTATAAGTACTTAAGGTACCCGAATTTTGGTAGTCATTCGAGTATTTGAATCCGGGCTAATGACCATGTTTAACGAGCCAGTTTTAATGTCTCCTGACCCGTGCCTTATGTTTCCTGACCTGTGTCATTTTCAACCTAATAATTTTACTTTTTGTGAAACTTGAAACACAAAAGTTTGTTTCAGGGTAA
Organism: Alsophila aescularia; assembly: GCA_946251855.1. Taxonomy (NCBI): domain Eukaryota; kingdom Metazoa; phylum Arthropoda; class Insecta; order Lepidoptera; family Geometridae; genus Alsophila; species Alsophila aescularia. The sequence goes on from OX276384.1 coordinate 36,136,608, forward strand.
GGTTATCCTTCTGATTGTTGAAAGATCAGTCAAATTTTAGTGAACAGTAATTATTTGGAATATGTAAGTATGCAAATAAATTGATACTACTCGTATACTATTTTTTTTAAACATATTTGCCGCGTTTCACCTGTAAATGCTATACCATGAACTCTATTATGAATAACTAGCGCTCAATCAGCGTTTCTCTTACGAAAAACCAGCAATGTTAGCACGGTTGACATCTACAAGTGAAACGTGTTGCTGCTAATAAGAAGCAAATGAATATCAATTAATTAAAAACACAAAGTTCTATTTACTTTTGTAGCACAATTCCGTCATCCCAAGTAATTAAAAACGAGGAAATAAAGAGATTTATCGAAAAACTTATACCGTGAAACCAAGCAAAACAATGTTTTATTTATTTAAAAGTACATACATGCTCCGTCGCAAATTATTGACACGTGTCAAAAAGTAGCATTTCGAAACCACAAAATAACATGGGTCTGAAGATGCTAGTTTCCGAAGCTAGAAATGTAAACATTTTGAACGTTTGTTATTTGTGTTAGCATCGGAGGGTTGTGGAACGACATTGGGACCAAAAAAGTTAATATTACTAGCATTTTACTTTAGGTGGAACGCGTCTTTTGTTGAATATACTTTGATTTGTGAGTATTCTCCCCTAGAGGATAATCTCTTACACCTTCCCCGACCGACTTAATTATTATCTAATCTTGCATATCCGGTTGTCTAAAACGGTGAAACGTCAATTAATCATCCCCAAACAGGTTATAATGCTGTAAACTAGCTGTCGTAATAGAATTCCAGTATCACGGGCTTTGACGTAGATAATGTTAAACTGGATTTGGCTCAACTTTTATATATAACTGACTGGCTGATCAGGTCGTTTGCCTGGTGGTAAGAACAATGTCTACAAATAATAATAGCAAATTAAGTGATTAATTATTAGAAAAAGCGGTATACTAATGCGATTGCAAGTCCAACGATACTCCGCACCAATTACTTTGATGTGTCATGTGCTGTTTTCCTTAGCTCCGTGCTTCGGAGGGCACGTTAAATTTTCAGTCCTGGCTGTTATTCATAAATAGCAGTCGTTAAGCCATGTCAGAAACCGTCAGGCAACCTGACAAACTCTGACACAAGAGAAGAATGGAGTAGTAGGTACTTAAAATAGGCTACTGAACAAGTATATAAAATTTGAATAATTCCTGTCTGTCTGTTTGTCTGTTTATTTATTTGTCTGTTTGTCTGTTTATTTATTTGTCTGTTTGTCTGTAAGTTTGCTCGCGAATCACGTAAAAACTACTAAACCGATTGCAATGCAGTTTTCAATGTTTGATAGCTTAGAGTTTGACTTAAAAAGTGGAGTAGGTACTCGGTATCTAAATCGGATGATTAAATGCTGAGCAATCAATAAAAAAACTTTTTTGAAGATATGTAGTATATTGCTGTTTATAATCTATACTTTTGGTCCTGGAACAACACGTGTGGCCAACTTTTAAAAAAATACAGCTAGTTATTATATGAATACAAAAAACCCGACTGCAAACCAAATTATTAAATACGAGCTGGCCGCACGCAAAAATCATCACACTAATATTATAAAGGCGAAAGTTTGTATGTTTACCCCCCCCCCCCCCCTACCTCCCCCTATCACTACACCCACCAAGAAAATACTTAGTATCCGAAAAAAAAAACATTTTTGAGGTTATGTATGAAAAAAACATACGAAATGAAATGGGAAGGATTTTAATAGACGGCTGTTTGGACCAAACATCCGTAAATTGACTTTGGCTTATTTTAATTGTTATTTTTTTTTTTCGCCGCCCGCTATTTGTGTTCACTGTTATAACCTAACCTAACCTATTCTTTAGCGCCATACATAACATCTAGCGAAAACATTCTACTAATTAATTATTTATTTACAATGGTGGTTATGTAACTACGTCAAATAACAATAAAAAAGACTTCGCGTTTCCTTGGGCTAGGAGCGGCACCATTCGAAATAGGAGTCAAATCTCTTCCCCCCCCACACCCTTTCCCCCAAATTCGTGCTTCTGGATTCCCAAGCCAACGCGAATTATATATTTTTGAAATGGTATTTTAAAGACCTTCATTTTGATACCTCTCTTTGGTAATTTTTTGTTCCGTCGGTAATACTACATGGTAACTGTTGTAATTCGTTTTCTTGACACTTCATATATCCTATAGCACTCTCGCGATCAAGACGAATCCAATGATACCTCATTTATAAAAATCCATCAAGCTGTTTAGGCTGTGTGATATGCCTAAGAAACGTACAAACAAACAAACAAACATAAATACAACCCCAACACATAACCCTCCGTGCAGTCGGGTAAAAAGAAGTCTAGCTGTGGGTGCAGACGATGACGTCACTAAAAACACGCTGGGCGTGTTTTTCCGCATTGGCATCGTGCTTTCAACACGTACAACGTATGTATTTTCAGTGAAATAGTTAAGTAAAAGAATTTAATAATTAGTTTCTGACTTTACGAAAGCTAAATCATGAGACAAAATGTTTTATGTATTCTCTTTTACAATAAATCATAAAAGGTCAACCGACCTAGTTTTGACCTACACCGGTCAAACATTGAACACTTTTACTCCAAAAGGCCAGCTTTGTATGGAGGGCAAATATTGGTTCCTCAACGTTTGGGAGACCGTGATCGTTTCTAATCTCTGATACGCAATATGAAACCGAGGATGTGGGTCAAGACTTTGTACGTTGTATTGACTTTTGATAAAGGCGCAGACATACAAACGCGGTAAGACGACAGAGATTATTGTAGGTGACACCACGACATAGGAATAGATCTGTGAACGAAAATGTAAAATTGAATAAACGAAGCAACTTAAAATATGTCGATTCCCCATAATGTGGAATTTAATTTGAGAGCTCCAAAGTTCGTTATGGTTGTGGGTAAATCCAGTCCCAAGATGAACAGAGTGCTTACTTGGTGTGCCTAGTATTTATTTTCCGCTGATAATACAGTAGCTATCAAGACAGTGGCTGAACTGAACTGCAGCGGAGACATACATAGAGAAAAAAAAACGTATGGTGCAGCGTTTAAATATTCTTGAGCTATATCGTTCATGAATGTATCGATGCACTGCTAGTTTTTACATGACTTCCCAAAAGAAGGAGTGTTATGTATTTAGCATTCATGTATGTTTGTATGTATGTATGTATGTAAGTTTCTTTATGCCACCATAACTTTTAAATGACGGAACAGATTTAGACGTATGGGGTATTGTTAGAATTCTTACATATCCCCGAGTAATGGCATCAAAAATAAACAATATGGCGTCAGTATGGCTCAATAAAGAGAGGCAAAAAAAGCTTCCAATTCTACAATATGGGTATCAAATTGAAGGTCTTGATAAGCACATTCTAACAGTATATAATTTATTGGCATAAGTTATTTTTTGGCAGGCAGGCGTGTTTTTTTAGCTTTAAAGCTAATTATTAATTGATGTAATCATTATAAAACAATATTCGTCCACTGCTAAACGTAGGCAATTTCTAGTGAATGCCAATGAGTTGAATCTCCGCCTCTTCTTATCCAATACCTGCAAGGAGTTGTTCGCAAGTCGTCACTCCACCTGGCCCGGGGGCTTATTACACTACTTTTGCCTAAACGCGGTCTCCACTCTAGAAGTCGTTTACCCAAACTGTTGTTGGTTCTTCAAAAGATGTGACCAGCTCATTACTACATTGGTTTTGATTTATTACAAGCTTTCCCGCCCGCTATTTCGTACGCGCGACTACTGTTTATCGCGAAAAAAACATCCTATTTTCTTCTTGGATATTAAAAACCAGTGCAAAAGTGAGTATAGCACCAATGCTTTTGATGTTTTAGACAGACTTGTTATTTAGTTTGCATGGCAACCGTTCGTTACAGTGAGTAATCATCATTTTCCAGTTTTCCCGTGGAAACTTGCAATTTTCCGGGATAAAAAGTATTCTATGTTTTATTCTAGGGTATAAGATACCTCCAGTCCAAATTTCATCAAAATCCGTCTAGCCGTTATGGCATGAAAGCTCCCCAAACAAACAAACAGACAACGTTTCACTTTTATATAATGGTATGGATTTACTTGTATTATGTCTTTGTATCAAGTCTGAGGCCCTTGTCAGCCTGACATACTCTGATACCAGAGGTTGGTATTATCTCATTCTATATACATGCATATTATTTATTATCTACACTAATATTATAAAGAAAAATATTTGTTTGTTTGTAGAGGATAAACTCAAAAAAAAGCCGATTTAAAAAATCTTTCACATAAAGTTAAATTATCAGCGAGTAACACTAGTAGGAATTTATTTTTCATAAAATTAGAGTTCCCTTCGGAAATTGCAATAATGAAACCCGTGGGATTAAATTTTGCAAAAAAAAAACTCGATTACTTTGTATCACAAACCAAAGAATATATAAATACTACGTAAGATCACTTAGAAACTTAGAAGGAGACCCGTATGGGTCTTTGTTTATGGAACGTTGCCATGGAAACGAAATCACAGAACATACTAATAATCATTCACGCAGGAAATGCCCTATGCTTATAACACACGTTATAGTAACCGTAATTCAACCTTGCGTTAAACAGAATAATAATATGGATCAAATGGTACGTGACTACCATTAAAACCTATAAACATAAACATTTTGTGTAAGAAATTGTTGTTGTTCTATTTGACCAAATAAAGTACCTACTAATTTTAGCTTTCTATATATCTATACGTGCGAAGCCGGGGCGGGTCGCTAGTTATGAAGATATAATGCCTCTTCCAGTTCCATATGTATCAAGGCCAGAATAATTCTAAATCTAACGTGCACTAATGATATGGTTAACCGAACGTTAATGGATGTCGCCAGGCGCGGCCCGTTTGTCACGACAAGCGGCAACTACTGATGAATCATGTAGGCTCTTCTAATTGTTTGCGTAATACTGTTTAAACACTATTGTACAGGGGCTTTGAATAAAAAAAAAACGACTTAAGTCTTCCCAAATAATATGAAAATACTCAAACGTTTGCACCCCCAGCTAAACATTGGCATTTTACAATACTTTGAAGCAATATTTAGATTTTAAAGAAATAATGCGGTGTAAAAAAATTCAACATCATCAGCCTATATCGTCCACTGCTGGACGTAGGCCTCTCTTAATGCACGCCACTGAGCTCGGTCTTCATCTCTCCTCATCCATTTTCTTTCATCCGCTTTTTGCAGGTCGTCACTGCGAAAAGCGGACCCCCACTGGCCAGAGGGTGTCCTACATTACGTTTGCCAAAACGTGGTCTCCACTCGAGAACTTTTCTACTTCAACGGTTATCTGTTCTTCGGGAAATGTGACCAGCCCACTGCCACTTTAGCTTGCTTATCCTTAGGGCTATGTCAGTAACCTTGGTTCTATGTCGGACATCTTTATTACGAATCTTGTCCTTCAGAGAAACTCCAAGCATAGCTCTCTATCGAGATATATTTTCGAATTATTTATTTTCGAAGAAGACAATATTTCGGGGGAGTGCCAACATCAGGGCATCTTCTCCTATAATATGTATATTAGAACAAATCTTACAAATAAAAATAAATAATAGTTTAAAAAAACTAAAAAACACGCTTTATATAGAAAACCAAACTAAAAAATAGAAAATAAATTTTAATAATGTAAATAAGAAAAAAAAAAATTGAATTCAAAAAAACGTGGGGTGCATGGATCAATAGTTATAAATATTTCATTGACTGATATGAGAAGAAGGATTAGCATTTCGATAATATCTTACGAGTAAAAAGCACCCCATGCTTTTTTTAAATAAAACATTTTTTTCTTATTTACACTATTAAAATTTATTTTCTACTTTTTAGTTTGGTTTATTTATAGGAGCGTTTTTTTTTTTGTTTTTTTTTTTTAATTATTGGATTGTCGTCGGTCTTTGACAGGTGTGCAAAATGTGAATGAAATCTGATCGTTTAAAGTGGGTCAAAATAGCGTCCAAAGGAGTCGGTTACAAACATACAAATATACAAGTGAAGCTAATATAAAGCATATAACAAGAAGATTTTAGGAATTCTGGAGATATGAGTGTATATCCAGTCGCTTGTTACGCGTGCGTACGCGCAGTATGTAGTAGATATACAACAAAACAAAACATACAGTCGAATTAAGATCCTCATGCTTTTAGAAGGCTTGTCATCATCATCATCATCATCACTAGCCAGAATAGGTCCACAGCTAAACATTGAACTTAGAACGCCATAACGAGCGCTGCCTCGTTGTTTGCCTCCAGCGTTTTCACGAGGTGGAGGCATCCTAAGCTCCATAAAGGCGTGTACTCCTGTGACGTCTCTCTTCTCAAAATTATCACAGTATTATTGAAGACATCTATCCACATCGATATAATTATAAAAGTGAAACGTTGTCTGTTTGTTTGCTTGTTTGGGGAGTTTAAACACAAAAACGGCTGATCTAATTTTGATGAAACTTTTTAAATAGGTACTGTACAATATAGAGATCAACATAGGATATTTTTTATCCCGGAAAATGGTTAGTTCCCACGGGAGAACCGGAAAATGTCGAATACTCGCTGTAAGGAACGGTTGCCATAGAAACGAAATAATAAAAAGTCTGTCAAACAGCATCAAGAGGGTTGGTGCTATACTTTTGCATTGATTTAATCCTAAAAAAAACATAGGATATTTATTTTCACGATAAACAGTAATCCTATGACACGATTCAATTGATTTTCAATAACACGTAATTATTCCAACCGCATTGAATCCTGAAATTAGCAATCATATGCTTTATTTTCAGAACGTTTTCAGTCACGTCAAAATATTTAATTACGGTGACCTATCTGAAAATATTTCTGTGGAACTAGTGACAAATTTACAGCTGCCACGTGATAATGCAATATTTGCGTTAATTATTGTTCAGTGATAAATTACTTTCACGTATTTACTTTGAAATAGTAAATTTATGTTTTTGTTAGAAGGCTCCGTAACTTTTTACCTACGGCTAGTAAAATTGCGCTTGTACAATCTCTTCTGCTTCCTATTCTTGATTACACTGACGCCTGCTATATTGATCTTACTGAGGACCACCTGAACAAGCTTGAGCGACTTCAGAATTTTTGTATCAGGTTTACATTTGGCTTACTCAAGTATGACCATGTCACTCAATTTCGTGTTAAGCTCAAGTGGCTCCCAATTCGCCATCGTTGGAATAATCACATCCTTTCTCTTCTCTACACTATACTGTTTTATCCTTCCTCCACGCGCTATCTTAAGGAATGTTTTCCATTTCTTCATTGCTCCCATATCTTAAATCTTAGGTCATCAGGTAATCTTCTCCTGAGGACTCCTCTACACAAGAGCTCCTATTATGACAAGTCTTTTGCTGTATAAGCGGTAAGACTATGGAACTCTTTGCCAGTAACCATAAGAAAGAAAGAAAGAAAATACATTTATTCAACACACACAAAAATAAAAGATACAAATAATTAGAATAATTAAGTAGGTACAATAGAAAAAGAAAACAAAGAAAAGGTAAAAGTAGATAGTTACAGTGGTGATGAATGTGCCTTAACTCAGCATTAGGCTGTTTGCCGAAGGCACGCAGCGCTGGTATTCTGTTAAAGCCCAGAGGGAGCGGAAAAAAAATAAACATACAAGAATAAGTATAAAAAATGAAATTAAATATGAATACATTTACAAATACATATATATAATACATAAGGAAGCGACATCGCTTCAATGTTTCAAAGATCGGGTGAGTAACTTTTATCATTCAACGATATGACGTGTTGCTGTATTTACTTATTTTAATGTTTAATATACTTATGTAGTGTAATGTACTTTGTGTGTAGGTTACTATTTATTTTAGTATGTATGTATTATTATTAGTATATATGTTTATATGTTTTTTTTTTAATATTATATACATACGAGTATATATATTTATTTTATTTTATATATTGTACTTATGGTATTTATAAGTAATATTTTATCGTATTTATATTCTAAAAATATAAATTTATTCATTTCAGTAAATGTTTACTTGCATATGCACACTATCGTTCATTAATGTTCATGTTCTCGCTTTCTAATGTAAGGTTGCCTGGAAAAGATCGCTGCTTAGTGATAAGGCCACCAATTGTACTATTTTAAGGTGATTGTTGATGTGCCATAATTTAAGTTTCTTTAGTGCAATAAAGAGATATCTATCTATCTATCTACTAGCTGCACCCCGCAGTTTTGCCCGCGTGGACATTTTTTTGGGTAAAAAATATCGTATGTAATAGCATTTTTTATTGACAAATTGCATCAGTGTCAGTTCAGCCAGTTAGTTGTGAAAAGGTAACAGACAGAGACACATACTTTACATTTGGTAACATCGATGTTATTAGGTTTTTACCATAGTGCTAATTAACTAGTTAGCACTATGGTAGTGCTAGTGATCTCTACTATTCATGTTGTAGCATCTAATACAGCTCATTACATAGTTACTTAAATATAACGGGTATACCTTAGAAATTATTTTATGCTTGGTACATAAATCAATGTCAAACTGACTATTTATTAAAATTTCCGAAAATTAAATACAATAAATTTAATATGATAAAAAAAAACTTAGTAAAATTTAAATTGTCTTTTTGACAGAGCGATAAAACAAAAACTTTTGAGAGGGTTTAGCGATAACTCGCTTTACCACAAAATATATATGAACTCTTGATATGAATGCTATATAACCAGTTAACATTAAAATAAGGGATCTATTTTGAAATAAAAGGTACAAGCACCTTTCAAATGCTCTCTATTCGAACAGATATCTTCTTCTTAATCGTATATAGTATTTAATAAGGAAGGTCGTGTGTGCTAGATGGAATATCTAGATTGGAATATCACGTATCACTCCTTGCACCAAACTTACTTACGATGTTCTGTCGTCGGCTATTTCTATTGTTATTGTTGTTGTTTGTTATTAAATATATTAATAACAAACAACAACAATGAATCTTCTAGTTTTTTCTTTTTTTTTCTTTCATTTAGTAACTGATTTAAACGGCTCGTGCTGTGTGCGGTGACAATACAGTATTTTTTAAATCCAATTGCTGATAGTTGTAGACAGCGCTAGATTTCTTTACGCTGATACCCACTACTTTCTTCTACTGAATACGACCAATGCACCTTGATTGAAGCCTCGCGTCGAAGTAAAATTATCTTCTTAAAACCTTCCAAGATTTCAACTCATTTCAAAATAAAGCAATATGTACCATTATAACTCAGTTTTCAATAAGAACTTTATGCAAAGAGAAAGTTATAGTCTATACCTATTTTATATCATACTAGCTTTTCCCGTCCGCGACTTCATCCGCGTGGACTACTGTTTATCGCGAAAAGCATCCTATGTTCTTCTAGTATATTGAAAACCAATGCAAAAGTAGGTATAGCACAAATGCTCTTGAAGTTTTATGACAGACTTGTTATTTCGTTTCCATGGCAACCGTTCGTTAAAGCGAGTAATCAACATATTCCAGTTTTTCCGTATTAACTCACAATTTTGTGGATAAAAAGTATCCTATCTTTGATTCTAGGGTACAAGCTATCTCTTTTCCAAATTTCATCAAAATCCGTTAAGCCATTATCGCGTGAAAGCTCTGCAAACAAACAAACAAACAAACAGACAACGTTTCACTTTTATATATTGGTATGGATATTGCACCACCTCTGCACATTTCAAACTTTTTGCCCAAGTCATAGATAAAACAATTTACAGGCAAGATCAGGATACCTAGCAGCTTATCGACGCAAAGAAGATTTATTCATGAATAGAAAAGTATATCACCTATTTCACAACATCTTTTACTTTGAGCGAGTAAACTATGAAAATAGTATGGGCATAGAAATATATATTTAGATAAGTAATTCTATGGGTATGGGTAACATTGTGTTTGCACGTACGTCAAGGGCAGTCATCATTGCCGTAGAAATTGGGACGAGACAAATAAATAAATAAATAAATATATTCAGGACCATTCCACACCAATTCACTAGCCCCAAACTAGGATACCCTGTACTATGGGTACTAGATAACGGATAAACATACATATATACGAATATTATAACGTCCATGACTCGGAAACAAACATTTCTGCTTATCACACAAATGATTGCACCTTGCAGGATTCGAACCCGCGACCGTTTGATTACGTACCTAGGATCACTAGCCACGAGACCAACCATCCGTTACAACAAGAGTTGGGGTTTTTTTTTTTTTACTATGTTCACAGAACAGACTTGATAATATTGATGTGTCCCATTTACAGTTTTTTACTCAGATTTTAAATAGATATTTGACTATTTGATCAAAAAACCTTCAAATAATGCGTTTACGAAATATCTGCTAAACTAATTTTCGTAATCTATTTAAAATACTGTACTTACAATAAAGCAGTAAGTATCAAAAAGCCTGTACAAAGAATAAAATAAAAAAAGTTTAGTTACTGAACTAGAATATATATATTTTGTAATCGTGTCTATCTGTCTGTCTGTTTATTTGATCGCGCGTCACGTGAAAGTTACTGGACCGATTGCAATGCGGTTTTCGACACTGTTACTGTTGGATAATTTTGGGTTTGATTTAAAAACTAGTGAAATTGGTATCGGAATCCGATGAGAAGAAGCCGAGCAATCGATAAATAGCTAATTGACGGGTGAACGAAATTTGGAATATTGTACTGTATAGGTATTTTTGGTCCTGGAATAACAGGTAATTTTTAACCCAGATAATTGACCAAGGGGGCCAAACCACGGATATAACTCGTTATTTTAAATAAAATAAATGTAATGGGCGAGTTATGCCCTTGAACTGATCTTGTGGTATAAGAAGGAAGGTGAGAAAAAAGTACGAAAAAGAAGTGTGATTAATTTTGCTAGGACTATAAAAGCAACTCTCATTGTTAGGCGAGGCGAGTTACTGACCGAATCGCATATGACAGTTACTCGTACAACGCAGTTAGATGGTTCACACGGCCAACTCACACGCTGGCTTTCACATTGTATCTTCGGCATAAGTCTATAGATTCGGTCTCAATCAATTGACCGTAAAAACGTCGAACATTGTATTCACATCAGAGCTAGGTTAAGATCTATCCTACCATATCGGCCTCCTCAAGCGCTTACTGTCGCTTTGCCACAATATTATTCACAAATTTATTCAACAGCACTTTTATTCATGAAGGGAAGATTATTTATACAGATGACGTAGAGATATAGCAACCTTGAGCCGTGTTTCACGTAAAGTGGTTTGAATAAAAGCGTCTGTCCAAGCTGTGGAATCAGAAGGCATAGGCTACAAGGTGATCTGGGTGCAATCCAAGTTACGTGACCAAGAATCGTGATCAAAATTTTAATCCAAGTGGCTTCTACACATAAAATCAAATTGTCATTTTACCCGACCACTATAATGCGTCCAACAATCCAAGATCGTAAGGAAGATCTGAGATTTGTGTATTTTCGTAATTACGAGCATTCCGGATCATTAGTGTTGTCATCCTAGATTAAAGATCCTTGACTATGTGATCTCGATTGATTCAGTCACTATGTAGGCTTCGCCTAGAGAGTGTAGGGGTGTCCACGCATTATTTTTCAACTGAAAACTCCATATCTGCCTAAAGAGTGGTTGAATTGTTTTTCTGAACTTTGAAAAGATAATGTATAGGGAAGAATTTGGTAAAGTGTTTTGGGATGAAGGTTATTATTAATGAAGGAGTAAACTGAATAATATACATGTTTTTTTTTTTATTGACATCAAACAAACAAACAGACGTATTAAGAAAAAACTTATGATATAGGTATAATAGGCGGTCTTATCACTAAAAGCTAATATATCAACTTCTTAGGTTAGTGGAAATTGTAAATGGACATGATTTGTTTTTTGTTTTTTGTTTTTTTTTTTTTATTTGTATTTGTATGTTGTTCCATACGTACCTACCCTTCCTATGTACTTATTTTCTATCGCGTCTACAATGCTTTAAAAGAGAATTTATGTGAATCAATTAGAATTAGAATTTAAATATCATTGAATGTAGAAACACCGAAAAGAACCGAGAGAAAAAAAATGAACGTGACGATCGGATTGAAAAAAAAAACTAGTTTCATCAGGTTTCAATAAGCTAAAATAATTTTGCTCTAGAGAGATGCAGAAATTCACCTTTTCATACGATTAACAAACTCCCTTAGGTCCGCTACATAGTGTCGGCCAGGTTGAGATACAATTTGCGAAAGGCGGCTTGCAGCGACTGGATGAGGAGATAATCGGGCTCAGTGAAATTCACTAGGAGAGGCCTTTGTCCAGCAGTGGAAGAAAATAGGCTGATGAAGCCCGCTGACATATGAAACCTCTTAGTTTCATCTTCTTATTTGATTGTAGTTTGTTTGTTTGTTTGTCGTATGAGGTAATGCTGGCCTATGGCATTAGTTTGTCAGGCCGCCCGAGGGCCTCTAGCATGACTTAACGACTGCTATTAATCAATAACAGCCGGAACCGACACCTTAACGCTGTCGGTTCCGGCGGTGTTCCGGCTGTGCCCTCCGAAGCACGGAGTGATGGAAAACCGCCGAAAACTTCGAAAAGTCATTGGTGCAGAGCCTAGGACCTAACACGGTATCGTAGGATTCCAAGTCGCACAAGTAAACCGCTATCGTTGAGCTTCTCAAATCATAACTACAAATATTAAAAACCAGTCTATTTTAAATAAAAACTTTACAAAAAAATTTACGTATATTTCTTAGTACCAAAGGCAAATGCGTCTATTCGTAACTACAAATACCTTTGCGTTCTAAAACCAGCGTAGAAAATCAGCATCGTTTCGCAAAACTACGAGCAAAATTTGAGCAAGAATTTCACCGGAGAAAAGACAACCCGCTCCGAATTTCCTGTGAAAAGGTGAGAAAAAGGCAGCCCCTGGAGCACTGTAGCCAGTAGTGAATCTTTGAACATTGATTTGATTTTTGGATACGCACACTTTTATCTGAAATATGGGACTGGATTAATGAGATGTTTGGAAGATTTTGGTACCACGCACCAGTAAATATTGCAGTAAATTGTAATGTAATCTGAGGTTTTGAAAAATTTGTGTAGCAATGCAGCTGCAGAAATTACTGAGAAGAATGTCTCAGGGTGATGAGCACAGTTCAATGCCACCGTAAGACTTTGTTATCCAAGGTTCTGAAAGGAACTGTAATTGTTATCAACAACTTGCTCGTCGCTCAATAGAAACATGTTTTATGAGAAAATACCCATACATTTCTATGAACATCAACATCTTCGCGATTTACATTATCAAGAATAACGTCTTTAACCACAGCTTTAACACCGAAACCAGACGAGTTTCCTTACTGGTCAGACAAATAAAGAGCCGCACGAAGGTAGTGAAGCCAAGTTTCGACTTGTTTGAACATGATTACGATTCGACACCATTGCGTGGTTATCCAATCAGTGGGCAAAAATAAGTGACCTACATAGAAAATACTCGGGTAGATCTTACAGGACATGCGGAGATGTAGAGTTAATGGAAGCGAATAAAGATTTTAGTAACAGTTTAATAGAAAAAAATATTTACACGTGCCACTTCATAGAGTAATTATCATTAAACTATGATAATATAATTTTATTGCTTATTGCGTATCTGAGAATACTGATATATATAAAAAAAAAACAAAACACTCTTTTTTTCTTTTTATTTATTACGGACTAGGCAATAGTTTGACCACGATCTCACCTGATGGAAAGCGATGATGTGGTCGAAGGTGTAGCACGCTTACCTAGTAGTCTATTCACTTTTGACTTGAACACACCTGCGTTATAATTCACCGGAACAACAGACGAGGGCAGGGCATTCCACTCCTTTGCAGTTCTTATAATAAATGAAGAAGCGTAATGCTTCGTTCTGGTGCGAGGTATTTCAAGCATGAAAGTTTTGAAATACCTCGCACCAGAACTTTTGCCGATCGTCTAGTCGTACGGTGATTGAAAGGTGATGGGGGAATCAGATTTTGCAGTTCTTGTACACACTCTCCATAGTGCAATCTGTAGAATACCGACAGGCTTGCTACCTCACGTCGATGCGACAGAAATTTTTCAATTTGAGCCCATGTTTCCTTTCAGTATTTTTCCCTATGTGCTACATAAAAAATCATCATCATCATCCACAGTTTTTCTCGCCCCATTGCTGAGAATAGGCCTCTCTTTTAATACACCGCTCGTCTCGATCCTGTGCCAATCGAATCCAGGTTCGACCCGCGATATAAGCAATATCGTCGGCCCATCTTGTAGCTGGACGACAAACGCTTCGCTTTATAGATTAGGATTTCCCAATACTGGTTAGAAAAAAAACAACTTAACCTGTAAGTTTTATTGGTAAATACTAAAAGTGAATGGTAGTCTTGCATTTTTCACAGCCCGTTTGGGGTCATAATAAAGACCTTTTCCATCTCCATGACAACATTTAGTTTTGTAATCCGCTAATCACATTCACTTCCTTGGCTAAAAACGTAGTCCAGTGAGTCTAACTGGCACGAAAACAAAAAAAAAAGTATCTTTTTAGTTCAAAAAAAAATGTTATCTCTTTCGCGCTACTGTCTGCGTATGTCTCTCTATACTACTCGTTTTAAATTTTTAACCCAGACTAGACACTATCCCGGGCCTAAGACAGCTGTGCAAGTGGGTATAGTGGGGTAGCTGAGGTAATAGGCCTCTCTTTTACCATGCCTTTCACCTCGGTCCTGAGCCAGTCGGATCCAGGTTCACTTCCCCTGTCTCGACCAGTTACAGCCTTACTCCACCTATCGTCCCTTTGTCTGGCCATGTGTCCTGCCCAGCTACATTTAAGTCTCCTAATAGTAGTTCCGACGCCACAAACTTGTGTGACTTGTATAATGACAATAAATAACTTTTTACACGACTGCTCAAAAAAATGAGTATAATGTTTTAGCATTCATGTATGTTTGTATGTATATGAGTTTCTTTATTTCACCATAACTCTTAAATTCTTGAACAGATTTAGACGTATGGGGTATTGTTAGAAACCTTACATCCCCCCGAGTAAAATAGTTTTTTTTTTTAATTTTCAATTTGGCTGCAATACTGCATAAATAAAAGAAAACTTTAATTTATAGTATGGGTATCAAATTAATAAGCAAAGCCTTGATAAGCAAATTCCAACAGTATATAACATAATAGCAAAAGCTCTTTTTTGGCAGGGAAGGCGTGTATTTTTAGCTTTTAAGCTAGTTATTACCATACTTTACTTACATGAAGAACCACTCAATAGCTTATTATAAATGCATATATTAACATAATATTTGAAGTGCCATACATAATAATGCAGCCAGCATTCTTTGGACCATGTCTCATGAGATCAGCTATCCATAAAAACTCAGTTATTTTTATCTAACTGAGGAGGGTTATGTGTTTGGGTTGTACATATGTTTGTTTGTTTGTAGCCTTGATTGATTTTGATAAATGAGGTATCATTGGATTCGTCTTTATTACAAGAGTGGTATGGTAATGGTATTCATATATGCTCTATATGAAGTGTCAAGAAAACTAATATGTACAGCTGCCATATTGTATTTCCGACGGAACCAAAAGTGACCAAAACCTATCGAGCGAGGTATCAAAATGCAAGTCTTAAATTTTTTATTTTTTTTTAACCTATGTTGTCCCACTGCTGGGCAAAGGTCTCCCCCATTTCCTTCCAGACATCCCAATTCCCTGCAATATCTGACCATCCCTCCTGGAAGGCATCGAGGTCATCACGCCATCGCTTCCTGGGTCTGCCTCGGCGACGACGCCCCTGATCAGGCTCCCATGGTGTGACAACTCTTGCCCAGCGATCTGGGTGAATTCGGCTCATATGTTCCGCCCACTCCCATTTTAGCCTAGCAGTCTTACTCCCCACATCAGCAATTCCTGTTTTTGAGCGAATTGTGGAGTTCGGAACTCTGTTGATCATCTTAATTCCTAACACGCTTCGCTCTATTGCTCTTTGGCAAACCTTGAGTTTGGACTTCTGAGATTCAGTCAGTGACCACGTCTGAGCACCATAGGTCAGGAATGGCAAAATACACGTGTCGATGAGTGTTCGCTTTAGTGATAGCGGAAGGTCGCCCTTCATAAGGTCCTTCATGGACCAATAGCTCCTCCAAGCGTTCTCGACTCGGCGATCAATTTCAATATCCTGCCGGTTGCTGAAAGAGACTATCTGGCTCAAATAAATATACTCATCGACATAGTGTATCTGTTGCCCGTCGACTTCAATCCTACGTTTCGTGCTGTTAGACATCACTTGTGTCTTTGACCGGTTCATCATTAGTCCAACCTCAAGGCTTGCTGAGCTCCGATCTTGGAGCATGTGTTGCAATTCGGCTGCTGTGGGGGCAAAAAGGACAATGTCGTCGGCAAATCGGAGATTAGTGAGTCTCTTGTTACCAACTTCAATGCCTAATGTTGCCCAGGAGACTGCTAGAGTTAAATGATTAAATACCTCTTCGAGGGTGCTAGTAAATAGTTTGGGAGATAGTGGGTCACCCTGCTTAACGCCTTTTTCAATTTTAAATTGTGGACCAGAAGAATGTAATTTTATATGTGCAGAACTGTTGTTGTAAATTATTCGGATGAGGTTTATGTAGGTTTTATCTATGTTTTGGTTCTCTAAAGCTGAAAATATTGCATGGTGTTTGATGCTGTCAAAAGCCTTCGTGTAATCCACGAAGGCCAGATACAGTGGTTTATTAAATTCGTTGTAGTTCTTAAAATATCATATCAAAAACATGTCTGTTCAACTGTTTAAGCCTGAAGAAGTAACAAACACACACCCACACACACCCTTACATACATACACACTTTCTCCTTTATAATATTAGTGTGATTATTTTTACGGGTGGTCAGTTCGTATTCAATCATTTGTTCGCAGACGGGTTTTTGTATTTTTATAATAATTTTACTTGTTAGAATCTTTGGTCATTTGTCGCAATTAATATTATTGTATTCACAAACAAGACTACGTGATAACTGTAGTTTTAGCAATGAACTACAGAGGAGCAAAACAGTGAAACAATTTCCAAGTCAACCTACAAAACTTTACTCGGGTAAACATAACATTCATGTAAGTCACATCCAGCTCCTAAATGCCCTAAAGCGGGTAAAAACGGGGAAGTTGCGGCAGACAGGTGAAATAGTGCGAAAAATTGCCCTGCGGTCAAATGGGTACGTTTTCCCTGGTGTTTTCTTGCACAGGACTGAACCGCGGAGGGGGAATTAGGAGAAATAAGTTGAAGCTTCGTAAATATATCTATTTTGTCCAGTTATTTTGGAATAGAGAAATGTCTTTATTGTGTAATAGCTTTCGCCCGCGACTTAGTCCGCACGGCCTACCGCCCTACCTTACGTTTATCGTGAAAAATGGTATCCTATGTCCTTCTTAGATATTAAAAACCAATGTAAAAGTAGTTACAGCACCAACGCTCTTGATGTTTTTTGACAGACTTGTTATTTCGTTTCCATGGCAACCGTTCTTTATAGCGAGTCATCAATATTTTCCAGGTTTCCCGTGCAAAAATTCAATTTTCCGGGATAAAAGTATCCTATGTTTTATTCCAGGGTATAAGCTATCTCCATTCCAAATTTCATCAAAATTCGTCCAGCCGTTATCGCGTGAAAGCTCCCCAAACAAACAAACAGACAATATTTCACTGTTATATATTGGTATATGGATTGATGTGGATAATTCTACCACAGCGTAAAAATTGATTTGCAATGTCAATGATTATTATTCGGTATTGCGTTAAGCGATAATTTTCTTTCGTGGTTCCGTAACATACCCATTATTATAGCTTTAGACTACCTTAGAAAGATACATAAAAACAAAAGTAGATGCTCTAACTCCTATACAGCAGCTTGTGTATACATAGCGTAAATAGTAGTTATTTAAAACAATCAAACTCGTCTACTAATGGTAAAGGTGTGAAGATGTATCATTTTTCATGAACATTACAACTTTTTTCATAGTCTATCACCGTATTGTCGACAGATATTGTTAATTCAAATATCCAGTCATGAAAAGATTGCCTTTGGATTTGAAAAACTGGATGTTTCTACGAGAAAATATGTTATAAAATTGTGTAATTAAGTTATTATATCTGGAATCCTTTAAATAGTTATTAGTATTATCGTTCGTAGACGTGCGTGTTACCTGTAAATAGTATGCAGTAGACGGAAGCTATGCCATGTAGCTGTGAAGGTGTGCGTATGAAGACTTGCAGCTGCAAAGTCTCCACTGCCCGTTGAAGGACGAGCCGGCACAGAAATTTGATGCCATTTGGGCAGCTAAGTCAAGAGTTCGTCGATTTCTACATCTACTGTTCGGCTGCCTCTTCGACCAGTTCCTGTATCTACTTCATATAATTGTGCGCTGAGAGTTGTTCCTTGAGTTGGTATACACCGTCGAGGGACCGCCACGCGAGAAATGTAGTTTTTTTTATTGTATTTTTCGTTAAGTTTACCTTATTTCCAATACTTATAGCAGTTTAAGCCGTACATGACAAATGAAAACGTACATAGTTCTAACAAATCACAAAAAATCGGATAGAAAAAATAAACCATTATCCTATGGTATTTCTCAATCCATCCCTGGACTCCATAAGGCCGTGCTTGATATAATAACGAACCTGCCTCTAAACAAAGGTATCAAAAATGTTTCACTTACTACGCACGGATGAGTTTCAAGCATAAAACAATATCTTAGAGCGTTTGTAAGAAGTTTTTGCCGTGGAAATATTTATAGCAGCTGCGGATGAGATGAGATGTTAGGACGGCAACATTTATATTTTTATGGGAAAGTGCTGACGAGTAGTAATACATGACAAAGCCACTGATGACTGAATAAGTTTGACTGAAGCTTGAACGGGCTGCAAGAAGAGGAAAATAAAACAAGTTTAGTGAGGTTCTATCCGAATCAGCCACCGCATTAGCGATAATAAGGATATTTCTTTTGACGGTTGGAAGGGTTAGTTGGCCTTCTAGCGTTAGAGTTTGTCAGGCTGCACGTAAGCCTTTGACGTGGCTTAACGACTACTATCAGTAAATAACAATCGGGACCGCCGCTTGACCTGCCCTCCGAAGCACAGATGGAAATGCGCATATAACTAAGAAAAGTAATTTTTAAGGAACCCAGGACCTGATCTGGTATCATTGGATTTTAACGGCTCTAGTAAACACTTTGGCTACAGCTCTATTACTCTATTGCTCTATTACAGCTACTCTACAATATATTTAAATGAAACACTCACCTGTGACCTCATCTAACCATATGAACATACCAGTCTTTGGTCAGTGACGTAGGAGAAATACGACTTGACCTTAAATTACTCACCACAATCACACCACTTTACAACCACTGGTCCAATAAAAGCACAGTTTAACAGCACTTCAGGTCTTCCTGTCTCTTATGTCTAAGGAATAAGGTTCACAATCGCAAGAGGTAGAAGAAGCTCTTGAATTTGTGGACACAGAAAATAGCAGAATGGTAAGTTTGAAACGATTACGATATAATCAGATTAATTTTCAATTGCTACGGTGCTTCCGTCCACTTCGCTCCCCTAACATGGATCCTCTGGGGATTTATTGGGATTTTTGTCCACATGGATCCCCTGGCCAAGAATAATCACTGTAGGATCCCCTGGAGGATTTATTTAGACTGGGACATAAATAAAAATCAAAATTAAATCAATAAATAGAGAGCTTCCTCATGCTCCAAGGTTAGAATATAACCTGCCTGGTGCATATTTATATATGCAAATATGTGCACCAGGCTGTCATGAACTATTTTCTTGAAATTAGATAATAGATTTAGTGTATTGTGTGTTGTTGTGTTGTGTTTTGTCTCTCTCTCTCTCTCTCTCTCTCTCTCTCTCTCTCTCTCTCTCTCTCTCTCTCTGTGTGTGTGTGTATGTGTGTGTATGTGTGTGTGCGTGTGCGTGTGTGTGTGTGTGTGCGTGTGTGGGTGTCTGTGTGCTCTTATTATTTTAACTCACATCACATTTACTTATTCCTTCCAATTGTAACTGTGCAAAAATGCACGGGGCGACAACAAGAATAACCCATTGTTCTGTATTTTTTTGCTTTATTCAAACATTATTGGATCGAAAAATGAGTTTTTTGAGAGATTTCTTTAATTTTCTATGAATAAACTTGAGTTTTAGGTCGAAAATAAAAAACTAACAAAAGGAAAAAATTGTTTATTTGCAACCGCTAAAGAATAAAAAGAGATATATGTATGTGTATGAGTGAGAGAGTCAGTGATCCTAATATCTAACATTTTCCATGAAGTAGGCAACAGTGATATTTTTTGAGAGATTTCTTTAATTTTCTATGAATAAACTTGAGTATTAGGTCGAAAATAAAAAACTAACAAAAGGAAAAAATTGTTTATTTGCAACCGCTAAAGAATAAAAAGAGATATATGTATGTGTATGAGTGAGTGAGTCAGTGATCCTAATATCTAACATTTTCCATGAAGTAGCCAACAGTGATATTTTTTGAGAGATTTCTTTAATTTTCTATCTATGAATAAACTTGAGTATTAGGTCGAAAATAAAAAACTAACAAAAGGAAAAAATTGTTTATTTGCAACCGCTAAAGAATAAAAACAGATATATGTATGTGTATGAGTGAGTGAGTCAGTGATCCTAATATCTAACATTTTCCATGAAGTAGGCAACAGCGATATTTTTTGAGAGATTTCTTTAATTTTCTATGAATAAACTTGAGTATTAGGTCGAAAATAAAAAACTAACAAAAGGAAAAAATTGTTTATTTGCAACCGCTAAAGAATAAAAAGAGATATATGTATGTGTATGAGTGAGTGAGTCAGTGATCCTAATATCTAACATTTTCCATGAAGTAGCCAACAGTGATATTTACATTAATTAGTTCTAGTTGTTTTTACTAAATGAATAAATCCCTTTGGGCATTGAATTTCCGTATCCTTGATATTTTATATTTTTTACATAAATAATAGTATATCGTTTCCTTTCAGATCACATTTACAAAGGCAAGAATATTCTGACTCTTCTTTCCCATATTACATAATATTTTTCTAATCAATTGTTTGTTCAATATCGTTCGCCAAACGTTCGTCTGAAAATCATCGTCCAGAGGTTAGCACCGGACATTTTTTCTGAGCGCAGGCCCATTTGGTTCAGCCGCAGCTACAACATGTCACCTATTTATGTTACCATTTTCACCTTTTTAATCGACTTCACAAAAGAAGACGGTTATATATTTGGCTGTAGGTTTTTTTTAATGAATTTCGGTCGATATCTCCGTCAATAGTACACCGATTTAAAAAAAATTTTTTTGTTTGAAAGGGTATACTTTCCAAATGGTCCCATATAAATTGTATCAAAATTGGTTCAGCAGTTTTTCGAGAATAAATAGTTTTGTTGAGTAAATCCATTCGATTTTGTGTTTATATTGCCTTTATTTTGTGTTTATCTCTGAGATTTCTAAACCGATTTATTTTCTTTCCGATGTTTTCTTGGGCCACTAAAAATCAATAAATAAAACATTTTTCCAAAAAAAAAACAACTTCATTATAAAAATGTTATGTTCTAAACAACCGCTAAAAAGAATGAAATAATTACAATTGAGCCAGAACAGTATCACTTTTTCAAAATTACCAACGTAATAATAATGCATAAATACAACATAAGGTAAGAAAGAGTTTTTTGAAGGCGGTGCCCAATCCAGGCATAATTTAAATTTAATATCTTAACAAATTAATGCATACCTATCTACGTACGAAGTAATATGCAGTTGTTTGATGCACCCTAATACAAAACACGAAACGCAGAAGAGACAAAACAAGAGACTCACACGAGCAGATTTTGACTTTCACACGTTCACAAACCGATTGACTCCAAGACTATTATTTTGATACCTCAAATTCCCAATATTTTCACTGGCTATACCTGTCCTTTTCACTTCCATTTCTATATAATAAGATCAGTTCCAAGTTTCCTATCTGCAGAGCAATGCTCACATGCACTGTACCAGAAGTCAAAGCCTATCTCTCAGAAATTATTGAGCAGACGTACCGAAGTGACCGAGCCAGTCGCCGAGCCTCGTAAAAGAGACAAATGGCTCAATCTGCGTGACACATCGGCGTTTGCGATGCGATCAGTATAGGTTTCGGCGATCTGGGAATATTTTGGTGAAGTGGGAATATAGGGCCCCCCTGTATTCTTTTTTTGGGAGGGGCAAGGGAATAAGCAGGGGGATAAGGTTAAAGTAATGAATGGCGGGACCATTAGGTGAACAATAAACTAATTTCATCCTCGGGCGGCCTGACAAACTCTGATACCAGAGGTAAGTGATCCTACGAGAAAAGGACCACGATATTCTGTGACGAAACGACGACCACAAGATGATAGTGACAACCATGGAGTATTACATGTCTGAAATTGGACTGTAAACTTAGGATTGCTACCTTTTCAAAATCTTAAACGCATACCGTTGATAAGAGTACTAACTCGTTTTCTGTTCCATATTGAAGAATATTGTAAGTTCTTGTATGTTATGTTTTTGTTCGTGCATAAGCAGTACAACAAAGGAAATGTTTTAGATTTATTTCCAGTAACTGATATGTTAATGTTGTAAAAATAGATGTCACGATTTTAAATGTCTCATCAAGAACCCAAAAAATTGCTTCTTTTTACATTTTGCTCTTTTATTTTGGTTGCATTTTCATCAATTCCAAATAAAATATAGGTCGATTTACTATCGTACAATACTTGCTTGTTGCAAGTATTTAGATTATTTTTCAAAACCTGGCAAACCTGACCTTTAATCCACTTTTTGCTTTCTTTAGTAAATTCCCCAATTTTTTCAGTTTTTGTGTTCATGTTTAGTTTTTTGCGCGTCATGCATTTGATCATTTGTTTTATGAGCACTGGTCTCAACTTGTATCATCATTGTGTCTTCATGATTTTGAAGACTACGGTTCGAATAATAACAATTGTTATACACTAAATATTTTCGTAATTATATCCACAATAAAACAACTTTAAGCCACCTATATCAGATTTATAAAATTCAGCTTACTGATAAGTTTTTTTTAAAACAATGTAACTACTTGCAACGCAACCGATAATGCAAGCATTTATAAACATTGGGTTTGACAATGTATGGTAAGTAGTGTAATAATTTTACTACCCTACCCTTGTTATTATACACCTTTTAACCTAGCAGGTAACGCCAAGAAAATATAAATTAGTAAGACTATATTTAGTCTTTAAATGACGCAGAAGTATTTAACATTCTTTTAACATTTCGGTTGTGTTTGTTTGTCGTATGAGGTAGTGCTGGCCTCTGATGTCAGAGTTTGACAAGCCGCCCGAGGGCCTCTGACATGGCTTAACGGCTGTTATTAATCAATAACAGCCGGGACCGACAGCTTCACGTGCCCTCTGAAGCACGGAGCGATGGACAACCGCCCATAACAGAAAAATCAGTGGTGCGGAGCCCAGGTTTTGCACCCGCTCTTGTTGGATTCTAAATTGCACTATAGAACCGTTAGGCCACCATCGCTCTTACAAACATTTCGGTAATATGATTCTACGGAAAATTTATTATACGACAAAAAAAAACATACAGAAAAGTAAATAATCTGGCTTTTGTAACTGCGGAATAATATTTTGTTGTATAATAATCAGAAATACATATTTCGAAAATTACAAACTATTATTGGTTGTTTAAATCTTAGGAGCAGTAGAGTCTGCACTGACACTTGTAAGTATTTGCACTTAGGGTGTATTGTGAATTTTTCTCTGTCAGAATCTTTTCAAGCCATTCGAACTCGTTTGCGTAGTGTTCGTGTTTTACATTTTGTTAACAATAAGTACATACGTAAATTAAAGTTATCTAGGATCACTACTTTCAGAGTTATAGCCCTTTTAAATTGGACAGCTGTCATCCAAAACGAAGATATTGATTAAATCTTGTCAGGTATTGACGCATGACTTTGAAGTTTGACATGTCACTTTGACATCTGTCACTTTAAAATGTCTTACTACGTAATTATAATAAATACGTGTTGTTTTTTTTTTCTTCATAAATAACGACTATTTCTTCATTAGTTTCCAACTCTAGTGCAGTGGGTGGAGGGGTAAATACGAATTACTCGTGCACCCACTAGTGGGTGAAGCCATCTACCTATTGATGACAGTCACAGACAAGCTGGACCATATGCAACCCCCCCCCCCCCTACGTTCGTCAGTAACTTGATAAAACTTTACTGAAATGTTCACCCGGATTTCTTGGGAGAACTTGAATATTAGTGATATTTTGTTCAGTTTGCCTAAACTAATGCACTTACATGATTATTTCATGGTTAACACTATTTTTGGAGTATAAAACAATTTCACATCCATCACGTTTTACTTTCCACCAAAAAAAAAAAACTGAAAGCACACTTCGCTTTTCTTTTCGCAGTGCTATATGTCATCACTGGCAACACACACTGATTATAAACTTTCGTCTTGAGGCTCTGCGGTATCTGTGTCGAGAAGATATGGCGTAATTTCACGAACGCTGCCCATCCGAGTTGGATTCGTTGGTTGACCTCTTTGTCGAAGTTGGCTCAATATCAGGCTTCTATTTAGGAACAGTAAATGAAATTAGGCTCTGTTCACATGTTGCATTATTGGAAAATACTTAACAGCCGGTTGCAACTTGGAACAGTGATATCAATCACTTCCAGATATCGTCACATAAAAGATAATAGGGAAAAATGATTCAACCTGTTATTTAAAATAATTATTTAGTTGGATTTGCCTGGACAGTTCCAATGGTTTCTTTCTAAATATTTTCGATATAATAAGTTTTATATTTATCGAAACTTATTATGTATAATTATATAAATATAATAAGTTTCGATAAATATGCCTTATCTATCTTGCAGTGGGTATCACTTCTTTGCTTTTTTTTTTTAGTGGTAAGGTAAACATTTTATTGTTATGAGGTGATGTAGAGAGCATAGGGGTTTTTGTCCGTTGTTTTTTTGTCTTTTTGTTGGTGATATCGCAAAATGTGATGTAGAAATCTCAAAATTTATGTTTAACTATTAATGTTGAGCTATTATTCATTCAGTGATTGAATAATTAATATGATTGTCTATTTTCCGTAGCGTGTTGTGGGAAGACAAGATCCCGAGATGATGGAAAAATAGTTCCCCAGACTTTCTGAGAAAAAAGTAGTTTGGACCAAGTGGTGTTGTTTTTCTGTCAGTGTGGTCCAATTACGATGACAATCAGATGCGGAGATTGATTGAAATGCTATGTGAAGTTTGTTTTTGTACGTGAGATGTTTTCCCCAAATTTTGTGATTGCGAAGTCACCCACAGATCGGATGATTCGTATAATTTGGAATATCATATACTTCATGCGTAGGATGTAATGAACCAATTTTGAAACGGTTTTGTATGTTTGAAAGCTGATGGAAATGAGATACTTCTTAGCTATATGAGAGGGGGGGGGGGAATTGAGAAAAGGGGGGTGCGAATCGTAGCTTTCAAATGATCCAAACGATTTTGAATCGGTTTTTTATGTTTGAAATCTGATGTGAATGAGATACTTCTTAGCTATGTGAGGGGGGGGGAATTGAGAAAAGGGGGGGTGCGAATCGTAACTTCCAAACGAATGGACCGATTTAGCTGCGGTTATTTATGTTTGAAAGCTGAGGTAAACGAGATGGTTCTTAGCTATAATGAGGGAAGTGGGGTAGGGGGGGGGGGGGGGGGGGGGGGGGGGGGGGCTGGGGTGGGGACGGGGGGGGGTATATACTTTTTAATTTGTGCTTGTAAATAAATATATGAACTGTAAAGTCATACAAGCAGACAAGCATCATCACAAAGTCATCTACAAGCGCCTTTTATGGGGGATGAAAAGTAGAGATTATCACTCGGACGCAAAATTGTTTTACCTCGGGCGACTATATTGAATCCCTCGCTACGTTGAGATTCTACTCTAGAATCATTCACTCCGCTCTGGATTACAACTATTACATACAAGTTTGTGTGGAACCCTCGGTGTGCGAGTTTGACTCGCACTTGGCCGCTTTTTTTATGGTACTGTTAGACTTTTGGTGTAATCTCACTTATGATCACAGTTATATAGTATTTTTATTCATTTGAATTATATTTTTATCTTCTCAGAATCTTATGTTATGTCTTGAATACTGTATGGGGAAGAAATCATGTCTAATAATTAAAATCTACTAGCTGTGTCCCATGGCTTTACCTGCTTATACATTTCCAGGGTTCAAAATGTCTTGTATTACTCCAGACTTAATGTATCTTTATAGCAAATGACATCAAAATCTATTCATCCACTATGGAGCTGAGTGGTATCAAACATACTTCATCGTTATCAGCCCGCTTCAATCCACTGCTGGACATAGGCCTCTCCCAAAGCACCCACTGAGCGCGATCTTCGGCTCTTCCTTTCCAACCTCGCCAGCCATCTTGAATATGTCGTCACTCCATCTAGCCGGTGGGTGTCCTACATTACGTTTACTGAGTCGCGGACTCCACTCAAAAAATTGTATACCCCAACGGTTATCGGTCCTTTGGCAAATATCACCGGCCCACTGTTTTGTTCTCTGTTGGATCACCAACTCAAACTTACAATCTCATATAGCAATGTTAGACCAGGGTAGAATCCTTTAAAAATAATAAAAAATGAAAAAAAAATTAGGATGAAACCCATTGGAAAAGGAGGAGAATATTATAAAAATGAAAGGAAAAATAATTGACGGGTGATCTGAGGTCGGGAAGGGGAAGGGGGTGAGTTTTTAAGGGTAATAAACGGTTTATTTTGATTTCCGGCAAAACTGCAAGTCCTATGGAAAAAAGTCAAATGGCAAAGTTGTAGATAATAAAAAGATCTACAACTTTTGTATCTACACTTTTTTCACATAACCTCAAAATTTATGTCTTATACACATCAAATATACTTACATACAGACACTGTAAAATATTAATAAGGATGTCCAGTTGTATTAAACTGATCCCAAGGTACCTATTTAGAATCGTTACTAACAGATGTTGAGTCCAACCTTGGCAGTTATAAACGCATAGAATTAATTACTTATGCTCTTTGCACTGGACCCTTTGCCCCAATTTGTTACCCGACTATAGCATGAATAGCGACATGTTTTTTTCTACGCTATATTGTTGAATATAGATCATATTTTGTTAATTTAGAATTTTTTGGAAGACATACAGTTAGATAACTATATGCACAATCTGGTAGTCTGTTACCCAACTATCGCAAGCATGAATAGCGATATGTTTCTTCTATGCCTACGTTATTGCCTATCCTGGTACCAAATTTCATCTAAATCCGTTTAGCCGTTTCAGTGTAAATGAGTAACAAACATACACCCACAAACTTCTAAAGATAAGAGATAGATGACTCTAATCGGTTTCTATGCATTTTATGACATTTTGTATGGACTGTCAGTTCTAATGTAAGGAGTTCTGCATCGCACATACGAAGTTTTCCGCTCGATTAGAGAGTAATCACTTTTAAAACTCTAATCTCTGATTGACCTGTTTACGACATTGACTACACTTTTCACTTCTCTGATTTATAATGTTAGTGTGATTAGTTTCATAACACTGTTTAATTTCCTCACTTTGAAGCGATGGTGGCCTAATGGTTCTATAGTTCAATTTAGAATCCAACGATACCGGGTTCAAAACCTAACCGAGCCAATGATTTTTCTGAGTTATGTGCGGTTTTCCATCGCTCCGTGCTTCGGAGGGCACGTTAAGCTGTCGGTCCTGGCTGTTATTGATTAATAACAGTCATTAACAACGTATCTTAGCAAAATACACATATTAAAAACTTTACTTCCTCTACTTGTACAATCCTATAGTTATTATATTCTTAGGAATGTGATATTATTTATAAAATTATTTATCATGAAATTAAATTAATTCAATCTCAACTAATAAATAAGTGAGTTTACCCAAAACATCAGACAATGCAATATATGGCAGAAAGGATAATTTTGTACCAACGGTGGCGATAGCGATGGTGGCCTAACGGTTCTATAGTGCAATTTAGAATCCAACGATACCGGGTTCAAAACCTAGGCTCCGCACCAATGACTTTTCTGAGTTACGTGCGGTGTACCATCGCTCCGTGCTTCGGAGGGCACGTTAAGCTGTCGGTCCCGGCTGTTATTGATTAATAGCAGTCGTTAAGCCATGTCAGAGGCCCTCGTGCGGTTTGAAAAACTCTGACACTAGAGGCCAGCACTACCTCATACGACAAACAAACAAAACATTTCCTCACAATCGAAGTGAAAAGCAGAGTGTATAAAACTCGTTTAAAAACAAGGCATTTTACTGTCGACTTCAATATCTAGATAAATATCTCGGATAAAGTGACTTGTATAATGCACTTCTTGTACAATCTACTATTAACAAATCAGGCAATAGCTAGAGTTTCTTCTGTTAACATTTTCTAACTACTAAAGTTCTTAAACTTAGAAATAGCTTAAGTTCCAAGATGTCTGTTACTGGTGCAGTTAGAAGTTCTTTATTTATGGTCTACCTCGTGATTGTTCCTTGTTACTTCGCTGCTTGATGCAAGAGAGGTAATGTGTTGTCGTGGGGTTTGTTTGTACTAAGTAGTAAGTTACAACGATACCTGGTACTGTCCTAGTCTCCAAGGAATTAAAGTTATGTGCGGTTTTTCATGGCTCCGTTGTTCAGAGGGTACGTTTAGTTTTGTCGTTCCTAGCTATTATTGATTAATAGTAGTCGCTATTTTAAGGGCCCTCGGGCAGCATGACGAACTCTGACACCAGAGGCCATTACTACCTCATACGACAAACAAACAGTATTAAATTATTAATTTTTCTTTTTTATTGAGTGTTCTTACGTGTCACTTCGTTATGGTCACCCTATGCCTATGGCCCCAATTCTCAATGCTGGGAGAAAAAGAGAGAGAGAGAGAGAGAGAGAGAGAGAGAGGGGGAGATATAAGATAGAGATAATATGAGTCGTAATCGTAATGCATTTGCCCAGGTATTATGAGCGCTGGCGCTTGGTGTCGACGTTATCTTCTGGATATTTATTTGTGATTTGTGGATATGCTAGTTTAAATTACAAAAGTTATTCAAGAACCACAAAGTTACCAATATATGCGGTGTACCAGTGAAGCAAAATATCGTAACAAAACTGACATGTGACAAGGGCACGTGACATCCCATCAACTCGCTCTGAGCCAGGGAGGAGGATTATGACTTACAAAGTTAAGTTCTATTTGAAAAACATTTTGTAGTCTTAATTTCTATGTGACGATGACGGCGTTATAATAAAAGCTCTATCAATGCAGCGCAGAGCGTAGCACTGTAGCGTAGCGCGTAGCAACGTAGGGCACAGCAGCGTAGCAAGTAAAAGC
This sequence comes from Alsophila aescularia, assembly GCA_946251855.1. Lineage (NCBI taxonomy): Eukaryota > Metazoa > Arthropoda > Insecta > Lepidoptera > Geometridae > Alsophila > Alsophila aescularia. The sequence goes on from OX276384.1 coordinate 36,166,169, forward strand.
AGCTCGCGTAACAGCACAAGGCAAAGCACTACATCATGGAGGGCGTCCTACATTACCTAGTCGTGGTTTCTTGAACACGTCTTCTGCCCAAACGCTTTTTGGTTCTTCGAGAAATAACTACCACTTCAGCTTGTTTATCCTAAGGGCTATGTCGATTTTGGGGTTCTCTGTCGGATCACCTCGGTCCGATGTGATCTTTCAGAGAAACTCCAAGCATAGCCCTTTCCAAAGCTCACTAAGCTACTTGAAATTGGAGGTTATTATAGAATAGCCTATAATAAAAATAATTGTAAAAAAATACATTTGCTGAAACAGTTCTATTCATTCCGGAAGTTTTTTTATTTTATTTTGTGCAAAGTAGGTGTTCTTCATTATTATATTGTATCACCTTTATTCATGCAATGACATAGGCAGTAAAAAAACATTTATTACTTTAAATAAACCACATAGGTATAATATTTTTCTAACGGAAAAAAATGGATCTCGGACGAGATTCGAACTCGCATACTCGGTCTCGGTACCGAAATTGGTAAAGGCATGTGCCGCGCTGAGGTTTATGCGATTTAAATTATCATCCGTGATCCAAAATTTTCCATTAGAAAATTATTATATATATTTACGCTAAGTAGGCGTTAACTGCTATAAAAATCATAATACACACAGGTATAAAATATCTTATAACATTTCTAAACTTTTTTTTATTAGTGGCAGGATTCGAACCCGCACTATCCGTGCATCTGCGCGGTACATGCTCATTACTAGGTAAGCCAGCGTTTGCCGTATGACTTATAATTACTTGTGGTTCGCCAAAATTGTAATGTTTTTATTAGATTACAATTAATCATTATGTTATTGGTATTACGAGTATTCATTTCGACACAATGTTTTCTGTCCGGAAGCTCTGAATCCAATCGTTAACAATCTTTGTGGAATACGACATCGTATCTAATGTATGAAATACTATATGGGATATGATATGACACACCAAACGCATGGCTGAAGCGGCTAAGCTCAGCGTGCCTTATTTATTTCTTAACAAAAAAAATGCTTACAGTTTGTTTACAAGCCCCGGTAAACCTAGAAATATTTGTCTTAATGCTGGGGTCCTGTTACAATCATAAAATTCACATCACACTAATATTATAAATCACAGAAGTGTAGCTACTATCGTAAACAGGCCAAGAGTTTTAAGAATGAATACTCTCTTATCGAGTGGAAAGCTTCGTATGCGCGATGCAGAACTCCATACATTAGAACTGACAGCCCATACAAAATGACATAAAATGCATAAAAACCGATTAAACATATATCTTTAGAATTGTGTGTGTGTATGTTTATTACTCCTTCACGCTCATGCAAACAGCTACAGCAACGGAATTGGATGAAAATTGGTGCTATTAAGATTATATGCTGGATTAAAACATAGGTTACTTTTCATTATCATCATCCATCATCATAATCCACACGCGTGAAACCACGGGGCGCAGCTTGTAAATAAAACTGTTATGCGTTAAAATGAGCGGGCACATGAGTACTATAGGTAGGTACCACGTTAGTATGTACCCAGTGCAGCTAGGCAGTGGTGGAGCTAGTATGGTTAGTATACAAAGTTGTCCACCTTCGATGAAAGAAACAAAGATCAAGCACTTAATACTTACTACTATTTGTGGTGTGCAATTCGCGTGGTACAAAACAGTACGTCACAGTTTGTCATCAAAAGATCGCACGCGATATTGTGCATCCTTTTTTTCACACGCATTAACCCATATCAGTTGCCTGTTCACTCCATGCAAACGTTTACGTGTTACGCACACAAGCGCGTGTCAGCGCGCGCAGTCGTTTAGTTATGTGTCAAAACTATGGATAGTGGATTTTTACTTTTTATGATGATTAGGTTTAGTTATTTATTTACCAATTAAAGAAGCCGTCTCTACTATAAGCGGGCCATGCGCGGAGTTTTGGTTGAACACAAACTGGGCGAACTTAGGGAATCCTTATTTGTTTCTTTTATGGAAGGTGTCTACTTTCCATGTACAGCAAGCAGCGTGCAGCTACTCAAGAGAAAAAGAAAAATACACAAATTTAACACACAACTTCAGAAAACACTATTCTAATACTTCTTCTTATCGTGTCATTGGCTTGACTCTAATTAAATAAAAGCTGATAGATAAGTTGCCAGGTCTACAGCTCTTTGGGTTGCCACATTGCGGTTATTCTCCAAACATTGTTTCACATGTAGAAAGCTCTTAAGGCTTTTCAATCTACTTGGCGATAGCTTGTGGTTGTAAATTGGGTGTAGGTGATCATGTTCTTGTTTGTGTTATTCGACGACACAATCGTCATTCTGACGTATTTTAGTTGGTGCTATGCCCGCCAGTGGGTATAGTGGGTATAGTAGGTTTAGTAGTGTTGGTTTGAGGCATTCGGTTATTATTTGGCAGGTATCGTTCAGGGCTGTATTTACTTTGTTCGCGTGGGCAGAACGGTGGCATACTGGGCACGGAAAACTCACCAGCTGAAAAATACAGCGCTAAACTTGTGGTTCGGAGGGCGTGTGGTGCTGCTTTCCATTTTGTGGATGTTAAGCGGCGGAGCAAGTTATTTCTGGAACCAAATTTCTGCATTGTATTGAGATAATGGGTCTTGTAGTGACCTATTTAGAGTAACTCCCAGGTACTTCGGTTTGTAACAGTGCTTAATCACAACACTATTAAAAAGATAGGTATTAAACATAAATAAAATGTGCCTTGAGTGTGTCGAAAAGGGCGTATACTCAGTACAAATGCACAGTGCATTACACTAGACGCTGGTTTTCAGATAAACATCGCGGGTGATGTAAAAATTGTGTAAAAACTCTGGACGTTGCGACAAGCCAAGCGCCAGCGAGTGTGTGACTCATGTGGCAACGTTTTGCACACAGTCTTGGTAACGTTGTATTGTAAAGCTTTCTCTACATATCAAACCAAGAGTAACAACTCTCGTAAACGTGCAGAAATGGGCTTTATCTTTTTATTTATTCATTTGGTTGTACATATTTAAACATTATATTATGTTGGAGAGACTAGGTTGGTATTTGTACATATACATGTTAACACTAGGAAGCAAAAGCATGCATTTTGTATTCAATTAGAAACGATTAACACAGAGTGTTGGATAGTTAAGAGAAAAACGAAAAAGAAAAGAATTTAGTTGTATTTAATTTATATAGTAATTTGGATTTCAAATATTTGTTTAACTTAATTCAATATCAATTACAAATTATTTTAGTTCATATTAAATAAAAATCATACAGGTAACTTTTTGCCATATGACTAAAAAGCTACGCAGTATAATACGCGTGAAGTCACCGCTTCTAAATTCGCGAATGTTTTTTCCTCTATGGCTTGTGTTTTTGTCTTGTTTTTGTTTATAGTGACGTCATATGGTCACCTTGACGGCATATTGGTGCGATTCAAAAAAAACTCTCAAAACTGCAAAAATATGTTGATTTTCGATTATTTTTTATGTAAGAACTTAAAATACAGACTAATCGATAGGTTACAGAAGCACATTATTGATTAGTATAAAATTAATCAACTACAGATTTAGTGCGCCCATCCGTTAGTCTCGTTAAAGCTGGCTGATCATCGCGCCGCAATTATTACGCGCCTGGTTTGATCCGCCCTTAAGACAAAGGCAATTATGTCAACCAAATGCCCCAGTTACCCCGATGAAGCTGTTTGCAATCAAAACATAAGTGTCCCCTCATCTCAATGTAAAACCATAAAAATTAATTTAGAGCCCCGGTCCTAACAAGAATAATGCGCGAACATTATTACTTAAGCCCGTGCGTTCATACGTTATCCTGCCTTCTTTTGAACCCAATCGAAAGTACACTTTAGTCATGATAAAGATAGGGTTCAGTTTTGGGTGTACTAATGTCAGGCTCGACGTATATTACGGGGTAATATCTAGTTATATTTATGGGTGGCTCGGCATGGGATAGTCCCAGGTCTCATATTTGGGGGCTTGCTTCGAAATTACTTATCTCACCTGTTTATAAAGTTGTGGATGGTGTGGATTTGTCTTTGTTTATGAAGGTGTTTTTAAGATGACTTCATTCCAGTGTTTGTTACTTCTGAAGTAAACTGGATGGCTCATTTTAAAAAGTTACTTGAAGAAGTTCTTCAGGATAATGAGCAATTCGTTTTAATGAATGTCAAAGAGTCTGAACATCCAGTGATGCGATCGAGAGTCGGGTAATGATAATTCTAAGTGGATTGCCGGAAAACAATAAAGTTGAGTTAACAGTAAACAGGTACATTAATTTTAATTATTAAATAGTTTCTAATATTATTGCCGAGTAAAGCAAATTAAGCTGCCGGATTTTATTGATTAATAGCAGTCGTTAAGCAATGTCAGAGGCACTCGGGCGGCTTGACAAACTTTGAATCAAGAGGCCAGCACCACGTCATACGACAAGCAAGTAAGCCGAGTACGAATTCGAAGTGGAAGCGTAACTCTTAAATGTACATTATTTTGTTTTTTATTGTACGTAAAGTAATAATTGTCGTCCTACGTACAATATGTATGTTCAACGTACATTACTCTCCGCTATGTCAGATCCCTTTCGATTATGGTGGAGCTGCTGCGGAGATTCACATTTAAAAGGAAGCTTGTGATGAAGTAAATTACTGTACCAACGTGTTCTTCTCTAATTAATGTATGTCATGTTATGCTTTGACACCGGCTTACTCTTGTTATACACATAGTTTTGAAACGTGAACAAAGTCGCACAGAAAATTCTATTTAACATGCAAGAACTCCAAAAGGTACCAAGGACTACATTTTCCGAACCCTACACTTACTTTGAATTATTCAAGGTGCCAATAACTAGTTGCTTTAAAAGTAACATTTTAAATTTACTCTCAAAGCATGTTCGCGTCACATTTGCTTAGAGACGAAAGGTCCTCTCTCTCACATACCTTCGGAATTTTATATATTTTGTCCTAAGTCTTGGGCTACAGCGGTGTTAATAATGTTACGCCGGTCGATTCGTAGACAAACAGTACGTAATAAAATGGTCGAGAAGCGTAGCTGGATGACGCAATACTTACATTTAAAGGAATATTCCACCAGTGACACGTAAGTATCTACAGAAGTTTCCAGAACGCGCGGTTGGTAGTTACATTTGGGCACGGCACGACGCGGCAACTTTAAGAGTGCCGCCAGCCTTAGATACCTACGGGCAACTTCAAAGGCGCCACCGACCTTGAGAGTTCAAATTCATACTGACTACTGCTAGTACATACGAGTACATACAAGTACCTTCTGGAACTTTCCGTCGCGGTATAAATAGGGCGCGCATCGGCTACCTGGAACAGTTTTGACTTGGCATTCGGAACGAAACGATCAAAGTGATTCGAAGCGACTGCACACACTAATCAAATATCCAGTGATAATTGATTAGTGCGTGCAGTCGAGTTAAAGTGTGTTTGAGTGTTACTTGTCAGTTTAATTTCTTTTTGTGGGTTTTCGAATAAAGGTGTTATTTTTTGGTATAGTTGGCCTACATTAATTTTATCTCCAAAATTAACCCCTAGCTCGTAACAATATAATTGAACGAACATACAAATGTAAAAAAATGATGTCTTTTTAATAACATATGGGTCTCTACACAAATGAAGTATGGGCATCTTAAGTGCAACTTCATCAACGCGGCGTGATTTCTTCAAACGCAAGCCCATCATCACATAATAATCAGCCTATATTTGTCCAATGCTGGACGTAGGCCTCTCCTAATGCACGCCACTGAGCTCGGTTTTCAGCTCTCCTCATCCATTATCTTCAAGCCACTTTTCGCAGGTCTTCACTCCACCTGGCCACAGGGCGTCCTACACTACGTTTTCCCAAACGTGGTCTCCACTTGAGAACTCGTCTACCCTAACTTCAGGCACTGTGGTATGGACGACGAGAAGACTTGACAAAGCTTGCCGAATGCTGCCCAACCTAGCTGAATTCTTCTGTTGGTTTCCTTCTCAAAGTTGTTCATACCTAATTGAAATATATGCCCAAGGTAAACATATCGTTGGAAAACTTAAAGAGGTACACCATTGACTGCAATCGGTTTCGGGTCAATAAGATCGTAAAACATGATCTCGGTCTTATCTATGTTCATTACGAGACTGATCGTCAAGAACCTTCAGCTAGGTTGGTCAGCTTACTTTGCAAGTCTTGTAGTGACTCCGCCATAAGGACGATATCATCGGCTAATCTTAAGTGTGAGATGTTCTCGCCATTGATATTAATGCCCATTCCATTCCAATACAGCGTCTTAACCATATCTTACAGGGCATTAGTGAACAGTTTCCGGGATATAACATCCCCCTGTCTCACTCCCATGCGCAGTTGGATCATCACATCATCAGCAGGTAAAACTCCACTGCTGAACATCGGCTTCCCCATAGAACGCCAGAACGAGCGATTGTTCGGTGTTACTATAATAAAAGGAGTTAATCAACACCGTGAATCACCATGCTTGCATCAAAATGCTGATGCCCCTTTCCTGAATTCCTTGAGCTGGTTCTCACAGCATCCGCGGGATAAGAGGGGATGGTCCTGTTATTGTGCCGGGCAATAAGCTGATTCAACACCACAAAAAATAGATATATTATTTTAGTAGCAAGCAGAAGCGAGTTTATTAAAAATATATATACGATCACACACACAAAGGCATATTACTTCACAAAGTAAACTAAATCACTTTTACAAAATCGATGAGCTCGCCCCATAGGAACGCAATTAAGATATTTTGGAACATCTGACTACTTCGACTGCCAACAAAAGAGTGGCGCACCGCTTCCGCCGCCTCGCCGACCAAAGGTCTGCCTAGCCGGTCAAGCCACCTTGTCACGCCATCTCACCACCATTTGCTAGGCTCCATCTCCTGACGTGATATTCCTTACAATTTCGAATTTCCTGTGATGACAACCGCTTTGTTAATATCACTTGAACCAAGCGACAAACACGTCGGCGTGTTCTTGCGAGAACATCTTATTTAAGCTCAAGCGAGCGTAATGTCTCCAGGATTTTCCTGCTATTTTCTATTCGAGATCAAAACTTTTAACTTTTTGGAAATCTCCGAAAGATTTGCATCTGAATCACTTCCTAAAGCTGTTCCAGCTTCAGAATTTGCTACGATCCGAGTTTTCGAGTTGGAACTGTAGAGCTTTCGATATTTTGTTGAATCGATCGTTCAATTCACACAACTTATAGGGTTATACTATATGTTTCTAAGCTGACATAGTCACCAAGATTAAATGCCGCAGTCGTGATCGTCAATTAAAGCGTTAATTGACAAGAGTGTGGCAGTAAGTAAATCATTACATAAGAAACAGGATCACACTATTGTTATTTTGTAGTTTTTTTCCCATCTACCTTTACTTATACAGCAGAAAGTACCAAAAAAACTGTACAAAAAAAAAAGAATTAAAAAAAAACTCACTAACCAACTAAATAGGAATGTAACATATTTTTTAATCGTGTGTCTCTGTTTGTCTTTATGTTTGTTTTCGCATCACGTAAAAACAACCGGACTGGTTGCAATGTGATTCACTGTTGGATAGCTAAGGGTTTGACTTAAAAACTGGGTACTTAGTTTCTTAATCCAATGATTAGAGGCCGAGCAATCGATAAAAACTATTTGACGGCTGAACGAATTTTGAAGAAATGTACTTTATAGGTACTTTTTGTTCTGGAATAACACGTATGGGCTTTTAAATGAAATGACCAAGCGGGCAAAGCTGTAGGCTTAGCTAGTTAAACATAATTTCAGTTAGCACTCAACCGAGAATAGTTGAATGATGAAAGAAGCCTGATGCGTCCCACTATTAGACAAGGGACTCTGTCTAATAGTGGGACGCATCATTAGACAAGGGACTCTGTCTAATAGTGGGACGCATCATTAGACAAGGGACTCTGTCTAATAGTGGGACGCATCATGCTAATAATAATCTTCCATTATATTATTATATCTCATCTTCTAAATATATAAAACAAAGTCGGGTTAGTTACACCATTTATAACTCAACTAGCTGATGCCCGAAACTTTGCCCGCGTGTTCATTTCTGTAGGTTAAAAGTACTGAATGTGCTATTCCAGTATCTAAAATACCAACATACCAACATTTGATCAAAATTAGCCGTCAAAAATATTTTCATCGATTGCTCGGCTTCTACTCATCGAATTGAGATATAAATTTGCCCAGTTTTTAATTCATAACATAAGCTATCCAACACTGAAAACCGCATCGCAATAGGTCCAGTAGTTTTTACGTGATGCGTGAACAAACATACAGACAGACAAACAGAAAATTAGACAGACACGAATTTTTAAATGTTATATTCTTGTTCAGTAGCTTATATTATTTACCCTAGACTATTTATTTTTTAATTATCTTCTTTGTACAGACTTTTTCGTTCTTAATGCTTTATTATAGGTATAGAAAATACATGCATAGACTTACTCGTACTGTAAAACCGCATTGCAATCAGTCTATTTGTTTTTAAATTATGCGCCAAGAATGCTGTTTTTCGGTTTGATTATGTTTCTCATTACTGATTTTTTTCAGAGATGACGCGGGTATAAAGTGCAATAACTTGTTCTCCCATAACATGTAAACTAGTAAATCATAAATTGCTGTAATAATGTTGTTACTAACTTCGTATTGTGCGCTAGTACTCTCTTTTATCTTTAACTAGCTGTCTGCCCGCGGCTTTGCCCGCGTAGTCATTTCATTTAAAATTAGCCCACACGTGTGATTCTAGGACCAAAAGCACCTACAAAGTACAGTATACCACATTTCTTCAAAATTCGTTCAGCCGTCAAATAGTTTTTTATCGATTGCTCGGCATCTAATCATCGGAATAAGGCTAGCGCACTGCCTTGCCTTTTTATAACGCATATTCTGTAAAGTAAAGAGTGTCATTGAAATGCACGTATTGCGGTGAAATAAACGCATATAATACAATATGAAATAAACGGTAGAATCAACTCACCGCGTTCCATCACAAGGCAGTGCGCGCAAGGCCTAAGATACCAAATACCCCAGTTTTTAAATCAAACCTTAATTATCTTCAATGTACAGTCTTTTTTGTTCATATGCTTTATTATAAGTACATATACTACGCTCTATAGCGTAGGGGTCCTACAATGAAAATACTTAAGCCCGTTTTAAGGAAGTAGGGTAGTCCATTGTGCTATACTCGTACTCTAATATATACCTCTATATAGGCTCTTTATGCGCGATGCCTTCAAAATCTATCTGTGTTGCATTGCAGTAGCGTTGTGTAGAGGTATATTTTCAAAATACGCCTCGCGAAAGCTTAAATTCGAAAGTATACCCGATCTCAGCGCGGCCAATGACTCGCGTTGCTCGCCCTCACGCATGGCTGTGACAGTTCTGTTAGTACACAAGCACAAATTATAGCTAAGAAGCATTTCGATCACATCAGTTTTCAAACAAAAACCGCAGCTAAATCGGTCCATTCATTTGGAAAATTCGATTTTCACCCCTCTTTTCTCACCCCCCCCCCCCCCCCTCCCACCTCCATATAGCTAAGAATCATCTCGATCACATCAGCTAGTACCAATAAAACTTGATATCTAATAAATTGAACAGACCTGTCCTACGATATCCCACTCGATAGACAAATAAATTTATTTTTTGCAACTTCACTTATCATTGCTTGCTTGTCCCGAACCCGGTATCGATGGATTCCAATTCACACTAGTATACGTACAGTTGACCTACTATTATTCTCACGTTTCAAGTGTGGGAGCCAAACCATTTTTTTTGGTTTGCCTGTTTTACTGTCATAAAATATACGTGCCAAATTTCAAACTTGTTGTGTAAAGAGTATCTGAAAAAATATGGCTTTGACCTACAGATGAACGGCCAGACAGACATGACGAAACTATATGGGTTCCGTAGTTTTTATTATTATTATTATTATTTATTTTCATCGGATAAGCGATCGCAACATCTAAAATGCAATTCAAATACTCGGCCTAGTTGTTAGGTTTTTTATATGATCAGAACTTAACTACAGCCATGTTGTTACAACGGTGGTATACTTTGAAGTAAATACCAACTAAGTTGTTTGCAGCGGCCTCAAGTAGCGATAACATCGCTATCATTAAGCTTTATACTCTTGTTTACCGAGTTTTTCGACAGTGAAGGCTGTGGATGTTTAGAGTTCCGTGTCTTAAAGTGTTAAGTCTGTCCAACTTGAAATTTTCAAATGGAAGTTAATTATGTGGTTCTACACATCATGAAAGCTCACACGTTTGTAAAACCTGTGAATGATGAAGTCTGCAAGAGTCCGCTTGGAAGAGTATTTACTACATTTTTCTAGATATTCAACCGCCAAGCAGTTAGTATTCCTGTTTCGATTTGAAGAAACAGGAAGGACAATGTTTCTAATGAAATTACTAGGCATCTACCAGGGCCGCAAACAAAGGGTCGGTAAGCGTGTCGGTAGCAAAAAACTCAATAACTTCCAAAATATTAAAACTAGCTTTTTGAAGTAAAGACTAAATTAAAGTCATTTTTATATTGCTTAAATGAAAATAAAAAAGTTCAAGATTATGGATTTATCCACACCAATATATAAAAGTGTAACGCTGTCTGTTTGTTTGGTTGTTTTTTTTCTTTGGGGAGTTTTAACGCGATAACGGCTGGACGGATTTTGATAAAACTTTGTAATTAGGTACTATACAATATAGAGACCAACATACCTTTACCCAAAAAAAAGAAGTCTCTTCGGGAAAACTGGAAAATAACGATTAGTCGCTGTAAGCAACGGTTGCCATGGAAACGAAATAATAACAAGTCTGTCAAAAATCATCAAGAGCGTTGGTGATATATGCTGGTAGTTTTAAATGAAAGTAGGTTAAATTAAAAATGAAAATTTTACACGAAAAATGTGCTACAGTTTTGACACATTGCAGTATTTTGTATAGCCACCACGAACGAGCTGTTAATACAGCTGTTATACTGTTTGGCATACTTTCCACCAGATTTCTGAGCCGGTGCTATTATATTACTTATTTATTATATGGTGTTTAACCAAAAATATAAAAATAAAGATTAATATTACAACTAATCACATAATACAAGCACCAAAAAGAAATAAAAAGTTTTTAATTCTTCCTATATTTACAAAGAAATACACATTAATTTAGTTTATATTTCAAGAGATCAATCGATTCGTCTTCATCGCATGAGTGTCATAGAATGTTTTTAACCTATATGGCAATTTTTTAGTTTTTGAACATATTTCTTGTTTTTAATCGACCCGCTTTCTTTGCTGTATATGGGAATTCAGATCATGAGTGCAGTGCACAAGATTTCCACACCAAAGTTAAGTGTGGCACTGCAACTTTAAGAGGCGCTAACAATCAAATGAACGACCTGCTCTTCTCTTTATTTAGTTGTCAAAAGCCTGTATTTCAAATAACACTATGTTTATGGAATGTGACGATTATTTCTTCGTTTTTTCTTTGACCATTTTTTGACAAGAATTAGCTTGATTAGCGTGCTGCTTCGTGGTTCTTATAGAAAATATGATAGACATTATTACAAAACCATTCAAAGCTGCCTGGATCAAAGTTAAAAAAAACATACATTGGCAGATAACCTTATTCGCCTGAGTCACTGAAAATGAAAATGGTCAAACCAAAATCGGAGAGAGACCAGTTTTTTTACATGACTGCCCAAAAAGGAATTTAACATTTTTAGGGTTCATGTATTATTATGTGAGTTTCTTTATTCCACCATAACTTTTAAATGCCTAAACAAATTTGGATGCATGATTTATTGTTAGAATCCTTACATCGTCCCGAGTAACATAAGTATTTTCTTAAGTTTTACTGGCCACTGGCTGCAGTGTGGCTCCATTTTCAAAGACGAAAAAACTGTGAATTTTACAATACTGGTATCAAATTGAAGGCCTTGATAAGCACATTCTAACAACTTTTATTTTTCACTTGTTTAAGACTACAGAACTCATCACGGCCTTTCTCCACGCACTTGACTTTCCTTATTTTCTTCGGTACACCCTTAATTGTGTCATTACTTATTTCTCCCCTTTTGTCAAGGTAATAAAGTTTGTTTCAGTGGACAAGTCTGTGATTTTATTGTTTGCGGCGAAGAAAAGTTCGGGAACTATTTTCCGTCTTATTGTTTTTATGATGGCCCTGGCCACAGACTAAACAATATTATAACCCTGGCCTGCTTTGAGTTTGAGGAATATATTGTCTCATCATTAGCCTATCAAGTTTCCAGTTTTCAGTTGTGACAGTTTTTTTAAAGAAAGATTGAGAGATATAGTGCCACAATTCGCATCACTGGCCACTGGCTCACTGGCTGGTGGTGGATATCACATGACTTTAAACTGTTAAGACTAAAACTTAAAAAGTACTCGATGGATGAGCAGAGAAAGCATGGAAATATTAATATTGGTATTTCATTCATAAGAAGGTTAATGTGTGCTTCCATTGTTTTCTCTGGAAGTCATTTTATTCTACAAGCACCTTATTTATTTTTCACTCCTTTTCCTGGTGCACTCACATTTATTTTAACGATACTTATAAAATATTATTTAGATCCACCATTTTGATCGATTCTATCAATATTATACATAGATTACCGTCTATATGTTAAACAAGCGGAGTAGTATGCATGTATGTATGTAAGTATGTATGTATGTGGTGTTGACGTGTTGTAACGTATTTTCTTCTGACTGGTAAAAAGATTGCCACAGGGAAATCAATTCTAGTGTTGTATTGTTGGAATTATGGTTATTGCTTCTGTATACTATTTCTTATGTTTATTAATATATTATTTATTTTAGTAGTTATTATGTATGAATATTAATAAATTTAAATGTGTTTATTTGTATTTATGTTATTATTATGAATGTATGTTTATCTATATACTAGCTTTCTTGCCCGCGACTTCGTCCGCGCGGACTACTGTTTATTATGAAAAAAAGCATCTATATCATATCGACGTGGGAAAGCAATTTTGCTGCAAGTAGACATATTGCAATTGTTCACCAGAGCCACAAAACTTTTTCAAAAACGGGAAAAAATCATATCTTCTAAACTATCGGGGATAAAGCTGCCTTGGGGACTCTTTTTTTTTAACCGCCTTTCGCTTTTCGCAATATAAACTTTTTACCTAAAGTCACTTAGAGTATGAGTTTTGCTACTTACAGCAAAAAGTTTTTCAAATCATAGACCTTAAAAACGCTATAACAAAGGAAGCAAAATGTACGTTTCAAAAGAAATGATCTAAATGTACAGGCGATTAAAATGTTGTAAGTTGTTTCTTTTTTTACCCGCGTACAGCTAACTGAGATGTTAGTTTCTATTTGCATTAATTATTAGACCTAAAAATGCAGTAACTCAATACGTTATGTAACGCTTGATTGAAATGAAATGCTATAAATACTAAACAAATAACTTAAATGGACTTTTAAATAGTTCAGACAATGAAATACATTATAATAACACCATCAAGACTTTATTTTAATAATATAGTTAATAGAATAAATTCTTTTCCTCATATATTATTAAAATCAACATAAAAACGAGAACAATACGTTAATTTACCTTATATTTTCAAAAAAGTTGACAATAAATTAAAGTATTAGAACACTTAAAAAAATTGGCAAAAGTTGTTATTAAAATGAAACTAACATGAAACTTATTAAATAAAACTAATGAAGTAATTAAAATATCCAATCGACAAAATAAATAAAATTAAACAAACCATAAAAAAGATAAAACAAATTCATATAATAAAATAAACAATAGATGTTGAAGATTTTGACAATTCGAGTTACACAATATAGTAAAATTATGTTTTCGCTATTCAGTCAGCCTTTTTTTCAGTCATCTTCATCGATTTTAAGTAAACGGTTATTTATTTTAGAACCGTACTATTAAGTACTCTCTGGCGTACATATTTTGAATCACCTTCTTCTCCACTAATTTCTTTAGGTCATTATATTTTTGTGGTGCTATTGCCAATTTTGTTAAATTTTAATTTGCTTCAGGCATTGCAATCCATGCCAATATACAAAAGTGAAACGTTGTCTGTTTGTTTGTGCTTTCACGCAATAACGGTTAGACGGATTTTAATGAAATTTTGAATGGAGATAGCTTATACCCTGGAATAAAATATAGAATACTTTTTATCCCGGAAAATTGTAAGTTTCCACGGGAAAACTGGAAAATGTTGATTGCTCACTGTAAGGAACGGTTGCCATTACAGAATGGTCTGTGGTTGCCATGGAAACGAAACAATAAGTATGTCAAAAAACTTCAAGAGCATCGGTGTTAAAGCTACATTTGCATTGGTTTTTAATATTCTAGAAGAAAATAGAGGCTATTTTTCGCGATAATCAGTAGTCCGCGCGTACTAAATTGCGGGCGGGAAAACTAGTATTGAATATTATTGAATTGTTTTAATAAGATTCAACTGATTCTCAATTGTCTTAGTTTCCAGCAATTTTGAGTTTTTTAAATACATATAATTTGGTTTATAACTTTTTAAATGTAACCACATGCATCATGGAAATGTTAATATTTTGTTTTGTTTTAAATGCACCTTTTGTTAGTAATTCCTTCAAATCCCATGAAATTTGTTCCTTCAAGTGTGTTTACTTTATGTGGACAAAGGTTTCTTCTGGCGAGCCCATATTATAGTTTTCTGCACTGCTTTTTCTATACCAGCCTGCATACTATCCAATGGCATGTATGTATGTCTAGGAATCAAATAGTTAATCTAGATGACCTCATGGTTAGCACACCTCTACAGTGCAAAGCGTAACATCGAAAACGCGGCTTTATTTTTATTTTGTCCGTAGCAGGAATCTGAATAAAGCAGTAAAGTTTCAATATTAGCGCTAGAATTAGCTTTCAATAATAATTAAGTAAACAAGGCGATATCTTATTTTCTCCGCGATGAGCATCTGTTTCATTCCCTAAATAACAGATCCCGACCAGTATGTCACTCTTATAAATAGTGAAATTGTACACTGTCATTTTTTGGCTACGATAAAGTACCATGTTGTCACCGTGTGGAGTATTAAGCACTTTCTGCATGTCAAAGCTGGCACAGATAATACTTTTGTCAAGTTTATCAAAATTTAGGTGTTCTATTTTAGGTGTTCGTTTACCTTATCAATTTCTTCTTCACTTTAATTTCACGTTGAAGGATTTTGTGGACATACACTGAACACATTTATCCTTTTTAGAGATATCGAAGCCAATATTAAAACCATTATGAAAACATTTTGAAAGAACTTATATGACATAGGTTTTCACGTTATTCTTTTCGCAGTGCTCCATATAAATGTCGAGTGAATTAGTTATATTTCTACATTTTTCTGGTTGGTACAGTCGTGTGGAATCATTGCGACATTAATGAGATAGTAATAATGGCAAATACATTACAAATGATCTGGCTTTGTCGACGATTTCCGGTAATACTTTATTATGCCCAACATTCTTACCTCTTTCATACTAATTATCTCCGCACCAATCATTTTTATAAATCATGCTCCAGAGGGCATGTTAAGCTGTCGGTCCCTGCTGTTATTGATAGCAACTTTCAAGTCAAAAAAAGTCAAAAGTCAAAGTATTTTATTGTAAATAGGCAAAAATAATAGCACTTTTACAAGTCAAAATTAATATCTCCTGAACAAAGAAAAAAGCCAATGTTCTAAGCCATGTTGGTGGCCCTTTGGCGGCTCTACAAACTCTGACACCAGAGGCCAGCACTACCTCATACGATAGCATATTATTTCACATAATATCAGACCTGTCTCACTTGATGTACTCGCTTTTTATTTAATTGTCTTAGCGGAGTCAGCCTTCTGTACATTACTGCTTTTATTTCTTCTGTGATAATGTGCAGATCTTTCGTTTTTTTCTATCCACTTGTTTTTAAATATATTTTTTTTATTGTGCTTCATGCTGCGATCATGTATCTACAACATTAAGGGATGCATCTAAACACAGACAAGAAAAATGGCTTGGGTTTACTATCCGTTCTATCTTTTAAGATATATACAGAAATACAAGAATATAACAACGTCATAAAAGTATTTTAATAATAATCAACCTTATTTCTGTCCGTTATGGTTTAGTTTCGACTAATGCGAAGCAAAATCACACAGAGTTATTTTAGTATGTCTGCACTTTGGCTGTGGTTGGACCGTATTATACTCAAATAAGACCACACATTTATTTGTGCTCTTATGTCACTTGCCTATTTGAAGGTTACCTTTGATCTAGTAGTACATGATCGCAGACTTCATGCTTTCAAATGGCGAGAAAATAAAACTTACTTGCCGAGGCATAATCCATTCCATTATCGTAGTTCTAATGCGAGACTCTTTCTGTATCAGTACACAGCATATGACATCTTGTTCGCAACAGTAAACAGCCACTGTTGACACAAACTTGTTGATGATGACCAGTACGGCCACTACTGGTTGAAGGTTCATTTGACTCTTGCGCATTGGATTCACTTCACAACACTTCTTGTTTTATGGCATTTATGGACTTGCCATTCAACAATTCCGCCAATGGATTCATTCAAAGCCATAGCGCCACACCAGCACGAGTGACATATTATAGTGCCATCTCCAACCTATAAGGTTATATTTTTTTAATAGTAAATAATTAATTGTTTGTTTGCTGCCTACCTAAAACGCAGTTTGCTTTAATCGCGTCGTGCCTAAATGTCAATTGAAATAATCGTTTGGACTAAGTAGCTATTCGTCTATGTCGCTATTAGTTTATTTCTTACAATGCCCATTTCATGATACAACTATTTCGTTATTGGTATATTTCTTACATTGTCCATTTCGCGATATGACTATTTCGTTATTTGTATATTTCTTAAATTGTCCATTTGCTTTACGACAAATGCACTATTGGCTTATTTCGTAAAAAAGGAGTTTAACCTTATTCACGTTATGACAAACTAATTCATTACAAACTTCTTTAATATCATATTAACTTTTGTCACTTTGATTACTGGCCGCTACAAACTAACGTGTCCTTTTAATAAACTAGCTGCAACCCACGGCTTTGCCCGCATACAAATTTATCTCCCCCTCACCTTACTCTTCCTCCTCCACACCTCCTCACGTGAAAATGTTTTGTATGGGTTATATCTTGATGAAATTTGTTATGCATATAGCCAAGACCCTGAGGAGAGACATAGGGTACACTTTTAACCGACTTAAAAAGTTTTCATCATGCGGGTAAAACCACGGGGCGCAGAAACTAAAAAAAAACGTATATCGCTCTTGAACTAATTTCAATGAACCTATGTCTCATATAGTCTATCTCACTCTTTAACTTAAACTCAATGGACCTAAGTCTCACTAGATCTATTTCGCTTTTGAACTACTAATCAATAGATCTAAGTCTCACTGGGTCTATCTTGCTCTTGAAATAAAACTCAATGAACCTAAATCTCAATATGCCTACCTCGCGTTTGGTTTAGGCACAACGCTATTAAGGCACACTACGTTTTAGGTACGCATCGAGCAAACGTAATTAACGTGTCTGCAAGTAAATAAATAAATCAATATTATTACGGTCGACATAAACATATCACTTGTGGAGCGATCCACTGCCTTATAATAGATTCTACCTCCTAAAGATAGAGATTATGTTTCCTCCTTTTAGTGACATCTGTACCACAATTCGCACATCGGATTAATTGTTCTGTTTCTACCAAAAGCGGAGGTTGACGCGGAGACGCCTCTTTCGAGCCCATGCGCAGATTGGGATCTGCTTCGGGTTCAATATCCTTAGTATCACTCATGCCAGGGTCAACGGGAAGAAAAGTCTCGGTGTCAGTTTGCGGGCCAGGGTCAACCTGAGAAGAGGAATCGGTGTCAGTAGGCAAGCCAGGGTCGTCATGAGTGGAAGAATATAAGTCCATTTTCGAAAGCAAGCACGGATTATTAAGTTATTAGATAGGTATTCTTCTTCTTCTTTTTTATTTTAATGGCTTCTGCGGAGGCACTGGCCTACTAGCAATTTCGCCAATGTCAAGTTTAGTTTATTGTTAGTATTGTCAAGTCACAGTCAATAATTGTCAAAGTCACGAATCAGTAAAATGGTGTACGTTTTACTGAAACTTCCTGGAGAGTTTTGAAAATATCACAAATAGTCACGATTTTTGTTTTTTTATCCTTTGCCCACACTCGTGCACGTTAACAAACACCTAATGATTAATATTACACTAATATTACTCATTAACAATCGAAAAAACACTAATATGAAGAAAAAATAAAAATTAATCACTACGTTTACAGAATGAATCGACTAATTTTTTATTTAGCTTTTGCCATATACAAACAAAAAAGACGTTAATCGATTATCGAAGATCGATTTTGATTACAATTATTTCTCAGGAAGAAGAATAAAGACATGTTAAAAAAAAAAAATTATAAAAAAAATGAAACTAACCCTAATTAATGAAATCGGGCATATTGAAGTAAAAGCACAGGGGTCCTTATATTGTGCGGCTAATAATTTACAACCAAATAATGGTAAGTCAATATTTCGCGTCCAATATTCCGTGTATAGTATTGGAACTTCCCAAAAACAAGATTGTGGATGGCATTTTGTCTATGGTTTTCATACATTTTCAGTGCCGGTACCGCGTAAGGCAATGCACTGCAATTTAATATTCATGCATGCAATTATACATGCTAAATACCGCGCATTAGAGTAGATATTAATTTGCGCCGTATCATGAATATCTTATTGCAGTTAATCGCATTGCCTTACGCCGTATCGGCACTGTTCTTGCCGAGAGTTGTGGACATCATGGTCTTAATAAACAGCAGCCGTATTTTATAAGTCAATGCCACAAAATCCAATCAGATTCTAAGTACATTGAGTGACTTAAATGCCGCTCAAAGTACTAAAAATCTGATTGCAACCAGTTGCATTGAATTATATAATGCCAATGCATTTGAACTTGACAATAATTATTCGTAAATCCTAATCGATTTGTAAATTCAGGAAGGAAGGTTAGTTGCTGGCAACATTGAATTAGTAATGACTATTGAAATGGGATATTAACAGAAATAATACTTTTAAAACCTATTTTTAATAGGTTTAAGTTGATACGATGGTATTACATGAAAATTCGTTTCTAAAATAAACTGATTTATTGGCAACATACATTTTTTTCCGAAAATCGTTTCCACGCCATGGCCGATTTTGTACATAATATTCCTTTGTGGACTAATCTGACCGTGGGCACAGAATAAATAATAGTACAAGTACAGAAGGATAACTGAGTAAAGTCATTTAAATACATAGCAACTCTCGCTACAACGCAATAAAGTGCAATTTAACTCGCACAGCGCTGCGAGCTATCAATTATATTTACCTAGAAGGCGCTCACCCATTGCGTTCAAGCTAGAATGTACCGTATCACAACGAGCGAGAGCTTCCATTGCTCTAACCGTTTCAGAATCGCTCTGTCACTTTTTCGCTGGGTAGGGTTGTATTAAGATATAACTAGGTACTTGTACTAGTAATTATTCTGTGATATTATATGACTTAAATATTGTAACAGAATAAACAATTATGTAATAATGTTTATTTTTTTACTTATTATTATTATATTAACTACATATAATGAAATTCTTATCAGAATGGACCTAGTACCTCATTATTTGATTATACCATAATAGGTATTGCACTTTGATGAATAAAAGGTGCTTGTATGAACTCCATGCTTAATAATGAATGAAAAAGAAATGGCTACCTACTTAATAAAATGTCGGTATGCAGGTATTTTACGGGACTTGTCAGACCGAATGCTATGCAGTACATTGTATGTTTCTTCTTGGTACTCATAATTAAGAAAAGAATAAGATTTGACAAAAACTTTACGTAAGTAGGTACTTTATCGTAAGCACACGGCGCGCAACTCATCGAGCGCACGCTTGACACTACTGAATTAACCGCAATATTGCGGCTGCAAAGTGTAAGTATAATATTTATACTTGTTGCAGAGTGCGACCGGCCTACCGTGAGTGTCCACGTTTCACCTCCGTAGGTCATGACTGGTACGAGGGGAGGTCCAAAAATCTGCGGAATGGAGTAATTAAATTAATACAACGAAACTATTTTTCTTTTTCTACATTCTATATCCTTTGATATTTATATAGTTATTTCAGACCTAGAAACTAGTATACGAATATAAATAAAAAATAAACTCTTTGCCCTCAAAATAAGCCAAAATCGCCGCCTTAGCTATTTCATCGTCTTAATTAAAAAAAAAACCCCTTGGTTCTTTTGCGTTGGCTATAGAATCGAGCCGAATTAAGGGGGGAGGGTTTAGGGGGGTTGGGTGGAGAAGCTACCCCCTGGTACCACTGCCCCCCTCCCTTCGGAGACGCTTAGTTTATGAGTTATTTTAGTTTTATGTTTATAAAGTAGTAACCTCAAATTAGAAGAGGTGCAGGAGTTGGACGTCGCTAGGGGATGAATTATTTAGGAATTGATGTTGTCATTCTAAAAATACAATTTCCAACCCGCGGAAACTCATAATTTTTTTAAATCAGTTTTTAGTTTACGTGAAAGGAAAAGCATAATGAATGTTTGATGATATAACCGGCTACTTTATGATATGGTCAATCAAACATTAGTGATCATATCATAAAATAGTTACAGTATTCACCATTAGAGGTGCTAGGCGGAAGCCCGACGTAGCCGTTATATGACAAAGGCGGGAGCAAAGCGTAGCAAGCTCCTGCATTTGTCATTGTGTTTTTTTTTAGCCTTGAAAACCTATGTTTGTCTTTAATTATGCAGTGTCTCCGTGGGGGACACCAACCCCCCCCCCCCCCCCCCGGTGTACCAGGGGGGTAGACAAACCCCCTTTCTTAACTCCTGCGGCTCGATTCTATATATATATCTATATATCCCGTTTTTTTTTTAATTTGGTTATAAATAATAATCGCTGGGGGCCACTTTGGGGCTGTAGGGTGGATGGATAAGCGAGACATCGCAACTTTGATCTTGTGAACTGGTGCGTTGTCCTGCAAAAGCAACACACCGTTTGACAGTTGTTCTCGCCTTTTTTCTTTATTGGCTTCCTTAATTTGCTCCTATAATCTTGCGTAATATTGTCCGGTAATGTTGACACCCTTTTCTCTGTAGTTGATCAACAGGATTTCTTCAAAATCCCAAAAAATCGTAGCCTGGGCGGGAGTCATCATTCAATCGACTCTCTGCCTTGGTTGAAAAAAACATGCCAAAAGTAAATCATGGTTTCACCAGGGCACTGATCCTCATAAACGGCTACCATCTCACTTATTATTGTTTGAGGAGGTTTTCCTTAACTTGATAACGACACGAAACTCAATTTGCTCCATTGTTACAGTTTTTTCCAGATTTACTTGTTTGGGGCGATATAACGTAAACGAATGATATCAAAGGATTTAAAATTTACATAAAAAATAGCTATAAACTTTTTCCATACATTTTGTACGAAATGCATGTGGACGAATAAAATAAAATCCAATCATCGTTAGAATACAAACTTTTCATAGTTTACTTTCACAAAGAAAAAAAGACTGGTGGACAGAAAAAAACGTACAGACATACTGTATTTTTTCCTAGCATTTTTATTTAACCTCAGCTGGTCCTATAGAGACTTTTGATAAGCATCAAAAAAATGTTTGTGTAATATGTCAATTTTCTTGCTGATTGTACATATTTTACAAAGACTAAAATAGTTCCAAAAAATAAGGGCAGTCTCCTAAGAACCTCCCACCCATTCCGCAGACTTTTGAACCTCCTCCTTTAGGACGCACTGATTGGCGACTTTTGTGTTCAGGCACTGTGGTATGCACAACGAGAAGCTTGACGAAGCTTGCATTTCATTGCAAAATAATATTCATATCTCAGGACCTACACCCTACGTTTCACCCATTAACGGCCCAGGAATATAAGCTTCAACTACCCACAATTCACACTAACACTAAACTGTCCTAACTTTCAAAGAGCTCATACGTCCATGTGAGGCCCCTAAAGTCAGGTAATGGCCCCCGCGATGCAAAAACGAGGCCCAACTTGAATTTTAAGCGGCGACTAAGTGTGAAGTAATGCCAATTTTTACGAGACAACCCTGAGTGGAATATGTGATGAGGCAACCCTAAAAGAGTTATGGGTTAGTCGTTTTGAGGGTAAGTGGAAGGATTAAGTTGTTTGCCTAAGTATTTTTTGGAAATAAGGCTTTGATTTATTTATAACGATGGTTTTAAATAACAATTTGGTGCCGGTAAAATATGTTTACATATACAATTATTTTCTTGTAGTTTATTTTCAATATTTAAAGGGATTCGGTGCTCTTAGGATCAGATGTGTTAGTCATACCACAATACTGTGTACTGTGGTCATTCTCACTACACATTGGCACTATGTCAAAACAAATGAGACATTGGACAGAAGTATATCAGACGATGCGAAGAATACTGTTATATTTGTTGTGAGCAAAAGTATTAATATATTTATTTATCAAGTAATGTTTACAATTCAAACTAACTACATTACGAGACGTAAGTTCAAAAAATAAAACCTGGCTACGGTCGTGTAAAAAATAGCCTATGACACAAAACGATAAAGAAGAATCGATTAATACCTCGTTTGTCAAAATCTAAATTTTTACCTGGAACACATAATCCTTCCTTTGCGTCGCAGTAGTTGGGTTAGAAAAAAACCTAAGAAACCCAATACCTGCAGACGAATCGATTGATACCTTGCTTGTCAAAATCGTATCAATAGTGACGACGCTGTGGTGGAACATCCACATACCCACATACATAGATACATACCTAAACATACCTTAGGTACATACATACATAGACTGTTATATTCATTACACTTTACTTGTTTTGCCGTTTACGGGTAAAAATATGGGTACCTGCTATGTATAACATTGTTTCTATTGAACATCATTCTGACACCTAAACTGTGAAAGTTCCTGTATCTGAGTTACCAGCGCGAGCGCCCTGGTTACAGCAATGCAATACTAGCTGAGCCCGCGGCATTGCCTTTGTATTAATTTATTCGGGTAACAAGTGTGTTTTTCCACGATCAAAATAACTTATAAAGTACATTAAACTACATGTCTTCAAAGCTCGTTCACACGTTAAAACGTTTTTATCGATTGCTTGGCTTCGACTCATTGGGCTGTAATACCAAGTACATCAGTATTTAAGTCAAACCATAAGCTATTCACACTGAAAATCGTGTCACAATCGGTCCAGTACTTTTTCCGTGATGCGCGAACAAACAGACTAACAGACACCATTTCTTGTTCCGCAGCTTATTTTAAGTCACCCACACTTTTTTTTAAATTATTTTCATTGTATAGAATTTTGTTACTTACTGCATCATTATAAGGAATGGCAAATTCCTTTTCTAATTACACAATTAAATTACTCCATAAACACAACAAAAACATACCCACAAGTAAAATCGTACAAACCAGAGTAAAAGTTAGCTAAGCAAAACAATTGGAGAAGTTTTTCTATACAGAATGCATCGCCTGTGCTTACAGTTGCTAATATCCACGTCCAGTGAATATCTTGTCCCCGCGATACTTGAATACTAACGCATCTAGTTTCATTTTAGTGTACTAAAACCAAGCGAACTAGTTTTTAACAATTTCTCGGTTTCTTAGAGGTACCTTATAAAGTTGAAGGTATGAAGGTATTTGAGGGATCGTAAGCTATCTAACATACGGCTCTGAGAAGTGGTCGCTAACTATTGGTCCCATACATAAGCTCAAAGTCACGCAGCGTGCAATAGAGAGCTATGCTTAGAGTTTCACTACGTGATAAGATCCGTAACGAGGAAATCCGTAGAAGAACCAAGGTTATCGACATAGCTCTCGGAATTTGAAAGTTGAAGTGGCAATGGGCAGGTCATATAGTTCGCAGAGCCGACAACCGCTGGGGAATACAGGTTCTGGAATAGCGAACACGAACAAACAAGCGAAGTGTAAGGAGACCCCTCAAACGATGGACGGACGACACTGTAGTCATCGCAGGGAGTCGGTGGATGGAGGTAGCACAAGAACGTTCGTCGTTGCGCTGTTTGGGGGAGGCCTATGTTCAGCAGTGGACTGCTAAAGGCTGAAATGATGATGATGATGATGAAGCTATCTAACAGTGGAAATATTTTGATCTGATAATTTCTCATTTTGTGCCTACGTAATGATAAAATACACAGATTTACAAATAGTTTTTTTATCGATTGCTTGACTTCAGATAATCGGATTGAGATACAAAGTACACCAGTTTTTATGTCAAAACCAAAGCTATCCAACAATAAAAATTGCAACGCAATCGTTTCTACGTGATGCGTAAATAAATAAATAAACACACAGAAAGAAAGAAAGACAAGATCTGAAAAAATAACTTGCTGAGTAGTTTATTATAGGTAACTTAAACCACTTTTTTATTATCTGCATTGCACATACTTTTTGGTACTTACTGCTTTATAGTGTAGATAAAGTACCACTAAAAAGGGTTGATTCTGAGTGCCAATATTTTATTGTATACTTTTGCAACTGCAATTCCGATTCTGAACTGCAAACCGAATTTATTTTTATTAGTAACTAAACCAATACCTGGTAAGGCAATATTTTTTTCTATCTACAGTAAACTGATTTCATTTGATAATTTTATTAATGGAAAAATTTGGATCACAGCATTCGCAGACGTTAACTGATGAAATCATAAAAAGTAGATATGCGATGATCTTTCAGAGTCAAAGTTAATCAATAGTAGCCGTGTTTGGTTGGTCAGTTCAAAATACTACCAATAGATGGCATTACCGTCTCCATACGACTGGTTCACAAGCTAATGGGAACATTTGGATGACGATGCATAGGTCACGGTAGCCGAAATGGTTAGAGGCATGAGCCACGCACAGGCAAGGATGTATGCTAGATCGAATCTCGTCCGTGATCCAAAACATAACTATTACAAAAACTATCATAGGTTTCATTGGCAATACTTTCTGTCATTACTGTGCATTTTTAAAAGCTCTTAAAGCTTCTCAATCACTCTTAAAACAAGATTCACCCAGATTAAGTCACAAAAACGCTGAAATTAGTCACCACTCCCCAAACCATAGATTATACACCAGTTACTACCAAAACAGATCCACAGAATATTCACAAGTTAGTACAGAAACCATCGTTTTAATAAAACCGTGTTACTTGGTACATGGAAATAAACGGGCGATTCGCGAAAATACGGCAGGAGAATGTTTTAATTTTGGAAAGATTGTTATCTTGTCCCTGTCCGTTATTCTTTGTCTTCATTATTTATTTGAGATTTTTAATTAAAATAGTTCCCGGAGGTTTCAGGAAGCCTTGCGAGATGTGAGTAGGGCAGTCAGTTTTCCGGCAGCCGTATTTGAGAACCAGTCTCATTCTAGGCATTGGTGCGCTTATCGTCTATGATCACTAAAATAATAGTAAAACTTTACCCCATTTTATTATGTATTTTGTGGTGTTCGTTAGCTCAGACAGCTCCAGGAAGGCCAGCAGCTTTCGAATGCCGATGAGGACCTTCAGCAGGGTTCCTGGTTCTTTCAGAAACTGCACTTTTTACACCACGCAGAAGCATGGCTGTTTCCTTCATACGGGTCAACAAGCAAAAAATGTGGTAATCCCTACCTAGTGGATAAAGGGCTGATTCCACTGGTAGAAACTAAAAACGAGAAATTTACTGCATTTTGAAGATTATTCTGCTCATCACGCCAAAGATCCTTCAGATCTTCATCAAATTTTTATGAGACCAATTTTAAGTTACTACCTTTCAAATAAATAAAAAAACCATTGAAATCAGATCTGATAAGCTGATAAGATAAGCGACGAAATGTAGGATTTTTTACGTGTTTATTTATATAATTAAACACCTTCAAATCCCTTCAGAGTAATAGTTGTGGATATATTGAAAAGGCCTACGTTCGCATTTGTAAAACTTTTATAACCATTTTAAGCTCTTCACGGAGTTTTCAACGCATATATATTTTTAATCTGTTACAACAATGGCTTGATTACTTATGCACATTTTAAACGGCAGCCTAATTGATAATATAAATTACATTCAGCCACTAAAATAGTGGAGGAAGTTCGTCAGAAAGGTTAGAGTGGAGTGTTATTGCTATAAAATAACGATTTTGCTAAGTACCTATAATATATGCTTAGGTTCAAATACTGGCCAATAATTATGTGTGATTAGTACGTGTTGGTTCTTGGATCTTGTACGTTTATGGTTTGTTAGTAAAAATGTGAGTTCATGCCACCATGGAGTTCTAATTCGGGGTATGAGTGTTTTAAAGTTATTACTTTTATTAAAATTAGCCTTCCAAACAATATGATAAATTCCAGCCAGACCAATTTTTATTAGACTTTTTTGCCGGCAGAACATGGACACTTTACCACCTTAGAGTCAGTGTTTTAAAGTTGGCGTAAACAAAGTAAAGATTAATTACAGGGGGATGGCTTTTGTTTCTGTCGAAGTTAGGCGGTAGTCGTTTTGAGTCGAGGTGATTTAATGACCGGGAAACAGATCTGTGGAGGCGTTTTGAAAATTAGGCTTGAAGAGAAATGACGGGACTGTAAAGAGTTTTGAACGACTTTCAGCTAGTTTTTTTTCCCTTCCAATGTCTTTAGAAAAATATTTGTCCTGGCTTTCTATTGCCATTATCATATAGATTATCATCATTACTTCATTACTCTGTCACTGCTGGGATACCAACTTACCTAACGAAGAAAGTATGGGCCAAAATCCACCGCTCTGGTTGAAGCTAGGTGGATGTGAGATGTACTTAAATTTCTGAGATTGGGTATGCCAGTTTTCTTACGATGCTTTCCTTTACTACTTTGAGCGATGTCAAAATAACAATCAACTCTTGTCATGTAGCACAGACTCTGTGAGATTCATTCTTTATGAATTCCTTTTTCCATGTTCACCTAGAGAATGGTAAAATATATAATTTTGTCTCTAAAATAGTCGCTTTTCCCCAGCAGTAAGTAAAAAAAACTGATGATGTGACCCAAAGATCGTACAAAAGTTCCAAACCTAAATATACTTAGCATACCACCCTGTTTAATTAATTGCATTGAAATAAAAACGGTTATGACAAACAGACCGACAGAAGAATATGTGAGTGATTTCTAAGGGCACTTTATTTCCTGGAAACGTACATAATCCATTAAAATAAAGCGAAAAAACTTTGACTAAAATGTGGTTTTTCGTCATGTGATCAAAATTGTCCCTAAATAAAGCAAAAATGTATCTCTCAATGAAAAGAAAAGCCAAATCAATAGACATTCCTTCCGTACAACAATCAACTCTTGTCATGTAGCACAGACTCTGTGAGATTCATACATAACCCATAAACAAACACCTACCCCGCATAGCAAGTTGGAAACACCTTAACTCGGCGGCGAGATGGCTATGGCTTCTGAATAATTAAGAACATCGTGCCACCTTGAAAACTTCGCTCACCGGGCTAATGCTGTTGAACAAGCAAACTTCGAGATGGAGGTGACAGATCTTTCATTTTAGTTGAATTCGTTAATGGGTGAAATGATGAAAGAAAAGTTATTTTTGTTAGGCTTCGTCTGTGCAGCAGTTAACATAGCTTTTCTAAACATTTACCTTTCTAAGTGATCAAATGCTCAGGTAGTTTCCTAGGTTTTAATAGTCACTTAAATGGACAATAAAATCACAAAATGGATTACATAACTATGAAAACTAAAAACCAATTATGATTTCGTATTTTCCTTGTGAAAACTATTAAAAATCGTGGAGTAAGGCCGTGTCAGGGTTATACCTTTTATATTTTTCTACGCAAAACTTAACACGTGTCTCAAATACACGTTTAAGCTTACCTAAAATAGTAATTACGTAATAAACTTAAGAACTGCTATATCATCAAAACCCTAACTCACTCATTCTTCAACTTAACAAAAACTATTCAGGCGCAAAGAAGTCTAATATACCGTCCTGAGCCCACTTTACAACAGCTTAAAACTATAATGTTACTGGCCAAACCCAAATTCAGGCCAAATCAGTTTTGTTTAGGCTTAACTAGTTTAGGTAACGAGCGTTAGGATAAACTATTTTAGATTTGATTATTCAAAAAAAAGTCATTTGCTAAATGCAAATGAGTTTTTTATTAAATATTTATCGTTTTTTTAACCCGAAAAGAGAGGGTTTGTTATAAGTTTGGAATGTGTATGTATGTATGTTACATAAATCCGTATGTCTGTCTGTGGCATCGTAGCTCCCAAACGAATGGAATGAAACCGATTTTGATGCGTTTTTTTTTTCTTTTTGAAAGTAGATGTGATCGAGATGGTTCTTAAACAATTGTTCTATAATAGCGGGATCGATGATCGTAGCTCCCAAAAAATGTACCTGTTTAGATGCGGGCTTTAAATTTGATGGGATCGAGATGCTTCCTAGCTATATCTTGCTTGTTTTTAATAATATATAATTTTATCCTTCCAGCATATTGTATCTGGTTCCTGATAAAGGATGTATCAAACAGGTGATTCAAAACTAAAACTAAGAATATAGAAGCGTATTTAGTGTATTTCTTTACTGTAAATACTGTATACAAGAAAAGAGATATAGTTACGTTAAAAACATAAGTTAAAGTTTACGAAAACTATGTTTTGAAGGGTGCGAGCACAGAGAGAAACACAGAAAGAAAGTGAGTTTAAATGAAACTAGCATGGTGACCAGCAGTTAAGATAATGTTAATACAAAGTTATACAAAGTTTGTTAATATGCTAGATAAGAATATTAACGTGGAGAATTTTATGGTCACGATAAACTTTGCTATCCTAACGCTTGAAAATAGGTTATCTTAGAAACTGTCTCTCAACTAGTTTGGCCTGGACAACACTAGTTAATCCTGAATTAGAGTTTGATCAGTTGCATATACAATACAACTTAGGTTTAAATGTACATAAAACTTGAGCACTAAAGTGGGATCTGCTTCGAGCACTTTAGAATTGCTGCGTTAGTATTATGAAAGTTTATCGGTTTTTGAATCAGCTAGGTATGAAACTAAAATACGGCCTCAGTTGGGAATTAATGTGTAATAAAAGTACGCTTATAAATGGTTGTTTACTGATTATTAATTTAACTGCAGTTTGATAATCAATTTGTTGTTAACCACTATAGACATGCGAGAGCGGTGTTGGCCGAATGATACGCGCTATGCCACTAGGGTTTGAACCTCAGCCCTTCAACATTAATGGATTTCCAATAGCTTAAAATGGTAAAGGAAAATGGGTGTTATAGGCATATAAACCTGTTTTAAGTTCTATACATACGAATGAAATAAAAACGGTACCTTTATAGGATCACTGGTGTGTCTGTCTGTCTGTCTGCCAAAGATTGACATCAGCTCCGAATACACTGGACCAAAGACCGAATACACAGGATGAGAAGAGCCGAAGATCGGGCTCAGTGGCGTTCACTAGGAGAAGCCTACGTCGAGAAGTGGACGAAAATAGGCTAATGATGATACTGGACTGATTAAGTTTAAATTGAAATGAATCACATATGAATTTCTGTGACCCAAACACGGACATGTATCGTAAACAAATAAATTATGAATATGAAATAAATTTTGATGAAAAATGACAATTATCTCTCTTCAAGGCAGATTTACCCTATAATTAAAATATTAAAAAATGTATGAAGCTCTCACAATACGCCCTCTCATTTGACATTATGTCACACTCACATAGTAACGGAAGTCATATTTTTTTCATGTTTTCCCCTGCATTTGACCCCAAAAATAATTCCTTTACGTTACACGCCCGTTTTTGGGTCACATAATTTCATGTGTCTTAAATTTGAAATAATCGGTCTAGAAGATTTTGGCAGAGAACTAAGGTAACTGACATAGCTCAGAGAATAAGCAAGCTGAAGTAGCAATGGGCTGGTCACATTTATCGTAGAACTGGTAACCGTTGGGGTAGACGAGTTCTAGAGTGGAGACCACGAATTAGCAAACGTAGTGAAGGACGCCCTCCAGGTGGATGGAGCGACGATCTGCGCAATGTAGCTGGCAGTCATTGGAAGAGAAGAACCGAAGACCGGGCTCAGTAGGGTGCTTTGGGAGAGGCCTATGTCCAGTAGTAGACTAGTATAGGTTGTTGATGATGATGATAATGGTCCAGTAGTTTGGAGCAAATTGGCTGTGACAGACGGACAGACATACAGATAGATAGACACACGATTGATTTTTTATTAATTCCTTTTTCCATTTTCACCTAGAGAATGGTAAAATACATAATTTTGTCTCTAAAATAGTCTCTTTTCCCCAGCAGTAAGTAAAAAAAACTGATGATGTGACCTAAAGATCGTACAAAGTTCCAAACCTAAATATACTTAGCATACCACCCTGTTTAATTAATTGCATTGAAATAAAAACGGTTATGACAAACAGACCAACAGAAGAATATGTGAGCGATTTCTGAGGGTACTTTATTTCCTGGAAACGTACATAATCCATTAAAATAAAGCGAAAAAACTTTGACAAAATTTGGTTTTTCGTCATGTGATCAAAATTGTCCCCAAATAAAGCATAAATGTATCTCTCAATGAAAAGGAAAGCCAAATCAATAGACATTCCTTCCGTACCATAATCCCTATCGTTCAATTTAATATCAATGGCCGATAACACTTAAACCGCATTAGCTTTCAGGTAAGAAGCTGCCAATATTTGAAGTACAGTCTATTATCTGGAGATGGCCTGTAAAAAAGGGGTGAACAGGATTTGGAACAATTTGGGACACAGCGTTGTCATTAAAACGCAGTTTCATATCATACAAAGGAGACTGACAAGTCATACCCAGGCTAACGTTTTTCATCTTGTTTTATACGGGAATAAGTTACTTTAAAAAACATTAAAAAAACTTTGATGTAGTAGCCATATCATGATGAAACTATGAACGAGCTATCAAAGTTTTTTGCATATACAACATGTCGTGTAGGAATTCCCTAGTCAGGACGCAACCTTAAGTAAATCAAATTGTCGTGGGTTCGAATCGCGCAATGAGCAGAAATGATTGTTTCCGAGTCACGGATGTGATATTCGTATTTATGTATGTTTATCCGTTATCTGGTGCCCCTTTTACAGGGTATCCTAGTTTGGGGCTAGGTAATTGGTGTCTTTTTTTTTTTTTACTTATTATAAGAACTGCAGAGGAGTCAGTGTCAGTGCTTCCGGTGAATTATAAGTCAAGATTGAATAGGTATCTATTAACGTCATCGCTTTCCATTAGGCGAGATCGTGGTCAAACGATTGCCTAGCCGTAATAAAATAATAAAAAAACAACACGGTGAGCCATGTAACTCCAAGACTGAGGGTAGACACTTACGGATCTTAAGTAGAGCTAAATGTGATAAACGTCAATACGCGGTGATGGCAGGTACTGTACAGGAATTACTAATTATTGGCTCAAGACTAAAATATGTCAGGTTAAACGGTTAAAAATCTTACGAATAAGAAGACCGGATAGCCAGCAGTCTCAACATAGATAGTGATTGCTTTTCAATCGAAATCGGTACATATACCGATGAAAATTGTTAGCTTTGAGAGTTAATGTCAAAAGATATCGATTGTTATCGATATCTGTACTGACATTGATCATAATTGACATCTATATTTGGAGAGATATCGTTATAATCTGACTTTGCGATCGAAAAGTACAGTTCCGAGTTTTTCAGTGTTCTTTTTTAAATTAAAAATCATTAAAAGAGGAGTAAATATATATAAGAAAAAGAATAAAAATGAATTAAAGGCCCTGGTTTTGTTTTTTTTTATATTGGGGTTTTTTTGATCAAGACTAGATGGAAAAAAACTCATTCCTAGCGTAGCAGAGTCTAAATCATTATAAATATAACATGTTTGTTTTTCAGGTTCAAATCGATCATCTTCTAAATAAAATTACATGTTTTTTTTTTATTAAGGTACACTGTTTCTCTACTACTTTTTTTGTACGTAAATATCTTATTTTCAACTTATGGTCACATGAATCATAACTTCCATCGAACTGCCCATAAGCGCTGCCTTAAGGAAAAACGCTGCGAAGCGGTTTTTTTATCTCTCAGGACTCCTGATATGATCTGAAGCAGTTTTTCATTCATTTTATAAAATTGTTCGACAGTATCTTGAGCTCAATGGGGAACTTTGCAGGCTTATTTTTAGACTTTCAGACGATAAAGTTATGATGAGCATAGCTGGGATA
Source organism: Alsophila aescularia (assembly GCA_946251855.1). NCBI lineage: Eukaryota > Metazoa > Arthropoda > Insecta > Lepidoptera > Geometridae > Alsophila > Alsophila aescularia. Next base: position 36,198,570 of record OX276384.1, read on the forward strand.
CCAATTGTGAAAAAATATAACTTAAAATACATAATGACAGGATATATCTCCTGAAATTCATTTGGGATAAAAAGTTACAAAAATGTAAATAAGAAGATTATTTCCTCTGACCATAATTCGTTCGGGGAATAAAACCATTTCGTTTCAATTAAGTAACAATATTTCTTTGATGGATACAACAACTTGCATTTTCTGATAAAACCAGCACTATATCAATACAAGTAAGGTAATACGAAATAAGTTTTATCAAGATGAAAATGAGAATCAGTTAAATTATTTTCGCATTAAAATCACAAAGGAATTTCAAAAACACTGCAATTTTACTTAAATCATAAAACGACGGTCCTTGTTATTCTATAATTTCGCGTCAAACGAGTCGAGATTTCTAAACACGCCTGCACGTAACTGAATTGCTGTTTCTGGCACAAGATCAATTTAAATTAAAAACGTTATTCGAAAACAATCAAGGCCCAAGAACAAAGAGAATTGAAATATAAGAACAAACAAGGAATGGGGCACAAATTCGCAGAGCATTCGAAATGAGATGTGGAGGCTAAGGTGATTGTAGATTAGAGTTTAGCAACGCTGGCAATCTGTATGTAAATGACTTTAGTACTTAAACTTTTTCAGTATTTTTTGTATATTTCCAAATACCTACTAGATAGTCAAGCATTCTAACACAGTCTTACCTGACGATAATAAAAAATCGATCGAGCCTTACAATAGTCGCATAATATGATTTTAATATCTGAAATCTGAAGGATGACGCGTGATGGATGCTGATGATTATGGTGATGATAAAAATAATACTATGTGTTATTCCAGGATATAAGCCATATCCACTCCAAATTTCATCAAAATCTGTTCAGCCAATTGAGAGTGAAGTACAATAATGATGATGATGATGAAAAGTATCCTTTGTGTTATTCCATGGTATAAGCTATCTCCATTCCATATTTCATCAAAATCTGTTCAGCCTTCAGAGTAAAGTAAGATGATGATAATGATGATGAAAATAATCTTTTGTGTTATTCCAGGGTATAAGCTATCTCTATTCCGAATTTCATCATTATCCGTACAGCCGTTTGAGAGTGAAGTAAGATGATGATGATGATGATGATGAAAAGTATTATATGTCTTATTCCAGACACTCCAAATTCCAAATTTCATCAAAATCTGTTCAGCGATTGAGAGTGAAGTAAGATGATGATGTTAACGTTTTACACTGCTTAACAAGTTTTTTACGCTTTTCACGAAATCACTCCCATAGATTGCAGAAAAGTGAGCGAAATGATAAAACACTTCAAAAAAATATATGTTTACACACTTACACACCCGCACTAGGAATCAGTGTCGCGGGTGGCGAGAACTTATCACAAAAGACCCGATAACAAACTATTTAAGTTCATCACACAAATGTTTGCTGTGGCCAGGATTCAAACCAAAACACTAAGCTTAGAAAGCAGCTGCATTAATAACTGTGCCAGAGCATCGTCAACGTATACGTAACGACGCTGTCGATGGTGAAACATGCTTCCATTTCATTTTCATATACTTATTATAAATATAACTCTTCACTTGAATTGAAGACTCTCATATAAGTAAGGTTAGTATCTGTCAGACTGAAACTGTCTAAATTTATAATTGTCCGGAAGATGTAGCGAAGCTACAAATTGCTTTACAAAATAAGCACCTACAAGTTCAAAATAATTACAAATGGGCCAGAACAGTATCAGTTTTTCGAAATCACCAACGTCATAATAATGCAAAAATACAACATAAGATATGAAATAATTTTTTGAAGGCGGTGCTAAACTGATCCATAATTATTAATATGGTTGAGGTTGATATTGAAAACCAACGCGAGTGATATTCATATTAAATATAAATAAAACGGCTAAAAACTCACGAAAAAGAAGATCGGAAATACGCGGCTTGTCGGCATAACACTCCCAGATGAAGGACTTCAAAATAGTCTGAAACTGGTCGGAGTATTTCCGATCTTCTTTTTCGTGAGTTTTTAGCCGTTTTATTTATATTTAATATGGTTGAGCTTATTCAAAAAGATAATGTCTTAAATGGCTTGACGTGCAATTTATAATAATAAGCTTTCAGAGTAATTATCTACAGCAAAATTATCATTTACCACATTGCTGTATTCGTGTCAAACAGTTTGTGAACGTAAAAATCTGCTCGTGTGACTCTCTTATTTTGTCTCTTCTGCGTTTCGTGTTTTGTATGAGGGTGCGTCATAGACAACTGCATATTACTTCGTACGTTGATAGGTATGAATTAATTTTGTGAAGGTATTACATTTAAATGATGCCTGGGTTTGGCATCGCCTTCAATAAACTCTTATCTTATTTTGTATTTTTGCATTATTATTATGTTGGTTTTACGCACCGAAACCACCTGGAAGGGCTATTGGGCTATGAAGGATTTGATGAAGGGCAACCTTCCTCTATGCCTGAAGCGTAGGCTCGTGGACATGTGCATTCTCCCCATCCTCACTTACGGTGCACAGACTTGGTCTTTAACTGTTCAGCAAAGGTCCACGCTCGAGGTCTGCAAACGCGCAATGGAGCGTAGTATCTTGGGCGTCAAACTAACTGACCGCTTTAGGAATACGATACTGCGCTCCAAAACCAAAATCGCAGACGTTACCCGAAAAGCTACACAGCTGAAATGGGACTGGGCCGGACACGTCTGTCGTATGCCAGACCAGTTGTGGGCAAAAATCACAACTGATTGGGCCCCAACGTCAGCGCGGCCGTCCCTGACTAAGGTGGCGAGACGAACTAGACTCGTACGATAAGGACTGGCCATTAAAAGCATTAAACAGAAAATCATGGAAAGAGGGAAGGGAGGACTTTGACCAGCAGTGGTACGATTCAGGCTGATATAATATAATATAATAATTACGTTGGTAATTTAGAAAAAGTGATACTGTTTTGGTTCAATTGTAATTATTTTATTCTTTTTAGTGGTTGTTTACAAAATAACATTTTGATTATGAAGTCGTTTATTTTTTTAAATTGTTTTATTTTTTGCTTTTCAGTGGCCTAAGTAAACATCGGAAAGAATATATGCCAAAGAAAATAGTAGACACTCACTCACTTTGGACTCAAAGCGTTGGTAAATTAAAACCAAGGCGGAATAAACCTACATATATAACAACTGAATTAGTTTTGACGAAAATTATCTATGATTTCAATGGAATGAAATTGAACTCTTTAAAAAAATGGTAACACATCTCGTACATTTGAGGAAACATAAACCCAAAACAAATGGACTTATAAGTTGTTAATGCTGTAATGACGTGTGTGTCCTTTTTTAAAGCAATCTTTTACGAGACACCACCAGTACCACGTAAGACCTGAGAACTCATCGAGACCAATCAATTTAGCCTACATTCGAAGGGGTTTCATCATAAGATGGTTGGGTAATGGGTTCCTATGACTCCTTCTCCATCATCAGACCCTTGATACCTCATTAGACCAGATAACTTATGAAGACAAACCCAATGAAACCAAACTCGAAAGGGTTCCATTATTTGATTGTTGAGTTCCTATGACTACCTTCGGGCTCCATCATCAGACCCTGGATACCACATAAAACCAGAGAACTCACCAAAACAAACACAATGAAACCAAACTTGAAGAGGTTCCATAATTTTGTTGTTGAGTTCCTGCATCTATCTTCCGGCTCCTCCTCCAGGGTCATCAGACCCTGGATACCACATCAAACCAAAGAACTCACGAAGACAATCCAAATAAGTCCAAACTCGACAGGGTCCCATCATATTGTTGTTGAGTTCCTGTGACTACCTTTCGGCTCCATCATCAGACCCTGGATACAACATAAAACCAGAGGACTCATAAAAAAACTAATGAGCCCAAACTCGAAGGGGTTCCATCATTATGTTGTTGAGTTCCTGTGACTACGTTCCAGCTCCATCATCAGACCCTGGATACCACATAACACCAGAGAACTCATCAAGACAAACCAAATGAGCCCAACCTAAAGGGGTTCCATCATTTTGTTGTTGAGTTCCTGTGACTACCTTCCGGATCCATCATCAGACCCTGTATAACACATAAAACCAGAGAACTCACCAAGACAAACCAAATGAGCCCAAACTCAAAAGGGTTCCATCATTTTGTTGTTAAGTTCCTTTGACTACCTTCCGGCTCCATCATCAGACCCTGGATACCACATAAAACCAGAGATCTCATAAAGACAAACCAAATGAGCCCAAACTCGAAGAGATTCCATCATCTGATTGTGTAGTTCCTTTGACTACTACTACTACTACTACAACTGTAGTTTTTTTTAAATTGTCATCAGAACTACACCCATGTGCAAAAATTCAGCATCATTGGACGTCCATAAGTTGTTCAAAATTGGCTTGCAATCCAGTCCTAAACATTATAATACGGTGAATTTAATTAAAGCTAGTTTAAAGTTACTAAACCAATTTTGATGAAATTTATACAGTACCACACTAGTGTCTTCTTACTCAAGTAAAAACAATCATCTAATTCAGTTCAGAAATCCCAAGATATTAGAGAATATAAAGTATAAAACAAATTGATTTTCTTATAAAACTACTGAACCAATTTTGATGAAATTTATATGGGACTACACAGAAAGTTTACCCTTTTGAATTAAAAAACCAACCATCGAAATCGTTTTAGAAATCTTAGAGATACCATAAAATCAAGGCAATATAAACACAAAATCGAATGGATTTAATCAAAAAAACTATTTATTCTCGAAAAACTGCTGAAACAATTTTGATACAATTTATATGGGACTACCTGGAGATCATACACTATGAAAGAAAAAAAAACAAAATCCGTCCGCAATTGACGGAGATATCGAGCGACATAAATAATTTAAAAAAAAACATACAGTCTAACATATAACCGTCTCCTTTACTGAAATCGCTTAATGAATAACGAAAAATAAAGCAATAACACAAAAAATTTGGCAACTAAACACAAAAAATGCAGAGTAAATTTGATATAAACAAAAACCATAGATAAGGACGAACGATCTGAAGGTTGCAAGTCAAACCGTTCTTGTTGGCTCTTCATGCGATCAGTCGTGAAGTTAGTCAATATATATTTAGAAACAATATTTAATTAGTAGGTAAAAACAAAATAGACATCCCGTTTGAAGATGTGATTTTATAGTTAACAAAATGTGAGTAGCCTTAGAAATTATCAAGGTGAAGGTAGATTTATAGAAGACGAACTGCGGAAGTTCGAAGACGGCGAGAACAGTTCGTGGTGCCAACCCGACTGAAGGCGGAGAACGTTTCGTAGATGCAAATCACGGACGGATAAAAATTCGTAGATAAAAATAGGAATAAAAAAAAAACAGAAAATGATGTATGTAAAATCGGCATAAATGGGTGATCAACAATGGTAGCAACAATGGACGTCCCCATACTATTTCGCAGTATTTATGAATTTTTCTCTGGATGTTTCAGAGGGTTCCACCCTTGGGAGCCCCGATCCCCTTAGCGCCCCCGTAACGATAATTGGCAGTCAATTGACCCGGATAGCTGCTTGACGACACGCCGAGTATCGGGCTCGACGTGTCATTTATTCTGGTGCAACACGGCCTGAAGGCGAGTTGAGGCTGTTCACGTGTGAGACCTCGCTGACGTCACAACCTTTGCATCACTCCGTTTGAAAGCAGGGTATCATGAAGCCTTGTTTTTACATTTCATCGGTTGCATTATATCCTACTTTTCTGGTAAGCGACACGCACGCCCGTCCGGCGTATTTGTCTTCCATAGAGGCACTGTGAGTTTTTCCGTAACGTTTACTTGTGCTGCAGACGTGAACAGTGAACTTTCAAGCCGGTGTAACCTCTCCGCTTCACGAGCACATTATTCCTTATCTCCATAATTTGATGTAAAGCCGAAGTCAGACAGCAATAGCTGCATCACAATTTATAGGATTGAAATTATCAATTCTCTTTTTTTCGCATATGCCAAAAATAAACTGGAAACTATAACATAGTCGTTTCATTTTTTTTCAGCATTGAACTTAATAGTAGCTACAATAACATGTCCCTCGAACAAAGCGTTCAATTGCTTGACTGTTGAGTTTGTCTTGGTAAACTTTCAAAATAGTAACGTGGGTTTGACTTTTGAATAGACGCAGGTTTAAAAATAGTGTTCTTGCATGTGCTACAGTCGAACTACATTATAATTAGGACTTGCCCCATTTTATTTCATAGAATTTGTTCGACTTGCCCCAAACTTTTATTAATTCTTTTTCGACTTAGAAATACCCAAAGACTCTCCTGGTGCTCGCCTACCTGGCCCCAGACACGGGTATCCTCCTTTTTGAACATTTTTTAAAACAAAAATAAAACTTAACTTTATCTTATAAAATCCATCTTCACTATCAAACCTTATTCTATTTACAACCCCCACTTTTACACGTTACAAAGTGCAATTGGTCTCAGTTTCACATATAATTAAATTAACTTTTACCTACTCACATACAAAGGAGGCGTTTTCAAAATGTCATAATTTTATATTACCTTATAAAAAATAAATAAATATTTTTATGACTAGTTTATAAATCTATCTTCTTCTATACTTATAATAATGTGTATACTTATAATAAAGTAGTAAGTTCCGAAATATCTGTACTAAGACATGATAATATAAAAATGGTCTTCAGAATGGGGTCCTGAAATAAGCTACCTGTCTGTTTGTCTGTTTGCACATCACGTAAAAACTACTGCACCGATTGTGATACGGTTTTCATTGTTGGATTGCTTAGGTGTAGACTTAGAAACTGGTGTACTTGGTAACTCCATCCAATAAGTAGAATCCGAGCAATCAATAAAAACTATTAGGCAGCTGATCGAAATTTGGTATATTGCACTTTATAGGTACTTTTGGCCCTGGGACAACACATAGGTTACTTTTGACCTAGAGGAAAGATAACACGGGCAAAGCCGCGGGCATAGCTAGTTAAACTAGTGGCTCTGTGAGCTGTAGACATTGTGCGTACAAACTTTTTGAAAACAATCTAGGGTGCACAGTAGCGCCATCTAGAGTTACCTTATTGTAAAACTAACATTAATAACCAACGTGCTCCATCAAACCCTACCTAGTGGGTAAAGGGATGAAACCTAAAAGAACTAGAAACTGGTGAAAACCTAAAAATGAGAAATTTAAGAAGCTATTCTGCTCATAACGCAGAAGATCCTCAGCAAGTCTTTACTAAATTTTTATGAGACTAATTTAAAGTTACTACCTTTCAAATAAAAAAGACCCATCGAAATCGGATTATTCTGTAGCCCATTTTTGGGAGGAGAACCCCCCCTCCCTCCTCCCCCCAATCAAAAATCCACAACGACTGAAAAAATCTATTAATTCGTTTAACCTGTATACCAAGTTCCGTTTAGATCGGTTGAGATTTTCGACCTGTAGAAAAGAGATCCAACCAGAGACATACAGACATCCGGACAGATGGACATCTAGACATACGAAAGCATTTTTGCCCAGGCTAAAACGGAGACGCTTCGCTCGCGCTTCGCACTCGCTCGGTCAATAATAAATCTGCGTACCTTACAATGTTGTCTGACTTAAGGTCTCATCCCATCTCTTGGATTCACACTACCTGTTTTGATCCCTTCTTGGCAAAATTTCTGCCCATTCCCACTTTAGCCTGCCATTTCGCAAACATACATCTTTGTTTGGTATATGATCAACCAGGCGGATACCTAGCATGCCGCAATCCATAGCTTGATGGGCCATTAATTTTTCACTTACCTACTGAAAAGATAAGTTCTCAATTCGGTCCAAATTTTGAAGTTAAATAAAACGCTTAAACTAAGAACATCCGTGAAAAGTCACCTTTAGGGTAGAGGCGACTGTTTTTTAATTAACATTTTGCTTTAAACTTGAGATATCTTTTAAGTCACGGCCTTAGTCATGGAGACCTAAAAATAAAAGACTTGGCCGCGGTTTTTTATCCAGATTATAAAATTGCTTAAGCCTTGCAACTTTCCCAGAGACAAACTCGATTGTAATAAGTTAATTAAAAAAATACATTTATAAAAAAGAAGCTTTGATGCAGTAGCCATGTCATGGTGTTACCATAGAGCGGGTTATTACAATTAAATGCGTATATAGAGCGTAGAGCGATGGTGGCCTAACGGTTCTATAGTGCAATTTAGAATCCAACGATACCGGGTTCAAAACTTAGGCTCCGCACCAATGACTTTTCTGAGTTATGTGCGGTTTTCCATCGCTCGGTGCTTCGGAGGGCACGTTAAGCTGTCGGTCCCGGCTGTTATTGATTAATAGCAGTCGTTAAGCCACGTCAGAGGCCCTCGGGCGGCTTGACATACTCTGACATCAGAGGCCAGCACTGTCATACGACAAACAAACAAACAAACACCGCGTATATATCATTTCGTATCTGCGCTGACCGTTGAGGAAATCCCTAGTAAGGATCTAACTCTGATTGCAGCAACCATGCAATACAATGACATTGCAATGGCTATCATAAAAAAACCCACAAAATTTCGTGTCTGTGCTGTTGGCCGTTGAAGAGTTCCTTTATCTGGAGCTAATTCTGGATGTCCATTAAGGTCATGCTTACCATATAAATGCATTGTCATCGGAACTGCAATATAAAAATAGGTATATTGCAAGTTAATTAGAAGCTTTTAAAAAAAAGCACTGTTTTTTAAAGACATAAAACTAAGATTCGCGAAATGACCCGTATGCATGTCTACGTAGGTATTGCTCAGAAATTCTGATTATAATAATTATTTACGTTATGCCACGTCAGAGGCCATGGGGCGGCGTGACTACTCTGACACGGAGATCGGCACTTCTCACATACATAACACATACGACACATCGCCCTATCCGTGGAATAGGGCCACAGTGCCGTTAGGTCTTTATGTTTTTATTGCATTTTTGGGATCATATAATGCATTATCAAAAATCAAAAATGCAATAAAAACCTAAAGACCTAACGTCTTTGTGTTTATTGCATTTTTGGGATCATATAATGCATTATAAGATCCCAAAAATGCAATAAAAACATAAAGACCTAACGGCCACTGTGGCCCTATTCCACGGATAGGGCGACATACACAACACAACATACGAGTACATAACATACTCGTATCTATACTAATAATGAAGCAGTAGGTGACGATTGGTTGTTAGTGACCCTGACTGCAAAGTTAACCAACGGTCGCAGGCTCCAATCCCGCAAGGTGCAATAATTTGCGTGATAAGCATAAACTATTTTTTATTTATTTTTTAAAAAGGATGTGTGCTGTTGTTTTTTTTTATCTCTACAGCGTCACCAGTGGTTGGTGGTGGTCACGGTTGGTGGAAGGTGGGGCGGGCGCAAAAGCGCTCCGCCGCAATGCGTGACGCAGAAGGCGCACGCCAAAGTTAAGTTTTGGCCACTTGCTCAAGGGCACCCAGTGGGTACGAACCTCGGCTTGGACAGTTGCCATTGATTACGGGGAGTATCGAACTAAACACCCCTGGATCTCTACTGTTAGGTAGTGATCGAAGGGGTCCTGATGGAATGGCCTTTGAATTGCATAACTGACTACCGATTTGGAATATACCTTTTTTTTTATTACCGATTAGGAAATCGTTTGACCACGATCTCACCTGATGGAAAGCGATGATGTGGTCGAAGGTGTAGCACGCTTGCCTAGTAGATACCTATTCACTCTTGACTTGAACACACCGGGGTTATAATTTACCGGAAACACTGACGAGGGCAGGGCATTCCACTCCTTTGCAGCTCTTATAATAAATGAAGAAGCGTAACGCTTCGTTCTTGTGCGAGGTATTTCAACCATGAAAGGGTGGCGCTTTGCTGATCGTCTAGTCGTACGGTGATGGGGGAATCAGGTTGTGCAGTTCTTGTGCAAACTCTCCATAGTGCAATCTGTAGAATACCGCCAGGCTTGCTACCTCACGTCGATGCGCCAGCTTTGAAGCTTACTCTTTACCTGAGTGTCATCCCCAATGAGCCCGATAGCACGTCTCTCAATTAAATCCAAAGACTCGAGCTGATACTTGGCAGAACGTTCAAGAAGAATCGGCAAGAAACTGGAAGGGGAATAAAATTGACTTTAATTACGGTGCGTAATGCTTTAATACAAGCGAAGCGTGTCCGTTTCAGCTTGTGCAAAAATGCTTTCGTATGTCCGGATCTCTGTTCTCCTCTACAAGTCGCATTTCTCAACCGATCTAGATGAAACTTGGAATACAGATTAAAATAATTTTGAAGACCTATCTGATTTTTGATTGGGGATTACCTCCCCAAAAAGGAGCAAAAAGGGGGCTATTGAACATCTCCGTCTTATTAGATCCGATTTCAAAAGTTTTTTTTTATTTGAAAGGTTCAGTTAGTTTCATAAAAAATTGGTGAAGATCTGATGAGGATCTTCGGCAAGATGAGCAAAATAGCTCCTAAAATGCAACTTTTATATTGCAACCCAGGTCTGCAATATCAAAAGCCTAGCACGTTAGATGCACAGTAAAGTTATACACAAGATTAAAGATAAATATAAAACAATCAGTTCGTGGATTCACAAGCGTTACATATAATTTTTTAACCAAAATATTATGGCCCGATAGCCAGCAGTTTAGAGCAAGAAGCAATTTAGAGGTCAAACGATATATGAAACACTTACCCAATATTGGGGTTTTTTCACTAGGTAAATAATGACAAAGGTTTGTCCAAAATTACTCGCAAAATGATTTAGAAAACGTTATCCAAGCCAGCACGAAATGACGAGGCTAAAAGAACTATTCATCACCACAGGTTAAATAGTCGCTTTTATTGGTGTTATCTGCGATGTTTGCGTTCGGAATTTTAGCGTAGCAACCACCCATTCTGTTTCAATCAGAACTTGTATTACAGTCATACAATACGGTGCATCGGAGTCCATATTGCGGTGAAAATTTGTTTGCAACAAGTCATATTGGCTTAGTAAAATTTCTGTTTATGATTGTAGATTACATAACGCGTAGAATGGTCATACTAATTTAAAGACAAGAAATACTTAAAATCTTGACAACACTTAGACATTTTAAGGTTACGTATTTCTTTGTTTATTATCGACTGTTTATTTTATTGTGAAAGTGGACTTATTTTGTTGATACTACGTGAAAACTCAACTAAACGGAGTAAAAACAACGTGAGATGAAGTGAGACGTTACAATACATATCTATGTATATTCAACCGTTGTCTAGTACCCTTAATACCGGGTATCCTAGTTTGGGTCTAGCTAATTGGTGTGAATTATCCCGAATATATTTATTAACCGAGCGAGTGCGAAGCGCGTACGAAGCGTTTTGTATGTCCGGATGTCTGTCCTGATGTCTGTCCAAATTACCGGCTGTTCTCCTCTACATGTCGCATTTCTCAACCGATCTAGACGAAACTTGGTATACTGGCAAATTTTTAGAATATTTTAGTCGTCGGGGAGTTTTGATTGGGGTTGTACTTTCCCCAAAAATGGGTATAGGGGGCTACTGAATATCTCCACCATATTAAATCCGACTTCGAGGGTTCTTTTTTATTTTGAAAGGTAATAACTTGAAGTTAGTCTCATAAAAAATTGGTGAAGGTCTGTGGAGGATATTCGGCGTGATGAGTAGAATAGCTCCTTGAAATGCAGTTAATTTCCCAATCTTAGGTTTCCGTGGAATCAGTCCTTTACCTACTAGCTAGAGATTGATGGAGCACCTTGGTTATTAATGTTAGTGTTACAATAACGTAGGTAACCAGATGGCAATACCGTGCACCGCTAGGTTGTTTGCGAAAAAGTTTGTACTTGCGAGGTCTACAGCTCACAGAGCCACTAGTAACTAGCTGTACCCGAGGCTTTGCACGCATTGACATTTCTCTAGGTCAAAAGTACACTATGTATTATTCCAAGACCTAAAAAAAAGTGTACCACACTTGTCCTTGGTTTTTATTTTTTGTATTCCGATTTGCATCTCTGTGCGTTCGGTCAGCAGATCTATTGTATGGCAAATTAATTTGTTTTTATTCTCTTTCCACGGAACGGAGGCTTTTATACTGAGGACTGATGACAGGTGAATATTGATTTCAATTGTGTTTCGTGCGGAGCTTTCATTTGAAGTATAACAGTTTAATTTTGCCGATTGTGTTCAATAACAGTGACTGGCAAGTTGGATCAACTAACTTCAATGGCACGTTTACATTCTCATTTAATAATAATATTAAGTCAAACCCTAATCTATTTCCATCAGTAAGCCGCATCCTAATCGATCGAGTAATTTTTACGTGATGCGTGAACTAACAAACAGACAGTGAATCAGGCATACAACATTTAAAAAATGTTATATTCTTGTGCAGTAGCTTATTTTATGTGTAGGTACGAAAAAGTCTGTACATAGAAAATAATTAAAAAAAATACTTACTATGATACTTATCATAAGACAATGAATAAGTATTTTTTTTTTAAGTCGTTTCTGTCTGTTTGTTTGTTTGTTTGTCTGTATGTTTGTTCACGCATCCCGTAAAAACTACTGGACCGATCGCGATGCGTTTTTTGACTGAGCGAAAGTGAATCACTAGAAGAACACTTATCATGCTGAAACAACTGGACGGATTTTGATGCAACTTGAAACAGTCATAATTTATATGATGGGTTAAAATTGAGGACACTTTTATCTTGAAAAAAAAAAAAGGATTCTTGCGGGATAGCGGTCCAAAGTTATGTTAATTTTAAAGTTATAAATATTTATACTTTTAGTAAAGCAATAGGTATGAAAAAGTCTATACAAAAAAGATAAGAACAATGTGGTCTAGGGTACTTAAAAACTACTGAACAAGAATATAACATTTATTTTAAACATGTTGTTTGTTCACACATCACGTAAAAACTATTAGACCGATTGTGATGCAATTCTCACTGTTGGATAGCTTAGGACTCAACTTAAAAATTGGTATAATTGGTATCTCAACCCAATGACCAGACAAGCAGACCGACCTAGCAATAGATAAAAATCTTTTAGACGGCCGAAGAATGTTATATCAAATATTAGTAAATGGGTATTTTAGGTCTTAGAACAGCACATAGAGTACTTTTAACTTGGAGAAATGGCCATGCGTGCGAAGCCACGGTCACAGCTAGTTGTACCATATGGGTACTGGTACAACTAGCTGTGACCATATGGGTACCATATGGGTTTGGTCCTGGAATAACAAGTATGGGCTACTTTTAAATAAAATGACAACGTGGGCGAACTAGTTATAGAGGTCTACAAAGAAAATCATAAAAAAAAAAGGTATCTGTACCATAAAGACTAACAAATATCAATAAAATCGGTTAGTTAGGACTTTTCGACTGATTTCAGTTGTAAAGCAATCGCAAATGCAATCGAGAATGCAGGCCCTGGCAGGTTTGTTTGTATGGTTTGCCGGGGTTGTTTTGACATACTTTGTACATGAATAAAAGTTAAATAAAACGCTTAAACTAAGAACATCCGTGAAAAGTCACCTTTAGGGTAGAGGCGACTGTTTTTTAATTAACATTTTGCTTTAAACTTGAGATATCTTTTAAGTCACGGCCTTAGTCATGGAGACCTAAAAATAAAAGACTTGGCCGCGGTTTTTTATCCAGATTATAAAATTGCTTAAGCCTTGCAACTTTCCCAGAGACAAACTCGATTGTAATAAGTTAATTAAAAAAATACATTTATAAAAAAGAAGCTTTGATGCAGTAGCCATGTCATGGTGTTACCATAGAGCGGGTTATTACAATTAAATGCGTATATAGAGCGTAGAGCGATGGTGGCCTAACGGTTCTATAGTGCAATTTAGAATCCAACGATACCGGGTTCAAAACTTAGGCTCCGCACCAATGACTTTTCTGAGTTATGTGCGGTTTTCCATCGCTCGGTGCTTCGGAGGGCACGTTAAGCTGTCGGTCCCGGCTGTTATTGATTAATAGCAGTCGTTAAGCCACGTCAGAGGCCCTCGGGCGGCTTGACATACTCTGACATCAGAGGCCAGCACTGTCATACGACAAACAAACAAACAAACACCGCGTATATATCATTTCGTATCTGCGCTGACCGTTGAGGAAATCCCTAGTAAGGATCTAACTCTGATTGCAGCAACCATGCAATACAATGACATTGCAATGGCTATCATAAAAAAACCCACAAAATTTCGTGTCTGTGCTGTTGGCCGTTGAAGAGTTCCTTTATCTGGAGCTAATTCTGGATGTCCATTAAGGTCATGCTTACCATATAAATGCATTGTCATCGGAACTGCAATATAAAAATAGGTATATTGCAAGTTAATTAGAAGCTTTTAAAAAAAAGCACTGTTTTTTAAAGACATAAAACTAAGATTCGCGAAATGACCCGTATGCATGTCTACGTAGGTATTGCTCAGAAATTCTGATTATAATAATTATTTACGTTATGCCACGTCAGAGGCCATGGGGCGGCGTGACTACTCTGACACGGAGATCGGCACTTCTCACATACATAACACATACGACACATCGCCCTATCCGTGGAATAGGGCCACAGTGCCGTTAGGTCTTTATGTTTTTATTGCATTTTTGGGATCATATAATGCATTATCAAAAATCAAAAATGCAATAAAAACCTAAAGACCTAACGTCTTTGTGTTTATTGCATTTTTGGGATCATATAATGCATTATAAGATCCCAAAAATGCAATAAAAACATAAAGACCTAACGGCCACTGTGGCCCTATTCCACGGATAGGGCGACATACACAACACAACATACGAGTACATAACATACTCGTATCTATACTAATAATGAAGCAGTAGGTGACGATTGGTTGTTAGTGACCCTGACTGCAAAGTTAACCAACGGTCGCAGGCTCCAATCCCGCAAGGTGCAATAATTTGCGTGATAAGCATAAACTATTTTTTATTTATTTTTTAAAAAGGATGTGTGCTGTTGTTTTTTTTTATCTCTACAGCGTCACCAGTGGTTGGTGGTGGTCACGGTTGGTGGAAGGTGGGGCGGGCGCAAAAGCGCTCCGCCGCAATGCGTGACGCAGAAGGCGCACGCCAAAGTTAAGTTTTGGCCACTTGCTCAAGGGCACCCAGTGGGTACGAACCTCGGCTTGGACAGTTGCCATTGATTACGGGGAGTATCGAACTAAACACCCCTGGATCTCTACTGTTAGGTAGTGATCGAAGGGGTCCTGATGGAATGGCCTTTGAATTGCATAACTGACTACCGATTTGGAATATACCTTTTTTTTTATTACCGATTAGGAAATCGTTTGACCACGATCTCACCTGATGGAAAGCGATGATGTGGTCGAAGGTGTAGCACGCTTGCCTAGTAGATACCTATTCACTCTTGACTTGAACACACCGGGGTTATAATTTACCGGAAACACTGACGAGGGCAGGGCATTCCACTCCTTTGCAGCTCTTATAATAAATGAAGAAGCGTAACGCTTCGTTCTTGTGCGAGGTATTTCAACCATGAAAGGGTGGCGCTTTGCTGATCGTCTAGTCGTACGGTGATGGGGGAATCAGGTTGTGCAGTTCTTGTGCAAACTCTCCATAGTGCAATCTGTAGAATACCGCCAGGCTTGCTACCTCACGTCGATGCGCCAGCTTTGAAGCTTACTCTTTACCTGAGTGTCATCCCCAATGAGCCCGATAGCACGTCTCTCAATTAAATCCAAAGACTCGAGCTGATACTTGGCAGAACGTTCAAGAAGAATCGGCAAGAAACTGGAAGGGGAATAAAATTGACTTTAATTACGGTGCGTAATGCTTTAATACAAGCGAAGCGTGTCCGTTTCAGCTTGTGCAAAAATGCTTTCGTATGTCCGGATCTCTGTTCTCCTCTACAAGTCGCATTTCTCAACCGATCTAGATGAAACTTGGAATACAGATTAAAATAATTTTGAAGACCTATCTGATTTTTGATTGGGGATTACCTCCCCAAAAAGGAGCAAAAAGGGGGCTATTGAACATCTCCGTCTTATTAGATCCGATTTCAAAAGTTTTTTTTTATTTGAAAGGTTCAGTTAGTTTCATAAAAAATTGGTGAAGATCTGATGAGGATCTTCGGCAAGATGAGCAAAATAGCTCCTAAAATGCAACTTTTATATTGCAACCCAGGTCTGCAATATCAAAAGCCTAGCACGTTAGATGCACAGTAAAGTTATACACAAGATTAAAGATAAATATAAAACAATCAGTTCGTGGATTCACAAGCGTTACATATAATTTTTTAACCAAAATATTATGGCCCGATAGCCAGCAGTTTAGAGCAAGAAGCAATTTAGAGGTCAAACGATATATGAAACACTTACCCAATATTGGGGTTTTTTCACTAGGTAAATAATGACAAAGGTTTGTCCAAAATTACTCGCAAAATGATTTAGAAAACGTTATCCAAGCCAGCACGAAATGACGAGGCTAAAAGAACTATTCATCACCACAGGTTAAATAGTCGCTTTTATTGGTGTTATCTGCGATGTTTGCGTTCGGAATTTTAGCGTAGCAACCACCCATTCTGTTTCAATCAGAACTTGTATTACAGTCATACAATACGGTGCATCGGAGTCCATATTGCGGTGAAAATTTGTTTGCAACAAGTCATATTGGCTTAGTAAAATTTCTGTTTATGATTGTAGATTACATAACGCGTAGAATGGTCATACTAATTTAAAGACAAGAAATACTTAAAATCTTGACAACACTTAGACATTTTAAGGTTACGTATTTCTTTGTTTATTATCGACTGTTTATTTTATTGTGAAAGTGGACTTATTTTGTTGATACTACGTGAAAACTCAACTAAACGGAGTAAAAACAACGTGAGATGAAGTGAGACGTTACAATACATATCTATGTATATTCAACCGTTGTCTAGTACCCTTAATACCGGGTATCCTAGTTTGGGTCTAGCTAATTGGTGTGAATTATCCCGAATATATTTATTAACCGAGCGAGTGCGAAGCGCGTACGAAGCGTTTTGTATGTCCGGATGTCTGTCCTGATGTCTGTCCAAATTACCGGCTGTTCTCCTCTACATGTCGCATTTCTCAACCGATCTAGACGAAACTTGGTATACTGGCAAATTTTTAGAATATTTTAGTCGTCGGGGAGTTTTGATTGGGGTTGTACTTTCCCCAAAAATGGGTATAGGGGGCTACTGAATATCTCCACCATATTAAATCCGACTTCGAGGGTTCTTTTTTATTTTGAAAGGTAATAACTTGAAGTTAGTCTCATAAAAAATTGGTGAAGGTCTGTGGAGGATATTCGGCGTGATGAGTAGAATAGCTCCTTGAAATGCAGTTAATTTCCCAATCTTAGGTTTCCGTGGAATCAGTCCTTTACCTACTAGCTAGAGATTGATGGAGCACCTTGGTTATTAATGTTAGTGTTACAATAACGTAGGTAACCAGATGGCAATACCGTGCACCGCTAGGTTGTTTGCGAAAAAGTTTGTACTTGCGAGGTCTACAGCTCACAGAGCCACTAGTAACTAGCTGTACCCGAGGCTTTGCACGCATTGACATTTCTCTAGGTCAAAAGTACACTATGTATTATTCCAAGACCTAAAAAAAAGTGTACCACACTTGTCCTTGGTTTTTATTTTTTGTATTCCGATTTGCATCTCTGTGCGTTCGGTCAGCAGATCTATTGTATGGCAAATTAATTTGTTTTTATTCTCTTTCCACGGAACGGAGGCTTTTATACTGAGGACTGATGACAGGTGAATATTGATTTCAATTGTGTTTCGTGCGGAGCTTTCATTTGAAGTATAACAGTTTAATTTTGCCGATTGTGTTCAATAACAGTGACTGGCAAGTTGGATCAACTAACTTCAATGGCACGTTTACATTCTCATTTAATAATAATATTAAGTCAAACCCTAATCTATTTCCATCAGTAAGCCGCATCCTAATCGATCGAGTAATTTTTACGTGATGCGTGAACTAACAAACAGACAGTGAATCAGGCATACAACATTTAAAAAATGTTATATTCTTGTGCAGTAGCTTATTTTATGTGTAGGTACGAAAAAGTCTGTACATAGAAAATAATTAAAAAAAATACTTACTATGATACTTATCATAAGACAATGAATAAGTATTTTTTTTTTAAGTCGTTTCTGTCTGTTTGTTTGTTTGTTTGTCTGTATGTTTGTTCACGCATCCCGTAAAAACTACTGGACCGATCGCGATGCGTTTTTTGACTGAGCGAAAGTGAATCACTAGAAGAACACTTATCATGCTGAAACAACTGGACGGATTTTGATGCAACTTGAAACAGTCATAATTTATATGATGGGTTAAAATTGAGGACACTTTTATCTTGAAAAAAAAAAAAGGATTCTTGCGGGATAGCGGTCCAAAGTTATGTTAATTTTAAAGTTATAAATATTTATACTTTTAGTAAAGCAATAGGTATGAAAAAGTCTATACAAAAAAGATAAGAACAATGTGGTCTAGGGTACTTAAAAACTACTGAACAAGAATATAACATTTATTTTAAACATGTTGTTTGTTCACACATCACGTAAAAACTATTAGACCGATTGTGATGCAATTCTCACTGTTGGATAGCTTAGGACTCAACTTAAAAATTGGTATAATTGGTATCTCAACCCAATGACCAGACAAGCAGACCGACCTAGCAATAGATAAAAATCTTTTAGACGGCCGAAGAATGTTATATCAAATATTAGTAAATGGGTATTTTAGGTCTTAGAACAGCACATAGAGTACTTTTAACTTGGAGAAATGGCCATGCGTGCGAAGCCACGGTCACAGCTAGTTGTACCATATGGGTACTGGTACAACTAGCTGTGACCATATGGGTACCATATGGGTTTGGTCCTGGAATAACAAGTATGGGCTACTTTTAAATAAAATGACAACGTGGGCGAACTAGTTATAGAGGTCTACAAAGAAAATCATAAAAAAAAAACGGTATCTGTACCATAAAGACTAACAAATATCAATAAAATCGGTTAGTTAGGACTTTTCGACTGATTTCAGTTGTAAAGCAATCGCAAATGCAATCGAGAATGCAGGCCCTGGCAGGTTTGTTTGTATGGTTTGCCGGGGTTGTTTTGACATACTTTGTACATGAATGGCTCACTTTTTCTGCCCAAGGGAAAACAGGTATTCCACAAGCGAGGTTACATGTCACAGCTAGTTAAAAATAAGACCAACAATACATTTTATCCCCAAAAAATCCGGCAGACAAAGGACCATTGAAAATCGAAAGCGGGGAAGTAACAAATGTCCTACAAAAAGGCGGGGTATAAAGGGACGGCTTTATTAATGAGGCGAATGGCCAGTCATTAAGTTCAGTTAACAGGATTCACGGTGTCGCTGTGGAGTGTTTGTGACGGAATGAATTTTCTTTGCCGTTTAACTTCCCTCGAAATTTATTAGCTAGCGTTATCTTTTGTCTTAGGAAAGATTTGAAGTAAGTATTTTGTCAGAGAAATTACCTTTAGTACAATACACATTGTTTAATCGACCGAGTGAGCGAAGCAAGCTCAAGTCTCTGCTTCAGGTTCAATCAATTTGCTTTCGTAAGTCAGTTTGTTGGCACTCCTCTACAGGTCGTATTGTAAGTTGTGTGTATTGACAACCCATCTGGCCGAAACTTTGTGTACTTCCTCCAAAAAGGGCAAAAATTGGGCTACTGAATATTTCCGCCTTATGAGATCTGATTTCAAAGGTTATCTTTTTTTTATTTATAAGGTAACTTTAAGTTGTTCTAATATTTTTTTTGTAAAAAACTGATGAGGATCTTTGGGTGATGAGCAGAATAGCTCCTGAAAATGCAGTAAATTGTTCACTTTTAGGTTTCTGCTGGTGGAAGTATGCATTGATGGAGCACCTTGGTTATTAATGCTAGTTTTACAATAAGGTTATTAGATGGCGCAAAATTGCACCGCTAGATTGTTGCAAAAAAATTTGTGCTCACGAGGTCTACTGTTCGCAGAACATTAAGTTCAGTTAACAGGATTTACGGTGTCGCTGTGGAGTGTTTGTGACGGAATGAATTTTATTTGCCGTTTTACATCCATCGACTTTAAAAAAAAATTAAGAATGATTTGATGTCCTCGTATGTATGTTGTCACAGAAGTAACAGCTAGTAGGTACCTATAAAAAAAATTGTTCATCATCATTACCTAGGTTTGGTTAAGAGGATTCACGTTGTTAAATCTTAAATCAATTTCTTGGTAAAATATCATTTTACATGTCAATCATATTATAGGTACACTGGTTCTAATTAAATTATAGTAAATAATAATATTATACAAAATTACAAAAATAATACAATATCAAAAAAGTCTAAATATTACACAATTAGCTGAAACCGCGGCTTCGCACGCGTGGTCATTTTCATATATGACAGTCACAAATAACTTGGCTTTCTATTGGTAAAATAATTTTCAAAATCGGTTTAACAGATCCAATGATTACCCTTACAACCCAACAAACTCACAAACTTTACCACTTTATAATATTAACTAGCTTTCCCGCCCGCAACTTCGTACGCGCTGACTACTGTTTATCGCGAAAAAAGTATTCAATTTTCTTCTAGGATATTGGCGAAGCGTCAATGCCTAAAAATTAGTTATAAAGTGTACAGTGCCTTCACGCTTGGAAGTGCTGTTTTTATCTTCGAATATTGTTGGAGCACTCACCCGCCGGTCTTCGGAGACGTACATCTGCTGTAATTCGTACCTCGAGGAGCTGCAGGTGTGCCTGGATTAATTAAGTGGATGGTGAGTGGGCGTATTAATTTACTGCATATAGTGGAGATACGAGTGTTTTCCAATAGGAATTTTCAAATAGTTTTTTCAGCCATAACGGTACGCGAGTACACACGGTATAGGCTATTTACACACCATACCAGATATTAAAAACCATTGAAAAAGTAGGTATCACCAATGCTCTTGGTGTTATTTGACAGCCTTGTTATTTCGTTTCCATGGCAACCACAGACTATTCTGTGATGGCAACCGTTCCTTACAGTAAGTAATCAACATTTTCCAGTTTTGCCGTAGAAACTTACAATTTTCCGGGATAAAAAGTGTACTATTTTTTATTCCAGGGTATAAGCTATCTCCATTCTAAATTTCATTAAAATTTGTCCAGCCGTTATCGCGTGAAATCTCCCCAAACAAACAAACAAACAAAGTTTCACTTTTATATATTGGTATGGATGTATAAGTATATGTATGTCAATATAAGTATAAAAAGGATGTCAATATAAAACATCAATTGTTATTATGTCAAAAAGAAAAAGAACATCAATATTCATAACAAAATGGAAAAAATACAGAGAATGTGGTCGATTCTGTTGTTCCCAACTAGTTTATTAAATTTAAGTTCAGTCCCATCAAACAGATTATTTTGTTACAAACTCACTAAACTAGCCTAAAAATTTAGCTTTCCTACTAAATTTAAGTTCTGCGACGGAACTAAGAGACTTGGGGGAGGGAGGGGGTGTTTTATTGTACACGGCCGGGGGCGGAAAAGGGGAGCGGGGGGGGGGGAGGAATTAGGTGGGGATCTGACGGGAGGGTGGGGGAAATGGAAAAACGTGAAGTGTGTGGGGAAAGGTGGAGGAGGGTGGAATATGTAATGGAAAGTGGCGAAAAAGGAAAAATTACGAGGGTAGGGTGGAGCAAGTCAGGAAAAAGTGAGGGTTGGGTAGGAAAAGTCGGGGGAGGATAGAGGGATGTGAGGGGAAGGTAGAGAAAACAGGAAAAAAGTGAAAAGAGGCAAAAAAAACAAGGGAAAAAAAAAAGTGTGAGACAGGAGGTGTGATGTAAGCACTCTCCACCCAAATTCCCCAACCTTCCCACAATATTTCAAACTTCCTCCACCCTTCATTCACTTCTCCCACTCTCTCCACACTTCTCTCCCCCCCCCCCCCCCCCCCTACTGCCCTATTTTTTTTTCTATCTTACCATACCCTCACATGTCTTTTTTCTATCTTCCTCCACCCTCTCCTCACATCCACAAACCCTTGCCCGACTTATCATATCCTCCCCTAACTTTTTTCTAACTAACCCCACCCTCCTCTAATTTCCCCTATCCCCCTCTCCATAATCCTCCACACCCCTTCACCGCCTTCGGCCGTGCACAACACAACACACCCTCCTCCTGCAAGTCCTTTACTTTACTTGAAATGATCAAATAGGTTTTAATAATATCTACATTAAATTTGGTTTTAGTTCAGTTTTAGTGAGTGAACAATAGAATTTACACCATGTCACTACTTTAACTTAAGAAATTTATCACAGCTGTAGAAAGATTGCTCGATAAGCCAGCAAGCACTTTAGTCTTGACTTAAAGCAGGCTGGTAGCTGTGGTAATGCCTTCTAGCAGCTTATTGGACTATTGGACCCATGACATGTGTCAACTAAGAGGACTTCACGAGTGATCTAGAAACGGCCCACAGCTTGTTCTTGTTGCATGTGCAGAGGATGCACCAAAGGATTACAGAGGAGTTTGCTTTTATAGTGACTTTCTTTATCGTTTAACTTTTCTAAAGATTAACGGACTACCAATTTCATTTATTTTAAAGGAGACTGAGTTTTTTGTTAACTTCATAATTAATTTGCTTTTAGAACGGCCAATGAAATTGCTACAGTTATCAAGATTCACAGTGTTCATGTGGAATATTTGATACATTTTATTTTGCCGTTTAATTTCCTTGACTAATCTATCTTTACTTCTAATTAAGCAGTAAGTAACATGAATACTGTACAATGAAGATAGTAAAAAAGGCTTTTAAAATCAGTCTAGGTTTAACATTTTATTATATCATGTTTGTCTGTTTGTTTCTCTGTCTGTTCGCGCATCACGTAAAAAAACAGATTTTACTGTTGGATAGATAGCTCAGCGTTCGACTTAAAAACTGGTGTACTTGGTATCTTAATCCGCTGATTAGAAACAAAAAACTATCTGATGGACGAAAAAATTTTGAGGCAATGTAGTTTAAAGTACTTCATAAGTATTTTTGGTCCTGGAATATCACAACGGCTACTTTTAACCAAGAGAAATGACCACGCAAACCAAGCCGCGTGCACTTAAAAACTGGTGTACTTGGTATCTTAATCCGCTGATTAGAAACACAAAACTATCTGATGGACGAAAAAATTTTGAGGCAATGTAGTTTAAAGTACTTCATAAGTATTTTTGGTCCTGGAATATCACAACGGCTACTTTTAACCAAGAGAAATGACCGCGCAAACCAAGCCGCGTGCACAGCTAGTAATTATGATAAGACTCGATATCTATTTCACTAATGTGGAACACTTTCATTTGAAGTACCTAATACTGTCTTTTTGCAGTGAGAATAAATCAACGCTTTAGTAGAAAAGGCTTTGACTAGACAATTAAATTATTTTGATGTTTAAGTAACTCTATGGATGTAATTATGTACTTCACAACCCTACAGAACCATCCCAAAACGATTTACTAAACAATACCCTTCGCTTCCGTGCAAGTAATCATCACATACCCTCAGTCTCTTATCCTTATTTATCCCCTGTAATCCTTAAGGATACGTCGTGTTTATCATACGTGTTAATACCTCGGTGGCCTGAGATTATTTTCTTCACCTTTGTTTCTAATTAATCATGTCTGTTGCGGATATTATTTTGGGTTTCTTCGAATGTAATCATGCGTAGTAATTAAAGAGGGTTATTCCCTTTCTCCCTACCAGTTTTGTCCCACTTGTGGGGAGAAAGGGAAAAATAATAAATGTATCGCCCTCCTCCCCACTATGGAATATATAACTTGACAGTGGGGAAAAAGGTAATAATCGAAAAAGTATTCTCTTTCTCCCCACGACGCAATCCTTGATATCGTCGATATCTCCATAATTGTCCTTACTGAAAATAATGTTTGCGTTATATCAAGTCTAGTGGGACATTATATATACTACAGTAAATTTGGTTATTCGCTTTCTCCCCACTACTATTACAGGTATTTTTTTGATTCTACGAGTATAGTGGGGACAAAGTGAATACTTTTTCGATTATGACCATTCTCCCCACTGTCAAATAATATATTCCATATTGGGGAGAAAGGCCATGCATTTTTATTTTTCCCTTTCTCCCCACTAGTGGGACAAATCTGGTGGGGGGAAAGGGAATAACCTATTAAAGATAGGTAAATGGAGCCATCAAGCAAGTTGGTTTTCTTATGTTAAGTGTCACGTCTACTTATGACAATAACCTACAGTTAAACTTATCACTTTAGTTACAAAATCTTACGCTTATATTTATTCTTCTAGGATATTAAAAAGCAATACAATAATAGTATAGCACCAACGCTCTTGATGTTTTTTTACACACTTGTTATTAATTCGTTTCCATGGCAACCGTTCCTTACAGCGAGTAAATCCGTCTAATCATTATCGCGTGAAAGCTCGCCATACAAACAAACAAACAGACAACGTTTTCACTTTTATATATGTGTGGATGGATGTTAATATTTTTTCATGCACAATCGTAATTCCGTGGGTTTGGCACACCTGACCAAAACGTTTTATTTATTTATTTATTTATATATAAAAAAATAATAGGAACGACGACGATAGTAACGTAATTAATAGACGATTTCTTGAGTGGATACCACGTTTAGGCAAACGTAGTGTAGGACGCGCTATGGCCAGGTGGAGTGACGACCTGCGAAAAGCGGCTGGAAGAAAATGAATGAGGAGGACTGAAGACCGAGGTCAGTGGCGTTCATTAGGAGAAGTCTACGTCCAGCAATGGACAAATATAGGCTGATAATGATGATGATGTAAATTCTTAAATCTCAAAGTTCTTTATACAACTCAAGCAGTAGTGTGTAAACATTTCTTTTTCGGTCTGAAGGACAATGTTTCCAGCAAATTACTGGGCAATGTCACTTAACAACGAAGGTCTCAGGGTGACGAGCGCAGTGCAGTGACGCTCAAGATTTTGCAACCAAAGTTCTCGGTGGCCCTGCAACTGTTGTGGGCAAGCGTGAAGCTTACCATCAGGTGAGCGACCTGCTCGTCTCATCACGCAAAGTAATTAAAAAAAACTAAGTTTTCCAGAAACTTCCTGCAAAACGTAATTGTAGGTCGTTAATGTTCCAGCCTGAAATAAGTAGTACTTGTACTACACTGACAATTTCTCGTTTTCTGTTTTCTGTTGATTATTTCACCAATATTGCTCAAGCAAAACAAGTTATCGATACAGCAATTGCAATTGAGAGCACATCGCATACCAAAGCACTCAAATCGAGCCGGAACAGCCGGGCCGTCCCTAGGTCATCCGAATTCCGGACGAATAGCAAGTGTCAGCGGATCTCGCCTGGCGTTAATCCGGTGATCTGATGACTTTCGTCCGGTGCTCGGATGCACTAGCTCCGATGTGAAATCAGCTAGCTTTTCACGACACTCGGTCGCAAAGGCCTCGGAAGTTTAATCAAATTGACGGATGTGAGTCCGATCATATCAGGCCGTCGACTAAGTATAAAGGTATTTTCTAGTAGTAATAAAAAAAGTTATTCTACAGCAATGGTTTTCAATATGTGTATAAATAAATCAACTTATTTATACAACAGAGTATCAAGACGTGCAGGTTTTTTGCTTGATGTTAATCGCTATTCCTGCCCATAATAATTGCATAACATTGGTGGTTATTATACCATTAATTTGTTTGTACTGATAAATGCTTGCTTGAAGAAACCCATCCTTGAATGTTTGTCGTATGAGATGGTACTGGCTTCTGGTGTCAAAGTTTGTCAGGCCACCCAAAAGCCCGCGGCTACCCTTGCGAAGCCGGGGCAGGTTGCTAGTTAGGTATATAATGAACACCACCGCCTTGGTCGAGTATATTTACTAGACACCTGCAGAAAATATAATATATTTTTCTTTGTGTAACAAGTATTTGCTTGGTCATAGTTGACGTATTTCATATAATGTCTTTCCGTCTTTTAATGTGAATAAAGTACATATCTGTTTCTTAGTACGTACCAGTTTCATGCCAACTCGGCTGAACTACAATATTTAGGCCAATACTGACCCCGCATTTTCTGGATCGAATGTTCTCCGTCAAAACAGCGATATTACATCCTCCGCACACTCGAAGCTTTTTGTATCAGCGGCTGGTGACTCGAAAGAAAATTGTATTGACAGAATGCTCAGCCCGCCACGATCACCTACTCATCCAGTACTTTCACGTACGTGCAATTTCTAGCCACGATATAGCACCAAAATACCAATAGAACTGTTGAAATTTTTCGGTAAATGATAGCTATTATCATCATCATCGCCATCATCAGCCCGTATTCGTCCACTGCTGGACGTAGGCCTCTCCTTGTGAACGCCACTGAGCCCGATCTTTGGCTTTCCTATCAAGTCCCTACCGACTGATTTAAATAATCACTTTAATCCGACAAAAGTGACAGCTTTTTCGAAATGAATGTTTATAAC